>CM020181.1:19746714-19907697 GCA_009805545.1 Oryza longistaminata
AGTGGGGCGGGGGCGGTACGCGCTGCCGCCGGCGGCGTACCTGCTCCGGCACGGCGAGGCCGACGCCGCCGACCTGCACGCGGCGGCGGAGGAGAGGCGCGGGGAGTGGTAGTACGGCGACGGCGAGGCGCGCGGCGACGTCATGCAGGGAGGCAGCGCCAGCTGCTGCCTCGTCGCCACCTTGGCCAGCGCCGGCGGCACCGGCGACACCGCCGCCGCCGGCCGGCGCTCGCGCTCCTGGCGTGCTTGGCGTCCCCGGGCAGATCTCCCACTTGAACGGTATCGCCCCCGCCCTCCTGAACGACTCATCCATTACCGCCGCCATCTCTCGGAAATTACAGCTTCCTCTCGATCTCTTGATTTCGATTCAAATGCAAATAGCTGAGCACGACGAATCGCCATGGCTGGCAACTGCTGCTTTTATAGGAGGAGACAGCTGACAAGGCTGCCTTTGTTACCGTGGGTTGGGAACTGATTCTTCACACACATAAAACTGGGCAGCAGATTAGTATATTATTAATTAAGTATTCCCTTTATCCCATAATATAAGACACACACGTATTTTAAGATTTAACTCTTAAAACATTTGACAAAAATTAGGATAATATGAATTGAATTTTATTTGTTTACAATTATATTATTGGATTGATATTTTGAATTTAGTTTTCATATGGTTATAACTTTGTTGCTATAAATCTTATACTATATAAGAAACTATAAATAAAAATTAGTTTTAAAGACCGTGTAGAGTTTAACCATACCTTATATTATGGGAGAAGGAGTATTAACTTTCAAAACTTAAAAATTAATCAATATAATTTTAAAAAAACTTTTATATACATATATTTTTTTAAAAAATAACAGCGCTTATCAATTAGAAAAGCATGCACGTACACAGAAAATAAGATATTAGAAGAACTGATACATTTCAACTCAGTCAAAAAAAAAAGCTATGATTCAGGAGTGATTGGAGGAGATAGTGGCAACTTATCTGAACTTCTTTTGTTTAGTGGTTGGAGAGATTGCACACACTACCGGCCGGCCGTTTGCCACGATATGCATGCGCGGCGCCCATGTTCATCTTGACTTGGTGCCTCTGAACAAGACAAAACGGCGACGAAATTCAGGTTAATTTTTTCTATGGGGTGTTTCAGTAGTGGGTCGGCGAATTCAGATAGATTTCAGTTCGGCGCATTTTGGGGGACGTCGCTGTCAGGTTTGACCGTACCGCACGTCGATGATGGCGGGAGGAGCCTACTTTCTCCGGTGATTGGGTCGGCGGCCGATTTGATCTTTTTGGTCGTGGGCTCGTCAGATCGATGGTGTGATGATGCAGAGTACAAGTAATGCTCCCTCATTAATTTGATACCGTTGATTTTTTAACACATATTTAATCGTTCGTTTTATTCAAAATTTTTTTGTGAAATATAATAAAACTATATGTATACATGAAAGTATATTTAACAATGAATCTAATGATAGAAAAATAATTAATAATTATTTAATTTTTTAATAAAGACGAGTAGTATTTGTTTTTCTTGTTCAGATTGTGGTGGTAGGAATTATGGTCCTGAGAGATCAGAAGTTGGGATGCTGCCGATTTGGTGTGAGTGGCTGAGTGCTCTGGTCTAAGCAAGGTTGGCTTGGCACAAGTAGCAGATTGTGTGTTTTTTCCTTGGGCATCGATGTATAAAATTGGTTGAAGTGTTTTGGGAATGTAAATTTTATTCACCAAAACTCTAAAAACTCAGTAGATGAATGTTTTTTGGGTGCGGTTGAGAGGATTGGTAGTTGTATATTCGGTTGTTCCTTCTCCGTTGGGTATTTATATCCAGACGTCAACTTATCGATAATGAGAAAAAAGTATGAAGTACCTTTGGGATGTTAATTAATTTATAAACTCGATTTTAAACATCGGATTATAAAACTGAGAGCACCAACAGAAGAAAAAAAAGAGAGGTGAAATCCGTGTATGAATACCTTTAGGATGTTAATTAATTTATAAACTCGATTTTAAACATTGGAAGAAAAAAAAAAGAGAGGTGAAATACGTGTATGAATACCTTTAGGATGTTAATTAATTTATAAACTCGATTTTAAACATTGGATTATAAAACTGAGAGCACCAACAGACTCGATTTTAAACATTGGATTATAAAACTGAGAGCACCAACAGAGAATTTTAGGATGTTAATTAATTTATAAACTCGATTTTAAACATTGGATTATAAAACTGAGAGCACCAACAGAAGAAAAAAAGGAGGGAGAGGTGGTGAGAGCACCAACAGAAGAAAAAAAGGAGGGAGAGGTGGTGAAATCCGTGTAATAATCTATAAGGCAAACGTGGATATTGAATAGCAAAATGGCTGAGCACAACGTGTCGTGTGCTGAGAATCCTGCGACCAGAGATAACCATATTTCATATCAATCAAGATGATTGCTAACCACGTCTACCACGCGGTGCCACAGGGAGTTCTTGTTACGCTTATGACCGTGTAGACCCCGACTTGGGTAAGCGATGTGGTACTAAAGCAAATTAAAGAAGGGTTAATTAGATACATGCCATGAAATTTTGCCGGTTTTGAAATATGCCATTACTATTTACGTATTTGGAATGATGCCATTGCTATTTGTTTGTAATCTCAGTGGTGCCACTAAGATACGTATTTTGCATGTATTGGACGAAAATGCCCTCATCTTCTACCTCTCTCCCTCTTCTCTCATCTTCTAGCTCTTTCCCCGCTGCTTCTACTCTGGCGCCGTCACCGCCGCTGTTGCTGTCGCTGCCGCGCTGTTGCTGCTCGACGTCGCTGCCGCTCGCCGCTCCGCCGCGCCGCTCGCTCCACCGCTGCTGCTCGCTGTTGCTGCCGCTCCGCCACTGCCGCCGCCGCTCGCGCCGCTCGCTGCTGCCGTCGGTCGCTTCGCCGCCGCCGCTCGCCGCACGCTGCTGCCGCTTACTGCGCCGCCGCTCGCTCCGCCGCTGCTGCTCGCTGTTGCCGCCGCCGCCACCGCCGCCGCGCTCGCGCCGCTCGCTGCTGCCATCGGTCCGCTTCGCCGCCGCCGCTCGCGCCACTTCGCCGCCGCCGCTCGCCGCACGCTGCTGCCGCTCACTCCGCCGCCGCCGCTCGCCGCTCCGCCACCGCCGCTCGCTCCGCCACCGCTGCTCGCTGTTGCCGCCGCTCCGCCACCGCCGCCGCCGCTCGCGCCGCTCGCTGCTGCCGTCGGTCGCTTCGCCGCCGCCGCTCGCCGCACGCTGCTGCCGCTCGCTCCGCCGCCGCCGCTCGCGCCGCTCACCGTTGCCGCCGCTTGCTCTGCTCGTTGCTGCCGCCGCTCCGCCGCCGCGCCGCTCGCTCCACCGCTGCAGCCGCTTGCTCCGCTCGCTGCTGCCGCCGCTCCGCCGCCGCCAGTTCTCTGAGCTGTGGAAGAAAGGAGGGGAGGAAAAAGAAGGAAAGAAGGGTAATTTTGGTCCAAATTTTTTCATAAATGGTTGGTAGTGGCATATCTTGAATATGTGTAAAATTGCAATGGTATGGTTCCAAATACGCGAATACTAATGGCATATTTCAAATGGCAATAATGTTTATGCTAAATCATTTATATTATCACAATTACCATTAAAGAAAGGACGTCAAGATCCACATTAGTACGTAGTTCTATCCTGGATTAATTTGGTCTAGGCCCAACGTAATTGGAAATTCAGTCCCATAATAGAACATGCTTCCGAACGAAATTAATGGGGGAAAAGCAAAATGTTAATTGGTTCTTGAGAAGAGCAAGCACGCCATGTATCTAATGCCAAAGATAATCAGATTGACGCACATATTTTGTTAGTATCTTTCTTAATTTAACGTGAATTCATGTAGTAAATTCTTTAGGTTAATTAACTCAATGCTTCAATCAAGTGTTGAAGTGATCAACTACATCCAACTTGTTGCGCTCGTTTTCTTGTATCTTCTACAACAATCCAATATGCCAAGGGTCTATGCTTGTTTAATTCGGGACGGAGGGAGTAAGCGCTTACACAACATAGAGACTCCAATGCCAGCCAAGCCAATCTATTAATTTGGTATACATCTCAAAGATCACGTAGTTAAAAAAAAAAAACCATCATATATATCATTGACGTATCAATCTAGTTCTCATATAAAATAGTATCTTGTAACTCACTATTTTTATGACGATAGTTTCCAAATTTTCATGACGATAGTTTCCAAATTTTCTCATTTTATAACAATTATGATGATGCTCATTTAATATTATAAATATCATTATTTTCTCTATAAACCTAGTCTAATTTTGGATAATGTGACTTAAGATAAAATTAAAAATGATTATATTTTGAGACAGATAAAATATATTTTTTAAGAATTACACAGTACAACGCAGATACTCACAACACGCACGCACACTCACCTTCATGAACGCACACATGTAAACCCTACTCCTATGAGCATATTTGAAGACTGGGTCAGCAAATTCTACCCCTACTACATGAAAAGGATGTAGTGTTCATCTATCGTATTAACGTTCCTAACTTTTCCAGGTTACTACTTGTAGGCCTATTCTAATTTGTGCGGCTAAAGCTCACCATATGTTAATTAGATCACTATAAATGTTAGCAACCCAACTCAAACCGGCCCGTTAGAATTCGAGTTCGAACCACCAGCATTATATTGCAAGAGGCCGCGTTCGGCTCGGATTGGATAGGTTGAGGAACGAGAGACCAACGAACACGGCACGATATTTATTTTCGAAAGGTTTTAATGGCAAGGAACACGACATCGTTCCGCTATTGTTCTGGTGAATGTTTTACTCTGTTTTTTACCGCAAAACATATGGGAAATGCCCCAAATCAGGCGCCCGCAATCCTCCGCGGCCCGCGCGCCGCCCCCGCCATATGTCCCCACCACGCATGCCGGTTGCAAGTACTCTCACATGGCGCTTTGAATGTTACAGTAATATCTCTATCCACAATAATATAAGCACTTTACAACATTGCCTTAGTCTTCAATATGCTACTTTCACAAATAACATATATAAAAATAAATTAATTTTAAATAAAAAAGTTACATACTATGATAGTTTGTTTATGATGAATCAAATGACATAATATCATTCTTGTGTCATCGGTCAATTTGTTTTGTGTAAAAGTTAAAAAGGTTTGACTTAGTACTGGCTTAGAAATGTTTTTCTATTGATAGTTTGTTTATATTTGTTGATAGAAGAAGTAATAATAGATACTATATTGTCCTTGTGCCTGTTATTCCTTAGCTGAACACATTCAAAGCGCCATGTACTATAGCTTAATTTCATAATTAAACCGACATATCAACACATGCAAGGTCAAAGTCTTGAAAGTACGTTATCATTTAGTATAGTAGTATTAAACTATATAGCTGTGGACCCGGTCCCTAGTAGCTATATAGGGAATAGGGATGAATAGATTCAAAAGGGTGCTCCCCTCAATTTCAGAAAAACTCAACCTCTATCCAGATTCGTTGTATCACGAGAAGTCATATCTCCTTTTAAATTGATTTTTTTTTAAACGGAGGGAATATGTGGTTAATCCTTCGTGAAATCATCGATCCCATGAATAGTTTTTTTTTTTTCTAATGTTCCTACGATGAATTAAAATTATTATACACCGCTATATTTCTCTGTATATTGACTAAAAACAAGTTTACGATAAATGATGTGCTAGTATATAAATATGTTTTTGAACAAAAATAGAATAAGTATTACTGCCTCTAGTTTTAATCTAATGGTATACGGCACTGTCATTGACTCTTTTCAATTCACTAGAAAAAATACCCGTGAGTTGCAACATGTGAAGTCTATTTTAATCTTATTATTGTTATATGGTTTAGTTAAGATGAAATTCACTGTGGGAGTTCGTTTGGATATATATATAGAAAATCATGAGCTGCAGTTAGGAGTCCGATCGTTTTAAGTTAGCATGCGAGTTTTTTTAAACAGATTTCTTATGATTTCTTATATGATTCCTTCTGTATTACCAGAAGTGGACAATCTTAAAAACCGACTTAAATGCGGATACGTATTTCCAAAAGAAAATCAACTTAAAAACCGACTTATACACGGATGACGTACCAAAATACCAGCAAAAATATTTTCAATTTTTATAATAGTAGAGAAGAGATATAGATTAAAACCGACTCAAACACGGATGACGAACTACGGAAACATCTTCAATTTTTATAACCGACTCAAACACGGATGACGGACCGCAAAAACATCTTCAATTTTTATAATAGTAGAGATAGAGATCTAAGTATTCATCTTTTCTGAAAATATTTGTGTAAATAGACAAACATATAAAACACGTATAAAGTACTTTAGATGATAAATCTAGTTATACTCTTTTCACTTTACTTAGCTAAGTAATTGATTAAATATCGTTGGTCAGAAGTTTGAGGAAAAAGTTAATTAATAGTGTAATATATTCAAAACTACGGTGAGTATATTTTATTAGATAGATTTGTTATTCTCCTTAAAAAAACTATCTTTTGTGTGGAAATGTAGTAGAATGTAACCCGGGCTGTGAACTGTAGGTGTATCTAAAACAACCTATACTGACTCCATCCCATAATAAAGGTATGCACTTATTTCAAGATTTAAGTTTAAAAACATTTGACCATCTATTATTATAATATAAATTAATTTTAGAGTATTTGTTAAAAATAATATCATTAAATTGATATTTGAAGTTACTTTTAATATCATTATAATTTTGTTGACAAACCTTATATAGTATTGAAAAATTATAAGTCAAAAATTAGTTTTAGAAGATTATATCAAGTTTGTCCCTATTCCTAAAAACTAAAGTATATATCTCCCTAAAAAACTAAACTATATATCTAAGCGCAGCACAGAACTAACTATAGCACACAAGTTTAATTCCTAACTCGGTGATCAATTGATCATCACACCCCATGTTTCCATGCATGGATAAACAATAAGATCAATGAAAGACCGAAAGCCGCCAATTCCGGTCGCCTCTGGCGCTCGTACGGTGTATAAATACCCCACGGACCCCCGAGCCTTTTGTGTACTCAGACTCAAGACTCTCAAAGAGGCACCCACATCTACTCAACACGAACACACATTTTGAGCAATCGGCCGGCTAAGAGCCTAGACCAGCCCTACGCACTCACGCAACATACAATGGACTTCCCCGGAGACGCCGAGGATTTCGCCCTCGAGTTCATCCGCGAGCACCTGCTCGGCGGCGAGCCCCTGTACTGCCGCCTGCTGCTGTACCGGCGGCGGCGGCGTACCCACCCACCAAGTAGCTACATGTTCTTGCCACAGCAGCAGCGGAGGCTACGCAGGCCTAACGCCGCAGGAGTACGTGGTGGATTCCGCCCCGGCTGCTGATCTGCCGCGTTCCGTGATGATCAGCCCGATCCGGCGCCGACGTGATGATCATGTTCGGAGGCGAGCGCTTCCTTCGGGGAAGCCGTCGTCGTCGTCGTCGTCGCTGACCGTCACCGTTCCCCCGAGCTCGTTCGGATCATGGGCTCCACCGGCCGCGGTCGTGGACGACTTCCGCAAGTACCGCGGCGTGAGGCAGCGGCCGTGGGGGAAGTTCGCGGCGGAGATCCGCGACCCGAAGCGGCCGCGGGTCGCGCGTGTGGCTGGGCACGTACGACACCCCCGTGGAGGCCGCGCGCGCGTACGACCGCGCCGCCTTCCGCATTGCGCGGCGCCAAGGCCATCCTCAACTTCCCCAACGAGGTCGGCAACCCCGCGGCGCCGAACTGTGGGCTACGCCGCCGCCGACGAACAAAAGGAAGCGGCAGCACGGAGGACGACACCGCCGCCGCCGACGACGTCGAGTGATCGGAGTGGCAAACAAGGCTGTAAAGACCGAAGCGCCGACGTCCGCCTACTCATCGTCGTCACTGTCATCCATGTCGCGGGACACGACGGCGACCACGTCGTCGACGGGGACGTCGACTGGGTCGTCGGAGCCCACGAGTTTTCCGGTGGTGACGCCGTCGAGCTGGAGCTGGGACCAGTACTGGGACGGCCTGTCGCCGCACCCGGCGTTGGGGTTCCCGCAGCTCACCGTTAGCTAAGAAATAATTAAGCGCCGATTAGCTGAAATGGCCTCACTAATACTACTACTGCTACTCCTGTTTTTTCGTTGTTAATTAACGGCACGAACATGTACAAAAACACACAAGGAGAAGACAATAATGGAGTACGGTGCCGATGAAGTCATTAGTATTTTTACAGTTTCTTCTTCTTAAGAAAACACAAAGAGGTCACACGTGTATTTAGGGTGAGGTAGAGAATGGTATCACAAATAAAATCTAGTGGATGATTCGGTTGAGGCCAACAAATGCTTGTAAAGCATAAGCAAAGGGTGTGGTTTGGCATGAGGTATGCCATTCTGTAAATTAATACGAGTTGCAATTTAGTTTACTGAGATATGTAGTTATGTACCCCAGCAATGTATGCTCCTTGAGTCCCTGTGCGTTCCTTGATTTCTTTCATTCCGTTCATTGAGGAATGAACATATTCACATATACAAACGGTAAGCTCAAACTTATCAGAAATTCTACGAAAGCTACAAAAAAAAAAAGAATGTAGAAGCTGGGAATCATGTTCTAGCAACCGCACCATACTGAAACACTGGGTGTGTTTAGTTCACGCTAAAATTGGAAGTTTGGTTGAAATTGAAACGATGTGATGGAAAAGTTGGAAGTTTATGTGTGTAGAAAAGTTTTGATGTGATGGAAAAATTGAAAGTTTGAAGAAAAAGTTTGGAACTAAACAAGGCCTGAAATACTGAATTTAAACGCAACAGCAGGTGCTAGCTTCTTACTACAATGGCCTCGTATAGTTCCCAAAATTTTTTTTCCTAAAAACATCGCATGGAATTTTTGGACATATATATAGAGATAAAAAGAAAAACTAATTGTACAGTTTGCATAAAAATCGCGAGACGAATCTTTTGAGTCTAATTAGTCCATGATTACGTGGGGGACTCCCCCACTGTTTCCTGGTAAAAAAATAGTCCATGATTAGCCATAAGTGCTACAGTAACCCACACGTACTAATGACGGATTAATTAGGCTTAATAAATTTGTCTCGCGATTTTCAGACGAGTTATGAAATTAGTTTTTTTAATCGTGTCTGAAAATCCAAATCGATATCTGGTGAAACGTCCGATGTGACATCTAAAAATTTTCTTTACGTGAACTTAAACATACCCTTTTATGTATGAGAGATGGTTTTCCTGCCCCAAGAGGGAGCCCTGGACACCTCAGATTAATATGACATTCATGTATGACAAAGCCTGATCCGTAGATGAACATAGACGACCGATACAAACAAAAACGGTGTTCAGTGTAAACAGTGAACAGTGTTGACGACAAACACTAGATTTTATTTTATTATTATAGATATATATTCTCTTATCCGCTAGGAACTCTCTAGTCTCTTGGTCGTCTTTGACCATACCAAAGTTGGCCAGGCCGTTTCAAATGTTGCGTGTGAATTAAAATATGGTTCTTTATCGATTTCTGTAATTCTCACCTCATATTTTATTCTTTTTTCTCGCTAAGAGCACCCGCAATGGTAAAGTAAGGTGATCTCTATAAAGCATGTACATCTCAGCAATAGACTATATTAATAGTAAACTACCTCAATAGTATGTATACATGGGTATCTATAGCTCTCTCATCCATTGCCTCGTTTTTTTCTATAGATTATCTCCAGGTTAGTAGATAGCTTTACTCTCTCTCTTCATTTAATCTCTTCCAAGTAGGAAAATATGCTGATATGGATCTCTTATAGAGAGCCTATAGATAACCATTGCGGGTGCCCTAACTACCTGGTCACAAGGATCCATTTTACTCACTCAATCTATTTTTATAGTCATATTTTATCTTGGCACACAGACTAAAGATAAGTAATTCTACTTATCATCCATTTAAATATGCTACTAGTCATTCCTCGTAAACAAGCGATTCATTAATATTTACATTTCTCGATCCCCATGTAGCCAATCTTGTGTGGAAGAATGGAGAGTCATGCATTAAATCCGAGAAAGTCATTAAGATGATAGGTTGTTCAATTGAAATATACCTATCAAAAATAAATTTTTCAGATTTGAAAATATGACTATCAAAAGTAGATGGAGGGAGTAATTTTGTACTACTCCATCCGTCCCACATAGACTTCAATTTTTTTTATTTGTCTCATATAGACTCCGTTTTAAGACAATTAATGCCTCGGAGTTTAAGAAAGTTGAGAATATATTACTCCCTCCGTTCCAAAATATAAGTCACAACCACTTTTAGCCCAAAAATCAAGAAATAATTATTATCACCTCATAATTTAGATTAATCTAATAAATGTAATGCATGCATCTAATAAAATTAGAGATCTTGATGGTGGGGAATTTAAATAATAAAATTTTAATGGAGAAGATGTGTTAGTTAATGTCATACATGCATGTATGCTTTGGGCCATTCCTAACCCAATGACTAGGATGATATCCATAGCATTAAATAAGCTGCCACCTAAAATAAAAAATGATGTGACAAGTGAATAAATGAGCAAAGAGAAGGAAACCATGTCTTGCATGAGACATGGTTTCTACACAACATCCAAGACATCATGTGAGATAAGTAGCATTAAATTTAAATATGGAATAGTGGTGTTTGCATTGGAAGAGTAGTGTCTAGTATTGGTTTCTTGATGATGTGAAGTTTATGGAAACTATGTCTAATGTCTTGGGTTGGGAATGACCTTATAGTAACAACTACTCTAAAAAGTAGTTGTGTCTTATATTATGGAATGTAGGAAGTAGTGTTAAAAAAATAGTAGATGTTATTATAGTCTTTTTTGAGTAGTGGCAATAAAGAAGTTTTTTAGATGTAGATAGTAATTGTGAAACCAAATGGTATTAAAGTGGGTAGGCTAATTAAGTTGATTGCTTCGCTAGTTTCTAATTAAGTAGTTGTGGCGGTGTCTGTTCTTTACATCATTTCAATTCACAACATTTCAATGATTCCAAAAGCAATCAGATAATTAGAAAGGAAATCTAGCTAATTAGCAATTCAAAAATTAGAGATTGACAACTAACTACACTTATTCCTAGATTCAGATCATTTCAATGCATGATTTCAAAGCCAAACAAATGCTTGGAGAGGGAAACTAATTATGAATTTAAAATTTTAAAATTAACAACTAAAATGACTTTAAAATAAAACATTTTACAACCTTAGTATTTACTGAACGATAAAAAATAAATATATTTTAGGACAGAGAGTACAAAACATCACCATTAGCAAAAATTAGTGCGCGTGTTTTTGCCACTAGCCCACGATGCGACCGATCCATATAAACATGGCTCATCGATGACTTGTGATCGAAGATTAGTCTCGCCTATAGGTTTAGCTGCGCACTTCTCGAGAGAAAACGAGTTGATTTGAGATTCGAGCTAACAGTCTTTACATGCAACTCTACTTCTTTTAATCAACGCATGCAACTCTGCTAGCTGATCTACGTACACCCTACCTAGGTTTGAACGAACCCATCATTCAGAAGACTTCTCTGCAACCGGTCGAGCGCTGTAGACCGAGACGTACGTACACGGTGCACACAGGGCACTGGTGGAGAAACCATCTTTGGTCGGTCCGGTAAAATCCACAATAGTCCCGGATCCAAATAAAACCGGGAGTAAAGATTGTTTTTAGTCCCGGTTATAAAAATTTTGATCTTTAGTCATCTTTAGTCCCGGTTCATCCCTTGTCAGATTAATGTCAGGGTGCCGAGGATCTTTAGTCCCGGTTGGTGTCAATAACCGGGATTAAAGATCACCACTTTAGTCACGGTTGGTACTACCAACCGGGACTAAAGATCAAGATGATCTTAGTACCAACCGGGACTAAAATTAAACACGTAGTATATAATCCCTATCCCTTATCCTCTCCTCCACAGTTACAATTTAACAGATCGCATCTCACCCCCTCTCCTCAGATCAATCCTCTCTAACTCTCCAACTCCTCCCCTTCCTCCTCTCCTCTCCAACTCCTCCCCTTCCTCCTCTCCTCTCCCCCTTCTCTCCCCTTCCTTCTCCCCTTCCCGGCCGGCCTCCCCTTCCCAACCGGCGGGCTGGCCGGCGGTGGGAGTCTTTTAGGGAGATTGGGCCTTTCCCTGAGTGGGTGTGCCTAAGAACTGGTGGGGTCCGGGCAACCTTAATTTGTTGGGCCTCGGCCAACCCCCGGATTGTTATCATTTGGTATCAAAGCTGGGCCCTTGTTTAAGGGGGTGGGAATGATCCATGCATCCCCTATCGGACTAGTCTTTTAGGGAGATTGGGCCTTTCCCCGAGTGGGTGTGCCTAAGAACTGTTGGGGTCCTGGCAACCTTAATTCGTTGGGCCTCGGCCAACCCCACCTGGCCCGGATTGTTATCATTTGGTATCAAAGCCGGGCCCTTATTTAAAGGGGTGGGAATGATCCATGCATCCCCTATCGGACTAGTCTTTTAGGGAGATTGGGCCTTTCCCCGAGTGGGTGTGCCTAAGAACTGTTGGGGTCCTGGCAACCTTAATTCGTTGGGCCTCGGCCAACCCCCGGATTGTTATCATTTGGTATCAAAGCTGGGCCCTTGTTTAAGGGGGTGGGAATGATCCATGCATCCTTATCGGACTAGTCTTTTAGGGAGATTGGGCATTTCCCTAAGTGGGTGTGCCTAAGAACTGTTGGGGTCCTGGCAACCTTAATTCGTTGGGCCTCGGCCAACCCCCGGATTGTTATCATTTGGTATCAAAGCTGGGCCCTTGTTTAAGGGGGTGGGAATGATCCATGCATCCTTATCGGACTAGTCTTTTAGGGAGATTGGGCATTTCCCTAAGTGGGTGTGCCTAAGAACTGTTGGGGTCCTGGCAACCTTAATTCGTTGGGCCTCGGCCAACCTCACCTGAGCCGGATTGTTATCAGTTGGCAATGAGATGCGATGCCCTTTGCCTCTCCCTAGGGGTCCCTTTTATACCATGGTATACCTTACCCCCAAGTCAGACTTGGGGATATGTAAACCGACACGATATACTAGAGATTTTACCCTTTCCGAATAGGACTTCGATATTTCCTTAACTCATGGAGATATTTTCCATAATTTGAGGTGAATTCCTAACAGCGTATACCGGAACCAACGGTATACGTAAAGGTATACCTTATCAGTATATTCCATAAGTCGTAGGATAGAGGGTATGCCTTATCCGTAACCATGACACATATATACTCGCTACCATAGTTTCTCTCCATTGTCGAGTAGCCAAGAGATACTAGAAATTAATAATGGAAGGTTGCAATTGGGGTTTCCACAAAAACTCGATTCCATAATATAAAATATCGAAATATAAATTAGAAAATGAAACAAATTACTAACTGGATTTGTATAATCTCAATTCACAACACAAAATGTTAAATTATGGATTTTTTTCAAAAAAAAAAATCCTTAGCCCATCAAGACAAGCTTGGTTTTTGCTCCCGACCAGAAAGCTTTTTTACGCGACATTGTAAGAGCACCCGCAATGGTAAAGTAATGTGCTATCTATAAAACATGTACATCTCAGCAATAGACTAGATTAATAGTAAACCACTTCAATGGTATGTCTACATGGGTATCTATAGCTCTCTAATCCATTGCCTCGTTTTTCTCTATAAACTATCTCCAGGTTAGTAGATAGCTTTGTTCTCTCTCTTCATTTAATCTCTTCTAAATAGGAAAATATGCTGACATGGATCTCTTGTAGAGAGCATATAGATAACCATTGCGGGTGCGCTAATGTTCCTTTGCATGCAGCTAGTGTGCCCTATCTGTCTTTTAAACACAGTATAGACACAAAAGTTCGTATAAACATGTGAACAATCATCGCACAAACGATACCAAACCTTTATGAAACTTTCGAAAATTGGATAGGTATGTATTAAGATTAATTAACAAAACCTCGACGGGTAAATCATTCATCATTGAAGAACTAATTAGTTATAAATATAAGCACTCATGTCAAGCAAATCTAGAACTTTAACTCGGACGTTACAGCCTTACATGTACTATCACAACACTACTATAAACATAACCTACCAAGCTACACTTAGTTCCTAGTGTGCCCTCGTTTTGTCGTTAAATTTAACTGACATATAAATGAAGTATTCCGTTCGGTTTTTAATAGGTAAAAATGTGTTTTTTTCCATGTAACTGGCTTGCTTCGGAAGTTCGGAGTGTGCACTGAAAATTTCATTATTTGGGCCTTCCTTGAAACACGTGTTTAGAGGAACATAGAAAATATAGAAAACATTAAAAGTATAATAGAAGCGCATATGAAAACCATAGAAAAGTTGTAGGAATGGACGGTCATTTTGATGGGCTAAAAGAAACGTAGCAATTTAAGTATTATCTTTATAATGAATAGAATTATGAATGTTCTGATCCACGTTCCCCTGCCTTGAACCTACAGAAATGAAAAAAGAAAAATGAGTTCATCATGTTAACTTACCTGTGAAGTTCCTTTAAAAAATGGCCGTAGGAAAATTTCTCATTCTTTTATTTCATCTCATTCCTACCAATCAAAGGGATGAACAATACCAATTTCTAGAGGATGCTTGTGCCTATGTTTTTCCTTCATTTTCTCTGAAAATCAAAGGGGGTCTTCACCATGTTCTGTTTTTCTGCCAAGAGCAAATGCCATCTAATTATATGTGCCAATAGCCTATAGAAGAATTCTGCTTATCAACGATGGATAACCGGGAGGCTTCTAATCAGCGACAGAGTGCAGATTAGTACTGTGAGAATGTTTGGGTTGTATACCTGTATACCCTCAACTTGTGTTCGAGGAGAAGGGGATTGAGGAGATGGGGAAGATACGCAAAACGAGGTGAGCCATTAACTTATGATTAATTGAGTATTAACTATTTTAAATTTCAAAAATGAATTAATATGATTTTTTAAAGCAACTTTCATATAGAAAATTTTTGCAAAAAACATACCGTTTAGTAGTTTGGAAAGCGTGCGCGCGAAAAACGATGTGCATTCTCACTCCCTACCACCCAGAAGAACGCAGCCTGGTCGAGAATGTTCTTTACGTCGTCGAGGACGGGGGATTTCACCTGTTTCCGCGCAACAGAGATAAAGAGAAACGACGAAAAGGGAATATCTGGTCAGCTCCATTCAAATTTCGCAGCTACGAAATTCATCCGGATATTCTCTGAACCATAGCAGAACAGAACAGGAATGATAATACACCGATTAATAAATTAAAGAACACACTTAAATCGTGATTAGAAAGAGAAGGATTCGACTCTTCTGGACTCATTAGAGTTGCGTTCGCGAAATTAGAGCTAGCGAAGAAGCAGTGAGTATTTCTAATCCAAGGTCCCAATTAACTCGGCGATCAATTTGATCACCATCAAAACCCATGTTTCCATGGATAATGACAAGAGACTGGTGTGTTTTCACATTAAAATTAGAAGTTTGATAGAAATTGAAAAGATATGATAAAAAAGTTAAAAGTTTACGTGTGCAGAAAAATTTTAATGTGATAAAAAAATTAGAAGTTCAAATAAAAAGTTGAGAGGCATGTGTGATGATATGTCAAACACCCAAAGCGGGGCGCCGGGGCCCAAGACGCGGTCAAATTAAATCGCCTTTGGGCCTTTGTTTCGTCCGGTCTATAAATACACTATTGCTTTTGTCCACAGAGCCGAGGCACAGCTAACTCAACGCAAACAAATCAAACGCCACGCACCTCTCGCTCTCCCACTGAAGTTGTGTGTGCCACCGCACCGTGTCGTTCCCTCTCCTTGCAACGGCCCACGACCAGCCATACGCAGCATACATGGACTTCCACCACGGAGACGCCGACGACTTCGCCCTCGAGTTCATCCGCGAGCACCTTCTCGGCGTCGACGGCGCCACCGCCACGGCCACCGAGCCGGCGGACCTCGAGGTCGTCGAACCGGCGGCGGCGTCCCCGCCTATGTCGTGGCAAGAGCAGCGGCAGCAGGAGCAGCATGGTTGTCACGTAGAACTAACGCACGAGCACCTGGAATCCGCGCCCGCTGCTGAGGCAGCGGCGGCGTTCCGAACGGCGCCCGCGCAGCCGGCGGCCGAGGTGATGATCAAGTTCGGTGGCGAGGCCTCCCCCGTGAGGCCGTCGTCGTCGCTGACCGTCACCGTGCCACCGAGCTCGTTCGGCAGCTGGGCGTCCGTACTCTAAAAAGTAGTTGTGTCTTATATTATGGAATGTAGGAAGTAGTGTTAAAAAAATAGTAGATGTTATTATAGTCTTTTTTGAGTAGTGGCAATAAAGAAGTTTTTTAGATGTAGATAGTAATTGTGAAACCAAATGGTATTAAAGTGGGTAGGCTAATTAAGTTGATTGCTTCGCTAGTTTCTAATTAAGTATTTGTGGCGGTGTCTGTTCTTTACATCATTTCAATTCACAACATTTCAATGATTCCAAAAGCAATCAGATAATTAGAAAGGAAATCTAGCTAATTAGCAATTCAAAAATTAGAGATTGACAACTAACTACACTTATTCCTAGATTCAGATCATTTCAATGCATGATTTCAAAGCCAAACAAATGCTTGGAGAGGGAAACTAATTATGAATTTAAAATTTTAAAATTAACAACTAAAATGACTTTAAAATAAAACATTTTACAACCTTAGTATTTACTGAACGATAAAAAATAAATATATTTTAGGACAGAGAGTACAAAACATCACCATTAGCAAAAATTAGTGCGCGTGTTTTTGCCACTAGCCCACGATGCGACCGATCCATATAAACATGGCTCATCGATGACTTGTGATCGAAGATTAGTCTCGCCTATAGGTTTAGGCTGTGTTTAGATCCAAAATTTGGATCCAAACTTCAGTCCTTTTCCATCACATCAACCTGTCATACACACACAACTTTTCAGTCACATCATCTCCAATTTCAACCAAAATCTAAACTTTGGATCCAACTAAAGACAGCCTTAGCTGCGCACTTCTCGAGAGAAAACGAGTTGATTTGAGATTCGAGCTAACAGTCTTTACATGCAACTCTACTTCTTTTAGGGGGTGTTTGGGAGAGAGGGGGGCTAGACCCTTAATCAACGCATGCAACTCTGCTAGCTGATCTACGTACACCCTACCTAGGTTTGAACGAACCCATCATTCAGAAGACTTCTCTGCAACCGGTCGAGCGCTGTAGACCGAGACGTACGTACACGGTGCACACAGGGAGAGAGTCCAGTCAAGGCCGGTCGGGGGTGCTGAGTTTCGCGGGACCAACGTACGTCCATACATGCATGATTGCTTTGCTTAATTCTGTGTGCTTCAGAACTTGACACGTGTGCATGTACGCGAATACGCGACACTCTAGTTAATTGAAGATCCATTTGATTTGTTAAAAGAACAGAAGTTATTTACTCCCTCCGTTTTCTAATAGATGACGCCGTTGACTTTTTCTCACATGTTTAACCATTCGTCTTTTTCAAAAATTTTATGCAAATATATAAGATATAAATCACACTTAAAGTACTATGAGTAATAAAACAACTCATAACAAAATAAATTATAATTACTTCAATTTTTTAAATAAGACGAATGGTCAAACATGTGAGAAAAAATCAACGGCGTCATCTATTAAAAAACGGAGGTAGTATCATTTAGATGTCGTACTCTTTAATTTCGTATACGTGGAGACCGACTTTAAGAGTTAAGACCATGAATAACGCAAAGAAAAATACGTGTTTAAATATAATAATTCTGTACTATGTCTACTGCTCTTGTACTTCAGGTGTGCTCATGCATGCAGCTAGCGCGCGCTATAGCTCAATAAACTAAACACAGTGTCAAAGGCTTCCAAGTACGTTATCGTTTACTATTTAGCGACGGACCCGGTCCTTGGTATAAGTAAAATGGAATCATTCGTGTAGTGTTGGCTTTGTGGAATCGTTGATCTATCCAATAGAGTTTTTTTTTTTAAGTGCTCCCGATGTACTACTAAAACTTGATGTGCTCTGTGATCGTTTGCAGCTGATTGAGTGGAGAGATCTCTCATTCTTCACACGCACATTTTTTATACTACTAAACACAATATGTTTTATGTAAATTTTTTTATAAAGTTATTCAAAAAATCATATTAATCTATTTTTCAATTTAAAGTAATTAATACTTAATTACTTATACATTAATAACTTATTTTGTTTTATATATTTTCTTAAATTATAGTATTGTACATGGTGCATATTATCGACGAGTAGTACTCGCGGACCGGATGAATAGAGTATTGGGGTACGTTAGAACAAGGGTCTACGTAGTACGACATCAAAACAGACAAAAGACAAGGATTATACTGGTTCGGGCTCCTTATCAGGTAATAGCCCTAGTCCAGTTTATATGGGATTAATGATGATGAAAATAGATTACAAAGAGAGTAACCGAAATAAGCAATACCGACGAGATCATAGTCGAAGGATTCGACGAGATCTCCCGGCGAGTTGGCTCCGTGGACCCCGGCTTCGTAATCTTTGGTGGGTGTGTTGGCGATGAGATGCGATGCCCTTTGCCTCTCCCTAGGGGTCCCTTTTATACCATGGTATACCTTACCCCCAAGTCAGACTTGGGGATATGTAAACCGACACGATATACTAGAGATTTTACCCTTTCCGAATAGGACTTCGATATTTCCTTAACTCATGGAGATATTTTCCATAATTTGAGGTGAATTCCTAACAGCGTATACCGGAACCAACGGTATACGTAAAGGTATACCTTATCAGTATATTCCATAAGTCGTAGGATAGAGGGTATGCCTTATCCGTAACCCTGACACATATATACTCGCTACCATAATTTCTCTCCATTGTCGAGTAGCCAAGAGATACTAGAAATAAATAATGGAAGGTTGCAATTGGGGTTTCTACAAAAACTCGATTCCATAATATAAAATATCGAAATATAAATTAGAAAATGAAACAAATTACTAACTGGATTTGTATAATCTCAATTCACAACACAAAATGTTAAATTATGGATTTTTTTTTAAAAAAAATTCCTGAGCCCATCAAGACAAGCTTGGTTTTTGCTCCCGACCGGAAAGCTTTTGTACGCGACCTTGTAATGTTCCTTTGCATGCAGCTAGTGTGCCCTATCTGTCTTTTAAACACAGTATAGACACAAAAGTTCGTATAAACATGTGAACAATCATCGCACAAACGATACCAAACCTTTATGAAACTTTCGAAAATTGGATCGGTATGTATTAAGATTAATTAACAAAATCTCGACGGGTAAATCATTCATCATTGAAGAACTAATTAGTTATAAATATAAGCACTCATGTCAAGCAAATCTAGAACTTTAACTCGGACGTTACAGCCTTACATGTACTATCACAACACTACAATAAACATAACCTACCAAGCTACACTTAGTTCCTAGTGTGCCCTCGTTTTGTCGTTAAATTTAACTGACATATAAATGAAGTATTCCGTTCGGTTTTTAATAATAGGTAAAAATGTGTATTTTTCCTTGTAACTGGCTTGCTTCGGAAGTTCGGAGTGTGCACTGAAAATTTCATTATTTGGGCCTTCCTTGAAACACGTGTTTAGAGGAACATAGAAAATATAGAAAACATTAAAAGTATAATAGAAGCGCATATGAAAACCATAGAAAAGTTGTAGGAATGGACGGTCATTTTGATGGGCTAAAAGAAACGTAGCAATTTAAGTATTATCTTTATAATGAATAGAATTATGAATGTTCTGATCCACGTTCCCCTGCCTTGAACCTACAGAAATGAAAAAAGAAAAATGAGTTCATCATGTTAACTTACCTGTGAAGTTCCTTTAAAAAATGGCCGTAGGAAAATTTCTCATTCTTTTATTTCACCTCATTCCTACCAATCAAAGGGATGAACAATACCAATTTCTAGAGGATGCTTGTGCCTATGTTTTTCCTTCATTTTCTCTGAAAATCAAAGGGGGTCTTCACCATGTTCTGTTTTTCTGCCAAGAGCAAATGCCATCTAATTATATGTGCCAATAGCCTATAGAAGAATTCTGCTTATCAACGATGGATAACCGGGAGGCTTCTAATCAGCGACAGAGTGCAGATTAGTACTGTGAGAATGTTTGGGTTGTATACCTGTATACCCTCAACTTGTGTTGAGGAGAAGGGGATTGGGAGATGGGAGAAATACGCAAACGAGGTGAGCCTTAACTTATGATTAATTGAGTATATAACTATTTTAAATTTCAAAAATGAATTAATATGGATTTTTTAAAGCAACTTTCATATAGAAAATTTTTGCAAAAAACATACCGTTTAGTAGTTTGGAAAGCGTGCGCGCGAAAAACGATGTGCATTCTCATCCTTACCACCCAGAAGAAGCAGCCTGGTCGAGAATGTTCTTAGTCGTCGAGGACGGGGGATTTCACCTGTTTCCGCGCAACAGAGATAAAGAGAAACGACGAAAAGGGAATATCTGGTCAGCTCCATTCAATTTTCGCAGCTACGAATTCATCCGATATTTTCTGAACCATAGCAGAAACAGAACAGGAATGATAATACACCGATTAATAATTAAAGAACACACTTAAATCGTGATTAGAAAGAGAAGGATTCGACTCTTCTGGACTCAATTAGAGCTGCGTTCGCGGGAATTAGAGCTAGCGAAGAAGCAGTGAGTATTTCTAATCCAAGGTCCCAATTAACTGGGATCAATTTGATCACCATAAACCCATGTTTCCATGGATAATGACAAGAGACTGGTGTGTTTCACATTAAAATTAGAAGTTTGATAGAATTGAAAAGATATGATAAAAAAGTTAAAAGTTTATGTGTGCAGAAAATTTTAATGTGATAAAAAAATTAGAAGTTCAATAAAAAGTTGAGAGGCATGTGTGATGATATGTCAAACACCCAAAGCGGGGCGCGGGGCCAAGACGCGGTCAAATTAAATCGCCTTTGGGCCTTTGTTTCGTCCGGTCTATAAATACACTATTGCTTTTGTCCACAGAGCCGAGGCACAGCTAACTCAACGCAAACAAATCAAACGCCACGCACCTCTCGCTCTCCCACTGAAGTTGTGTGTGCCACCGCAGACCGTGTCGTTCCCTCTCCTTGCAACGGCCACGACCAGCCATACGCAGCATACATGGACTTCCACCACGGAGACGCCGACGACTTCGCCCTCGAGTTCATCCGCGAGCACCTTCTGGCGTCGACGGCCGCACACGGACCACCGAGCCGGCGGACCTCGAGGTCGTCGAACGGCGGCAGCGGCGCGTACCCGCCTATGTTCTTGCACGGCAATGATCAGCAGCAGGGCAGCATGGTTGTCACGTAGAACTAACGCACGAGCACGTGGAGGTGGAATCCGCTCTGGCTGCTGAGGCGGCGGCGTTCCGTGCGGCGCCCGCGCAGCCGGCGGCCGAGGTGATGATCAAGTTCGGTGGCGAGGCCTCCCCGTGAGGCGTCGTCGTCGCTGACCGTCACCGTGCACCGAGCTCGTTCGGCAGCTGGGCGTCGCTGCCGCGCCGCGCGGCCGCGGTCGTGGAGACTTCCGCAAGTACCGCGGCGTGCGGCAGCGGCCGTGGGGGAAGTTCGCGGCGGAGATCCGCGACCCGAAGCGGCGCGGGTCGCGCGTGTGGTGGGCCCGTACGACACCGTGGAGGCCGCGCGCGGCGTACGACCGCGCCGCCTTCCGCATGCGCGGCGCCAAGGCCATCCTCAACTTCCCCAACGAGGTCGGCACCCGCGGCGCCGAACTGTGGGCTCCTCCCCCGCCGCCACCACGCAGGCCGCCGCCGCCGCCGCGACGACGAACAAGCGGAAGCGGCAGCCGTCGGAGGACCCCGACGACGGGCGTCGAGGTGATCGGAGTGGTAAGCAAGGCCGTCAAGACCGAGGCGCGACGTCCAACTCGTCGTCACTGTCGTCGTCCCTGACGTCGCGGGACACGACGCCGGCCACGTCGTCGGCGGGGGCGGAGCACGCCGGCTCGGCGCGAGAGTTCGCGGCGACGCCGTCGAGCTGGAGCTGGGAGCAGTACTGGGAAGCGCTGCTCGGTGGCCTCCCCGCGTGTCGCCTCTGTCGCCGCACCCGGCGTGTGGGGTTCCCTCAGCTCACCGTTAACTGAGAAATTAAACAATGATTAGCTGACGTGGGCACACAAATAATGCGTTTTTTTCCCGTTGTTAACGACGTCATGTGTACATTGGAACTTTTTTTGGGAGCTTAACAGAAGGGGCGTATAGACAAACACCAGAAAGTGGTAGTCGTGTTTACTTTTTTTCTTCTTTCGTGTTGAGAACCTTGAGATCAATCGATGCATGTAAAGAATAAGCAGAGGGTTCCGTTTTGGCATTTGATATGACAATGTAAACAAATACCCTTTACTTTGTTTACTGAGATACCTGCATTATGTCCCCTTTTGGTTTCCTTAGTTTATTTCCTCCACTCTTTGTAGAAGGAGCTATACCTGCAAGGCTGCAACACCGATGCAGTATACTAAATGCTGAAATTCAATTGCAGCCAGCAGGTTGCGTAATGACATCTAGCTTTCCTGCTGCAAGGGAGGCTGCATACCCAAGATTAATGTGTCATGCAGTATGAGATTGCAGCATTATCAAACGGCGATCTTTAGTTTTTTTTGTATAAGAGCATGAGAATTGCCATTTCTTAGGGCTCCTTTAGAATGTAGCAGCATTTGAAGAACAGTAATATAATAACATAGACAGAACTGAAATGTCGTGCGAAAATTTAATATAGGTATTATCCATCCAAACACATGAATTTGAAATATAATGTGTTTGAATAGTTCATTACATGAGTGTGATAGCTTCTATAGTTCTATAGAGACAAGAAAGATACATTGGATTTCTCAAAGAAAAATAAATAAATGAAGTTTGAGTTCGTATTGTAGTTTCCTTTGTGGAATTGAGATACGAGAAAGCAACCCCATAGGAATTTGCCTTATCTGTGTTCATAGAGAAGCTATGTCCTATTCATTGATACCGATCATGGATACTTCAAAATTTGTAGTGTTAAACCGTTGTATAGTACTTTCTTCAATCTCATAAGAAATTTGTCTTGGACTTCTCAAAGGAAACAAATATAAATATGACTACTTAAACTTTTTCATATTAATCCAAAAAAGGTTATACAACTACGCAAGTATGACGTTATGAAAGTTTTAATTAGACAAATTTAGCTACAACATCATCATGTATATGTTCAAAGAAGAAAATTACAATACTCGAGAAAGTATCGGTATGTATCAAAATTTTACTTTCAAATTTTTCTTACTTTAATGTACCTAATATTTATTTAGAGGTATCAAGTTTCATATAAAGAAAATATAATACATTCCGGTACTTTCTCAAAAATGGTAAAATTACCTATATCGAAAGCTCGATTTATATCGTCAGTGTTGACTGTGCATGTTTTAAAACGGGATTCTTTTGTAACTGGTAGCGGATTGTCGTTAATTCCTGTCCTTTTTTAAGGGTACCTAGCAAATGCGGCGAACTTAACATTGGTCGTTAAAAAGCTTAAGACTAGACGTATAAAATAATTAAAAGGTAGTATTATTCATCATTGGCCATGTTGGCAAGTACTATACACTGCACAGATCATTCGACTGAACCAGTAACTCATGGGACAGCCAACGTACGGTTCCCCTGCCGTTGACAGGGCAGGAAAAACAAAAGGCGCTCTGTATGACTGTAGCTTCACCCTGACCTGATCCAGCTTTACGCCCCAAAATCTTCATTATAAAATTAAGCTCGAGCTGATGACTGTGGATGAGTAAAAGCAAGCTACAGTCTACATGCCTGCATGTGAGCATGTCAAGCACGGAACGGTTAACGTCACAAGTCAATAAGAGAATTGCCACGAGACGTAATTAATCTTTTTTGTTATTGCAACTCTTTCCGGTCAGCTGATCCCCGGCCAGTCCAACACGAAGCAGTCCGTCAGTGACATCAGACGTTGAAGATTGTTTAATTTAATTGATTTACTCCGTGCCTCAGTCTAAATGATGCGTCGTTAATTAAGCCAAGCGATGATCAGCTGAGTTACCTCAGATTGGTCAGTGCATGATTAATTAAGGTACTGAAAGAACGTTGATGACGAACACGACAGAGTTTTTAAACGGTGGTTTGTTTGATTATAATCAATCATCACAAGAGGAAATGATAAGGGCATGATTTTTCAACAGTCTGCGTTCAAAGGGCAGTAAAGAAAGTGCTTGTGATTGTAGAGTTGATTTAAAAGGTTATTAGATATATCCTGTCCACATCAATGGATTCCACGTCAACTGTCAAGAAATGGCGCCTGGGCATGCTTGCTTGCTACTGGATCAGACGATCAGTTAAGTACTGAAGTCACCCTTGATACGCGGCAATAATTATGCAGGTATAGAATATATTTCTTTTGATAATTCAGCAGATATATATAGGTTAATTTGATTCGATTCCCCTGTCCATGGTACCGCATGCATGTTACTCCTATCTTTTGCTATTTTTGTTGCACATTTGTTTTTCCCAGCGAGTGCTGGATTAATATTGCATTAGCCTTAGATTACGACGACGAAATTGCATGACAAACTATATAAGGCCACATAATAAATTAACTATAAGAACTCATTTGCACAATATAAAAATCAGAGACGACTAAATTGATTCCAGATCTAGCAAAACTAAATTAGCTATGCCTATTCTCCTGGTTTTTTTCAGAAAAAAAAGTCGTCTCTTAATTTCCACACACACAATTGGGTTGACACTTGACACTATTTTTTTTTATTCCATTTTTTGGATGATAGATGGAGTCATGGCACTACTTTTTGGGCGAGGTCGGAGATGCAGTGCACTGGCTAGTAGGGACGAGTTCCCTTTTGAATATCAACAATGCAAGCGCTGAACTGTGTTACTCAGCTTACTGTGTAGTAGCTTAATCAGTTGATTAATTAAGAGTCAAACCACAGGCAGGTCAAATTACCGCGTGCTAGCATACTGGCATGCATTGCAGATTTGCAGTGATGCAGTGCTGTAAATTTGTCGACACTGCTTACTTTGACGTTATACGCCTATACTCTTCCATGTTTGACAGTGCTGTTAATGTGTATACTACGTATATAGTAATTTGACAGTTCAATTGGGTGGATTGGATGTGTAGTAAAATGCTAGTGTTCGCAGCGCCGGCCCAGTTGTTAGTTGAGAATTCGTTGAAAGTTGAAACGGTATAGATTGTACGGTGTAGTGGTCAATTACACATTCAGTTAGGTCGTATAGGATCTCATCACTCTATTTGTTTGTTCTCGTGTGAGGAAGCTAGGCAGCTTATTTTGTTGTGCCAGTTATTGGCTAGCGTACAAATACAGGTCCACTGAATTGTTTTGACCAATGCTACTAGTAGCTGCTTAATTTTTTTTTTTTAAAAAAAGCTACTCTACAGTACTAACGTTAGGCAGAACAAGCATTTCAGTTCAAGATATCAGTGGTCTATAGAACTACGAGCCAGGGAATAAGCCAAACATCATATTTATAAAAAAAATAATTTGTAAATAAAACTTTTATATAGATATTCTTAGCAATCTAAACATAAATGCTGAAAAATAAATTACGATGAGAAAACTCTAAAATCAACACCATATTTAAAGTTGAAAATTCAAATTTTAGTTTATAAGCAGTATAAGCGAAAAGACGAAGCTGCTCAGCAGTCCAGCTAAGGAAGAGCTACCCTAATCTTAATCAGTCCAAGGGCTGACCCTCAAATGCCCATTCTATACTACTAGTATATACAAAATATTTTTTAGCTGAAAAATTAATACGAGTAAAATACACACAACTCATCTAGCTAATAAGTAATAAGCTAAGTAAGCGGTAGCCTAATTTTAATCAGTCCAGCCGCATTCCAACTTCCTCATCATCTTTAATTAATCAATCACTCTGCATGTGTGCAAGCCATGTATTGGGTTGCCAGTTCGCCACCCCAAAGTCAGAAATCGTTGCTACAACCGACAAGTCAAGCCCTTCCCGCTGCTGAAGTGTTCAGAAGATGCCACCGCGAAGAGGACTCTCGCTTTCTCAAGCCTGATCCGGTGATCCCTTGCTGATATTAAAACGGATTACGGAATGTGGCTGCAATTAAGAAGCAAATTAGAGCCGCGACAATGGACATGCCATATCGGAGCATCCATTTTTCTACACATCCCTGACGTCTGAATCAGGGAGAATATCTCCATGCATGAACAGTCCATCGTCTGACTTTGTTTTCCTGTGGCCAACCAACCCATCGATCAACATGCCGTTCTCGATCTGATCAATCAATCAATCGGCTCGATCAGTTGGACGCCATCAAAGTACAAGAACGGCGACGACCGGCGACGGAGCTACAACGGACAAGCTAGCTATATATCGTTTCTTGCAAAATGCGACCAAACTCTCCATGCTTCCGTCGCTTTCGCGTGCAACAGATAAGGTGGGCGGATCGAGCTGGAAAAAGAAAAAAAAGAGAAGAAACGCTGAAATTTTCGTGCTCTGATCGGTTGATGCTGTCTCCGATCCCGGCGCGTGCACTCACGGGCTCACGCCGCTGAACAACCAGTTTGTGTGCGAGTGTCGTGCGACCCATGCGTTACGGCATCCAGCACGCGGGGCTAGCTGCACCTGCACGTCGTCGCGCCCACAACGGAGAGCAGCCCGTGCTCTGGAATTCAGGGAAATTAAGGAGAATTAAGGTGGTGTGCTATCCCTGCTGAAGAGAACACATCGTTTTACTTGCTAATTGTGCTACATGTCGTCGGTTCGACTGATCAAACCGGCAAACCCAGAGGCAGGAGGTGCCAACAGCAAGCTGCCTCATTCCGGCGCCCGCAGTGGAACTGAAGCGTGCATATATGCTACTGGTTTCGTTGTCCGCGACCATGTCTATAGTAAAGTGATGTTTGACACTTCAAATTCAAAGGATTTCGATGGACTAGGCTTGAACAGTTGCATGCTAATTGATGGCAGAAAGGGATATGAATGAGTGCATTACCACCCAAATGCGCACATAGATGCAGACGAGCTTGGATACAGCCATACAGGCAGTGGGATACTCGGAAGGGAATAGGAAAGTTCGCTTCTTCTGAAGTCCGACTATGGGATAAAAAGGGCTTCTGTTAACTGGGCCTAGGCAGAACTGGACGCTGGAACCTTACCGAGCCCAATATCGGCCTGTATCTGGAAGTCCTCTGAGTACAATACAAACTTGGGGCTAGTTTGGTTTGGTTTCTAATTGTGCCCTACCAATTCATTGATAATTTTCAATAGTGTTTTTAGTTGTTTGGATTGGTGCCAAATTTTAATAAAACATATCTTAGATAGTAAAAGTTTTGGCCACCCAAATTTGGTAGTGCCAAAAGTTGCCCAAACTTTGACACTACCAAGATTTTGGTATGGCACCAAACCAAACTGGCCCTTGGGCTTATTAGGGATTGGCATGCCTTGGCACTTATTACGAAGTCCGGTGGCAAAGGTCTATTTCACCTCCCTCAACTATGGCCAGGTCTGATTTTACTCCCTCTACGCAACACCAGATATGGAGTCTTCAAAACCAGTTCGTATGCCTCTCTAAGCGGTTTGGACACTAATTTTATCCTACACGATGTGTTGTCATGATCGTTATCCGATATGGCATCTTGGTGCTGCTTACATGGCACTACCGACCACCACACCTCTCGCTTGGCGCCATCCTAGCATCCCGCATTTAAAATGGCTGTTTAGATTGATGTCATTTTCAACCAAACCATTTCTTTGGTAAAGTTAAAAAAAAAATATCTACGTTAAGTTTGTTGTTAAATTTGGTAGATACATAAGGATTTTCCTGTCAAAATTTTGGTAATATTGCTAATTTGCCAAAATTTTGGCATTGTTAAAATTTGGTAAAGTTTATTTTGGCTACAATCTAAACAGGTCCTAAATGTTGGCCATTGACGATGCCTCGACTTGACACGGATGGAAGGTCGGCCTTACTCAAGGTTGAGTTTTTTTTTTTTTTGACGGATGGAGTACTCTGCAAGGCCGTGGGTCTCGGGGACGAGATTGGCAGCAAAGGAAATGGAAGAGACTATTTGGAACAAGAAATGGGGGATACAGTAGGTAAAGTAGGAAAAAGAGGTGGTGTCACTGATTTGTGGGTTTCACTAGTTTTTTTTTTTATTTTTTTCCCTTGACTTGTAATGTCATCTAAGAACTGCATAGGTTTCACGTTGTATGAAGAACAAATCCACGTGCCATGCTTAAACAGTCGTATAAACTGTTTGGGAGATAAAACGAACTGGTTTTGATAGTTAAGTGAGCATTTATATCTGATTTTGGGTGTGAAGGAAATCAGACTGGGGCTGGAAATGCAAAATAAACTCTTCCCTATTCCGGTGCACATCTTTGCAGGCCCAAAGTTTCACCCGTTCACGGTCGCACACGGGCTCGGCCGCGTGCTCCTTGCCTGCTCCACGTGTGATTCGGCCATATTTCAACTTGTAGCTTCTGAAGCCCATGACTCGAAAAGAACTCTACTCGGCTACACCTTGGCGCCGCGCCGGTGGAACGTGAGGAAGAAGCGACCACCAGCTAGGCCGGTGTAACCGCTCGATATAGGCCGGATTGATCTGCTGTTGCATGTTAGAGACCCATGATTACAATACTAAAGATGGCGCAGATTTACATTACACTCTTCTGGAAGATTACCTGTGAGATTTTTTGTGAAGCTCTGTTGGTTGAAGCACATGTTCCCTGGAACCTCGGCGCCTGGCCATGTAAACGACTGTTACGTTCGTGCAGCAAAGCCGGTGAACCATGTGGACAACATGGGATTGGGGCCTGTTCACTTTGATGCTATTTTCAACCTTACCAAATTTTGGTAAGGTTGTCAAAAAAGTGGTTACATTTAGTTTGCTACCAAATTTTGGTAACTATATAAAAAATCATGTCAAAATTTTGTTAAGTTGTCAAAATTTTGGCATCTATATCAAAATTTGGCAATGCCAAAATTTGGTAAGGTTTTTTTAGCATCAAGGTGAACAGGCCCTGGCACATGGTGGTACGGTGGTGGTAGCTAACATCGGTGGCTTCCCGGACTCTTCTCCATCGGGCCTCGAAATTCGGAAACCGGGCAGCCTGATCCCGTAGAAAAGCAGAAAACGGCCGGTCGCCCAGCCGGCCGTCGCACGCGGCACGTCCACGCCCGCGGCACGGCGCTCCGCGCCTTCGCTCGCGCGACGCGTCTCGCGGCCGGCTGCTCCTCCGTTCCCGGAGGCGCTCGCCCCGTTCCCACGTGTTGCCCGTGTCAGGCGGAGCCCGGCGCTACTAGCGTCTAGCTCTCTGGAACAGTCCGGTTCCGTACCTTTCGCGTGGCCCGCAGACCACGCCGCACCACCTGTTTCCACGTAATCCGCCCAAAAAAAACTACCGGATCAGACAACGATAGACGATACCCCCCTTGCCATACCCGCGCACGGCGCCATCATTCACGTGCAGTTAACAACTCGCAAGTAACTCTGTTTGAAACGTGGGGGAGGAAAAAAAAATCTCCTGTGAATATCAGTATATCACACACACCCATTATGCAAAGGAAAGAGAAAAATCTTCCTGTCGCTAACACCAGTTGCATTCCGGGGGTCCAGGGAGGTGGCCATCACCACCGTCACTGCATCACATCTATTACACCAGTTTAGGTAGCAATCCTACGCGGAGCACAATCACTCGGCGCGTAAGGTTGGGAGCAAGAAGAGTACCGGATCGACCTAATTCGCGCCCACTGAATTAATCAATCAGTAAAGCTGCCACCGTGCCACCACACACCAGGGTGATCAGTCATCCACGCTGTGCGTAACTGCGTTAGTTGTTGCGTCCCGCCTTGTCCGTCCTTGTCACCCACCACCGGCCAGCCCTGACAAGCATCGTGTTGATAGCCACATGCGTTTGGATTTAGCAAATTATACCAGCTTTGGTGTACAGGATAAGCCCCGCTTGTTTGCAACGCCGATACTGTACTCCTGCACGCTGTCAAGTTACCATTTCTTTGGTCTTTTCCTCCTCAACTGGTTATCCAACCACTAGCAGCAGCAGTTCATGCCTTTGTCAGGCGTTGTTTCCACGTCGAGGCGTTTGTGTCGTATGCAGGGCGAGTAACTAAGTATCTCTAGTAATCTGAGCCGGTTCCGCGGGATCTTTGCCCGCTCCGCGAGCGCGCGAGTACGCGACAACCCCCACGCATTTGGCGTGCCCCCTTTATCCTCGTGAGCGTGACGTGCCCTCGTCGACGCGATTTTTATAAGCATCTTGTGGTTGTGGAGCTCAGCGATCAGCCACTCCGCATCGCAAGCTGGAGCAGCGAGCGCCGTAGCAGCAGCAGCAGCAGCCTCCTGGTACACACTGCACTACACAGCGCAGCAGCTAGCGATAGTGTATCGCACTTACTGGATACGCAGTCGAGCATCTCCAGCAGCAGCAGCAGCGGAGTGATCAGCAGCGATGGAGAGCAGCTTGGTCGACACAGCCGCCACCGCCACCCTCTGCCCGGCGGCGGCCGTTGGCGGGCGTCGCCGCGCCGGCAGCTTCTTGAACTGCTCGTGCTCCTCCAAAGGTATGTACATCTACCCGACCGTTTCCATCGTGCATTCGTCGGGCGATCTGGATATCTGATGGAGCTTGTGGTTTTTCGCTTGCGCAGAGTACAGGGTGAGCGCGTCCTACTCCATTGGGCGGATGCTGAGCGGGGTGAGGTCGGCGGCGCGCAAGAAGCTGTTCAGGAGCGAGCCGGCCGACCTGCTGGGGATCAGCTGGTCGCCGGACTCGCCGCCGTCGAACGGCACCGACGGCGGCCACCACCACCATTGGTGGACGGCTCTCGAGAACAACTTCGTCCCCGAGTCCTCCGAGGACGAGTACGGCGGGGTCGTCGTGGACGCCGACAGGCTGCCGTCCGACAAGGCCGCCTTCGCGCGCTCGCTCGCGGCGTCGCTCTCCTACTGGAAGTCCGTGGTACGTACGGGCGGCCAACATCTTGATATCTCGGATCGAGTAGAACAGATGTTGAGTTCAGTTCCTCATCAGTTCATTTCAATGTGGATACATGATGGTGGAAAGTGTTTACCGTGACAGTGCATACATCACCGAATCACCCACTGGCCCTCACTTTACCCCGTGTTATGATTTTTTATGTTTCAGGGAAAGAAAGGGGTTTGGCTAAAGTTACCAGTAGATCGCTCAGAGTTTGTTCCTATAGCAGTAAAGGTATTGTTCTCTTTCCCGTTGTGAATTCAGAATTCCTGAAGCTCACCTGTAAAAAAGAAAAGAAAGGAAAGGTGGGGTTTTAGTCAGATATGCAATGGTGATTTTGACATTGGAATTGGGAAAGCAACTCAGGAGATTACTGATGATGTTGCTTAACTCTGTCTGCAGGAAGGTTTCAAGTACCACCATGCCGAGGAAGCATATGTGATGCTGACATACTGGATTCCTCATGAAGAGCCATGTATGCTCCCTGCAAATGCATCTCACCAGGTTGGAGTCGGGGGGTTTGTGATCAACGATCAAATGGAGGTCGGTTTCATCTGGTTTTGCTGTTGTTTTCATTGGAACAGTTTAACTGAAAGAGTTTGTGCGCCTGACTGTATTCTCAACAATTGAATAGGTCCTAGTGGTGCAAGAAAAGTACTGTGGTTCATCTCTGGATGGTGCTTGGAAACTCCCCACAGGGTTCATTCTTGCGGTAAGAACATACTGAAGATCATTAAACATGTAACGGTACTAGCATATACATATGATGTGTGTTGCTGTTACTAACGCAACGCTTGCTTGCAGTCGGAGGAAATATTTACAGGAGCTACTAGAGAAGTCAAGGAAGAAACTGGGGTAAGAAATGGAACGCTTTGCTATTCAGTTTTCTCCTCATTACGATCAATTCTCAGTTCTCAAAGTACTGTGGTGTTATCAACTATGCAGGTTGACACTGAATTTGTGGACGTTGTTGCTTTTAGGTAATTATCTTCCTCATGGCGGCATGTAATCCTATTGATTAGCTCTGTTGAAACTGTTCCCCCCTTAATCTGAAACTCTGAATTTTCTCTCACCAATTTTCATCTTTTACAATGATAGGCATGCACACAACGTGGCATTTCAGAAGTCCGACCTGTTCTTCATCTGCATGCTAAGGCCTACATCAAACAATATCAAAATCGACGAAACAGAGATTCAGGCAGCGAAGGTACAACATCTTTTGAACTTGTTGAAACGTTTCCACGATATGATATTCAGAGTGCACATGCTGGAAGCCTGGAACAACAAATCTTCCTGGAAAAAAAATGTCTGAAACATTCCTTCTGCCTTGGTCTCTTTTTTCAGTGGATGCCGCTGGAGGAGTTCGTCAAGCAGCCGTTCATCCAGGAGGACCACATGTTCCAGAAGATCATGGACATCTGCATCCAGAGGCTCAGGAAGTGCTACTGCGGCCTGACCGCGCACAACGTCATCTCCAGGTTCGACGGCAGGAGGTCGACGCTGTACTACAACGTTTCTGAACCTGAGGATGTGAACTGCAATGCTTCTTGACAACGGATCGCCCAACCTTCCGTCAGGTTCGCGTTGTGATCTAGCATTAGGCTCTGTGCAATGCAGCGCAGAGTCTCGAGTACAGCGACCTGGGTAACTGCTTGTGAAGCAGAAATCCTCTGTAAATATGAAAAGAAGAAGATAGGATTTATGGCAGCTCGGGTTGCTCTGACCGGCTGTTGCAGTTTCACGTAGATCGCAGCTGAACTGAAGAAGATCTTGAAGACTTTTCAGAAAATTTCGTTTCTGTGTATGCGCTCACGCTAAGCAGCTGCTTAATGTGTATCTAGTGTTGCTATGGTGAAAGCAAACGACACGTACACACCAAGAACCAGGACACAAGTAGGATGTGATTGGCCTCCGAGTTCTGCTCTTACGCGAACAGTGTGCCAAAATTTAGGTGCTTGCAACATTTCAAGTACCAAATGTGTATGCAACCTCTTCTTTACGCGTGCAAAGTATAATTGAAGAACTTCCTGAATGTCTCCTCACTATTCTGTATAAGTGTGATTTTGCAGCCATACATGACACAACACATGACTAGCTTCGAGTCTTCGACGCATTGTCTGCTGGATTAATCAGTTTTATCCATTTGGAAATGAAAGACGGGTTGAATGATTTTGGGACAATTTTAATCGAATCTCTTAATCTTGCATCAAACTGACATGAGCCGATCGACATGTGATTGCTGTGGGGTAGTGGAGAATGCAGCCTGAACTGCCGCCGTTTCTCTCGTCGTTGACCGGAGAAATCGTCGTCTCTCTCTGTCACCGGGGCCCGCGGGGTCAGTACGCGTTCGCGCCGGTTTGTGACGCCCCACTAAAATTCATCAACCTACTCAAAAGATACAGCTTTCGCCATCCCCTAAATACAAGGTGGGAGTTTTCCCACCCACCGCAAAACTCTAAATATCAATGACATGTGGGACCCACGCACTGGTAGGTCCCAGCAACCAGTGAGCCAAAAGCAACAGGTAACAGGGGGCCACCTAAGGCTAACAAGAGTGCTAGTACTAAACGTTCCCTTTGATAACCTCGAAACCTTTCCCTTCTCTACCTTCAACCAAAATCAAATTGAAACGGAAGAAATTGGAAATTGGAATCCCTCTTCTATACCCTACTCTCTCGCTTCCTTCCGATTTCTTCGAGCGCTAATCTGGTAGCGAATGCTGCGGCCGTAGCGAGATCTGTAGCAGCCAGTGCGCCTTCGCCGTCGGCGGCGGCTGCGGGCATGGCGGTCCAGAACGGCGGCGGCGATGGCAGCGGCAGCGGCGCGGCGTCGGTGGTCGTCAACGTGTACGACCTGACGCCCATGAACAATTACCTCTACTGGTTCGGCCTCGGCATATTCCACTCCGGAATCGAAGGTTTGCTTTGAGCTCTCGCTTCGGTGTTACAGTTTTTTCTTTTCCCTTTCTTGGTTGATGCGGTGAATCAGTGATGCAAGTGTCTTACAGATTCGTATATATGCGTCTTCTGAACATTTTTGCCATCACCTGTTATTACAAGTTGTATTTTGGTGATTTTTAAAAGGGAGAAAAAAGGTAATTCGATAGAAGAGGAGGGAGCTTTTTGGGCGACGTTTTGGTTGCCTTCCTACGGCCGTGATCCAAACTTGTGGCGGTGTCTAGCAAACCAAGCAAATAAAAACATGGAATGTTGCTAGGGCAAGAGTTGAGAGTACGCTCAATTCACTCATAAATCATGCAATAATAGGGGAAACGTATGATGAAAAGAATTTAAAGTTCTAACTTCTAAGCAAACTTGGGTTTAGCTCCACCTACCTTACATTTGCACTTATACATTTATTAAAAAAAATCCTTCAAGACCCATACATATAGGGCATGCTGCAATAGGTGCGATATCCACAAAAGAAAAGGTAAAATGTCAACATATGCAGTGACACATATCTGGACCCGAAGTATGAGTGTAGTTTGCTTCGATCTGCAAAATTGAAAAGGAAGTAGAATTGAGATTTGTTTGCATTGCTGTTCTGAGTGTGACATTAGTGGTTATGCCCTAGTGCCATGTTAGCGAGAAAAAAGTACTGGTGGAGTTTGGTACGCTAAGTATTAACCATTAAAAGCTGATTGAAAATGATCTGCTCATGCTTCATTGTACAATTCATGGATTCGGGCTTTTAGTTTGTTCATATGCCTAAATTTAAATTGTATATCAGCATTATTTGCTTGCACCTGTACGGCTGTACCTATTTTTCACCTTTTTCTCAGCCTGCTGTTGGTGGCTTCCTGTACTGTGCTAACTGATTCGATGAGCTTAATTCAAATGCTATTTCGCTGTTAATTCAAATGAACAGTCCATGGCATGGAGTATGGATTTGGAGCACATGAGTTCCCAACGAGTGGGGTGTTTGAGGTGGAACCAAAGAACTGCCCTGGCTTCGTCTATAGAAGGTCTGTTCGGATGGGCACAACTGGGATGTCCAGGGCAGAGTTCCGCTCGTTCATTGAAAAACTCACTGGGAAGTACAATGGTAATTCATATCACTTGATTTCAAAGAATTGCAACCATTTTACAGATGATGTGAGTAAGAACTTAACTGGAAAACCAATCCCTGGATGGGTGAATCGACTAGCAAGAGTGGGTCAGTATCAGTATTTCACTAGTTTTATGTATTTTTTTTCCTGGCATGCTTGACACCATGGTTACCTGATTTATTTGTGAAAATTCTTAGGTTCCTTTTTCAACTACCTTCTGCCAAAAAGCATCCAAGTTTCTGCAGTTAGACACGTCCCAACACATCCTGCATTTTCTGGTGAGTTTCTTCCTGGCCCTGTATTTTACTTATGATTTACTACTTAGTTAGCTAGTTTGTATTGATGTATTATCCTCTGTAGTTGCACTTAGTTGCTAGGTAGTAGGTACTGCTTGTTCTGTAGTAGTTCACATTCTAGATGGCAATTATTTATACTTTGAAATGTTAAACGGCCATATGCGTGTTTTTTTCTATGATAATGAGTGTTATGCTAGGTGTGTGTTTCCAATGATGTGCCCCTACCATATCTTTTACTAAAAAACAACCATATAACCATTTGGTCATGTGCAAAATCTATCCAAAAAATCTAATATGCTATGTGTTACACTTATTTTCTCCGTTTGACTTAGGTGGCACTTTCTTTTGATCAGAAAGTTAGGTTATTCTTTGATCTTCTTGATATATCAGTTTTAGTTATATGGAGCTAATGTGTGCTTCGTATCAGCTCTGGCAAAAGAGCGATTACTGATAGTGTCTGCTCATTCGCTTCCTTTTTGTGAATATGCAAAATATTTGAATGTAATTGTACTTCTATGTCATTGTGAAAATCTTTGCTTCTACGAAAATGATTACAAACTGCTGGATGGCTGCTCCAGCCAGATGCCAAATCTTTGCTTCTTCAGCAATATCCATGGCCACCTCTCTCTAGGTTCCTCTGTTTCAAAACCGAGGCGACAGCATGAAGAATTCTTGCTTCTACGAATTGTGTTGCTTTAGCTCACTTTCTTGAGTAACTGGCCTCTTTAGGTAGTTCCAGATTTGCAAGGAATGACATGATTTCTAGATACCTTCACTTTGTTCTGTTTTCTAGCTGTTATTCGCATTAGTGACATTCAGCTATTTAATCTTTCCCTCTTCAAATGCACTCGCAGATGATGATATGGATTCAAGATCTTGTTCTATTAGTGGGGACAGTGATGTGGATGAGCTGGATCAACACCTGCTGTCAGCAACAACCATCGAGCTTCATTCTATAGAACACCAAAGCTAGCCAAAGATGATATCTGACATCGGCAAACATTTGTGTTCCGTGTGGCAGCGACAGTTGAAGACTTCAATTCCTGTATCTAGCATCGAAGCGCTTCTCTCGTGCTCCGGTACTGCAATGTGCAAGGTCCTGGCAAATGTTGCCACCTTTGCTGGCAGTGTTGCTAGCAGAGACGGAACTGACACTGAGCCGTCGATCCTGAATCCATATAGCGCATGCTAATATGGAAATCATACCTGCGATATAGGGCAATGCTGAGGCGGCCACAGCATATGTTGTAACAAACTAGTGCCGTATAGCCTTAAGACAGTGATCTAAGTTTAACATCACACGGAAATTGATTCTTTGTCTTATATTTTTTTGGGAATTGGCGATTATATTGTGTCCAGTTATATAATTATAAAGTGTTTATACTCTACAGTATCCAAGTTTTACAACATTTTCAGGTCATCAAGGAGAGCTTGGGCTGCTCGGCAACTTCCTCTTGCGTGTAGCTTGAACTGGACGCAGAAGACGATGATTTCCAACTCACCACATGATTTTCAGGACCCGAAATGAATTCCAACAGAAATGGAGTAGATACGATGGATTTGGGGAAGAATTTGTGGTCGCCGCAAGCCGCAAGGCTCAATTTTCTTGCCCATTTCACAGGCCAGGATAGTTAGTAGTCTTACAACCTGATTAGTGTTAATCACTCGATATCAGCTTAAGGACCGCTAATCCCCGCCAAAACTCAACACGACAACGCTTAAACTTAAACAGTGTTTACTAGGGCTCCTGGGCCGTTCTATCTTCCTTACTTCAGCGCTGTCGCAATCTCAGCCTTCGAGTGCAGTCGGCAATCTGGGACTCGTGTCGCCGTGTTCAGCCGGAAGAAACAGAAGCCTGAAAACTCTAAAGAAACATAACTTTTGAACTCCAAACTAAAGCCTGAAAACTCTGAAGAAACATAACCCTGAAGTCCTGAACTCCAAGCACTGAACTTTCTAAAACTAAACTCTGAACTCCAAACTGAAGCCTGAAAACTCTGAAGAAACAGAACCCTAGCTAAACTCCAAACACTGAACTTTCTGAAACTGAACCCTGGAAACTCTGAAGAAAAGAACTCTGAACTCCCAACCGAAGCCTGAAAATTCTGAAGAAACATAACTCTGAACTTGAGGTCCTGACAATGATGGGTTATTCGTCCGTTACAATGAGACGCGGATCTCGGACTGGCAACCTAAAATAAAACTCGCTATACCCAGTTCGCATATGCATGCATTTATGACAGATTTTGATTCATAAGGATTCGGTGATGGTAGCACCATTTGTTTCAAAGGAATTGATCTTAGGGAAATACAAAGGAATATTTCCTTTCCTGTAGATTCTATTGGGAAACAAAGGAAAATTTCCATCCACTCCAACATTTCCTTGAGTTGGATTTCTGTGTTTTTCAATCCTTTGTTCTATACATACATTCATATCCTATTTCTATGATTTTCCTATTCCTATATTTTTACAATCTTGTGCTCTGAACGAGCCCTTAGCCTATATCCGCATACATAGAGGGTTTACATTTGCGTGTAGAAAGTGCCACATAACCTATCATATATTTTACTTACAAAAGATCTGTATTTATGATCCCCTATGGGAATGCATTTGAGAAAAATCGGTCCTGTCGATTCTAAACAATCTTATTTTTCTGCCCACAAAGAAATAAAAGAAAGCCATTGCAATTGCTAGAAATACAAAGGCTACTAAAGGCACGAAAATAGAGGGTAAATTAAAATCCATCATAGAATAGGTGTATCAATTCAAATTTACTCACTGAACCACATCAGCTGCACCAAGCTCTACTCTTAAAAGGCTAAGACTGTTGACAACTGAAGGAGCCTGCCTTATGCTTATATAAACTGCCCGCAAGTCAGTGTTGGTCATATATGTAGAACACCTGATCATTCATTGTGTGTTCTACCTGCAGTAATTTCAGCTTGGGACTTTACATTATGCTGCTCTTTATCTACGAAGGGCCTACTTTCCAATAGTGATAGGTTGATATAAACTTTTTCCTCCAACAATTTCCCATTATTCCAACGGATGTTCTTGATTACTATTGTGTGCTCAGACTCATGATCATGTTCCTGTAATATCTCATTGTTCTGTATATTCTGTATTATCTCACTTGGCATTTCAAAAAGATCCATGGTTTCAAGATTTACCAGGTTCCTGATGTCTTGGGGTAGTTTATTTAGCTGAGCACATCGGCCAAGCATCAACACATGTAGATCTACAAGACTCCCCTTCTGAAACTCCAGGTGAGAAAGGTTAGGCAAGTCGTGCAAACTTAGTTTCTTAAGGGCTGGAAAATAACCATTTGCAAAGGTCAAACTCTTCCCACTGTATGCATTGACAAGGCTAAGATGCAACAACCGGGGAAGCGATGAGAGCAATCCAAGTGAATCTTCCATGAGGTTAGATGAATGCAATCGCAACTGCATGAGGTTATTAAGGGAGCCAAACCAAGAAGGTAACTTACCTCTTACTAACATCCCCGCTAAGGCAAGTTTTTGTAGCTTTATTGGTGGAGGATAGAATGGTTCCAGGTCTAATTTTACATTAGCATCCTGACTGATAATTCCCAAGCGCAGTAGGCAAGTCATTTTGGAGATGGACGAGGGCAAATGAACAAGATTGCTCTCATGCACACCACATAGCTCTAGACTCCTCATGTGCTTTAAGCTTCCTAAGGATCTAACCATCTTCTCATCAGCTTCAATGTATTTAAGAGTCTGCAGGCAGGTCAGATTTTTCAGCCCATCAGGAAGCGCAATTGCCGTACCAGGGCCTGGATAGGTGAAATCTGCAGATCGGCGTCTATACAAAACCAAGTGGCGCAGGTTCTTGAGCTTTGTTATGCTTTGTGGTAATCTCTGTACCATGGACCACTTAGCATCTAAAGTTTGTAAGTTATGCAATTGTCCCAACTCCTCTGGAAGCTCACCGATGAGAGTGGAACGGATGCCAAGATACCGCAAATTAAGAAGACTGGCCACCGCACTAGGCAGTTTAGCTATTGGAGTGAACCATAAGTTCAACACAGTCAATAACCTAAAGCTAGACAAGAGTGAGGCGTCCAAATCTGCCTTAAATGCATGGAAGGAGCGAAGCGAGTTCATTTTGGGAGCTGACAAACGATCACTTCTGCATCGGTCAAATACAAGATGACGGGCTTTTTTGCTTGACTTCAATGTTACAGTGCATTTAGAGAACACAAAGAATCTTTCCTTTGTTGATCTGTGCACGATCATTTCCCTGATCAGGTCATGGATGCAGCAGCGCTTGGCACGTCCAAACTCATTCTGGACAGCAGCCTGCAACAGGGAACGTTGCACTAACTGGTTAAGGTAATCATCCGCAACCTCCTCCATTGTGCCCTGTCCCTTTTCCTTGATTAAACCTTCTGCAATCCATGCTCTGATTAGAATCTTCCTCTTTATCATAAAATCCTCAGGGTATATACTGCAATACAGAAAACATTTCTTCAAGTGGTAAGGCAGATCATCGAAGCTCAGATTCAGTATGCTTGACACCTGCCCAATTCCATGATCACTGCTTTCATACCACACAAGGCTGTCATATACACTTTTCCAGGAAAACTCTGTTCTATCCTTCAAAACAAGCAGATTACCAACAGAAACAATTGCCAATGGCAGGCCACAACATCTGTCCAGAATCTTTGAAGCCCAATGCCTCAGATAATATGGGCATTCTCGGTCTGCATCTTCCCTGAACGTGGTGTTGCAAAACAAAGACCATGCTTCCTGCTCAGAAAGTGGCTCCAATCTGATGATCCTATTCGATGATGCCAGAGAAGCAATGTCCTGACTGCGTGTAGTGATGATTATCCGGCTCTTGGTTCCATCGTCAACAAAAGCCTTACGGATCTCATACCATGCATGGGCATCCCAGACATCATCCAGCAAAAGCAAGTACCTCTTCTTGGCGAGATGCCCACGCAAAGCCTCAACCAGCGACCGGTAGTCCATATTGTCCACGTCCCACGGCACGCCGCCGCGGGTATCCCGATGAAATTCCTTGGCAATTCTTCTAAGGAGGTCGTCTGTTGTGAAGCTCTTGGAGACGGCCACCCACGCAGCGCAATCAAAGTGGCAGGTTGCAGCGACTTTCTTGTACACGTTTGTGACAAGAGTTGTCTTGCCAACGCCGCCCATGCCGCAGACTGCGATCAGCAGCTGCCGGGGGTCAGTATCCCCAGTCAGCCATTTCATCAGTAACCTTTCGTGCATCGCAAAACCAACGATCTCACCCTCCTCTACGAAGTACGACGCCTCTGCTATCTTCCGACCGATCATCGCCGCAGACAAGCCACCAGCGCCACCCGAGCTCGAGGAGGAGACCTCCGCCGGCCGGATCCCTAGCTGCTCCTTCGCGGCCGAGAGCTCGCCGAGCCTCTCCCGCGCCCTCCACAGGCGCCTGGAGAGCGCGAACCAGGCGCCCAGGTTAGCGCCATGGCGGAAGAAGCCGTGGCCGGAGAGGAAGGCGTACTCGTCCGCGGCGTCCTCCAGGTCGAAGGCGACGTCGCGCACCTGGTCAACCCAGGCGTCGGCGAGCGGGTCGCTGCCGTGGAGGGAGTCGACGAAGCGGAGGAAGGCGCGGAGGAGCTCCAGGTCTCGCGCCGCCGCTTCGATGCCCGAGCGAACCCCGGCGAGAGAGGAGAGCCTGACGGCCGCGGGTCCGGACAGCGCGGCGGCGACCTTCGCCGAGAGTGTGACGGCGATCATCTCCGCCATGGCTTCTGTTGCCTGTGCGAAAGCGAAACTGGAGCTTTGACTAGTTGGGCAGCTTCTGGTTTCTCTCTGGTATACGGAAGCGAACCGTCAGCGCAGTCTGCGCAGAAGCCGCCGCTCTTATTAAAAAAGTCCAACGAGTCAACCGTTTTGGAGCTGGACGTGACTAGCTGTCCGCATCATCACTCTGTCAAGGCGTCAACCGGATTAGCTCGCTCGTTTGATATGGCCGGATGGGTGCGAAAGGGAGGGGGAATAAGTGGACGCGCCAGCAACAAATCGAGCGTCCTATCTTTTTTGAGCGTTGTTTCACTGAATGAATAGATAAAAAATATTCAATCTTTTAATAAGCTAGAACACAATCAAATCATGTCATGAAATATTTTGCTACAATATATGAAACAACGGTTTTAAAAAAACTGAGTGTTGTTTTACCCTACATAAAACAATGTTTCAGCGAATAACGAAAGAATATTTCAATTCTTAAAAGAAAATGAAACACGGTCGGATTATCAGGTGAAATAATTTGGTTCAACGTATGCAACAAACGATTTAAAGCCATTGCAATACTTAAAACTCGTGTACATCAATAAACCATGTGTCCATCCAGATGAAAATATTAAACAATATCAAAAATCTACTACAATATTTGATCCATATATAAGGAAACATCACGAGTATACTAGCTGAAACATTTAATGATGAAAAAAAAAGAAACGATCCCCTTTAATAAGACGTTTTCCGTTATATCGGAACAGTTGTTGCAACGTGCGTGGCGTAGGGGTGCGCGAGGCGTGGGTGGCGCAGGGCGCCTTTTTTTTTCTCCCCATCGGGCCCCTATGGGGAGGATTTCCGGAATAAGTTAGACTCTCTTAATTAACGGTTAAATCTGATTCATATCACTGAATCACAATACCATATATCTCGATCTTCTAACTATTAAAACCAGTGTAATTTGACTCTTTAACGGTTTTGCAAGTCGGTTTAGCTAACGCGACGTATACATGACGATGTTGACCCAGTCTTTGTCCCATGTGGTGTTTTGAATGACAAATGTGTCCCATATATATTTTAGTTCTAATGCTATATAAGCATCACACGGGATGAAGGCAGATTCAACACCGCCACATAGACACCATATCAGCAAAACCGTCCTCTAAAGCCGTCAAGGGAGTCAAATCGTACAGGATTTTAATAGTCGGGGGTTCGAGATATCCGGTATCGTGGTTCCGGGATATGAATTAAATTCGGTCACTAGTTAAGGGACTCAATTTGGACTTATTCAAAGCGAGGCGGCACACCGAGCGAGCCATTTGGGCCTGACTTGCCCACGAAATGGGCTTTTTTCTCAGGCCCATTATTCCCCTACTTTACAGAACAACACCCTACGACAACTACCAGCAGGCAGCCGCCCCGCCGCCGCCGCCCCGCCTCCGCCTCCTCTTCCTCCCGCCGCGCAGGGTTTAGGTTTTAGCGGCGGCGAGGCTTCCGAGTGAAGAGGCAGGCGCAGCAGCAGCGCCCACCCGGTGCGCGTCCCCCCGTTTCGCCCGCGCCACGAGCCGTTGTTGCCTCGGCTTGCTCGCCGGCCGCCGCTAGCCACCAGGTGACCTCGCGCCGCCTGACTTCTCGGGTTTGCCCACTGGTTGCCGCAGATGGCTTCGATCGCGTCGCAGCTGCAAGCCATCAAGTCGGCGGTCGGCGCCGCGCCCGAGCCCGCGCGACGGCCCATCACCCGGCCGTCCGTGCTCTTCGACGCCAAGGAGGCTGCCGACACCGACCTCCGCGCCATCCTCCCAATCGCCCTCTCTGGTAAAAACCTAAGCACCAGCTTGTTCGATCCAAAGCTTACTGTTCCATGATTTGCTGCTTAGGTTTTCTAGCTCGATCCCCAGTTCACTTGAATGAACATCACTTGCATCAAACGCCCCTCTTCCCTTTGCAAATTTGCAATGCTTGAGCTCTTATTTCATTTTAGGGTTGGAGCACCTTGAAGGCGTGGATGAGAGATTTCGGAGGTACAGGAACACACTTTTTAGCGAGACTAGCCTTGAGGTGAACCGTGAGCAGTTAACTACCAAAGAGAATGACAAGCTCAACAAGTCAATCTCCTCCTACCTTCGCCTTCTAGCTGGCAATTTGCAGCTCCAAGCTGCCCTACAGACCCTTGAGTATCTTATCCGCCGATACCTGTATGAACTGAACCGAGCTACTTTCTCGTCATTTGCTATTGTCTCTAGCTTATTCTGTTGTCCTTTTGGAAATGTTCCTGTAGTGTGCATGTATACAACTTGGATGAGTTGCTGCTAGTGACGGCGATCATCTCCGCCATGGCTTCTGTTGCCTGTGCGGAAGCGAAACTGGAGCTTTGACTAGTTGGGCAGCTTCTGGTTTCTCTCTGGTATACGGAAGCGAACCGTCAGCGCAGTCTGCGCAGAAGCCGCCGCTCTTATTAAAAAAGTCCAACGAGTCAACCGTTTTGGAGCTGGAGTGCTTAGCTGTACGCATCATCACTGTGTCAAGGCGTCAACCGGATTAGGTTCCCATCGTTTGGCTTAGGAGTATTTCCTAATAAGCCAAAACGGCTTATTAGGAAATAAAAATGAATTTATGGATAAAACTTTTATAAATGTGTTCTTTGTGACTTAAAAGCTAATGTTGAAAAAGAAACTACGTTGAAAATATCTCAAAATTCATCTCAAAATTAAGCTTGAAAATTCAAAATTTGGCTTTTTCTTTGGCTTATTAGGCAATCCGATGGGAGCCTTGCTTGCTCGTTTGACATGCCCGGATGGGGATTTTTTTTTCATTCTTCATTTTTTTTAATATTAAAAAATATTATACGATGAAAATATTTACAGAAATAGACGCTATAGCCCTCCCCGAGAGCGGCAGGGTGACGTGTGTGAACAGGCGGATGAAAAAAAATTTAGCAAAATGTATTTTTAACAGAGCAAAAATTGCATTTAGCTCCTTGCTGACCTCAATGCAAAATGTGCACACCTTGCCGCCCTCCACTTGGGCGGCAGGGGCCATTTCTGTAAATATTTTGAATGGTATAATATTTCTGTAAATATTAAAAAATAAAAATTTAAAAATGAAAAAAATTCGAGAAAAGCCTATGGACCGTGGTGATGGTTGGGCCGGGAAAGCTAAGAGGGTTGGGCCCAATAAATGGATACAATGAAATCTGACTGTTGGGATTGGCAGGGAATTGAAATCGAACGGCTCTCGTTATCCGATGACGTGGCTTGCTCTCCTTGCTGCTTTACCGTAGTTATTGCATTTAGTGGGTACCAACTATACAGGTAAAAGGGATATGCTGTAGAAAAAAATTACACGAACCTACTGATCTTTATATTCCAGCTATCTCATTAGCAAAAGATCATATAGAAGACAATTTTATCCTCATTGCAACTGACTTATTGTTCCTCAGGTCTATGGTCAAAGAAAACCTTGAATGTAATTGGAAAAAAATATCCAAAAGAGCTTCGCAATGCTATCCATAAATTTCTTGAGGTACAATCTGGCAAACTTGTCACCTATGTAACTTCTTGTTTCTATATTCTGGTTTTTGCTTACCTTTTTTGAACTTCTGATGTTGATTCAAAACATTAATTCATCAGAACTCCGAAGCTAACTCAATTGGAGAGGATTTTACTTCCAATTTGTTGGGCCTAGTGTTTGATGAAAGCAAGGGCATGCCAACTGAAATTTCTGATTCTAACATTTGGTTCAGTCTGGACCACCCTAAGGTATGTTCTGATATAGTCAATTTGGTGTGCCATTTGGCCAATAGTTTGCCTTGTTCTATGTTCTGGTTGTTGCTACGGTTCAAATTGTTCTATTCATGATGCAGGCTGAAGTCCGTAAATCTGCTCTCTCCAAAATTGCTACATCCAATATCTTTAAGAACCATAATCTAAATCCACAGGTAATTGTACATTGTTGTATGTATGAATGTCCATGCACTTTATGTGCCTTCTTGTGTTTAGAGCTTTCTTTGTTCAAATGTTGACTGTTGTCTTATCTGGGTTATTGCAGAACTTAATCAACATGCAAGATGCAATAATACACAATATGTATGATGATGATCTAAGTGTTGTTGAAGCCGCCTTATCCATAGAAGGACTAGCTGCTGTTGCCAGTCCTGTTAGCCTTCTTAAAGTGTATGATGATCTGCTAGCCAATTGCATCAACATCATTCACAAAGGTGGGTAATGTTCATTGGGTGTCTGATTGGCCTTCTGTTGGCCTCTTATTTTGTTTTAATTATTTGATGTTCTAGAGGAATTTGTAGAGCTTACCTGCTAGGATTCTATGTACTCACAAGGATCTGTAGCTAGTGTGGTCTACTTGTCATATAAAACTTTGCAAGATGTCAAACTTCTAGAGGAGATCAAAGCTTAAATAAAATACAAGTATTTGTTTTGTGCCCCAGACCGACGTAGAAAAAAGCAAAATAAGATATATTAAGAGTGTCGATGTTATTATTTTACAGCACTTACTGTTCAGTACATATCAATAGAGATTTCTTTCCAGTAAGTTCACCTTCTCGTATGTTGGTTTATTCTCCTATGTTTAAACCTTGGTGGGATCCCCATGTTTTGTCGAGAATGCAAAGTGAGATGTCCTGCAATACACTGTTACTTTAGAAACTACTTATGCCGCATGGAAAAATAGTTGTCACCTTCTGCACAGGCATTGCCCTTCTTATTTTTCTGACAATACCATATGCCTGTTTTTTTCTTGCTAATCTAGGTGGTCCAAAAGCATCAAAAGCTTGCGACGTCGCTGTTTCATGCTTGGAAAAGATAATTATAGAGTATCAGTTGCATTACATTGAACATGCAAAGGACATCGCTGCAGTAGTATTTCGTCTCCTCATTGTTCACCCTAAGGTTAACTTATTTTCTATCACTATCCGCTTCGAGTTCTTTTTACTTTCCGCAACTTTTCTCACTTCAATGTTGAAATCAAAATGCAGACTGTCAGGGTAAACTTGAAGGCCTTAGAGCTAGCTAAGAGTATACAGTGGGAATTTTATACAAGTAGTTCACTTGTATACAATGTGATCACAACTGATAAAATGAAGGTGAAGTTTCTTTCTGGCTGTTTTCCATCCTGTCCTATATGTTGATCATTGCTGTGCTCTTATTGAGTGACCCCCCCACATACAATTTTTCTGCAATTAGCGGCACCTCATTGATTTCGTTTTCGTTGTATCCATATATTGAACTCTTGTAAACATTTGGTTAGATATGTGGCGGTTATTACTTTTATGAACGAAAATCTTTTGTTTCCATATCTAATAATCTATTGCTATCAAAAGTTCAAAACATATGATTTTCCCCCTCCCATTTAATCGTTTTAGTAATTACATTTCTTATTGTATTCTCACAGGGCATCAGTCCAGAGTCTGTAGCTTCCATTAACATGAAGAATATCAAAGCATTTTCTGAAACTTTCCTTGCGAACCCAAATAAGCATGTGGAGTGGTTGGCTGACGCTGGAAAAGGAAGTGCATTTTCAAGAACTTTGTTTCTACTCATAATATTGCAGTCACTGCTTGCTCCTGCTGAAGGTATGCCCATCCTTGTATCTACAGTTATGCTCTACCATTTCTAGTAACCTTCTGATGGTTGCAATATAAGTCTCTTCAGCTGAGGATATTATCATGTGTTCCCTATTACTGTAAGATCTGATACGATGGCTTAGTCACTCTTGAAATCCTAACAGATATGATGTGTTCTATGCAAGGGCTATGCGTGGGCATATATAATTCTAAACTAAATTTATATATAGTGTGCTTTGCTACAAAAAAGGACTTAGCTACTTATTGCTTGCAATAATTGGTCAACATGAATCCATGAATGCATGTTACAAAAGACTTTGTTTGTCACTAGTACATGTATTCCTATTCCATTATATCCGGCCTCAGCCATAGATGTCATAGACGGAGGCTTAAGATTCTTATTAATGTGTGAATTTCTCTCTTTTTGGCCTTCTCAAATTAATACTGGGGTTCCTGAGAGAGCCTCCGACTAGCATAAAGAAAGATTCTGACTTTAGTTTATAGTAGATTTGATGCTAGAATCTGTCTTCCTCTTAGCATGTGTCAGGTCAAAAGATCTCACAAACTATAGTTAGTGTACGGCTAATGCAAAACTATTCCTACCATCTATTAGACTTAAGCTATACTAGCAACATAGAGGAACTGAAGAGTTAATGTGTCGTTTACTTTGGGCAGTTTTGGACATGCAAATGAGTCTGTGCCAAGCTTGTCTGCCAGTTCTCAAGAACAAGTGGTGTCAAATAAAGCCCAAAGATGGTCGTGTTGGTGACGAGGTACTTCTGATTTAGTTTACTTTTTTGTGTTGCAACATTGGAAGAATTGGCCCATTATGTAGGCCTTGGAGTGATCTTTTGTGTTTGCTTATGCAGATCAACATTGATAAACTCGAGAAGTGCATTACAGAACTGGTGAAGCATGTTTTCAATAATGACACAGAGGCATTGAATGCCAGAATTCTAGTATGCATATTTTGGGGCATGCTAAGAGTACAGTCATCCTATATCAAGCAGAGTTCTATGGTATGCAACTGCTAACCAGTAAAATCTTCATCTTTTTTCTTATGAATTCTGATTATTTCAAACACCGTCCTCAATCTATATTTTTATGCAGATTAATGATGGTGGAAATACATTGCTTGATGATTTGTTTCTCTTCTTCATCACATCACCTGGAAAAATCATCTTCCAGAAGCATCTACAGTATCTAATGGTTAACTGCACCAAGGCACCTTTTCAGTTTATCTCCAAATACATTGTAGATGAAGGTTTGTTACAATTATTCTGTCTTAGATAAACTCATCTTGTCATTGTATTCCAGCTAATTGATAGATGAAAAACCTTGATAATCTTCTGACTTCCGGTGTCATGCTTTTATCTAACCTCTTTTGCCTTCACTTTGACGTGTCAGTTGTCCATCTCATTTTACAACCAGTTCAACTCCTTATGTCCTCAGAATAGTTTGTTAAACTGCGATACTATTCTCAATCTTATAATTCATTGGTGCCTACTGACTAGTTAATATGTTGTTTGATTGCTCTTCTATTATTTTTTTCATTTCATTATTCCATCAAGCCGTTTCCAATTTTTATGGACTTTTATGTAGGTTTTTCAGCTGGAGTTCGAGCGGAGAGTCTTCTTATGCTTGCTTCTATTTGTTCTGTATGTGCTTTGTCTGAAACCAGTAGTTTGGATGAAAGCTTATGTGTGCAGCTTCTGCTTGGCTTTCCTTGTGTTATGCTCCCACTTGCTCATGAAAATAAGGTATGACTAGCGCTGTGTAGAAAATACCATTTCTATGGTAACTATAAGCTGTTTCTTCCTTTTGCTGACTGTACATCTGGTTAGTGTGCTGAACATGTTCATTTTATTATTTTGTAGGATGTAAGGTCCTCTGCTCTCAAATGCATTGAGGGGCTATCTTTGGTGTGGCAGCGGTTGAGTGCATCACTTTCAAGAAATGGTATGTTCACCTGCTTCCCTGTCATATTTATTTCCAACTTGAGGAATTTGACTTTAACCTTTGTAATCTGTAATTATTATATCAACAGGAAATGGCAGCAAATTGCCCAAATGCATGCTGTCCCCGACGTTCGGTGTTTTCCTTGGGTCACTGGTTAACCAAAAGACCATGATATCCTCAGATACAAGATTTCTACCTGCCTATATTTCATCACTGTTGAGCCCAAGTCAAGATTTGATGGTCCCTGAAAATCTTCATGAGAGGTTATCCCTGTTCCTTTCTCTTTCAAATGCTTCATTTTTATTGAACACCTATGTTTGTTCCACTTTAAACTTTGGGTTCTTGATGAATTTTCTTCTTTAAACCACATCCATGACATTCTTTAACTAGCATTATTCACTTATGCTCTTAAAATCAATTTGAGCTAACACTCGCTAGCTTGCAGTGCAAGGGGGGTTATTTAAAGGTGAATGGGCAGGTCATTGCCATGTTAGCTGTTTAAATTAAATGCACACATGATAATATAACTATACAAGACAGCCGGGGATCTTTTTTATTGGAAAATAACACATTAGTATTCTGGGTGAACAAAGAAGGCTCCTCCATTCTGGAGTTTGTATATTTAAATAGTAGTGTTCTTGCATGTTCAATTGATTCTTTAATTTTGTGAAACCCCACTATATTAATGTATTTTATACTTCCCTGATCGCAACAAATAATGCCCGTTACATGTTTCTTGGGTTTTCCAACTCCCTACCCTTCTTGTGTGTGCACAATCATACTTATCGTGTGTGCTTAGAGCCTTAGATGCATGTTGTGTGCTAAGAAGCACCCTTCTGCTTAACTAGGCAACTTGATTGTTTTTTTAGATTGATGTATAAAGTGTAAAATCTTCTCATATTTTGTGCATATTTTTCCTACTATTAATTTGATGATTTCTCTAGTTCTTTTTTTTTATTATTGTGTTTTTAATTGGAGCATAAGCTAGTTTACGTGTCTATTACAGATTTGACCAGTCAACAAAAGATGCTATCCTTCACTTCATCTTGCGCTCTGGTATGAAGTTCTCTTCTTATGGAAAGGTCAGTTGTTCTGCAATGTTGAGTTATGTAAATGCAAGTTGATATGCACATACAGGTAGATTCCCAAAGTGATGATATTGGTTTGGATGGGAGTTAATTTTTTTTAAAAAAATATATATATGTTGCAGTTCATGATTTTGTCAATACTGAAAGGAGTAGGAAGCATCTTGTTTGATGTAGAAGATGTGAAGTCTTTATTGTTTGATCTTCTGGATCAGCGCAATCAGTATCAGAGTGGATGTGAGTCTAGGCAGATCATGTGCACCCATGAAATACAACTCTTGTGCTTGCTTTTGGAGGTAAGCGTGCCGGCAACATAACATGTACCATGACACATCCTTGTTGCAGATGTGTTAATTTACTCTTATTATGTAGGTATTGTTCTCGGTTTCTAACAGTGCAAACGTTAGCTCTGAAACATCCGAAGCTTTGTTGAAAGTTTTAAGGGTGAGAAAAACCATCAATTCTGTACAGACCTAGTTTATCTACTGACTACTAGGGTTAGCTCTGACGGTATGAAACTGCAGATTGATGTTTCAGCTCAAGAAGATCCTGTTGTTGTCATGCCATCTGTTACTGCACTGCAAGCTGTTCAACCAGTATTCTTTGATTTTTTGAAGACTGATACTCAGGTTTTTTTTTTCTTATTAATACTTGACATTGTGTTGGCGTCCTTCATTTAAAAGAAAAGCATGAACTTGAATTTTGCATAGATGTATTTCACGCTAAGATGTATAGCCTTTACTCCTCCTTATCACTGTGCCAAGTTATTTCTATCCTCTATTCCTAGTAACCGTATCAAGTTATCTTCTATTCCTAGTCACCAAATTCTCATTGTTCAATTATTCTAATGGATGATATCCTTGATTCAGCTCTTGATATCATTAGAAGATAGGATAGTTTGTTTCCTCGCCACTTGATGTATCATAGAGCATCCTTAACTAGTTTAGCTATCTTCTTTGACATGCACTTGATCTTAAAAATGAAAAAAAAAGTATATCTTTAATGCATATTTGATTTGATTTCGAATTGTACCTCTACATATTACCCTTTTTATCTTATGCAACCCATCTTACATCATTTACTAGTAGATCAACTAATCTATGGTATTGTAAATTTGCAGGAAAAAGTATTTGCAAGCCTTATTTCTATGTTTCGAACTGAAAACACTGAAATTCGAAATGCGGCACGAGATGCTATACTGCGAATTAATGTTAGTATTTCTATCCCTCAAATTTAAACCTTTTCCTTCCATATACTTTATGTAGATTTCTGATTTTATTTCATTTTATTTAGACATTAATGGGACAATGTACTCCCCTGCAAATCATATTTTAAACTTGGTGCCTTTGAGCGTTCAAAAACAGTATCATTTATTCCGTGGGCAATCAGTCATTACAAATATATATACAGATAGTACACATTTTCTCCCTTGGATCCCAGATACTGTTGTTTAGTACACACTTCTAGTTAAACTTTTAAAAATGTAAGCATCAATATCTTTTTAATTGTTAGATTGGATACATGGAAGTTGACTATAGATTTTTTTTTTCCCGAACCATCATAATTGTAAAGTTTTTTTTTCTTTTTTGCTAATATATTCATCAAAGTTGTATCTTGGAGACTGTGCTGACGTCCAAAACATGTTATCATGACTAGAGGGAATGTATATCAATAGTAGTTTTGTATTAGAAGATGAATGGTTGTTTCCAGGGTTTCTACTTGGCTGAAAAGCCAAAACAATAGTAAAAAGGAAACAAGGTGGTAGCATTTTACCTAGGCTTGTTCATATATAGATATTGGATATCCGTTTCTTTATATCACTTCTGTTAATGCTTAGCTCCTTACCTATTTCTACTTATGGCAGGTTCATGCCTCCGCAGCTGTGAAATTTATCGAATTGATTGCAGCGCAAGGTGACAAAAAAATGAATTCAAAAAGAATAAAGAGAAAGGAGGATCTGAATCATGACGATGTTAGAACATTCAAGAAGTGTTGTGAAAAGAAAGGTAACTTTTTGTTAATGACTAAAGTACACCTTGGTTCTATGTCTTATTTAGTATTTTTCAATTATTAAGTCACTTGAAACAACTTTGACCCCGCGCAATTGAAATGACATGTATATTTATCAAACAGGCCCTTGGAATATTGTGCGAAACAGCAAAGGGAAATAGCTTGATCCAGAAGAAGCAAAAGAAAGCTAGAAAATTAAATCATAGCACTCCTGCTACTGCACTTCAAGTGGACAAGAGCTCTGCCCCTTGTTTCAGTGAGTTGTGCGTTAAGATTCTAGAGTTGGTTGACAGAGAGGTTGATTCAGACAGTTCAGTGAGAATTGCAGCTATTTCTTCACTTGAAACACTGGCAAAAGAATATCCCTCTGATAATCCTGCATATAGCAAGTGCCTTGCAAAAATCACTAATCACGTCAACTCTGGTGATGCTGTTACTTCTTCTAGGTCAATCTACACTGTAGGCTCTCTTATAAACGTGCTCGGGTCAAAAGCATTACCTCAGCTTCCATTGATCATGAAAAATATGCTGCAAGTATCACACCAAGTATCATTTTGCCCTAGTGGAAAATATGCTCACAGTTCCACTAAAACTGATGCTAAACTTTCTAATCAAGCTATACCCATATTGTTGTCGGTATTGACAACTGTCGAGGTGATTGTCAAAAAGCTTGGTGAATTTGTTAATCCATATTTGGAAGAAATTCTGGATTTGGTGGTTTTGCATCCGGAATGTGCTTCTCGAAATGATGAAAAACTGGATGCAAAAGCAGCAGACGTTCGGAAGCTACTGACTGACAAAGTTCCAGTACGTTCTATCTTAGCATATCCTGAAGTCTTGAATTATGCGGACAATGGCTTTCTACTTGTATCTAATCAAATTATTGCCATTGCAGGTTCGACTTATGCTTTCACCTTTACTTAATCTGTACAATGGTGCTATCAAATGTGGAGAAGCAAGTCTGTCCTTGGCTTTTGAAATGCTTTCTACTCTAGTTGGTACTATGGATCGGCTGGCTGTAGGAACTTACCATACAAAAGTTTATGAGCATTGCTTGGTAGCTCTTGATCTCCGCCGTCAACATTTGGACTCCTTGAAGAATATAGCTACAGTCGAGCAAAGTATTATCCATGCCATTACCACTCTCACAATGAAGCTTACGGAGGCTACTTTTAGGCCTCTCTTCCTTCGTACTCTTGAATGGGCAGAGTCTGAAGTTGATCGGTCCACATCAAAGAGAAGTATGGACCGTGCAATTGTTTTCTACAAGTTGGTGAACAGCCTCGCTGAAAAACACAGGTATATGTTTCAAATTGCGAACATTCTTCATAAACCACTTTTCACAGTAGATTTGCTTTCTGGTTACTGTATGAAACTTCTTTAAACCTTGAATGTTGAATGACGTGTACAGTACGGTAACAGAAAATGAAAATACTACATTGTCTGTTTAAAATCAGGTGGCTATGAGCAAAACATAATACTCCACCAATGGTAACTGACCTATATTGGAGTACCTTATATTGATTGTGGGTTCATGACCATCATTTGTACACAAATGATAACTGACCTAGCACCAGAAATCCACCTGTCCATAAGCGCAGTAGTACTCATGATTTTGTGTTGGTGTACATTTGATTAGATCATCCAATTATGACCTACTGACCACACTCCAATCTAAGTTGGTCTCAATGTTGCTCCTCAATGTACCAATATCTTGTAATATTTGATGGAAATAAATCTTGTACTATTGATGGAAATACGACTATACAAGAACTATGCCATGGTAAAACATGCTGTTTCTTTCTTGATTTAGGTTAGGGCTTGTGCTTCCCATTAGTGTCAGGAACTGGCCTGGGATGGGATTGGTGGATTGCCGTGTATTATCTACAAATGGTTTTGGATATCCTTGTCATGATTGTGATTTGCTAGCTTGGTCTTGTGCTAATCTCCTATATTTGTTTATTGGATCATTTTGTTGTCAAAGGCAGCATTCTGTATTTCTGATACTAACTACTTGCCACTTAAGCATGATATTGCTGTCTACCTTCTGTGCGTGTTTCCCTTTTTGCCTTATTTGTATCATTTTTCTCCAAAGGTCCTTGTTCACACCTTACTTCAAGTACCTGCTTGAGGGATCTGTACAATATCTATCAGAAGATGATGCTTTGATCAGTTCCAAGCAAAAGAAGAAGAAGGCCAAACTTGAAGATGCTCCAGTGGAACAGAAGGATAAATTATCTGGACCAAAACTGTGGAATTTAAGGGCCCTGGTGTTGAAATCCTTACACAAATGTTTCCTTTACGACAATGACCAGAAGATCCTTGATTCCTCCAATTTCCAGGTCAGATCCTTCATAACCTATGAGGTTTAAATTTTGTTAGCTGTTCACTTATCATAGTTAGTAATGGTTTTACAAGTCACCAGAAAACTAGCTGCATCGGAAGTTCCTTCTTGTTTTCTGTTTCATTTCAATAATATCCTGGTCTTAGAAAGGAAATTCTTCAGGTTCAACTTACTTATCTTTAAATGTTATACTGGCATTGCACTGTCTTGTCTTTGGCTGTGCCCCTACCTATATTTTGATCAAACGGGCACTGTTTCTGCATTGCAGTATCATTTTTGCTTGGCCAATAAGTAAGCAGCAGTGGTAAACTTATATATGTAATCATAACAAGGTTTTTTGGTTGTTTGTTTGCAGGCTCTTTTGAAACCTATTGTTTCTCAGTTTGTTATTGAGCCACCTGAACATTTTGAATCAGTTCCAGAAGCTCCATCAGTTGATGAAGTTGATGAAACTCTTGTTTTGTGCTTGGGGCAAATGGCAGTTACTGCACGGTCAGATGTTTTGTGGAAGCCTCTTAACCATGAGGTGGGGACTATGCACTATGCTCGCAGCTCATTCTTTTTAGATAATGGAAAAGTGAGATTGGAGATGCATTTACTTAAGTATTATTATAATAATAATAATTTAAAAGATCATTTAATCCATCAAAAGTGAGCCAACACATTTCGTTAAAAGTAATTCAAACTTTCAATTCCTAAGATTAGTTGTTCAGTCCTTGTGTTTACGTCCATGGGGAGCTCGGGACTATCAATTACTCATTTTTTCAAAAATCTGCAGGTGCTGATGAGGACAAGGAGTGACAAAGTTCGCCCCAAAATGCTCGGTCTGAAGGTTGTGAGGTACATGGTCCAACATCTAAAGGAGGAATACGTGGTTCTCCTCCCGGAGACCATTCCATTCCTTGCTGAATTACTCGAGGACGTGGAGCTCCCTGTTAAGACACTGGCCCAGGAGATTGTGAAAGAGATGGAAACCCTCAGCGGCGAGAGCCTCCGTCAGTACCTGTGAGGCATCTAACGTCTCTGATCTGCGACAGTGAAGTGAATATTTATGCACTTCCGGGTAAATCACTTCAGAAAAACATGGGAGTTCTATGCAAAGTTAACACTAACTGGAACAGTCTGGAATATATACATTTTCCTGTGTAGTGCAATGGTGGTCATATTCATGGTGTATGGCCTTTTCTTATGACAGTAGCTGTTTTGTTTGCGGATTTTTGCTCTATGGTTTTGAACGCTGTATGGCAATATCACCGACAGGTATCACGTGTCTGCTAAGCGGATGGCCATGTATACGTACAGTAAAATCAAGTTGTGAACTCCAATTAGGAATTAAGGATACGTCAAATTTGTAGGCTGTACTACTGCAGAGTGCAGACTGACTTTTGGGGATGTGCACCATGCACGATGGTAAGCATGTGCCAGGAACAACACAGCACATGGAGAAGTTTTAAGGCCCTGTTTAGATGGGACTAAAACTTTTAAGTCCCTATCACATCGGATGTTTGGATATTAATTATAAATATTAAACGTAGACTATTAATAAAACCCATCCATAATCTTGGACTAATTTGCGAGACGAATCTATTGAGCCTAACTAATCCATGATTAGCCTATGTGATGCTACAGTAAACATTCTCTAATTATGGATTAATTGGGCTTAAAAAATTTGTCTCGTGAATTAGCTTTCATTTATGCAATTAGTTTTGTAAGTAGTCTATATTTAATACTTTAAATTAGTGTCTAAAGATAGGGACTAAAGTTAAGTCCCTGGATCCAAACACGACCTAAGGCTTCTGAAGTTTACTTTTTTTCTTTATCTAGTTCTAGCCTCTAGTGGAATCCTGGAAGGTCAGTAATTCGCGTTTTATCATCAATGGCTGTGTACGTGATGGTGATGTGTACTGTACGTGAACTGTCGTCGCTATATCGGTCACGCGGAATCTATTTCTGGGTGTATCAGAAGCCACACGGTGGTTGTGGACAACTACTCCGTACACATCTCGGGTGTGACATGTCTCTTTCACGTACTGCACTTTGAACAGATATATGGGCTGACGCCCTCACGTACTAAACTTTGAAGGGTGAGGTAAAAATTTGGGAAGTAAAAAACGTCAGTTATCATCCTGGACTTTGATAAATTTTGATAAGTTTTACTTCGAGCCTGATTAAATGGGTTAAATTTTTAACTGATGTAGTACATTGAAAGTTGCAACTTTTAATGTGTGATTGGTTAGCTCTTCACAGTTACTACCCAAGTAATTTAAATTTTTGGCCTTATACATACTCTTTCTGTCCCCAAAAAACTAACTTCTAGGGAGCATTTATCCAGATTCATCCCTATAAGTTGTTTTTTTTGTTGGGACGGAGGTTTACAATACTGTTCTTAACATTATTTAACATTATTAGTAGTCAAATCATGGTTGCAGTAATTCGATCAGCATTAGCATTTACTCCCTCGGTCTAAAAATATAAGCATATTTGGAGTTTGAAATTTGTGCACAATATTAGCACTTCTCAACTGTTTCTCATCTGAACTAATTACAACCATCACTTATTTAGTTCTCTTATCTACTTTATTATCTTGACCAATCATAATCATTTCCCACCCTAACTTCAATCTTTAGGGATAAAAATGCTACACGTGCTTCTTTTTTTTTTTACGAAGAGAGTAAGGCTGTGTTTAGATCCAAACTTTGGATCCAAACTTCAGTCTTTTTCCATCACATCAATCTGTCATACACACATAACTTTTCAGTCACATCATCTCCAATTTCAACCAAAATCTAAACTTTGCCATCAACTAAACACAGCCTAAACTCAATTCTAAGAATTGACCGGCAAGTAGAGCTTTGAAGGACAAGGTGGCAGGGTAACTTCAACATCGCTACTGATGTCACTACAGCATCCGGGTCCGCGATGAAATGAATGTTTGAGGCTTGCATTCCAACAAAAAATGAGATGTTGACAAGACGTCACTACATAGTGATCCCTAAAGGGAAGACGTACTTCAGTGTTTGCTCACTACTCCGTGTCTTTGCGGAAAGATGAACTAACGTTGATGACGACGAATCAAGGACAGACCATAGGTAGTGCGATAATCAAGGTCAGGACACACCTTTGAACAATCATTGGCCCAAGTCTCGTACGGAAAACTTGGTCCAGACATACATAAAACAACGAAGAAATTTCTTTAGGAAGGCCTCATTTTTCGAAAGCACCATCGGCAATATCACCGACAGGTATCACGTGTCTGCTAAGCGGATGGCCATGTATACGTACAGTAAAATCAAGTTGTGAACTCCAATTAGGAATTAAGGATACGTCAAATTTGTAGGCTGTACTACTGCAGAGTGCAGACTGACTTTTGGGGATGTGCACCATGCACGATGGTAAGCATGTGCCAGGAACAACACTGCACATGGAGAAGTTTTAAGGCTTCTGAAGTTTACTTTTTTTCTTTTTCTAGTTCTAGCCTCTAGTGGAATCCTGGAAGGTCAGTAATTCGCGTTTTATCATCAATGGCTGTGTACGTGATGGTGATGTGTACGTGAATTGTCGTCGCTATATCGGTCACGCGGAATCTATTTCTGGGTGTATCAGAAGCCACATGGTGGTTGTGGTGGACTGGTGGTAAGACAACTACTCAGTACACATCTCGGGTGTGACATGTCTCTTTCACGTACTGAACTTTGAACAGATATATGGACTCACGCCCTCACGAACTGAACTTTGAATGGTGAGGTAAAAATTTAGGAAGTAAAGAAATGTCAGTTATCAACTTCTCATCCTGGAATTTGATAATTTTGATAAGTTCTACTTCGAGCCTGATTAAATGGGTTAAATTTTTAACTGACGTACATTGAAATTTGCCACTTTAATGTGCGATTGCTTAGCTCGCCACAGAAACTACCCAAGTAACTCAAATTTTTTGCCTCATACCTAGTTTAAAATATTGTTCTTAAACATTAGTAGTAAAATCATGGTTGCAGTAATTCGATCAGCATTAGCATTTATACTCCCTCAGTCTAAAAATATAAGCATATTCGGGGTTTGAAATATAAATTTGTGCACAATATAAGCACTTCTTAACTGTTTCTCATCTCAACTCATTACAACTATCACTTATTTAGTTTTCCTATCTACTTTATTATCGACCAATCATAATCATTTCCCACCCTAACTTCAATCTTTTAGGAAAAAAAAAAAGGCTACACGTGCTTCTTTTTTTCTCTTTTTATGAAGGGAGTAAACTCAATTCTAAGAATTGACCGGCAAGTAGAAACTCAATTCTAAGGTGGCAGGGTAACTTCAACATCGCTACTGATGTCACTACAGCATCCGGGTCCGCGATGAAATGAATGTTTGAGGCCTGCATTCCAACAAAAAATGAGATGTTGACAAGATGTCACTACATAGTGATCCCTAAAGGGAAGACGTACTTCAGTGTTTGCTCACTAGAGTAGTGTCTTTGCGGAAAGATGAACTAACGTTGATGACGACGAATCAAGGACAGACCATACAGTAGGTAGTGCGATAATCAAGGTCAGGACACACCTTTGAACAATCATTGGCCCAAGTCTCGTACGGAAAACTTGGTCCAGACATACATAAAACAACGAAGAAATTTCTTTAGGAAGGCCTCATTTTTCGAAAGCACCATCATTGTCCTGTTCATATGAGTTCCTCTAGGTTGGGTGGAAACTATACATGCTTGTTTCTCCTTTAGTGTACATCATTCTCACATTTCCGGATTTCCCCAGTACAAGCTCTGGTGTACTATGCTTGAGCACTAGGGATAACAGATGGATAATACATATATAAATATTAATGCTATCTTCAGATGGATAATACATTTATAAATATTAATGCTATCTTGCTATAACGAAACACTTTCTAAATAGGATGCAGGTGACCAATGTGCACCCTGTCATCTTGATATATCTTCAAGCATTTTGAGTATACGCTTGGTATCTGGTCTCAAGGATGGTGATGGGTTACAGCAAGCAGTTGCCAGTTCAAAGAATGCATTTAGGTTCTGCTCCTTGCCTGAGTTCTTACTTTGCTTGACTAGCTCAGAACTGAATGCATCCGATATCTTCCTCTCCAGAACTAGATCTTTGAAAGAGGAAGGCAGGTGGATGTCACGGGCATTGGGTGAGCTACTGTTTGCTGCCTCCTTTTGAGCAAGCATCTCCAGAAGAATTACCCCCAAGCTGTAGATATCACTCTCCCTGGTGGCTTCTCTCATCTTGATCAGCTCTGGAGCCTTGTAGCCCTGCATTGCAGATGCTTCAAGCATCTGTTGAGCGGCAGCAGGATTCAGAAGAAGGTAGAGGCCAAAGTCGGATATCCTCGGCTGGAAATCGGCATCAAGCATAATGTTGTTTGTCTTAAGGTTGCCATGGACAATTGGCTTCTGTGACCCTGAGTGAAGGTGGTCCAGTCCCTTGACAATGCCAATAGATAACTTGCAAATTATGTCCCATTTCTGTGAAACATTGATTCCCTCTGCAGGAAAAAATAGCAAATGATGACCAGAAAGTACAGAAAATGTAAACATGATGCCATACTCGTCATTTAGGAACTGACAAACTGATCCACTGGGCATTATAGCATTGGTAACGGATATATCTCACGGCATCACCAGCATAAACAATCACTCACTTTGGACTGACTTGTGTACAAATTCAAAATTGGAGAAAGTAGTTCGGGACCTTCAGGTTAACCTTGGAAACACAAAAAATTCTGAACAAAATTCAAACGGATGGTAATTCAGCAAGTTGTTCACGACAAATTTGTGGGTTGGTAACCAGCTTGAACGGATTAACCAGAACAGACTTTTGAAACTGTGACTGTCCTTGTCAAATATTGACCAACATCAGATCCATCATCCATATTATCCAAAAGTTGTTGGCAACAAAAAAAAATGCCTAAATTGTTTACTGTAAGAGACAACCACTATCTTTGTGAGTCTTTCTCTATGTGGCCAATTGAGATCAACACAAATCATGTTTAGATCACAGAATATGAATCAACAACTTCCTGAAAGGAGAGCTGAAAGATGCCAGAGACACAAACATCCAGCATAATGCCAAAGAGAAGCCTCCAATGGCAAAAACATCTCCCATGGAAACATGTAGCTGTTTTTCAAAATAAGTTTTCTCCCAAAGCGTTAATTTGACAGAAGACCATGCAGTACTGCAGGGGATCTCAATTGCCCACAAATTGGCACAAGATAGAATGGGCTCACTACTGGTGATTGGTGAACCAAATACGACAAGAAAAATGAAGATCAAGTTCTGCAAAAGTTTCAAAGCTAACAGCCAAGCAATAAAAGTTTGTGAAAATACTTTTTGAGATGTCCTTTGCTCTGGTTAATGACAAGAGCACGAAGTGTAACAGTGAAGACACATGGCTAAAAGTAAGGGAAAACCCACCCTGGAAGGCTGTTACAGAGTACCCACCACAAAAATTGCTTAATCCTTACAGCATTATTTCCTGCGACGCTTTTAGCACCGAAATCAATGAGCAAACGAATGAACCATCTAAACTTTTAAATAATTTGAAGCACCTAGATCAAATTTCACACCTTTTTTTTCCTTGTAAACTGGATGCCATAAGCTAGCGAAACTTGCTAAAATCCGACTAATAATTACTCCTAAAAAGCATTTTTATTCACATGATTAGTCTTGCTCAAAGCTAACTTCGATCGAAAGCAAAGCAAACGAGATTACACGAGGCGCACGCGTGAGACGGGAGAACACGGGCTGACCTTGCAAGAACCGCCGGAGCGAGCCGGCGGCGTAGAAGGGGTGCACGAGCAGCATCTCCCCACGCGGGCCGACGTAGAGCGCGCGGATCGGGACGAGGTTGGGGTGCTGCAGGACGCCGAGGAGCCGCGCAGCAGCCGTGGCCTCGTCGGCGGCCGCGGCGCAAGACCGGGCGGACGAACCGGAGCAGCGCACCGCCTCGCCGGCGCTCAGCCCGGCGCGGTACAGCGTGCTGTGGCCCGACTTGGCCACCACCTCCCCGGGCGCCTCGAGGATCGCGGCCACCGTGAGCCCCTCGCCCCGGGGAACCTCACGAGCGCCTCCTCCGCCCCGCGGCGCCGTACCCGCTCGTCCCTCCACCCGACTGGAACCGGTCCCGCCTCGCGCCGTGCGACGGCAGCACCGCGCCCCGCCGCCGCGCCGCCTCTGCCGCCGCTGGCACCGGACCACGAAGTAGCCGAGCACCAGCGCGACGAGCACGGCGAGGACCGTGAAGAGGACCGCATTGATGACTCTGGTGCGCATTGCTCCTCTCCCAGCTCGATGCGCGCGGCGGCGGCGGCGGCGTGCTCGGTTCTTGGGGAGCAAGGGGATCCAATGGCGGTAGGGTTTGGTGTTTTGGGGGGGGCGCTTCCTTCCTTTCTCTTCTTTGCTTTGCCTCTTCCCTTGGCTAGTTCGCAGTGCCCTCTCGTTTGCTTTTTCTCTTGCGTGGGAGGAGAGGTTTGGTTTGGTTTGCCTCGTTTGTTTTGAGCGTGTGAGGGGCATGAGATGGGTGGGGATGAAGGCTAGGCTAGCTCCAAGATTCCATTCATTTTGAGAGGAAAGTTTGTGTGACAGTGATGGAGCCTCTTTTCCTTTTGGTTTTAGGCTGGGGTTGCCCTGTCTGGACCTTTTAAACCCTGAAAGTGTGTGCATATGGTACCACTAAAATTTGGAGACATTGCTCAGATGAAATTGGTGTGTGAATTGTGATCACCATTGTGGGGAACAGTATGGACATATATTATTGATAATTGATGTACTGTAACCGGCGGATCCAGAAAACCGATTCGTTAATTTCATAACGTGTCTATCGGTGTCATAGTATGCTAATTATATTTAGATTATGGTATGAGTATAACATATGGATAAGCAGTTTCACTGTAGATTTTGCTGAAAGTTATCGGTGTCGCCTGACATCGGCCCTTCTATTGTAGATCCGCCCCTGACTGTAACCATAGAAGAAGAGTGATTTTTACCGTCCTTAGGCTGTGTTCGGGAGGCATGGTTCCCAATCTTGCCTCTCGACACGAAAAACAAATCACACGATTATAGTGAGATTAATTAGTACTCCATTAGCCTAAAAAACTTGAAAAATAGATTAATATGATTTTTTTAAAGAAACTTTTATATAATTTTTTTAAAAAAAAATACACCGTTTAGTAGTTTGAAAATCGTGCGTGCGAAAAACGAGGGAAGTGAGTTGGGAAAGAGGGGAAAAGAGCACAGCCTTAAAAGATGTAGTATCAATTCTCTCGTGTTAAATTGGATATCTGCTATATATCTTACATTAAAAGGTATGATAACTCTCAGCACCATAAAGTTCTAAAAAATAGTAGAAAGTGAAAATATTCCTATGTTCTACTTTGAAATTTCCTGAGTACTGTACAGTGTTGTGAAATAACACTTCTTGAAACTAATGTCACATATTGAGAGTTACTATTACTAGTATGCAATTCTATGCAATGCTTGCTTTGATTTTAGGTAAAAAGTGGTAGGTGAAACGCATGCACATTGCACAGGATTTTTTTCAGATTACGAGATTTGATTCATTCCATTTCGTTTTTTTTTAAGATAATGATTCATTCCATTTCTGAATTCTGATAGCACAAACCTGTTCGTCGATGATACGATTATAATGTGCCCGATGTTTGCTCTGCCACGTGATGATAGCGTAATGTGTATATCTGTATACTTCCTACCAACCGTTGGTACAGCACTTTATGTTATCTGCAATTGCAATGAAGTAAAAATGCATTGCCATTTCTTCGAGGGCTACTTTTTTTTTGGCGTTGGGACAACGACACATTTCGGTGGCTTTTTCTCACGCACCGTATGATGCCGGCCCTGCATCTGACAGGTCAATCGAGCGATTAGAAATGGAATTGGCTTCATTGTTCCCTTCTTTTTTATGCAATGAACCAGTATTGCTCCAAATGAACCACGCAGAAAGGCATGCGCTTTAGACAAAGAATTCCTTGGTCTACGCCAATTAACTATTGCTCATCACCTCCTTAATTAGTTAATTATTATATCACCTACATACAGTCATATAGTCTCGTAGAGATATGCACTTACTTCTGTTGAGAAAACATATCTCCTTGATTTTGCTGTTGAGCCATTAGTTGCCTACGAATTATTTTCTGGTTATATAACAAACACCACTTTGATCCATTTTCTGGTTATATAACAAACACCACTTTGATCCGTCGGTGTTGGTTGAATCACGTATTCAAGCTCGCCCTGTCCTTGTTTTTCAATACCTCCTGAATAAACACACATGTACTACGTACTACTCCCTCCTCCATCCGTTCAATAAAAAACCAATCTGGTACTGGATATGACATATTCTAGTACAATGAATCTGGATGAACAAATAAATTTATTATATTACAAATCATTTGTCCGAGTCCTTGTTTTAGTATATGTTTCACATTAGCATCTAAATAAGTGTCCTAATCAAACGTGAATATATAAGTTGGGAGGACATGTATGCACTCTGGTATGTGTATTTGCACATGATTGGTTAGATAATGGAGAAATTGAGGGACCTTGGGTGTACTTTTTCCTTTGCACAAATAAGATATTTGGGTCGAGAGTTAGGCCCTGTATAGATGGGAGTAAAACTTTTAAGTCCCTATCACATCGGATGTTTGGACACTAATTATAAATATTAAACATAGACTATTAATAAAAACCCATCCATAATCTTGGACTAATTCATTAGACGAATCTTTTGAGCCTAATTAATCCATGATTAGCCTACGTGATGCTACAGTAAACATTGTCTAATTATAGATTAATTAGGCTTAAAAAATTTATCTCGCGAATTAGCTTTCATTTATGTAATTAGTTTTGTAAGTAGTCTATATTTAATACTCTAAATTAGTGTCTAAATACAGGGATTAAAGTTAAGACTCTGGATCTAAACGACACCTTACGTTCGTCTCTGACTCCGCCGGTTCGTGGGCTAAAGCGTTAACGTGCAGGAACCTCCCCAAAAACGAAACTTCTAGCTGTTCGACACTTGTTTCTCGCAGAAAGAGAAGACAAGAGGAATCAAATGGTACGCGCATTGCACGAACAGTGATACTCCCATGCCTCTCCACATTTACACCATCTGTTCATGTTCCACTTACGTACACAAGAACACCCAAAAAGAAGAAGAAAAAATAAAAAAAATGTACACATGAGGAACCCCCGTACTTGTGTGCTAGGTATCGTGGCGCACCGCATGCTCCCTCCGTGTTTGCTCATCTCCTGCCCGGCTCAACCACCCTCTGCATCCTAATCTGCTCCCTGAATTTGGCTATGAACTCGTCGGCTTTCCTGTCCACCTCGTCCTCCACCACCTCCTCCTCCTCCGGCGCCAGCCTCGTGGCCAACTCGAAGAGCTCTTCGTCGCATGAGCCATCGTCGTCTTCGTCGTCGTCCAATCTATCCACGTCACCTTCCTCCTCCTCGTAGTTGTATATCTCCTTGTCGTTGTCACCATCTTCGCCGTCGTCGGTGACCACATCATCGCTGCTGAACGAACTGATGTCTGACGCTGCAACCTTCTCTTCCAAATCGTGATCGTCGAATGGCGGTGTCGGAGAGTACTCCTCGACGATTGGATCGCTGATTTGGACCGGAAATTGTAGCTGCCGCCGGCGGCGGCGGCGGCGGTGGTCTGCAAGCTCACCCTGCTGCCGTAATCGTTGAAGCTTCTTGCTTTGCCTTTCGAGGCGGGCGCGTCGTGATCAATAAAAGGAGGCGGAGGCGGCGGCGGGGGCGGCGGGAGAAGAGGCGGAGAGCACGGGGAGAGGGTCAGGTCGGCGTCGAGGACTGAGGACGGCGAAGGGATGGCATGCTCTCGCACGCCGCCGTATCTCGCCTTGGGGAGGAGGAACTCAGTTTCTTCTTCTTCTTCTTCTTCAATGGCGCCGTCGCTGAAGCTCTCCGTTAGTGTCGCGGGTTCTTCGGTCGCCGGCTTGAGCTTCCTCACCGGCAGGAGGAGCGGCTTCTCGCTTTCATCGCCCTTGCCGGTGTTGCTCCCTGCACCGGCATCGGCGACGACGACGAGGGGATCGTCTGGGAAGTACTGAGAGCTCCACGCCTGGACGCCCTCCTTGCCGGCGGCGTCAGCTTCACCGCCGCCATCGTTCTCCTCAAAGACCAGCGGGCCGTGCATCATCTGGGTGACGTAGGACTCCACTGACTCGTCGTCGACGGTCTTGGTGGCGGCCACCTCGGAGTCGGCGTTCCTCTGGCCGAACACGCCGTAGGAGATGATGAGGCCGAGGAGGAGGATGTGAGGCAGCTCCCAGATCCTGGGCGCCTGGCTCGTCGGCAGGAGCGGGAGCAGCGCCACGACGACGGCGAACAGCACGGCCTTCGCGGCGAGGTTGGTAGGGAACAGCAGCGCGAGAGCCTGCTGCAGCCTCGCCGGAACGTCGCCACCGCTTACTCTGGCCTCCGGCGCCGGAGCCACGTCCGCCATTGCAGAGAAGCGAAGGTTTTCGCGTAGATTGTTTGTCTCTACCTAGCTAAGCTATGGACTGCGCGAGTTTAGAAATTAACTTGGAATCCTCTGCTTTTGGTTGAGGAGAGGAAGCGGGAGACGTGGTCGGGAAGCAAACGGAGTATGGAGGGAAAAGAATTTGAGAGGCGCAACGCAAACTGCAAAGCAAGGAGACGGGAAGCAAGCAACGCTGCTGTCATTTAAAGATGGCGGTTAAATCTAACGACTTGATCCATCTCAAAAAAATGCTGTATTAACTGATGATGGAAACCGCGGGAATGTGCTAGATGAGAAAATTATTTGGCGAAAAGGACCTCTTTGCATGGTAGCCTCTAGAACGAGAACTGCATGCGCCAATGGATAGTTCATAGCCAACGATGGTGGAGCCAACGGTTGTCGGGACACATGACAGTATGACACAAGGCGTACTCTACGTAGCTTTAGCAGTGTGCCACCGATGGGCCATGGCTCTCCTACAGTCCTACCTCGAGATTAGGTTAGTGGAAATCTTTGAGGTCTTGTTTTGTAGACGTTTCTAGCTAGGTAGGGTCGGCTAAATTAATTTACGTGCCATGGAGCTCTAACAAGTTACAGTAGGTTATAGGAGTAATTAATTAATTTCGGATCTGATGCTAAAACGTCAAACGGATCCACTTCAGTCTTCTGTTGATACTCGTACTAGTTTCAGGGGAGCTCGAGAGATGCATCAAGAAGTCAACAATTATTGATCTGCTCTCTTCCAGTGAGATGTACTCGATCGTGTGCTTATCTCTTTTAACTTCCAGACGCAAATTCAATGCCCAAGCTGTAGTAGACCATATCAAATAAATTATGTAAACAGATTGTTGACATAGATTAAGAAACTGTTGAAGTCACAAAGCAAGTTTTGTTAATTATAGAAAAAATATATTAAAATAACATGTCTTTTTGTTTTTCAGAAAAGCTATTTGTCTATTTGTTATAACAGCATCACCAAAAGATACCCAATATATCCACCCCATAGATGATTTTTCAAAAATTGCTAACCAGTATTTACCGATTTAGGGTTATAAAATATCCTCCCCTACAACAGATTAAGTAAACATGTTACCCTATAATTAAAAATGGGACCACCTGCAAAACTACCAACAGTTTCTCTCCCTCTTGTATAATAACCCGACCGATGGGATCCACATGTTGGTCACTCTTTCTTTTTTTTTCCCTTCTCTTCCTCCTCTCGTTCTTTACCTCTGCATGTAGGGCCAAAACTTGAGCGCAATGAGACAAGTTGGCACCGACGGTGGGCGGCAGCAAGGGTGGCTGGGGGTGCAAGAGGATCTCGGTGGCCGACAGCGCAAATCGAGACTCGGTGGAGGCGTGAATCAAGGTTGCAAAAGGCCAACTGTGGACAAGCTCTAGGGCATGAATCGAGCTAGCGGCGGTGCAAATCGAGCCATCGGCAGACGAGCTCGGGACAAGCGTTAATCGGGTGCTGGCGATTGTGTGAATCGAGCCAGCGCCTGTGTGAATCGAGCCAGCGACGACGAGCTCGACATGTGCTGGTGGCAACGCAAATCAAACCGGCGACGATGCGGATCGAGGGCCAGCGGTAGCACGGATCGTAGGTCGGCGGCAATGTGTATCGAGACGGGCTAGCGGCGGTGCAAATCGAGCCGGCGACGGGATAAATTAGGGTCAGTGGCTGTGCGAATCGACTTGACGGCGCGTGAGCTTGCCACGACGGAGACATTTCAACTATGTGCGCAAATTGTTGGCGATCGGCATATTGGGAGATGGTGATCTTCCCTACATGTGGAGAATGAGAACTGTGGAAAAGGGATTTCCAAATTTTGCGGGATGTTGATTGGAGGTCAGTTGGATCTAAATTTTTGTAGAAAACCCCAAAATTTTGAGATCGGGAATAGTATTGGGCATGCTTTAAGGTGAACTGTTTTTTAAGGCAGCACGCATGATTCTATGAGGGATCATCATTTCTAAAAACCCAGACATACTACCTGCAACCTTTAGTTACACTTTAACGTATGACGTTGGTTAGTTCAAAATTGAGATAAAAAAAAACAAGGAGAGAGAATACTACCTCTAGTCCACCAATCCTATCCTCTCGCTTTTTTAAGTCATTCCGTCTCTCATCACCCTTGTTCTCTCTGTCGCCACCGCTCCTCCTCGCCAGCAGCGTTGCCTTCTCGCATTGCCGGCGCTTCCTCCTCACCCACATCTTTGCCTTCTCTCCACCATCACCAACGTGCCTCCTCCTCGCTCACAGCACACCTCATATCCTTCTCCTAGCCCGCAACATATCCTCCTTCTCGGCTCTCTCCTTCTCTTCCTCGCAGTGGAAGGATGGCGCGTGAGTGGGAAGTGGCGGATCTGGTAGCCTAGAGCTCGGTGGTGTTTTGATGGGTAGACAACGGTGGCGGCCGTAAGTTGAGGACCACCAAATCCGGTTGCCACGAGCTTGGGACGGCCAGCTCGACAGTAGTAACTCCCTTCCACTCCCTTGGCTTGGCGGCGACTCATTCCCCCTTCATCGACAGTGCCCCCCTCCCCCTAAAAAAAATCAACTATATATGTGCCTGCTGCACCACCGATGGCGGCAATTCCCTCGTCCTCCCTAGGCTCGGCGGTGGCTCCCTCGCTTTCCCCAGCGCGACGACAGGCTATTGCTTTATTGCCTTCTTTTGTGCTGAATCTAAGGGTGGGGTTTGAGAAAAAAAATTGTGATTTTATATGAAATTTGATAAGGTTAGGATTCTTGATTCTGTAATGTGTAGTTGATTCTTGATGTGTGTAAGTTTTGTGTGATCTTCTTGATTCTTTAGCATGCTAGTCGATTCTTGATGTTGATCGATCTCAGAGGTGATGTGGGGGCGCTTGAAGCATCGGCTCGATTTGAGCCGATACATTAGGCCAATCTTATTATTATTATAATTATTATTATTTCTAATTCTCAAAGGTGTTAATTTCTAAATCAATATAATTAATTTTCATCGATGTCGCTAGTAGGATATCGGTCGAGAAATCCGACACCAACATAAAATTTCCAATCGAAACCCAAAGAGTGTTTTGTTGTAGTGACTTTTCTTCAGGTTGACGGGTCCATGCATGCCTGATACTGGACTAGTGGAGTATATATCTTCGCGGGTAAAAACTCTCCAGTGTTGGCAGATGATGCCTAGCTGGCTAGCTTCCCTTGCAAAGTCTGTCTCGGACTCTGTAAAGGACGTTTCCACGATAACAACAGTAGCAACAAAGCAACCGAGCTTTTGGCCCCGAAGAATCAAAAACAAAGAAGGCCCAAATCTGGAGGGTGCCGCCTCGGCCAGATAGCCCGCCGTGCGCCGTATTATCCATCGCCGCCGGCCTCCCGGCCGTGTGCATTGCCTCCCCATTATTCCAGGAAGCGAGAGGTGACCTGATTTGTCGCTGCGATTCTTCTTTTCAGATGCGCACGCCAACTTTCTTTGAAGAGTGGGAGCAAATTTCAGGGAAAAGACGGTCGCGTCAGGCTCTCTTTCGCGCAGCAGGTTATCCGTTGCTTAGTTCGACGGCTATTCTTTACCACCATCGGAAAGAGATCCCGTGTGTTTCCCACTCCGTTTCTTGCCTTCTTCAGGTTATCGCTTTGCGGTAGGGAAGATTAAAAAAAAAAAAAAATCTAAGTTACCACCTAGTTACCTACCGCTAGATTTGTGAAGAGGCCAGTAATATTCTGTTCTTGGCAGATACTTTTACCTTCTCTACTCTTACATTGTGCCTTCTTTTCGGATATATTCCAGTTTATACGTTAGGAATCCAGAAAAAGAAGAAAAGAAGCACAACGTTGTGATTAGTATGAGCCAATAGGCTATGGTCTAAAGCCCATGGGCCGAAAGCTGGACAGTATTGGACGATCTGGCCTTTCTGATTTCTGCATGATCTGTCTGACGAACAAGGCCACTACTAAGGGTGTGTTTAGTTCACGTTAAAATTGGAAGTTTGGTTAAAATTAAAATGGTGTGATGAAAAAGTTAGAAGTTTATGTATAGAAAAGTTTTGATGTGATGAAAAAATTAGAAGTTTAAAAAAAAAAAAAACTTTGGAACTAAACTCAGCCTAAACTGACTAGCCTCGACAGGCACAGGAGTACAGGACAGCACGTTAGCGTCCATCATGTGTGGTCAAATTAGAAGCCGAGCGCACTGACAAAAGCTGGGGAAACACGATAGGGTAATTAGTGGCTTACAGCCTACTACTGCAGACGGTCTCATACGCGACATGCTCTAATATAAGCACCATAAATCTCTCGGTTAATCACGACAGGGCCTCTTTATTTAGTCCTTTCAGCTTGATTACCCGTTGATTTTTTGGGCTCCAGCAGCAAGCAAACAGGCAGTACGACCAGCCATGTGAGTACGCTCTCCCATGGGAATCATTGTGCTAGCCAATCTCGTAAAAGGCGGGGGACGGTGTGGGAGCCAATGAGTGGTAACACACGGCACGGATTAATGCATGCCGCTTATACTAAAACATTGCATGCAACACGGCCGGGAAAAAGCCCCAGCTTTTGCTCCCCAAGTTATGGTGCGCGGCCGCGTGGGTCGCGTGACCTCCAAACTCCAAAGGTTTGGCCGCTGTAGCTGCTATAGCTACAGTGGGTAGTACTGGCTGAGATGGTACTACAGCTGCATGCATACGTGTTTGTGTCCACGTACTCTTAGGCATTGCACGCACGCACACCGTGCAGCTGAAGTGGATGCTGGCGATACTCACGGACTGAAAGAGTTGGGTCGGGTATACTCTGCATTGAAGAAGAAATTGCAGAGGATCTACAGTACACTGACATTAGGCGTTGTTTTTGCCGTCGGATCTTCGTCCAACGGTTGAAAACAAATGCTACAGTGATCTCGAACACAGAAGAGGAATAATAATATTTTGTCGAGGTAAGTTTGCTACAGTACCACTGCATTCTAGTACAGCAGAGGATCAACGTCCTACAATATTCAATTGATCTGGTTTTCTCAATGACAAACTCCACTCCCTCCGAATTTTTTTTTTTTGAGAAACACAGTACAAACGCAGGCACTCACAACGTGCGCACACTCACCCCTATGAACGCACACACGCACACCCTACCCCTATGAGCACCTCCGGAAGACTGGGCCGGCATGTCTTGAGATTGACGAAGTCACCACAGGCGCCTCGCTGTCGACGGGTACGTCGCCTACCACTGAAAGAATAATTAGCCGTAAATGCAAGCACCCGTGTCAAATCTAGGATTTGAACCCGGGTAGGCTGGTTCCACCACAAGGAACCTAACCAGTTGAGCTATGCTCACTTCGCCACTCCCTCCGTATTTGAATGCATGTAGGATATTAGCCCCCCCCCCCCCCACTTGGTCTAAAAAAATGATTAAAATTTAAAAAAAAAATCCAACCAAGTCAACGGTATCATATAGTATGTCCTTTCGGATTCAAATTGATGGGCTATTCAGTTTGCTACCACTTTAAACCTTATCAAATTTTAGTAAAAGAACAAACTAAACATGCATACTTCAGCCATTACTACCTATAAGCTTCCTCTCTTTAAAACTCTACCAAAATATAGTAAAAGCATCAAAACAAATAAAGTCAACACTACCAAATTTGGTAACGTCGAAATATATCAAAATTTGGCGTTACCAAATTTTGGTGTGATTAATTTTCGAACCAGCCTGAGAATTCCTATCCACCTATAGGCAAGTCTCTCCACGTATCGAGTGACTCTGAGAGTCTGAGCGATACACTTGTGCTTTATAACAGTTTGACTTGTACAACAAGAGAATAAATGGAGTGATGGAAAATATTTCTACTTTGACGTGAACTTGGCGATTATATTGTGCCATGGTGTCACGCGTACGTACATGATTTTGGGCCGCATTTCGGTGTAGCTTCCTAGGCACTCTTCCTGCAGCTATACGCTCGCGCGTACGATGAATTTGTGCCGTCATGATCATGAGAGCAACTAAGAACAAACACCTGGTATAGCGGTATAATTAAGCACCATTCAATCAGCATAGATAAGAACTGGACATATACCACCTCCGATCGAATGGTGCATGTTCCTCGACCGGGCAATTCAATTCGATTATATCCAGATGATTCGCTACTCGATCGCCAGTAGTAGTACATATTTATATTTAGCCGTTCACATGATTAAGCGAACAAACCGATCGAACGCTTTCAGTTAGCGGATAATATCCCATCAAAACACAAGGAAACTTTCATGCATGCATGCAAGCTATAGCTTTCCCGGCCGGCCAAATATTAAAGAACACACTACTAATCACCTAAATTAAGCTCAGCAGAGACCAAATGCACATGCCTACCCGTGTTAAATTAATCGCTAGAATCAAGCTTAAGAGACACGACTGTCCAACAAACAAACTGACCCTCTCATCATCATCGCCGTCATCGTCAGCCGGGACAGAACAAACCACCGTGCCATCCCGCTGCGCCCCACCTCCCCTACACCCGTATCCCACCATATCCAACTTTCCCCTGGACCAGCTAAATATTCGCTACGCCCAGCTCCCAGCCGGCCCGCCAGCGAACACCACCACCGCGCCGGCCAGAAGCTGCCGAGCCACTCCTGTTCTATCCCCAGCGCCGCCTATAGCTACTACTCCACCTGACGCATGAACACCATGCTAATAGCTAGCCAGCTAGCTGCTTCCAACAAAAAGGAAAAAAACAACAACTGAGCGATCGATCGGTGAGCGCAACACACACACAACTTGCGCGAATATAATGTGCACGTACACTGCTTGCTGCCTCGTTGACACATGGGGGCGGTGTACGGGTGTAGTCTGTCTAGCTAGGAAGTAAAAAAGCTAGCTAGCTTGTCATGACTGCTGCGGCCGGACGGCGATCGGGCGGTGGCAGAGGATGCCCCCGTCGGCGGCGGTGTCGACGACGCTGCCGCTGGCTGCGGCAGTAGTAGTCCTGACGCCGCGGCGGTCGGCGGCGGCGGCGCTGGAGTTGTTATTGGTGTTGGAGACTCGCTCGCAGGAGGGGCACATGGTGAGCGTGGTGGGCGGGGACATGTTCATGTAGAGGTGCGGCGAGACGAGCTTGAGCGCTCGCAGCTCCTGCACCTCCTTCTGCAGCCTCCGGTTCTCCTCCGTGAGCGTCTCGCAGCAGCGCTTCAGGAACTCGCAGTCCACCTCCGTCTGCTTCAGCTTCGTCCTGAGTTAATTAGTTACACAGGCAGCAAAGAACAATGGTTTCAGAATATAATCCCGATCGATTGATTAATTGAGAGCGAGACTCATCATGTCGATCCAAGCTTAAACCACTAAACTAACAGTCCATTAATCCCCAAAGATGTACAGTACGGTATTGCATGTGCTTATTACGTACCTTGCGCGTCTGTTCTGAAACCACACCTCGACCTGCCGAGGCCGCAGCCCGAGCTGCTGCGCCAAAATTGCCTTCTGCCTCTGCACGCATGTAACACGCAGGGTTTAGAGATGCAGCAGCAGCAACAGTAGTAGAGGAAATGCACGCGAGCTATACATCTGTGTTAAATTAGGTCTCCGAAAATAGTTAAACTAAGCAATTAATCAGGAGAGGAAGAGGAAGAGGAAGAGGACGGAGGTGTTTACGCACGGGGTTGAGGGTGGGGTGCTCCCGGAAGCTGTCCTCGAGCACGGCGGACTGGTCCTTGGAAAGCCGGAGCTTCTTGCGTGAGCCGTCGATGCCGCAGCCACCGTCCTCCTCGTCTGATTAACTTGTGGGGCGAGCTCCTTAATTGGTGCAATCATAACTTCCCCACCTCCTTCACCTTAAAGGCTTAAAATTGCTATCTTAGCTAACTTCAGCTATTCTCCACTCAAACTAGGATTTGTTTTAGGAGAAAAAATATATATATAAGGAGGGGCATGCATTTCCGCTTTGACGAATGTTTTATAATCTGGTCCACCGAACGGAGTGGAGTATCTAGCAAACCAACATGCGCTTTGATTTATGGCCCGTGAACAAGTGTGCGTACGTGGTGCAAAATAAACTAGTCGTCGTCGCGTACAATTAGTACATTTCGGCGATCATTCCACGGAAGTATTGTTGCCAAATCAGAACATTTTTTTTTAAAAAAAAAGAGAGAGACAACCAGTTTCAGTAATCTCAACCGACTACCGTCCATCCTCCAATCCAGTCAACAAGTAGCTAGAGATAGAGTGCAAGCTTTCGATGTTTTAAGGTTGCTAGCTATAGCTAGCTCAATGCTCATTCGTTTGCACATTTTAACACAGTAGAAACCTGAGACGAGAAACTGTACCGCTACATTGAAATGCTATGTGCAGGAGTACTAGATTAGGGGGAGAGCCATGCTAGCTTTGGGAATAATAAGCAATGATCGCGGCACGTAGGAGCAGTGCATGAAGAAATGATTGGCTTTTCGATCGAGTTGCTGGTACCAACCAGCAAGAACCAACGCCGGGGCAAGGCAAGGCTGCTGCCGGACCTGGGGATGGACGGCATGATTGCAGAGGGCGTGCTCTGCTCGCATTGGTAGGGCATGCCAAGCTTAGGTAGTAGTACTAGCTAGGCGCCACAGGGAAAGGCCAGTTCAAGTGTCCATTCATGCGTTCGCATGGCCTTTCCCCCAGGCCCAAATCATCGTGTCCCGCTTTGAGCCGGCACGCGCGCACCTATCCCCCCCTCTCGGGCGAGGCCCCACAACCACGGCTCATCTCCGCGACCATCATCATCCCATCATTGCCTGCCGTCCACCCTCCCAAAAACCTTTGTGACACGGCAATATGGACTCTCTTGGATCGACTTCATGGGCTGAAAGCGGCTGGGGTTTATTACGCACTTAATTACATTCCTTGGTCTGATTGATTATTACAGGTGATTACGTGTTTCTTTTGCTTGATTGGTTTTAGGAGATAGAGATTCCAGAAGTTTGATTAGTGCTGGTTATATTTGGGTGGAAATCTTGAGGATGTGGAGGGTATTTTAATTTCATGCTTGAGGATGTGTAGTGTTGTTTTCATGCGAGAGAGGGTTCGTTGGCTAATCCGATTAGTATCTGTTCCGGTTAGAAAGGTATCTAAATTAAAGGTCGGATTGAACATGGTACTGGGGAGACTTAAGGTCCCCGTACCCCACTAAATCACCATTGAGAAAATGGGAGATGGGAGAGGGAAAAAAGGGAGAAGAGAAAGGAGTAGGGGGGCTGGAGGAGGAAGGAGATAAGCCCCCCTCCCCCATTCATTTCCTAGACCCACCATTGCCTGAATTCAACGTAGTATAGTATTATTATTATGCTTTACAGAAACAAAAGAAGACATTACAATGTGAGATGTTAAACCCCTAGATAAATAATCTATTGATTCCCTGGTTTCTGAACTTATCATCTATTAGCGACTGAACATATCTCTACTATTAGAAAGAGAAAATTTCGTCCACCTACCCCTCCTGTTGTACCGTATGCACTAGATAATTAACATGCATAGAAACTGCTATACGTAAACAAATTTTATTATTACTGACATAGTAGCTTGACTGTGTTACCCGTGATTGAAACAACGATATCTTCAGAAAATTTAGGGTTGTATCCACCCCTCTGTGTGGAGGAAGGGACAATGGCAGATCATCCATAAAAGCACCACCAAATATGAGAGGTGAGAAAAATTAAAGGCATGACAAACAGTATTGCAGATTCGATAGCTAGATACATATTAACTAGACATTGGTGGAGGTTGAACACTAAATATGGAGAGGGGCAAAGTTAAAGTATTCACAGTTACTAGAGGATGGCCTATATATTACCAGATGGCTGGGTGATATGATTGTGCACTTAGCTCACTGAAGCTTAAATACTAATCCCTCCGTCAAGAAAAAAAAAAGACTATTTATCTACTCCTAACATCCAAAAAAGATTTAAGGGGGAGGAAAAAAATAAATGTTCCTCATTAATAGCAAAATAGTATTGAAATAGTGTGTAGGTAAAGGGTTTTGAGAGGCTAAAATTTATCGGTCTGCAAACCGAAGAAAGGAATTGATTTATTTTTGGACAAAGTGAGTAGATTCAGTGGCTCAGTGCTAGTGCCTATCAATTTTAAGGGTATATGCGCACACATGTGCATTAGTGGGTATGTGTGTGCTCATGCTCAGGGGATATTTGATGTCTCTTGACAATATCGCAAACATATATATGTAAAGAAATGTGTGTGTGATGATGTCCAATTGCACTCCTAAAACAAGATTTGAAAAAAATAAATCGATTCGGTGTACGATCCAATATACCACGAAAAGAATGTTCTCTAAACCATTTGACATGTTTTAATTAATTAGTGTATAGTAACCCACACGCATCTATATGTTTGTCCACATTTTCTTTCTCCGGCTAAAAGTCACGTCGAATGGTGTCCAAATAGCAGTGTGAAAATTAATCCTAACAAGGCCGTTTTCATCAAAGAAAAATGGTCCCAAATACTCTAATGGTGTACCACCGCTAGCGGCTGCTCTAGCCTAGTTAGAGCTTTGCACGGCGCACGCCATGTTGTCGACGTCCTGGAGCAGCTGAACAGTGCCCCTAGTGTTTTGTCCTACGCTGACATGGTCGCATGCAAACCAGCTTATATCTCGCCCTAAGAAAGGGAGAGGACAACGCCATCACGGGTTGTAATTTTTCTGGCGAGTTTAAGGGCCTTCTTATTGGAACCGTACGCTTTCTCGCCCGACAATCCGTCTACACATGAGGAGCGGGTGATCCTCTCGCACGCAGCGCTCACCGATGGGTACATCAATCATCATGGCTAGGTAAAGGGGAGAGGAGAGAGGAGGGGCGCATGGCGGAAGAGGCGAGGCGCGGAGCGATGGAAGAATCGAACCGTGGGATGGGACGGGCTGGGGCCAAACGTACGCGGGGGGAGGGGAGATGGGCAAATCCCGTCCACCCTCCCAAAAACCTTTGTGACACGGCAATATGGACTCTCTTGGATCGACTTCATGGGCTGAAAGCGGCTGGGGTTTATTACGCACTTAATTACATTCCTTGGTCTGATTGATTATTACAGGTGATTACGTGTTTCTTTTGCTTGATTGGTTTTAGGAGATAGAGATTCCAGAAGTTTGATTAGTGCTGGTTATATTTGGGTGGAAATCTTGAGGATGTGGAGGGTATTTTAATTTCATGCTTGAGGATGTGTAGTGTTGTTTTCATGCGAGAGAGGGTTCGTTGGCTAATCCGATTAGTATCTGTTCCGGTTAGAAAGGTATCTAAATTAAAGGTCGGATTGAACATGGTACTGGGGAGACTTAAGGTCCCCGTACCCCACTAAATCACCATTGAGAAAATGGGAGATGGGAGAGGGAAAAAAGGGAGAAGAGAAAGGAGTAGGGGGGCTGGAGGAGGAAGGAGATAAGCCCCCCTCCCCCATTCATTTCCTAGACCCACCATTGCCTGAATTCAACGTAGTATAGTATTATTATTATGCTTTACAGAAACAAAAGAAGACATTACAATGTGAGATGTTAAACCCCTAGATAAATAATCTATTGATTCCCTGGTTTCTGAACTTATCATCTATTAGCGACTGAACATATCTCTACTATTAGAAAGAGAAAATTTCGTCCACCTACCCCTCCTGTTGTACCGTATGCACTAGATAATTAACATGCATAGAAACTGCTATACGTAAACAAATTTTATTATTACTGACATAGTAGCTTGACTGTGTTACCCGTGATTGAAACAACGATATCTTCAGAAAATTTAGGGTTGTATCCACCCCTCTGTGTGGAGGAAGGGACAATGGCAGATCATCCATAAAAGCACCACCAAATATGAGAGGTGAGAAAAATTAAAGGCATGACAAGCAGTATTGCAGATTCGATAGCTAGATACATATTAACTAGACATTGGTGGAGGTTGAACACTAAATATGGAGAGGGGCAAAGTTAAAGTATTCACAGTTACTAGAGGATGGCCTATATATTACCAGATGGCTGGGTGATATGATTGTGCACTTAGCTCACTGAAGCTTAAATACTAATCCCTCCGTCAAGAAAAAAAAAAGACTATTTATCTACTCCTAACATCCAAAAAAGATTTAAGGGGGAGGAAAAAAATAAATGTCCCTCATTAATAGCAAAATAGTATTGAAATAGTGTGTAGGTAAAGGGTTTTGAGAGGCTAAAATTTATCGGTCTGCAAACCGAAGAAAGGAATTGATTTATTTTTGGACAAAGTGAGTAGATTCAGTGGCTCAGTGCTAGTGCCTATCATTTAAAGGGTATATGCCGCACACATGTGCATTAGTGGGTATGTGTGTGCTCATGCTCAGGGGATATTTGATGTCTCTTGACAATATCGCAAACATATATATGTAAAGAAATGTGGGTGTGATGATGTCCAATTGCACTCCTAAAACAAGATTTGAAAAAAAATAAATCGATTCGGTGTACGATCCAATATACCACGAAAAGAATGTTCTCTAAACCATTTGACATGTTTTAATTAATTAGTGTATAGTAACCCACACGCATCTATATGTTTGTCCACATTTTCTTTCTCCGGCTAAAAGTCACGTCGAATGGTGTCCAAATAGCAGTGTGAAAATTAATCCTAACAGGCCGTTTTCATCAAAGAAAAATGGTCCCAAATACTCTCATGGTGTACCACCGCTAGCGGCTGCTCTAGCCTAGTTAGAGCTTTGCACGCGCACGCCATGTTGTCGACGTCCTGGAGCAGCTGAACAGTGCCCCTAGTGTTTTGTCCTACGCTGACATGGTCGCATGCAAACCAGCTTATATCTCGCCCTAGAAAAGGGAGAGGACAACGCCATCACGGGTTGTAATTTTTCTGGCGAGTTTAAGGGCCTTCTTATTGGAACGTACGCTTCTCGCCCGACAATCCGTCTACACATGAGGAGCGGGTGATCCTCTCGCACGCAGCGCTCACCGATGGGTACATCAATCATCATGGCTAGGTAAAGGGGAGAGGAGAGAGGGGGCGCATGGCGGAAGAGGCGAGGCGCGGAGCGATGGAAGAATCGAACCGTGGGATGGGACGGGCTGGGGCCAAACGTAGGCGGGGGAGGGAGATGGGCAAATCCGGCGGGATCTCGTCACGTGGCCGGGTCCGACACGCCCGTGGTCCGGCACGTGGGCGGGGGGCGTCCCTCTCCCGTCGTCGTCGGATCGGTGGATCGATGGATCGATCTCGCGCTGCTCGCCAAAGCGGAAAAGGCGGGGAAAGACGGGCACACACAGGTGACGCCCGGGCCCGCCAAGCTGACTCGCGGAGGGGACCCATCACCCCCCCCCCACCCCCACCGCCACCGCCACCACCACAATCCGCCTCAACGCGTGTCGTCCTGTCGTCCTCGACCATCCACCGCCGCCAATCATTGTCGTCCTCATCGATGGATCGACCTCTCGCCGAGCCCGCATCATCCGTAATTCCATACCTACGCAGCCGAGCTGATATCTCTCTCTCTCTCTGCTGGGGTGTTTGGATTCATTGACTAAACTTTATTACCTATCACATCGGATGTTTGGATATTAATTTGAAGTATTAAATATGGACTACTTATAAAACTAATTGTATAAATATAAGAGCTAATATGTGAGATAAATTTATTAAGCCTAATTAATACATAATTAGAGAATGTTTACTGTAGCATCACATAGGCTAATTATGAATTAATTAGGCTCAATAGATTCGTCTCGTAAATTAGTCCAGGGTTATGAAATGAGTTTTATCATTAATCTACGTTTAATACTTCTAATTAGTGTCCAAACATCCGATATGACAGGGGCTAGAATTTTTTAGCCCCATACCAACTGCTCCCATCTGTCCCCATCTCCAGACATAAAAGCCACAGAGGGTGAAATTCCTTGGGCGGTGTTTAGATCAAGGGGTGTAAAGTTTTTGCGTGTCACATCGGATATTATATAGGATATCGTATGAGGTGTTTAGGCAATAATAAAAAAACTATTTACAGAATCCGTCAGTAAACATCGAGACGAAATTATTAAGTCTAACTAATCCGTCATTAGCAAATATTTACTGTAGCAACACATTATTAAATCATGGAGCAATTATGCTTAAAAATTCGCCTCGCAAATTAGTCACGATCTGTGCAATTAGTTTTTTCTATATTTAATACTTTATACAGATGTTCAAACGTTTGATGTGACATGGTGTAAAATTTTTATGTGGAAACTAAACAGTGCCTTGGTTTGTAGGAGTAGGAGTAGTAATACCGTTACCTTAGTCTTGCATGATTCTTTTCCCGGTCTTATCGATCAGCTCGTTTTACCAGGTTCGGCGAGAACGGTTTTTCTGTTTTCATATTACGACCGATATAAGAAAGGTTCCGTCTTGCTTTGTTAATTTGTGTGATCTTTAATTTAGCCACATCCTGTCAATTTCAGCTTTGTGGTGTTCAGATGGAAATATATCAAAAGTAAATGAAGTAGGAGTAGTACTAGAGCGCCTACTACTTTCTTCCTCCATAAATATAATTGATTCTAAATTATTTAGCAAAGTTTAATGTTTAGGTGAATTACTATCTTCATGTTCCTGACACTATATATACTTGATTATGAAAATTCACGTATAGCGATGCAACTAACAGCGAACAGTGAATGTTAGATGGGAAGGCAAAATAGTAATGGTTTTTCTATCTGAAATCCATTTATATCCGTGGATAAATTTTAAGCACTGAAATCTCTTGTATTTGTGGATAAGACTATTATTTCAGTCCCAAGATCTCTTGTTAAATTTTGAGATGCGGGAGAAGCTGTTTGGAGTAGTACATCTACCAACGAGTGTGATGTGATCTTTGGGTAATTCTCACTTTGAATGAACTTGGCAGTGGCGTACTCCCTCCGTAAAAATAAAAATAAAAATAAAAAAAACTCAACTTCTAAAACTTAAATTTTATCGAAAAAAAAATCCAACTTCTACCATCCTATATAATCTCGACATATAAAACGAGAAGTTTTCTCTTTTAAATATTCTTTACCTACCTATCAACATTACTACGTTTTTCTAATAATAAGGGGTATTTTGGTTATTTTTATTTTTCTCTAATCTCTCCTTGTGATGTTAGAATTGTGTTTTGTTTTTAAATGGAGGGGAGGGAGTAGCACGTTACATGTACATGCAATCTGATCCTGATGGTGATGGGAGCAGGGTTGACTGCTAGGGCCCGGACGGCAAACCTGCACTGCGCAGGGAATTCATTTGCCAGGCCTGAGACGGGAAAGTTACTTCCCAGACAGGCACTTTCACCGCGTGACGAGACAAAGGTAAATGCGGTGTCTGCGCGCGGAGAGTAACTGCAGCCCACGCCTTCGATTCAGTGACGTAGAAGCGAAGTAGGCGTCGCGCCCGGCACGAACGGAACTGTAGTGCAAGGATTGCCATATGATGCTCTGCAACACAGGCACAAACTAAGTATATATATATACTGAAACTTTCTTTCGAAAATACAAAGAAAGCTGAAACTACTATACGTGCTCGCGCCCTTATTGGCAAGCAGGAAGCTGCTAGCCGTGATGGACTGCCGAGATGATGCCCCTTCACCGTCAGAATCATATCGCGAGCTAGTAGCCATTCACATGCGACCAGCTGGTGGATAACCAGTCATGTGTGCCTGATTAGTGACTACACACGCAGGGTGAATAATGCGACAGGCTCGATCATGGCTTCCCCTAGCGCCATAAATTTCGCACTCAAGGATACACTGAAGTCTGAACTGAGTAGATTGTGAAGGGAAGCTATAGATTTTATGATCACTTGAAGCATTCATACTCGTACCCTGTTGGCTAAAAACCATGGCATCCGAAAGCTGGGTAGAGTGGCTTGATTTGCAAGGAACCGGATGATGGCCTGGCCTCGCAGGCAATAAGCTGCTAGATAGCACCTGTCTCGCCATAAGTGAAAGGAACCGAGGTCGATCAGTTGATAAAATCCTGAACGGGAGGTGAGGAGGAAGAGAGCCATATCGTCCGGACATGTGTGACCATATCAGCCATTGCTCCTGACTGCCATCATCCATGTGCCACTGCTTCATCATGGCACGGTGTGAATGATCATTGCCCGCGCGCGCGCGCGAGCCCCCGCCGAATGTCTCGGACAGGAGACGCGCCGCCCCGCGCGCGGTGGTGGGTGCCCGTACGTTGACCGCGCGTTCCCGGGCCGGGCTCTCACGGATTGCCCTGTACTGTACAGAGCTATGTGCAGGCTGCAGCTGAGGTGGTATTTGGCTCCAGGGACTTAACTTTAGTCCCTATATTTAGACACTAATTTAGAGTATTAAATAGGGAGCACTTATAAAACTAATTACATAAATGAAAGCTAATTCGCGAGATAAATTTTTTAAGCCTAACTAATCTATAATTAGAGAATGTTTACTGTAGCATCACATAGGCTAATCATGGATTAATTAGGCTCAATATATTCGTCTCACGAATTAGTCCAAAATTATGAATGAGTTTTATTAATAGTCTACGTTTAATATTTATAATTAGTGTCCAAACATTCAATGTGATAGCACTGATAGGGACTTAAAAGTTTTAGTCCCATCTAAACTGGAGTCACCCTCCTGACTCTGATGTGTAAAGGCGCGGCGGGCGGAAGTTTCACTGGCATGAATCGCATGATGCTGTTGCAAGCCTGCCTGCCATGCAGCAGCGCCAGGGCCTGAGGCCGGGCGGGGAGGAGTCATCATGGGCTCATGGTCACTCGCCGGATAAATGCGCCGCGGCAGTGGAAAAGGCTTGTTGACGTGAGCGTGTCGCGGCAGTGGTGGTGGGTATGCGGCGCGGCGTCGGGTGCCGGCCGGCGGATCAATGGCGTTGGCGTGCCGCGTGCGCTCCCGGCGTGCTGTTCGTGCGTGTCGTGGGCTGCATATTCTAAGATACTAGGCCCGAGTTACGGCCTTATCGTGGAACATATTTGTCCTCCCTCGAAGGAGAACGCAATAGGCCATATCGAAAGAATTACATGCGTTTCGGGCTCGGGCAGAACAACCGGAGCCGCCCGGCCCGCGCAGATGGTTGCGGCGCTAGCCTTTGTCACGTTCAGCGAAAACCCATGGGCCTCTGCCGGGGTGTCGTGGGCCAGATATAGTCAGATAGTACATCCCAAAAATGGAAAAACCAAAGCACGAGCCACCCTGATCCACCCAATAGATCTGTACTGTACTTACGCCGGCGTCCAGATCGGGACAGGGAGGTTGCGCCGGCGCGGCGCGGTGGATCGAGCCGCCTCTGGTCGAGTCGAATAATCTTACAGGTACAGTATGTGGCACGGGTATTCCGAGACGATGGTCACGACATGGCTTTGCGCGCGCGGTGCCAGGCTAGACGTGCTGATCAGCGCAAGGTCACTAGACCTCTACGGCAAGTGCATACTCCATACCGCAGGCACTTCAACGGTGTGAATAGTGTACATAAGAGCGTCTGTACGAAGATTGTATCCTTGGAAACAAATGCACCAAGTGGGTAAATTTACAAAGCCTGAATAAGTTGCTTGCATCTGAGGTCTGAGGAAGCGAAGGAAAACAGGCACGAACAAGGTCGCAGATGTGAGCCAGATTCTCCCCATCCCAAAGGAGCTTTCCCGAGAAGTAACTACAGAATTTTCACCTTATGCCTCCCCACTGCAGAAGCAGAACTGCATGCAGCACAAGGCCGGTACGCACCGTGGGCGCCCCGCCCCCTTCATCACACCATGATGCTCATGGTGTGCACCCTCGCGACGCGGCTCCATGTCTCCGGCGACAGCAGCGGCCCCGGCCGCGCGAGGCACTCCTCCAGCTGCTGCAGCCTGGCGACCAGTGTGACCAGCCGCCGGCACGGCACCAAGACGAGCGTCATTGGGATGATCCAGATCCCCAGCTCGAGTATCAGCATGGTGGGTGCCTATCTGCTTCACGAATCCCCTTTTCTTCCGACGGATTAAGGTTCCTTCTCAAGCTCCTCCGTCCTCTGCTCCTCCTCCACACGGCGCCCTTTCTTTTAATTAGTTCAAGTGTTGCTGCTTGCGTTGCAACGAGTTGTAGAGTTGCTTGCGTATATATCAACTTTTCCTGAAGAAAAACATCCCAGTTATTAATTTACTATCGTCTCTCTAATATAACTGTAGCGTGCCCATGTCTGACATCAACAGGCCGGGTGCAGTGTCTACGATAATTATTTCGGATAGGTCCATTGACATTGCCGTGGACTCTACGGGTTTGATCATATCACAATGATTGGCGCGGGGTCATCATGTGTATTTTTCTCGTAATTATTGGATACTAGTTGAGTTTATGATTTATTTTTTTTTTGCATTTACTAATTTTCCATGGCAATTCCTGTCCAACGTTAACTTGGATGGGAGCTCTCCTTGTCGACAATTTGGACAATCCTTATCAGGAGTAGGGGGTTTTTTTAATATAAAAAAGAACAAAAGTTGATTTTAGTGAACAGCATTGCGTATATTCCTATAAATACAATTGCAGCTTGTATACAATTATACAATTGTGTTGATCAATCATGAACATCTTGATCTGGACATTCTACAATCGAATATGGTACTCCTTCCATCCAAAAATATCCCAAAATATAAGAGATCATATGATTGTTTTAAGTATTAAATGAGCCTCATTAGATTAGATTCATTTTGAAATATGTTTTTATTGTTTTCAAACTTACAATAGTTGATTTAGGATAAATCTAGAATCTCTTATATTTTTTTGACAAAGAGTGTGTAAATCTAGTATCTCTTGTATTCAGCACGGTGGGAGCAATTTCTAGATAAAGATAACGACTTCTTTTTCCCTAAGCTTCTTCTAACCATATATAAATAGGTGATCATGATTTTTGTATTAGGAAGAAAATTGACAGTTTTGGCTTGCTTTCGAATCTCTAGCACTGCAGCGCACAAGTACCCCTTCGAGAATTCAGGGGCCATAGTACAGGCAGGTACCACTAAACAGATTTAAGTCAATTTTCCAAAAGGAAAAGGAGAAAATTTAGTCGGTCAGTACTGGACAGCGGTCGATATAGCGGATAACTGGAAAGTGTCATTCCACCAGAAGGCCGCTAGCTTTTCTCAAGCGGAAAACAAGGGCAAAATATCCCAACGAGGACATGAGAGCACGACCTTCACCAAGATGCCCAACTGGCTTTCTTAATCGGCGACAATACGGAAGCTTTGCAATTATCCCCTTATAATAGGCTTTAAAAATGCAAGAAATATATGATGATTATTGCTAATAAGATACACGGATTACGTAATCTATCCAACTAGCCATAGAATATTGTAAGCTTGTGATTTCACAATTCTCTCCCTTCTTCAGTCACTAATATTTGATATTCTGAGTACGAAGTCAAATTATATGATGAAAAGAGAATACATGCTGTCCAAATTTCTTCATCTTTTACATGGTTAACATTTACAGGTCAGGTGGATTCCGATGAAGGCAAATGAAATAGTAGCTGATAAGCTAGCTAGTGCAACAAGAAGATATGATCTGAGGGCTAAAAAACTAAAAATATACTTGTCATAACAACACTCATGTTTGTTACCACCGAGATGCCCTAACATATTTGCTTTGCAAAACCTCTCTCTATGGAAGAGGCCGCCTCTTCAGGAAAATGAATATCTCCAGAAAAGATTTTTAGTTCCGTATGGATTTTTCTCTTCACTCGAACCCGTCCTCCTCTCTTTGAAACAAGGGGCGCTTCTGGTTCTGTGCATGCTTCAAACAATTTTGAAGTCATGAGTTCTAAAAAACGAGAGAAACAGACCAAAGCAAAAGCAAAAAAGGAGGTGGCAAGCTATTGAGAATCTTGAAAGCCACATACCTGCAAAACGGATAGATGGGCTTCCCAACTTTGAAGATGCTCGAGTGAACCTAGCTTTTTTAGAGTGAACCTAGCTAGGTATTACTGAACAGATAATTGCAAAAAAAGTTGATCACATGTAGTTCTATTATCTTTTAGACAACACTCAGACGAGGTTATTAAGAATGAATTGAGTGCATCCAATCTGCGTACAAGGCCGTCTGAACTTCCAGGAGAAGTGCAATCCAATAATAAGCCAGTACAATCCCCAAATAACATTGCTGCATTGACAGGGGACTGAATGATGAAAATTCTAGATCATGAGAAACATGACCTGCTGGTGAATGGAAATGGGGTATCCCCAGTTCGAAAAATGCCATATTGGTGATGCACCATATGCTGTTACGATCTGCCCATGTTAAGGTGATACAGTGATGACCTCCACATCCTGCATGCTAGAATTCCTGACAGAATACTGGAATGTCCATCCGTGGCATGCCCCGGCATGCACTCCTTTCTTGTTAATTGCAAATACAGCACCAACAAAGTCCGGGTACTTGCGGGCAATTCTTAATATAGCATCCATGGCAGCATCCCGAGGCTCCATCCCTCGTCGCATGCTCTCTAATACCTGATAACTATACCAAATATAAGAAGATTACATGGAGCATGAGGCCATCAGTAAACTCAGCCTATCAACAAAAATACTAACGCCAGACTACATGATGCAAGGGCTAATCTTTAGAATGGATGGAAAATATTGTTATAGTTAAATGTCAATGATATCATCATCCCCTAGGATGCAAATATCAATATAATAAGATAGAGAACAAAAGATGGTTGGGTATCTCTCTTACATTTAAAAAGAAAAAAAAACTTGCTAGGAAGAAACTTATAGAGGCGCTTATAAACTTGTAAGGAAAAAAAAGAGAGTATATTTTACTCCCTCAAACTATTTCATTGGATCATTTAAACACCTAAACTTTTTTTTTGGCTCATTTTACCCCCTAAACTATTGAAAATGGGTCAGTCTACTCCCTAATAACATTTTTCTTTCTTATTTCTCTTTATATAAGCTATATTGTAAGCTAAAATTTTGTAGAGTCATATATAACACCGTTACCAAATTTCTAATAGCATGTTCAATTTTTTTTTCATGACTGTTTGCTTGAAATTTATAATCTCAATGTTTGAATCAACCCTAGGTGCTTCCAACCTAGGTAAGCAATGATAAAAAATCTGAAAAAAAAATATTGAGATGTAAGTTGTGATGCATCTCCCATCATCCTACAGTACTAAATTCCAGTGCGAAATACAACTTTTACAGGGAGAAACAAAAAAGAGAAATACCCTTGGGGAGTTAAGTGCTCCCGGGAAATACTGGGGAAGTAAAATGGACTTTTATCCTTCTAAGAAAAAAAGTCAAAAATACTAATTTATTTTTCCATTACCACGGAAGGAAGCGCATCATAATATCACCATCACCAGTTGCTCCACATGCACCAACTTCATCATCAGCATATGCAGAAGATCCTGGTATTGGTCCATCACCTACCCTGGAACCAAATGATCAGACAATGCTCAGTGCTACCTACCAAGAGATTAAACAGCAATTCCATAATGATTAAAAACCATGTCTAGCTATCAAATCCATTTTGAGAGTCATGATGTCACAAAAAAAAGGTAGACCTGTTAATCACACATATAAACCCCATCATTAACAAGGCAATGAAATTTCTGACCATACATTAGCATTTTATTAGGTTTTATGCAGACATGCAGAAGATTAACAACAACATTCATCAGTGACTTTACATATACAACTATAGCATAAAAATACTAAGAAAAATATATTTCACGGTCGGAATTGTGAATCTTGTCATTAACCATGGAATATTGAATTAGATGATGAAAATAGATTATGCCAGAGTACACAAATTAAAGTGACATGAAACCACTCAAACGTGGGAAAAATATAACCTTAAATAAAAATAAAAGGCTCCATGATAAATGGTAACACGAAAACACCAAAAGCGCAAAAATGCTCACCTTCCTGGAATTTTGAATGTAGCACCATTGGTCGATGTGCCAGCCGCTATGCGACCCATCTTGACAAAGTCACTGTTGTTAGTTTCCGATGAAAAGAAAGTCAATTTATTTTGGATGGGCTATATGCCTATATACCTTGTCAATCACAGCCATAGAGATTGTATCATGGTTGTGGCGATTAACGAATTTTAGACGGGAGTTCATTGGCTCCAGTAAATTATTAGGTTCAAACAATCCTTGACAAATGTCCCCCTGAGTCCGCTCTAGCACACGTTTGGCAGAGGCCTTAGACTCCCCTGATGGTACATCGATAGGATGGTATGGGCCACAGCTACCAGCAGGAACAACATTTTTCCAGAAGTTAGGTTGACAATGGTTCTGTCTCCAAATTGTCCATTTTTCGATAGACTCCGGTGAGCTCAGATCAGCTGGCCCCGCAAGTCCCATTGAAATCGCAAAGGATGTTGCCTTCTCTCCAACAAGAAGAGTATGTTCAGTATGGTCCATAACCAACTTTGCCGCTCTGATTCCATCCTTTACATATCTCATGGCAGCGACAGCTCCGATTTCCATTGTGGTCTGCCAATTTTCTTAAGCAAAACGAATGCAACACATTATACACCAAGAATGCTGCAACAGAAACTGCACAATGCTCAGTGGGCTGTGGCATGATTATGTAAAAAAGCTGTTACCCCATCCATGATGAGAGCATCTAATGTAGTTTCACCATTCTCATCTGGGCTTCCACCTGGGCCAACTGCATGAAATGTAAACCATTTAAAACCAGTACTATAGTTGCTTCATGAAGCTAACTGAAAGTAGTCAAGTTTTTGAACTGAATAAGGTCCAAGGGATTCAACCAAAATAGGTTTTGCAAGATCTGTATTATTGGGTTTAAAGCACTGCACAGTAAGACAAACTAGAAATTATTATTAGAAACAGAGGAGGCAAACCCCAATTCGATATTCTTATTCAAAAGTGAAACAAGAAATACAATGTATTTTCTGTGTATTATATTTCAGTGCAAATAATTATGTGCAACATAATAGGAACTGCCGATAATGTCATCTTCACGAGTTCATGATGAAAGACAGGAAAAAGATTGTAAAAGGTGCTTTTGTAGTTCGGTAAGCGCGATGCAAATATGTTATATCGTGTTTCAATCAAAACTACACATATTCTGCCTGCTGCCTGAAAATAGTTGTTCATCAGAATTGTTTTTTTTATTACTCTCGTCAAACATCACTTATCTAATGGAAGCCAGGGGTGAAATTCCTCCAAGTGGAAACGAAACTCTTCTTGAAGTTTGTTATCGCAGTTTTTGACCCAACCAACCAGATTAGTGTATTAGCACTGAGCACATTGCATCACCAGTGTTCCCAATTAAACTCAGTGAACTACAACAATCAATCCCGCACCCCAGGTTGAATACAACTGACCTGTGCCATCGCAGCGGAGCACCTCGCAGGCGGAGCAGCCGGCGACGACGGCATCCACGGCCGAACCACCTGCGCCGCCACTGGCCGACACCACCTCCCAGGCCGCCCTGACCGCCTCCCGGAAAGGCCAGGTGCTCACCACCACCGGAAAAATCCCTCCCCCTTCCTCCGCGCCTCCGCCGTCATCAGCCACCGCCTAGTCAAATCCCCCCCTCCCCCCAAACCCCCCATTAAATCCATCACATCCCCAATCCAAACATCACGGAACCAACCTAAATCGAATCAACACTCACCAAGCACCAGCTGAACCGTAGCAGTAGGAACCCTAGGAGAAGAAGCCGCGCGTAGCTCCTCCGTGACCTTCCCATGGAAAGCTGCGATTTCGCGGCGGGGTTTGGTTGTTCTACGGTGGCGTGAGTCCCTTCGAGCTCACCCACATGTCAGTGGCCTGGCTTGGTCCTCCCCTTCCACATGGGTCCCACATGTCGGTGAGGTTTCCTGGTTGTTTAGGTTGTTGTTTCACTCGCTCTGGCTCCGAGGCGCTCCCCCCCAAATACCCTAGCGGCGGCGGAGATGGAGGAAGGCGGCGGGGAGGAGGCGGAGAGGTGGCCGTGGTGGGCGGGGGCGAGCGCGGCGCAGGTGGCGGCGGGCGTGGCGTGGTTCCGGCGGGGCAGGGGCGGCGCGGCGTTCGCGATGCCGTTCAAGGCGTTCGCCATCGCCACCCTCTTCGTCGGCGCCGGCGCCACCGCCGTCACCGCCGGAGTTCTCGCGGCGGGGGGCGTCGGATCGGTAAGACGAATCCTCCAAAAAAATAAAAAATCTCACAGATCGCACCATGTGACTACTGGTTTTGCACTAACGTGTTCCGTGACTCCGCGTAAACGCAGGTGGACGAGATGAAGGGCGTGGGCGCGAGCATCCGGGGTGGATGGGAGCTCCTCCGCGACGCCGAGTGGAGGGAGGAGGAGACTCCATGACCAGCACAACGCTAGTGCGGGTTCAATTGTATCGATAGAATCCCAGGCATTGTATGTGCTCTAGAAATCCTCAGTTTTTTGCTTCACATCGTAAGGCCCAAACGTGAAATGTTCGTCTGTTTGAACTGGAATTGGAAAAGAAAAGGCAATAATCGCCTCGATACTTCGTTGCAAATGCTCACAGCGAAAGCTTGTTTGCTCTTTGTGAACTTTGTCTCTCAAAAATTTGAATACTCCTCCTTTTGTCTTTGGAGCATTACTGATCTGACGGTGGCAGCAGCAGCGAGCGAAACGACGGTTTCAACTTCAAGGAGAGAGCGCCTCCCCTCCCTTGTGCACGATCGGAAAAGCTAGTGGGCGAAGGCCAGGCTCATTAGCACGATTAATTATTAGCTAATTTATTTTTAAATAAATAAATTATTGGCTAATTTAAACAATTTTCATATATAATTTTTTTAAAAATAAAAACACTGTTTAAACAGTTTTGAAAAGTATGCTCGGAAAAAAGGAAGGGTGGGTTTCCAACTGGTTTTGCCGAACGCAGGGCGCGCGCGACGAGGACCTGAGAGCTACTAATATCCGTTATTTTCTTTCTTATTTTCCCTTTTTCTTTTCGTTTACGTGATTCGGTATCTGCTATTTCCTTTCTAATTATCTGTTTTTTATTTTTACGTGATTCTTCTTGTATACCTAACTAACGTGTCCGTTCTTCCCTATCTAACTTTTTGTTTTCCTTTTTTAACGTGATCCTCATTATACGCATGAAGCTTTTTTCTTTCTTTTCCAACTTTTATTAATTTCCTTTTCTTCGTTAGTCTTTTGTATAGTTTTATTAACGGAAACTTTTTATATAAATTATTTATGTGGAAACTTTCTACACATAGATTTTGTGTATATAAACTTTCTACATATAGACTTTTTATATATAAACTTTCTATATAAAAAGTTTAAATGTAAAGAATTTATATACATAAAGTCTAAAAGTTTCCACGAAAATAATTAATATAAAAAATTGTCTACATATAAACTTTATAGATTAGAATTTATATATATGCAACTAAACGTTTAGTTTATAAATTTCAATAGAAATAAAAAATTGTTTATCAACTACGCATATTTTTGGAAAAGAATAGAATCCAATATCCAAACAAACCTCGTAACATAAAAAGCATAAAGTATACGTGGATTTTCTTTAACCGAAAATCAGTGCTAACAATTATTAAACGCATAATTATAGACGTATAATTAGGTCTGAAGAATGATGGAATGCTATCGGTTCGTGAAATTCTCTCCTGGTGAACATTCGTGGGGTAGACCCACCGCACGAAGGCACGGATCCGAATTGGCGAGCGGACATAGGGAAGTCACTGATATGTGGGCCCTTTTTCCAAGCGGACAGTGGAACGTCAATTGATATGTGGGCCCTCTATTTGAGTCCACAGGGGGAAAGTCTTTTCTACACCTCAGTGCCGCATCACCCAAGCTACCAGACTTTGGATTGCTTTGTGATGCGTGCACAAGTACTCCCTTTGGGCTGATAATACTTGTCATTTTAGATGAGTGTGAGGTCAAGATCCGCACCGAGGGGTTGGGGGGAGGGGGGCATCGAGGGTACTCACATGCCGGCCTCGTCAGGAGGTCCCACCCCCGAGCATCAACTAAGAATGAGATCTGTGTAGGACAAAGAGCCTGTCGGACGGGGCGGCGCGGCTATATCGTTGGACATCCCCATTCCATCCGCGGGTGCTACCGTACACTCTTGGCCGACTGCACGAGGGTGACCTGCCGCGGTCCAGTCCGCGTGCGACGTTGACGCCATCACCGCCAGGCGTTCAGCGGTGAATGCCTGTGTGGATGAGGTGCAGATTGTGTGGTCGGGACGACGGAGGAGGGGTATCGAGCAGCCGAGAAGGGATTATGTCCAGCGTCTAGAACAACCATACTTACGGAGGTGCGAAAATGATACAAATACAACACAAAGTGTGAAAACGATAAATGGCATGCGGCCTAGCTAGGTGCAAAAAAACCGCGTCCAGCGGCGGACAGGGCCGTGGAATTTGGGGATGGCTAATTGGCGCGTATGAGCCGTTTCACCAAGCCGTTTTTTTCGTGTTTTAATTTAGATTCGAAAACTTTCAAGTCCAGATTTGAAAGTATAAATTTATATTAGAAAACTTTTAACTTAGATTTGAAAATTTTCAAGTCAAGATTGAAAAATTTTAACTCAGATTTAAAAACTTTTCAACTTAGATTTAAAACTTTAAACTTAGATTTAAAAACTTTCAACTCGGATTCAAAAATTTTTAAATCAAGATTTGAAACTTTCAGCTCGGATTCAAAAAATTTCAACTGAAGATTTGAAACTTTCAACTCAAAATTAAAAAATTTCAAGCCGAGATTTGAAAACTTAACTCGGGTTTGAAAACTTTCAACTCAAATTAAAAACTGTCACCTCAAAATTCAAAATATCAAATTTGAATACTTTCGTCTCAAAATTTGAAAACATTCAACCTCAATTTAAAAAACTTTCAATTGAAATTGCAGGCGAAAGATCCAATTTATAAAATATATCTTCAAACTTTTAGAAAAACAGGAAATTGTGTTTTGTGAAAAAAAAGGGAAGGTTATCTTAATAGGTCACGTTCTTTGGAAACAAATTACGTAATCACAATTTTTTCCCCCGCGCGCGTGCGGCAGTTTCACGTAAAAAAAAAGAATAATAAAAAAAAGAAAGCACGTTCGAGCCGCGCGCGAGGGTATAGCCCAGAAACGCGCGCTGCCTGGACTCCCGGAGCGTACGCGCTAGAATTCTCGGTGGAACCGGACCCGACGTTCGTGGGGGCTAGACGCTGGTGGTGGCGAGGCGGTTAGTCGTGCCGCCGCGAATCAAACCCGACCGTCCGATCCCTCCACGACGGCTCTCAGTCGCGCCACTACGCCGGTTGCAGGAACCCCACACTAAGAGTTGAAGCACGAAGCATTGTCGTCGTCGTCCCCGCTCTCGCATAACAACACCACTCCCTCCCTCCCGCCCCTGTGGCTGGCTTTGCGTTCGCGAGCGCGCGTGGGGCGGCGGTTAAGTTGTGAGGGCAATGGCGAGAGCACCTGGTGGCGTTCGCCGGAGGAGCGGGAGGAGGGGCGCGGGCGGCGGCGGCGGCGGCGGAGGCGAGGCGCTGCGGAAGGGCCCGTGGACGGCGGAGGAGGACGAGGTTCTGCTGGAGCACGTCCGCACCCACGGCCCCATGGACTGGAGCTCCATTCGATCCAAAGGCCTCTTGCCGCGCACCGGCAAGTCCTGCCGCCTCCGCTGGGTAAACAAGCTCAGGCCAAACCTCAAGAGGTAAGCGCGAATCCTCCCCTCTCTTTTTTCGATCTTCTCCCTTCCCCGGTTCGATCAGTTCTCTCGCCTCCTTGATTTTCTTTTTCTGGTCAAGTTCTTCGTGCATTTGCAAGTTAGAGCGGCACGGCAATTGCAGTGTTCCTGGTTGTTCTCACTTCTCACCGGCAATGGCACCACTGGTTTTACGGATAGAGAGTAACATTAGTTCTGTTAAAACTTTAGAAGTGTTTGCTTCCTCTAACCTAGCGTCCAGCCATGCGACTCGTGTTTAATTTTCTTTGTTACTGCTTCACTACTCTGGATATTTGTGTGGGTTTCGAAACAAATTAAGTACAGGAAGTAAATGTTTCGTCCTTACATTCTTAAATTGAACTGGCCAGATGAATTTTTTGCTTGTAAACCCACTACTCCATGATAATGTGTTAGTAAACTCTATATCTGCGGTCTGTGCAAACTTTGATCGCACTTGCACTGAATTGTGTTTCTTCTCTGTAATGTTCCTATCTGCTTATCTTTGATCAAACTAGTCGATGGAAATGTTCATGTATAACCCACCTTTTCGAGTTCTTTTTCCCTCCTTTAAAAAGCGGTTGCAAGTTTACTGCCGAGGAGGAGAGGGTGGTGATCGAGTTGCAGGCGCAGTTCGGGAACAAGTGGGCGAGGATCGCGACCTACTTGCAGGGCAGGACGGACAACGACGTGAAGAATTTCTGGAGCACTCGGCAGAAGCGGCTAGCCCGGCTCCTCCGCGGGCCTCTCCCTGCTGCTGCACGACCCAACAAGCACAACAGCGGCAAGGGCAAAGCGCCCTCGTCATCTTCTCTCGACTCCCAAACTGCCACGGTAACGCATGCCTTTCACTGAATCGCCCATGAATCATCATCAAAGTTATGCATTTACTGTGCTCCACTGTGAATTTGAGTTTCTTGATGGAAATTCGGTAATGCATGCCTTTCAGTGAATCACTGATGAATCATCATCAACGTTATGCATTTACTGTGCTCCACCGTGAATTTGAGTTTCTTGATGGAAACTTGCCCTGACACTACATAAAGTATTTTCTACACATAGGTGCCATGGCACCATGACACCTAGGTGTATGCATGTAATACAAATAGTTATATAAAAATGTCATAAAATTTTATAAGATAGTCCATGATAATATAAGACACTATCCAAATATGCAAGTCTAAATTCGATCGATATATGAAAAAAAAAAAACAAATTTTATCTGCACTGTACATGTACTGTTCACTGACACTGCACTTAATTTCTTGCAGTTCCACCAGAGCTCGGCCTCCCTGGATCAAGCTTCATTGGAGGGCAACTCCGTCGGCTGGCAATGCCGCGAGGCTGCACCGTTCATGGGATATGATCAGGCATGCTCCGGGTTCTTCGCTTTCGAGGGGCCACTGCCGCTGCAGCTACTACCACCCGCCGACGGCGAGGCGAGCTCGTCCAACGCAGCTCAGTCGGCGCCACCGCCGCTGCTGTTCGACCAGCCTCCGTACCCTCTGATCAGCTTCCCTGGATGGCCGGAGAGATACGTGGACGTCGGCCACGGGTTCGTGGACGCCGGCGCCATGGATGGCCTCGCCTACCAGGAGCTGCTTCCGATGGTGCAGTCGGTTCCGATGATCATGCCGTTCTTTGGCATGGAGTGCGCGCATGACGCCGTCAAGCACGAGCCCTTCGACGACCTCCCGCCGAACATGTTCGACGACGCTGTTGATCAGCCCCCACCGCCGCCGCCGCCGCCGCCGCCGCCATCGCCATCGCCATCGCCGTCGCGCGACGACGTGTTGTGAACTTCGCGGGTTGGTTTGCTCGATGGAGAGTGACGCAGTTTGCGTGATTCTTTTCTGGTTGCCAATTTGGATATCTTTGTGCCTGTGACAGCTTACAGCATAGCCTACTTATACTGAACCTTGTAACGTGTCGGATTAATGTGACAATGTTTCTATGTGTGGATGCAGAATGTAAGGTGTATATATAAGTCGTACTACCAAGTTAACAACGATGGCGCGTGACCGCTTGCTAATTGTTATGCAGTACGTACTACTATAGATTATAGGACACTAATTCAGTGAACTACTTAGCGATCACCACTGCTATTTCACATGTAACAAGTTACACGTGGAATATTGTCGAACTTATTTTACTTTTTATAAAAATATTTTGTTAAAAAATTGCTATAAATTGTATTGGCGAAGAGCAGTTTTGGCCTAAAAGATATAAAGAATGCAAAAACTATTGACAAATGTAGACGTTACCAGTTTTTTCTACTACCATGTTTTAATTAACAAACCAAATGGAAGATCATGAAACCAAGGCAGGCAGGCAGCAGACATCCTTGCCTTTCATCTGCACCGGTTTATCCTAAAGACCAGAAAACCAATCTGAGCCACACAATCACTTCCACCAACGGCCCAGATTACCTCATCCTCACGGGGGGAGCACACCAACCGGCAAGCCGACAAGGATAAAGGCCCACGACCACAAGCTTGGCAAACCCTCTCTCGGTCGCGTGGCTTGAGCGGTGGTGACACCGCTCGCCTCCGTCCGCCTCGCCTCCACCGAGAGGTTCTCTCTGCCGCCGATTCAGGTACGATCGCTTCACTACGCCCCAATCTTTCATGGCCGAGACTCTCCTAAGGACCGATTGGATCGCGTATGAGCCCCCCGTGATTTTTCTGGAGGGGGGTCTCGGGGAACCGAGTGTATTTTTTGCTTGCTCTGCGCCGTTTTCTTGGCTGTTCTACCGATCTTGTTGGTTGGATTCTTCGGAGGAGAGGTGGAGCCTTGTCCTGATTTGGAGGGGAGGCGAAGTTTTCCACGGTTGTGTAGGATACCTTGTGGGGGTTCGCGGTGGCTGGAGAAATATTCGTGATCAGCTCTCCTTAGGGGATTTTTTTTTTTTACCTTGGTTGTCTGTTCCGCTCGAAACACAGAGTTCGGTGGGGATGAGACTAGATTTTCCTTCGATTTTCCGGATGTTTTTGAGTTGGGTGCCAAATATGTTAAAAGTTCAATGTGGTCAGGCACTTGCGCATGTGGTGGAGTCGTCCTTCTACGATTTTTTGTTGGTTTTATATTTGTTGTAAATGCGTAAAATTAGCTCCCATTTTAGTTTGTTTAACAGAACTGATTACATTTTATATTACTAGCATATTACTGATCGTTGAATACGGAGTATATATATTAAAATTACAGTGATTCTTGGCCTTTTTACTCTCTGTTTGGCATTTCGGTGGCTGTTCAAAAGCCATAGTTTATTTCGATGTTTGATTGAAAATTGTTACTATAAGCATTTTAATTATAGTTGTAACAGGGAAACAAAGTCATACTAGGATTAGTAAAATTCCCCTATTTTGAGTAGACTCCAATGCACAATATGTCACCGACTCAACCACTGCAGACTGACCCTTAGTTCTACAGATTTACAGGGAGATTATCTTGTGATCTGTAAACATGTTTGGGCGTGTACCGAGGAGTAACAACACCAAGTACTATGAGGTTCTTGGAGTTCCTAAAACTGCAAGCAAGGATGAGCTAAAGAAGGCATACCGGAAGGCTGCCATAAAAAACCATCCTGACAAGGGAGGGGATCCAGAAAAGGTGAGGATGTGCCAGTGTGACATGCAATTGTTTGAACTCAGAATCTCTATTTTGTTTTTACATTTTTATGTGTTTTACAGTTTAAAGAATTATCACAAGCGTATGAGGTTCTCACTGATCCTGAGAAGAGAGACATATATGACCAATATGGGGAGGATGCTCTTAAGGATGGAATGGGAGGAGGCAGTGACTTCCATAATCCATTTGACATATTTGAGCAGTTTTTCGGGGGTGGTGCCTTTGGGGGTAAGCAACATATGTACCCTGAAATTTTCCAGCACCCTCAACATTTTTTTGTTTGAACTTTTTTTTTTAAAAAAAAACAGAATTATTCATGCTAACTTTTATGGTTAACAGGGAGTAGCTCAAGAGTACGCAGACAGAGACGTGGTGAAGATGTGGTGCATACTTTGAAGGTGTCTTTAGAAGATGTGTATAATGGATCTATGAAGAAACTATCATTATCACGAAATATTCTGTGCCCAAAGTGCAAAGGGTAAGCCTTTGTATGTTATTGCTGCACTTCAATTTGCTAACTGGAGGAAATGATGTACTCATTATTTGGCAAAATTATTACTTATCATGCTCTTTCACTTTAGCATTATCGATACATATGATTCCATCTAGTTGAAAATAAGGTGTAAATAGTTATCCCGAAGTGTTCACTGTAATTTCTCTATATTGCTAGTTTAAATCCATCAACTGGTGATTGTATTTGTTTTGTATTTTCGTGCGCACTTATTTCTATTATTTTTGCATGTACTTGAGATGCAGGGAAACCCAGTTAAATGTTTCGGTTACTGGATAATCCCTTAACATTATCCCATTCCATTCATGTTCTGTTTCAACCTATCCATAAAAAAAATCATTAATGAGAGACCTAATGCTAACGGATACATGCTTGTGTCAGCCAACAATGTTAGAAGATATCCTTACATTTATCCACACTGCTTCTATTCTTGAATCTTTTATTGAATTAAAAAAAGGTGCAAACGTAATTTTATAGAACCTGAACCATCTCCAAAAGTCCAAAACTAGTTTAATAAGGGTATCTTGCACATTTGGGGAATATGTTGGACTCCATGCTAAAGCCAATGTTTTTTATAGTCCTACATATCTATACTCCTCTAAAAGACCCCAATGGTGGTGGTGAGTATTGAATTTGCCACCACCCACCACCACTGCATGTGGGTCCCCCAAATAGTGAGGTAGGTGGACTTTTGCCCCTTCCCCAACCTCAAGCCATCAAACAGAAAAAAATTCTTTTGAAGTGAGGTAAAAATGATGACAAATAATATGACTAGAAGATTTTACAATGAGAATAATTTTATTAATTTTTGAGGCTGTAAAGTGTATGGAGGAGTTCTCTTCATGTTGCAATGCAGGGGCATTCAGATAGTATAATTATAGAATAACATATGTAGTATGTAAATCCTGATTAAGATGGCTGTGAATTGGCCTATATAATGCCAAGCTTGCAATACCGACTACCGAATACCTAGTCTAATTTTGACTGCCTCTGTAAATACGACATCTAATGTGCAATGAAAGCTAACCTCCCATTTTATAAAGAAATAGACAGTGCACCCAATCAAATAGACAGTGCCTATTGAAATGCTTCATCCCAGTAAAGCTTTAAAAATAAGTCCAGCCCAGTTAAAACACATTACACAGATCAAATACATCTATATGGCCGATTTCAACCCAGGTTTATTCACCATTCTGAGGCGTAGCTAGCTCTATCACCATAATTAGTTTAGTTTATCATTCAAAATATATACGAGGCAAAATTCATGTTTTTTTTTGTGGCCCATTTCAATCCAGGTTTATTCACCATTCTGAGGGGCCCTGTAAAATTCCTTCTATAAATATAGAAGAGGCAAAGGTTTTGCCCTTCATTCAAAAAAATAATTAGTTTATCATGTTTTTTTTATCTGTTTTGAGTGTTGACTGTAGTGTTTCACCTTTTCCATCTTACTCTCTGCTTTCAGAAAAGGGACCAAATCTGAGGCTCCAGCAACATGCTATGGTTGTCATGGTGTAGGAATGAGGAATATAATGCGACAGATAGGACTAGGCATGATTCAACATATGCAGACTGTCTGTCCTGAATGCAGAGGATCAGGTATGCAACAGTTGCTCCAATTTTTATGCTATATCTTGCTGCAAAATTGTGATTTCTTAGGAGCCTGCTTTATGTTTGTAATGTTCTATACTTGATCAGGTGAGATCATAAGTGACAGGGATAAATGCACAAACTGCAGAGCTAGCAAAGTTATTCAGGAGAAAAAGGTGCTTGAGGTTCATATTGAGAAGGGAATGCAACATGGCCAAAAAATTGTATTCCAAGGTGAAGCTGATGAAGCTGTAAGTTTATTTTGTCCATTTATACTAGTATACATACTTGCAGCCACATATTCATCCATCCTTGTGCTAATGAATATCTGTGCATGCACTACTTTCTTTATCTAATATTTTGCACTGTGTGTTTCATGCTGTTGCAGCCTGATACAGTGACAGGAGATATAGTATTTATCTTGCAAGTTAAGGTACATCCAAGATTTAAGAGGAAATATGATGACCTGTTCATTGAGCGCACAATCTCTTTAACTGAGGCATTGTGTGGGTTCCAATTCATCCTCACTCATCTGGACAGTAGGCAGCTCCTAATCAAGGCAAATCCTGGCGAAATTATTAAACCTGGTATCTCTTCCCCTTAAAATGCTAGCCTTTTTGTTTGCCACTTCGTAATTCTGTTTTTTCTATTCAGATTCTAATCAGTTGCAGACTTTTTTAAAGAATTAACTCAAATATTTTCCAAACAGGTCAACACAAGGCCATAAATGATGAGGGAATGCCACACCATGGCCGGCCTTTCATGAAGGGCCGTCTCTTTGTGGAATTCAATGTTGAGTTCCCTGAATCTGGTGTACTCTCCCGTGACCAATGCCGGGCACTTGAGATGATCCTACCACCTAAACCTGGGCACCAATTATCAGATATGGACCTGGATCAATGTGAGGAAACTACCATGCATGATGTGAACATAGAAGAGGAGATGAGGCGCAAGCAGTATCAAAGGCAGCAGGAAGCGTACGACGAAGATGAGGAGGAGGATGCTCCAAGAGTACAGTGTGCTCAACAGTAAGAAGTGTCACTTTCTGGCGCAAGTGATGATACTCCATGTAAACTAAGTAGTTTTTGGTGAGACTGTTCATTTTAGTGTATTTTGTACTAGTTAAATTAAATAGTGAATGTCTAAGTTGTGTCGTTTGATATATAAGCTTGTGCTAACAACATAAGGCTTTCTTGGCCTTCATAAGATATACTCCTACCTAGGAGAAAGTGGTGGATGAGCATTCGTTTCTGTTTTTATTGGTAATGAACATATTTACATGTTGTATTGACTGAAAATGGTGTGCTGAAGGATCTCTTCGATGCGTCTCTGTTTGGGATGCTGAGTACAGTATGAAGCAGTCAGCAAAAGTAGCTAGGAAGCGACAAGCCTTTATGCGATACTCCTAAAAGCTAATTTGTGATTTAGAGCTGAGAAGTCCAAAGAGGCAAGGACTGGCCAGAATTCCAGAAACTAGTTGGTCTCTCTAAAGTAAAACCACGTTGCAGGATTCACAGTAATTTCTTACTACTAAAAGCTAACAGTACAGAGTTCTAAGTCTGCAGGTCAGCGGATCATAAAGTAAACCGTATTTCGGCAACTGTGATCATTGTCTGCCAATGTAATAAGTAATGTGAATCATGCAAAGGGCCAGAAAAACATTGACGAAAACACTCCATTATCCTGAATCTTGAGGCCGTGTTTAGTTCCAAAATTTTCTTCAAACTTTCAACTTTTTCATCACATCAAGTCCTTGTTTGGATCCAAACTTTTTCTTCAAACTTCAACTTTTTCATCAGATCAAAACTTTCCTACACATAAACTTCCAACTTTTTCGTCACATCGTTCCAATTTCAACCAAACTTTCAATTTTGGTGTGAACTAAATACAGCCTGAATTAGAGCATTGTCTCAGGACATCACATAAGCTAGTACTCCTATGTGAGATAAAAGGGAGAAGAAAAGGAGTAAAGTGCACGGGCGGTCTTTAAACTTGCAGGGGTGTGTCATCTAGGTCTCTAAACTCTCAAAATACATATCCAAGTCCAAGAACTTGTCATAGCGTGTCATTTAGGTCCCAAATCGCCCCAGCCCCTATAGGATCCTACGTGGCACTGATGTGGCATGCCACACGGACAAGACGTGGCATCATTTTAACTAACAAATGAAACCCATTTATCTTTTTCTTCTTTTCTTATCTTTTCCTCCTCCTCCTCTTTTTTTTCTTTCTTCTCCTTTTTTTTTTCTTTTCCCGAGTAGAAGAAAGGAAAAAAAAGAAGAATGAGAAGAAAACGAAGAAAAAAGAAGGGAAAAAGAAGAAAATGACATATCACGTCCATATGGCATGCCATATCAGCGCCACATAGGATTTTATAGGGGTTATGTCGATTTGGGACCTAAATGATACACTTTGACAAGTTCTGGGACCTATATGTGCATTTTGAAAGTTTGGGGACCTAGATAACACAACCTTACAAGTTTAAGGACCGCCTATGCACTTTACTCGAAGAAAAACATAGATGGAGTCATCCATGTGCAAGGGACCCCTCCACACAAACTTAAAAAAGGAAAAAAATAAAGAATGTATTGGACGAACAAATAAAATAAAAATATTAAGATTAGTGTGCTAGAGTTAGTGCAGTTGTGATGTATTATCCCCGGCTACTCCAAATTAGTGACGATAATTGTCTTTTCTATAAACTTTCTCTTACTAGCTGAAATTCCAGCTGTGACCCACCTGTCTTAATTATCTTCTCCGTTACCAAGAGCAGAGGCTCTAGTAATTCACAATCCCTGCTCTTTGTGGTAGCTGCTAATGCTAACGCATCTTCCTGTCGCCGCCATTAGCCCCCTTTTTTGTCAGGTAGATATGCCTGAAACTGAAAATTCTCCAAGTTTCACAGCCAATCTGCCATAATTTCCGGCTCGTGGTGGCGGCGCGGTTCAGGATTTAGCTCGCCATGGTCTGTGCCTGTGTGCCGAACTCTTTGATACGGATGGATTGTGTCCGGTTTTCGCCAAACCGTTGCGGCCAACTTGCTGTTGACCGCATCATATGAATACAAAGGAAAGCCGCCAAGTAAAAGCCGTAATAAGCCATTGCCCCGTACCTGTACTACTACTTCCACCGAGAGTTCAGGTGTCCAGTCCAACTTGAGTGTTCAGAGTTGAGGCTTCTACTAGACACGTGGTAGCATGGATCATCTACTAGACACATGGTAGCATGGATCACAATGTAAACACCATTCTTTGCGTGTGGACATGGTAACTTGGGGGCTTGCAGTTACTCATTGGTTCATTGCTTATTTCATTGATCAACGTAACTAGGAGTTGGCGATGGTACAATATAGTAGTAAGCTGAGTGGTCAAGGTTGAAACGCCTCATCATTAATTGGTTATGTCAAACTACGCACACTGCATCATCACTGGTTAAATGCTTCATTGGTTATGACAAAATTACTGCTGGTTGTACGGCATTGACACCACCCGGCGTCTTAAATTACGGTCGTTAACTACAGCCTGTTGCGTTGCACGCTCAGCTGGACATTGGAGATGATTATGCGGGGAGATATCATCGGGAGGAGTAGTATAGGACTCTGCAGGAGCATATCTATGCATGGCCGGTAGCGTGCGGTTACTGTACTCATTGACGTGATGGAGAATTAACCAATACAGTAATTTTCCGTTAGGGCAGCTTGCCAGCTTGGTACTTAGCATTAATTACCTGCCGTTGGCATCTAGGGCAGCTCGTACCTGCTACTCTACACTGTAGCAGCACACTGCATATATCTGCAGTACTGCAAAAAAGAGAGAAAAAGCTCAGACTAAACGCTGCAATTGTTAAGCTTGCCTTAACGAGGAGCAATAACTCAAGCTCTTGGTACTACTACCATTCATCTGTTCTTGGGCTATCGCATTTAAGCTGTACTGTGTCTCGGCGCTAGGATAACCAATGCGAGTGTAGTTTCGTCGCCGTGCATTGAGAACTGGTACTACTAATACTACCCAAATCTTACAATGCTAAAGCACGTACGAATTGAAGACTGCGACTCTCTGCGAGGAGGACTCCTCCGGTCGCTGCTATACGGAAGAAAGTTGGATACAACTTTGACGGTGAATTGTTACTTGCAAGCAGTAGCTAGCTAGGGGTGTACTGCTGCCTGTATATATAACACGACGCTTGGAGAGTCGACCGTCTACTGGCCTTCGTGTGCAGTAGTATGCAACGTATGTGCACGTACACCCGCCGGGTTCGTCGTAGAGAGAGTATATATAAATGCGTTGGACAGGTAGACACGCTCTGTAACTTAGAAGTAATGCCCTTGGTGCCGGGACTTTTGTACCAGGGCTACCGTCTACTCCCTCCGTCCAAAAAAAGACAAACACTGGTTTCCGTGCCTAACGTTTGACCGTCCGTCTTATTTAAAAAAAATTTAAAAAAATTTAAAAAGACAAGTCACGCATAAAATATTAATCATGTTTTATCATCTAACAGCAATGAAAATACGAATTATAAAAAAATTTTATATAAGACGGACAGTTAAAGTTGGACACGTAAACTCAGGGTGTGCCTTTTTTTGAACGGAGGGAGTAGTGCTACTAGGATGATCAATGGAGGTCTCGTTAGTTCACTGGCTAAGGTTAGCTCATAGTACAGGATTAGTACTCGTGTACTAGGGACTACTGGTAAGATGGGATCGCGTTTGGTGTCGAGGACGACGACGTGAGAGGTTAATTTTGCGTGCCAAACCACCGCGATTTTGCTTGATGAAGAGGCTCGGTGGATTTTTCGGCGCGGGCGCCGCAGGCAGCGGTAGCTCAGATCACGTGGCTCGGGCTCCTCGCGCGGCTCGCGACCCGCGGGAACCGCGCGATGGTTTGTTTTCTCTTTCCTTTTATTTTCTCTTCTGTCTTGTGCCCCCACAGGGTCAAAGGGTCAAATCTCGCATCTCCCGCGCGCGCGCGCGCGAGAGAGAGAGAGAGAGAGAACGTGTTGCACGATCGGCGAAGGGCGCGGCTGTGCTGTAGCTGTAGCTGTAGCTTGCCCGAAAGAGCAAGCCCTGCAGCAAAGCATTTAATCGCGTCGCGTTAACCACACTACACGTCTCGGGGAGCTTAGTATTTCCGTGCCTTGATCCTCTGAATTACTACTAGTATTAATCAGCTGACAGCCAGGCCTTCTCCCTTAGTTTTACCTCTGCCTGTCTCGATCAGCTCCGGTGTACTACGTCCTGATCGAATCGTGATTGCGTTTTTACTGAGAGTAAAGTATACTCGTTTTCTGAAGCTTTCTGAACCCCACATTAATCGTGCTGTCGTTCGTGCGCACGAGCGAGTACAGAGGGGCATCATCGTGTTGGGTAACCTGGGTACTAGTACTTGGATGCCAGCACGTACGGCTAGATATGCGTGGAAGGAATATTCATCTGCTCCCTCTCCGGTGCCCAGGTTCTTCAATCCACTGATCCTCTCAGCTCACAACGGCATTCAATTCCCCTCCGTTCTACTCGGAAGACGGCCTCTAGCTTAGTCCGTAAACTAAGGGCACCCACAATGGTTATCTATAAGCTCTCTACAAGAGATCTATGTCAGCATATTTTCCTACTTGGAATATATTAAATGAAGAGAGAGAGCAAAGCTATCTACTAACTTAGAGATAGTCTATAGAGAAAAACGAGACAATGCATGAGAGAGCTATAGATACCCATGTAAACATACTATTGAGGTGGCTTACTATTAATCTAGTCTATTACTGAGATGTACATGTTTTATAGAGAGCACATTACTTTACCATTACGGGTGCTCTAATAAAGTTTTTGATACTTCCTGGGGTATCTCTTGCGATCCGCACACTAGGGGTTCCACGGAGTTATTGACCCTTACAATCCAACTTTCTGGCTTGGAGCAGTACGTTGATAAATGACAAATCCTCGGAAGAGAGAAAGAGAGCGAGGCATGCAGACAACGGATCGCAATTCAATCCGGATGCTACGTGCAAGCATACGCGCCATGATCGACACGCTCCCCATCAATCACAGCTGAAATCTCGCGAGGGTGGTGTGCCACGGCCTAACATGCATCCCTTTCTTTCGGCCGACCGAGGAGAGTAGTAGCAAAAACTCACGGGGAAGTCAAGCGCAGAAACGGCAAAAAAGGAGGGGGAAAAAAAGGGAAAACTGATGAGAAAACGAAGCCAAAGTTTGGCTCTCTGGATCGAATCGGACCCGATCGAGACGACCAAACGCTCGTTGGGATTTGCTCGTGTCGAACTCCAGTCTCCAGCGACACGACGCGCCATATCTTATCGTTGCGCCGAACCATTTTGTACCCAAGCAAACACCACTTGCTCTCCGTGGCTCCACCATTAGGCCTAAATAATGCTAAGGAAGATCTTGTTAAGTAACCGGCTCTGAGATAGTTTATTTGGGATGAGTTAATGTATATGCCCTGTGCTACGTACAGATCGATTGACTTGCATCAAGTAGTAATAGTTAAAAGTGTTAAACGTGACCAGAATTAGCTAGAATTGCGATCAACGTGGTCAGTGTGTACGGTCACTGTATATTTAGCTTTAAACTAGTTCGGCAGAGAAACGGGTTTTTTTTTTGGGGGACCAGGTCTAGAGTACTGTTAGTAGGTTGTAGTTATATATATACTCTGCTTAACCCCTTTTAAGTTTCAACGCTAAAAATAAATGCCAAAGCCCAGAACCTTCTCAAGCAAATTAGTAGCTTCCAAATAATTTCGGCTCAGAAATTTTCCGAAACTTCCGAAATTTCGGTTCTTTCGCCTCTCCCCCGGCCCGCCAAAAAAACCCCTAATTTGGAGATTGCAAACCCTGCTGAAGGAAAGGATGATGAAGGTGGTACACAGGACATGGAGGCTTGCTTGCTCCATGTACGTGCTCCCCATCAATTCACTTCCCACGAGGGCCTCGGAAGATCGGAGCCCAACACGGCAGCATGAAACCATTGTGGTGGCTGCCTCGGACGCAGCGAGCGCCCCCAAGATCACGTGCACGGGGATCGCTGCAGCGTCAGCGCGATTCAGGTGTAGACAGCGCGATTCAGAGCAAGTCTACAATTCCACAGCACCAGTCTCGACGTGCCTGAAGCAGCTGCCGTTAAGGGCACCCACAATAGTTATTTATAGGCTATTTACAAAAGATCCATATCAGCATATTTTTTCTACTTGGAAGAGATTAAATGAGAAGAGAGAGCAAAACTATCTATTAACCTGAAGATAGTCTATAGAGAAAAACGAGGCAATGGATTAGAGAGCTATAGATACCCATATAGACATACCATTGAAGTGGTTTACTATTAATCTAGTCTATTGCTGAGATGTGCATGTTTTATAGAGAGCATCTTACTTTACCATTGCGGGTGCTCTCAATAGTATATTTACATAGATATCTATAGCTCTCTCATACTTCCTGGGGTATCTCTTGCGATCCGCACACTAGGGGTTCCACGGAGTTATTGACCCTTACAATCCAACTTTCTGGCTTGGAGCAGTACGTTGATAAATGACAAATCCTCGGAAGAGAGAAAGAGAGCGAGGCATGCAGACAACGGATCGCAATTCAATCCGGATGCTACGTGCAAGCATACGCGCCATGATCGACACGCTCCCCATCAATCACAGCTGAAATCTCGCGAGGGTGGTGTGCCACGGCCTAACATGCATCCCTTTCTTTCGGCCGACCGAGGAGAGTAGTAGCAAAAACTCACGGGGAAGTCAAGCGCAGAAACGGCAAAAAGGAGGGGGAAAAAAAAGAGGAAAACTGATGAGAAAACGAAGCCAAAGTTTGGCTCTCTGGATCGAATCGGACCCGATCGAGACGACCAAACGCTCGTTGGGATTTGCTCGTGTCGAACTCCAGCGACACGACGCGCCATATCTTATCGTTGCGCCAAACCATTTTGTACCCAAGCAAACACCACTTGCTCTCCGTGGCTCCACCATTAGGCCTAAATAATGCTAAGGAAGATCTTGTTAAGTAACCGGCTCTGAGATAGTTTATTTGGGATGAGTTAATCTATATGCCCTGTGCTACGTACAGATCGATTGACTTGCATCAAGTAGTAATAGTTAAAAGTGTTAAACGTGACCAGAATTAGCTAGAATTGCGATCAACGTGGTCAGTGTGTACGGTCACTGTATATTTAGCTTTAAACTAGTTCGGCAGAGAAACGGGTTTTTTTTTTGGGGGACCAGGTCTAGAGTACTGTTAGTAGGTTGTAGTTATATATATACTCTGCTTAACCCCTTTTAAGTTTCAACGCTAAAAGTAAATGCCAAAGCCCAGAACCTTCTCAAGCAAATTAGTAGTTCAATATAGTACCAAAATCAAAATATTTGAGCCATCGGCGTCTTCGTTGATTGAAAAAAAATGAAGAGTTCAAGACTTAAGCCTTAGCAAGAGCAAAACGTTTTTCGAAGATTGTTCCGTAGTCGTAACATAGTTCTCCTTTTACCTTGTTTAGTTATTTTTTTCCCCTGCTATAGTTAATGAAATTGGTACACCTTATGTTGGTTCGTTAAAAAAAAATCTGAATGTTTGATTTTGACTCATGTGATGAAACAGTACAAGCAGTGAGAGTCGCTGTGTTTGCTTTATCATAATATATTTTGTATTTTTTTCTTGCATTCTAAACTTTTCTGAAATGTCCAGATTAAAAAGAAACAAACTTTTGTTGCTTTAGTTTCAACTGCCTCATGCCGGCCGGTTGCTCAAGTGAATAAAATGTCAACTCTTCTATACACATTTAAGAAAACTTATATATAATTGTAATATAATGATTATTCTCGTAACAAACCTTGACCATACATTATTTTTGAATCAAACTATGAGAGTCAAACTATCTTTGGTCAAAATTTGACTTATTGGGATGATATTTTTGTTGTTGTTTCAGGGATCGATTTCACTAGCTCCACCTGTTTAAAATGCAAAAGAACCCACCTCTTGAACAAATCTTAGTTTAGGTTTGGGGTTCCCTATGTTCTAGAGCTTTAGATCGAAGAGGCAAAACAATTTTTTAACTTTTATCTAGTTAAATTTATGTCCTTTTGACTTTTTAGTTAAATTTTGATTGGGTTTGATTAAATTAATTTATAGAAAAATATAGTAGAATTTTCAACATAAAAGAAACATATTATCAAAATATATTCAATGTTAGATTCAATGAGACTGATTCGGTGTTTTAGATATTGCTAAATTTTTCTCTAAACTTGTTTAAACTTAAAAAGTTTTGACTAGAAAAAAATCCTAGCGACTTATAATATGAAACGGAGGAAATAGCATTTTAGGCCGTTTCGATTTGAAGAAAAAACATAGTAAGGAATTTATAGAATTTTATTCTAAAAAATGTTCTTCCTTAAATAGCCATTTGAAATAAAATATTGGATAATATTGAATCCTACAAATTCCTCATTCCGTGCATATTATATAAGAAATTTAACATGATATCCAATCTTATGAAAAGTTTTATTTGAGTCTTTATTTCTTCTTAAATTTCGGTATTTTCCCACCATCTAACTAAACAAACATGTTTTTTCTTAATGTTTTTCAATTATCTATTTTACACAAGTATTATTGTTAAAATCCTATATTTTTTTACGCTGAAATCGTAAATTCTTTATTATTATTTTTTTAATCCTATGTTTCCAAGAAGTGCACGTACAAATGGTTGGAAAATGATGGTTTTATCATCCGATGGTCCTGGTTTTTATCATCCAATGGTCCTGAGTTCTATAATGAAACTATGAAACTAATTAATCATCTACATTAATCAATGAAAAACCTTGCGTAGAAAGGGAAACAAAAGGCTTTTTAACATACCCTGCCCCACCTCAAGAAAGCAAGGCCGCGCGACTATTTATAGCCAGAGGCGCTCACTCGCTCACTCGCCGCAGACCGCACTTCCATCGATCTCTCTCCTCGCCACGGGCCACGGCCTTCTCCTAACGGGAGCCATGGAAGCAGACGCGAGCCATACACCCACCACCTCCTCCTCCGTCTCCGTCTCCTTCTCCTCCTCGTCGCTGTCCACTTCCTCCTCCACCTCCTCCCTCGTCGACAATGGCGCGCAAGACCGGCCCAAGAGCTCCAAGCCCAAACACGCCGCCAAGAAGAAGCGCAAGAGAGCGGCCGCGGAGGAACCTGCCAATGCCGCCCACGGCGCAGGGGAGGATACCAGCAGCTGCAGACACAGACGACAACGACGGCGCGGCGAGCGGCAAGGCGCAGGCGGCGGCGGCGGCGCGTCGACAGCAGCAGCACCTGCACCGCCGCCTCGGCGCGAGGAGCGGCTTCAAGCACCCGTCGTTCCGCGGCGTGCGCGCCGGAGCTGGGGGAAGTGGGTGTCGGAGATCGGGAGCCCGCAAGAAGTCGCGCATCTGGCTGGCACCTTCCCCACCGCGGAGATGGCGGCGCGCGCCCACGACGTGGCCGCGCTCGCCATCAAGGGCCGGAACGCGCACCTCAACTTCCCGGACAGCGCGCCACGAGCTGCCCCGCCCGGCGTCCACCTCCCCGGCAGACATCCAGGCCGCCGCCGCCAAGGCCGCCGCCGAGGTGCGGTGCGAGGAGGGTCGTCGCCGTCGTCGTCGCCCACCGCCGAGCACCCGAGGAGGAAGCCGCCTGCCCTGACACGGTGCACGCCGACGGCGGCCAGGACAATGCTCTCTTCGACCTACCCGACCTTCTTCTCGACCTACGGGACGGGCTCTGGTGGTCGCCGGTGTGGCCGGGTGGCACTGGCGGCCGAGGAGTACGACGGCGGCGACGCCGGTCGTGCTCAATGAGCCACTCTTGTGGGCCGAGTAGCCATTTTACCTTTCTGGGCTCATGAATAGGCTACAACAACAAACTCTCAAGAAAGAAAGAAAAAAAGGAAAAAAAAGAATTATTACTGCTATATACTGCTATTAGTATTACTGCTATGACAAAGTTTAGTCTATTTGTGCTTGATTAGGCCATGAAGCCTGTGTGCTTTGGGTACCAACAATCAAAAAGATCTCTCTACTAATAGAAGTTAATTAATTCGAAGCAGATTTTTTTTCAGCTGATTTAATTATTGATGTGCATAATTTATTTTTCTTTATGGACATGTGGGTGTGGTGGGCTGCTGGCCGGCCGTTGGAGGTCGTTTTAATGTGTGCGGTGAAACAGCGGACAATCAGCAAAAATCAGAATTGAGATGTATGTGTTGCCTGCTTGCCTCAATGATTTCACAATGAGTTTGGCAGTAAGTGCATGGATTCTTGTCTACATCACTCTCCACCCAGAGTGCGTTCTCACACACAATTCTCACCAGATTAGACCTTGTTCATAACAAGTCCGGATCTTGCTGCTGCCACGTCTTATTACGTACAGCTCCTTCGAACAGTACCGGAGTTAAATAATAAACTATAAAAATGCCAACTGTGCCTTCAAGCTCTTCTACTTCCAGCCTTTCTTTACTACACGTACTGTGCTGGTACTAGTGGTACTGAACTCAATACTCAACAGTACTACAAGAGTGAAAAGAAAAAGAAAAGGAGAGGAAGTAGCAAAGAAGGTTCCATACAGTGTGCACACAATGTTCACTTGTCTCTCTTGGTCTGTTTGAGTTCACTAATGGAAATTTAAATACAGATATACAAAATAAGAAAACTATTACATATAATTACTAAGTTTTATTTATTTTAAACTTAGAAAATAATTTTATCTGATATTTCAAAGCAAATTCTACTGAGAAGTTTCTATACGAAATATACCACTTAGCGATTTAAAAATCAAGATCAAATCTATATCTTAATTAGAAAATAACAAGGGACTTGCCAATGTAAGTTATGAAAAAGAATTAAGGCATGTTTGGTTTGCTACCAACTTATTCGCCTACCAATTTCTGGGCTATTTCAATAGTAGCAAATACATGTGTGTTTGCTACAATTTTTTGTCACAATAGTTCAAATTCAATACTATCCAATTGGTAGTGCCAAAAATCCAAGTTTTGGCACTACAAGATTTTGGTAGGGGAAATATTGGATTCAAACCAAACAAGCCTTAAAACCACAAGCCAATGACTAGCAGGTTAGGTACAGAGCACTCGCACGCCAGTTACCGGTTCCCACAAGAGTCCAAGTCCAACGCCAGTGGCGCAGCGAACCAGTTAGCCTCTCCTGGCTGGCTGGCTCACCATCGACCTTTCCCTAATTAATCACCCAATTAGTCGCAAATTGAGGATCTTAGGTACTACTAGTACACGTTAGCTAGCTAAGCCCAAGTGCGAGCTCGCGTCGAGCGCGGGACGAGCAGAGGCGACCGTGTCACATGCACAACACATGGCCAGAGGAGCAAATGCGTTTGCAAGCTGCAGGCGACGCTGCAGCTAGCAGCAGCAAACGCGAGCGAGCTGTCGAATTAGCGACGCAGCGGCTGATAATAATCAAAACCGGCTAAACCACACGCATGTACGGTTACATAATGCGTGAAATGATGCCTCTAGGAGAGGATCCTATGACAGAAAAGGGGTCTTGTCGTCGTCGCCGCCGGCCCGACCGGAAGCGAGCCGTGCCGGCCGGGCCCGGCCGGCGTGGCCGATCGGAGAAGGGAACGTTACGGTATGTGAGGCTGTGGTGCCGCACGAGTTAAGTCGTTCGCTCTTCAGATTTTAAGGGTGTAAGTGGCTAACCCGTGAACTCATTTACAATGTACCTCTATTTGCTGCCCGTTCAGTTGCTCGTGGAGGAGATCGTAGGCGGGCGCGGAGGAGGGGAGCGAGCGATTCGCTGGGGATTTCGCAATTTTTTGCGGGGATTTGGACGGGCCAATGCGTGTGACAGTGTGAGCTAAGCAGCTAATCGGTTAGCAAGCACTCAACAGAATGTTGGTGCGACCAGCCGATCGATCGATCTGTTTAATGATTGATTTTATGACGCGTACGTGCCTTAATCAAGCATGCCCTTGATTGAGATTTGCTGAGTATATATATACCACTTTTCCGATAGATGTCACCTGATTTTGTCGTGGAAGTGCCAACGGAATCAGACACGATCGGGGTGTCCTTGGGGTTGGGGGATACAGTAATATAAAGTTAAACCCTGGAGGTTGGTTCGCAAGAACTACAGTTAAACTTGTGGGCTTTTGTGTTTTAAGGACCCTCAAGGGTCAAGAACTGTAGATGAGGCAATACCAATTAACACCAAAACATGTGTAATACCTGCAATCAACTCCTTAAAGACCATAAAAGAACTCTAAAATCAATTAGGACTTTACAGTAATATTCTACTATATTCTAAAACATGAATTAGGACTTTACAGCAATATAACAATCGTTGTCTTTATCTGAAGAATTCATTCTGAATATTGTTGCCAGACAATAGTAGCAATCAATCGACTGTTGCTTTGAACACTTTAAAGAGAAAAGCTCTGGCTTTGAATTAGTAAAACTTAAAACAAAAGCTAGCCAGATCACACTTAAAAGAGAGATGTAATTGAACCGTATGTGAGGAGAACGATCGATTGAGACCACCATAATTGGTCAAAAGTCCTTTTCTATTAGAATCAAACACACAAAAAGTTTGTAGTTTGTAACTAATTATACAGTAGGGAATACGATTGACCAGCGTACGTACCGTTCTTCATGTGACAATAATGCCCTGCAGATCCCCATCAGTGTGTTAGTTTCACTGAAACTAACGCATGTGGTCTCAGCTAATTAATTATTCGCATTATTTCGTCTAACAATATGACGCTTCGATCAGTAGAAGTGTAGCTTTCGTGAACTGAGCACCATCTAGTATTATTTCTTCCAGCCGTCTACATAAGCATCATGCTGTTCTTTCAGGAAAAAGACCACTTATATGGAAGTTATGAAGCAAATGGACGTTTTAACCACTCTTTTATTTCGGCCGTGGAGCTCATGGACGTACTAACCACTCTTTACTTGGCTACATATGGGCACATCATACTCATTTGCTCTGGCACTTTGTGATACGTGTTCTAGAATTCCTTGATTTGTTATGTAATTTCTGTCATGTCTCCTATTGTCTCTGCATCCATGGCTACGTACGGCTAGTCGTCGTCATAGCTTAAGCAAAAAATGTTTGGGACAGGGCAGGAAGGTCAAGTCAGAACTGAAGCAAGGCCCGTATGAAGCTACGTATCGCCCTTGTGTTCACTAAAGTGTTTGATGATAGATATATGGAGTATAAGAAAAGGCTTTTCCTCGTTTTTAGACGTATAAAAACATAGCGTGTTTTCGGTTTCAAATTGCCGTCCAAAGGAATGAATCGTCTTGAATGCACTTTCTCGTCTTATTTCGTTCTTTGTTCAACAGTCGTACTCGCGTTGTGCATTAGGTAACATCTAAACCGATCATCTGGGCTTTCGTGCAAAGTTGCCGTCTGTGGCATCTGCTTTTAATTGACCAAATTAACACGATGAATTCCTACTACGGTTGATGCTAGCTACTTATATTTAACAAAGATTCAGAGATTTGCTTTTTTTTTGAACGAATAGAGATTTGCTTTGAACGTAAAGGTAAAGAGAGAGAAGAAATCTTCGTATCATCAGGTTTCACTGAAGTCTGAAGATCCTCACGCTGTTTTTGCTCATCATCTCTGTTTAGTTATCTGTTCTGCTTTGACCTTTTTCTGTTTTCTCGAATTGATGCATGCCTTCTCAGCCAAAAAAAAAAAAAAAGTTATCCTCAAGTCTATAAAAAACTCTTAATCTGGTCCATTCCAGTAGTTACGAACCACTAGAAATTAAAGCACTCATTGCTTGTGACTATATTCTAGCATGGGGCCAAATGAAAGGTGAGCTCAAATAGCGAAGATTAGTTTTATCCCAGCTTTTTCTCCAGACGAATTTTGGTGTTTGGTCGCAACTTAGCAATCCTTAATAAAGTTTAAAGTGTGATCTTAGGAAACACCTGTATCCCCAATTCTCCAAAGCACGCCACGAGTTCCTCCCCGTAGGTTTTTTTTATGTTCCCGCGCTGGAATCTCTGGTCGTATATATTTGATTATTCTGTCAGATAACATTATACACGGGGTCATCATGACATCATCAATAGTTTAGTTGAAAATTATGGAGAAAGAAAGGGTACTAATGGGCTGCATGGCTGCATTTTCTTCACAAAAATAATGGGTTATTGCCAGCTTTGCTTTGCATTATGTTCTTTAGTCTTCTCATCTTCTTATCCCAACAAACACTGCTTTTTCTGTCCCATCTGCTGGTTGACACCCTTTCCATTAGTTTCGCCCGTTTGCATTATTATTTGATTTGTACTTAATTAATTATTGTAACACAATATAAGCACGCAGATCCAAAGATTTGGATCTGTGATATAGACGATTCCCATATGTTTGCATTTTAATATTTTGCACGAGGCTAACACCTAAGTACGGAGTTGCCATGTGGCTTGGCATTTTCCGGCTACTTTAATCATTGCTCGATCGTCCAAAGAAACACATTTTGCACGAAGCCAATCGATACGCCGAGCTCGAGAACAATGAATAATGAAATCTATAGTGTGTGCAGAACTTCAGTATATTGAGATCTTCAGATCAGAGAAGAAACGCGTCCTTAAGCTACATATCATGGCGTGATTTTACACCCTTTTTTATCTTTCTCTCCGTTTGCATGTCATTCACATTTCTTTGGGAGAAGAAAAGAAATAGTGCCACTTTAATTGTTGTGTCTTCCACATTGACTTAGAGCCACAATATATATACATGGATGGTGCCTCACATTGCCTTCATCTCCACAGACGACAGCTAGCTAGTCAGCCAACTTGTTGATCACTCCAACTTACAGTGACAAGTTGCAGCAAGAAACGCCAGTAGCTCGAGGAGTGATCACTGATCACTAGCAAGCAATCTTGGTCTTCGTTGCGTGCTAGCTCGTCACACAAATGGAGCAAGAGCAAGTGATGTCCCAGGAGAGCAATAGCTGCACCTGCAGCAGCAGCAGCAACGACGCGAGCTCGGCCGCCTGCAGCTCGCTCAACGCGTCGTCGCCGAGCTCCGTGGACTCCGGGAGCGCCGGCGGGAAGAAGAAGCGGCCGCGCAGTGACCAGCTGAAGCACCCGACGTACCGCGGCGTGCGCATGCGGAGCTGGGGCAAGTGGGTGTCGGAGATCCGGGAGCCCCGGAAGAAGTCGCGCATCTGGCTCGGCACGTTCGACACCGCCGAGATGGCCGCGCGCGCGCACGACGTCGCGGCGCTCGCCATCAAGGGCCGCGCCGCGCACCTCAACTTCCCGGACCTCGCGCACTGCTCCGCGGCCGGCCTCGGCTGCCAAGGACTCCAGGCCGCCGCGCGCTCGCCGCGGCCACGGCTTCGCCCGCGCCCGCGCTCTCGCCCTCGCCATGGCACGACGTCGACGCCGCTGCGGATGACGAGCCCGAGCCGGCGGAGCCTGAGCAGGCGACGGCGCCGGTTTGCATCGTTGAGAACGTGAGGACACTGCAGCAGGACGGCGGCACTGGACTAGACGACTACACGTATTTCACCATGCCAGATGCTCTTCTAGAGTTCGGGTTCACGTTGCCGCCGCCGCCGTATTATTGCGGTTCGCCGTGGGATGACGATGCTGACGATTTCTTCTTCGGTGAGCCACTGGTGCTCTGGGAACACTGACCACAACGCCAGCACGGTGAATGCATGCATGCATGGACAAGATTCCCATTTTTGTCAAAGCATGCACGGATCATGTTTATTTTAGATGCTTCTGTCAATATCTAGGTCAACTTGAGAGTGTTACTGACCACTTGGCTTGTCTCTTCCACTCCGATGAGTCGATGATAGCATCATCAGTTAAAGATTGGACCAATATGTTGATTTTTGTCACAGGTCAATAAAATTCATATTGTTTTACTAAATATTATAATTAAGTTGGAATCGTCTATATATGCCCTTACATTTTCTCCACACAGCCAAATAGCCAATCATTTTTTGGCCCGGTAGCCGATGACCCAGTGTCTATCATATATCATCTCTGTGGTTGATCCTCCTTTCTGTCAAAGTTCTTACTTCCAAACAAATTGGGGCTACATTTTCTTTTTAATTTCCATTTAAGAGTTTCATTCAATTACTAGACAACCCTAACCCACTCCATCAGCTATCATCAGCCATCATTGATATCCACCATCCATGTGCATGTTTTGCAGGACTCCCTTCGGATGCCCTAATTAGCTAAAGATAAAACTAAAATTTGAATTTTCAAGCTTAATTTTATGATCGATTTTAAAATATTTTCAACATATATAGTTCTTTTTCAATATTGGCTTTTAAATCACCAAGAACACGTATATAAAAAATTAGTTTTTATTCCCTAATAAACCAAAATGGCTTATTAGTGAATATGGGCAACCGATGGGACTCGCAACCTCCCGACCATCGGCAATTTATGGGCTCCCTATTTGAACGGTAAGATTTATCACCATTAATTGCCTTTCATCTCTTAAAAACTATTTGCCTCTTGGTCCCAATGGTCCCCACATGCTCAACCCCATCCCCTACCCAAGGCCAACTCTTAAACTCCAGTAAGTCATGCAACTGCTAGAGTTCACCATATAGCTTCACACTCAAATATTGGCATCCATAGAAAAGGCATACTACTATAGAAACGATTTTTTCATCTGGTCAAAATCGATTTTCGCAGGCAGGTGGATGGCTCACCTGCACCTAGGTATCTGCGAAAATCACTATTTCTATATTCGGGTAAAGCAATTGCATGTGGAAATTGTGCTTTCGCATGCAGGTGCTTAAGTCGCTTGAAGCTGCCGATGGATCCTCGCGAGTAGGGGCGGAGAGGCTGGCGGATTCGCGTGAGAGGGGGAGCGGGCACCGGATCCGCCCCTCCCGTCACCACCACCGACAGATCCTTGCGCACCAGGGGAGCTGGGAGGTGGATAGGCGGCGGGATCCGCGCGGGAGGTGTGGAAGGGTGCCGGATCCGCCTCTCACATCACCGCGGCCAGTGGACCTGCGCATGTGGAGTGCGAAGAGAGGCGGCATGATTAGGGGTAGAGAGGCTGGCGGATCCGTGTGAAAGGGGGAGTGAGCACCGGATCCGCCCCTCTCATCACCGCCACCGATGGATACTTGCGCACTAGAGGAGTTGGGAGGTGGAGAGGCAGCGGGATCCGCGCAGAAGGGGGAAGGGTGCAGGATCCGCCCCTCACATCGCCTCGGCCAGTGGAACCGCATACGTGGAGGGCGGAGAGGTAGCGTGATCATCCATGCCAGAGGGAGAGGTGGCACCGGATCGGCTGGAGTCTGAGTTTGTCGATAACATATGTCCTCCCGCTTGACCCTTTCCCAATCTCGCCTACGAGATACAAGCTCGTTCCCCCCCAAGCTAGCCAGCCAGATCAATCCGGAGTTGCCGACAACCTTCACCTCCTGCTCTGTTTTTCCCTCCAATCTCGCACATTTGAGATGTTGGCGATGTCCACCTCCTGCAAAGGTCCTTCCACAAGCTTATCGACTGAATCTGAGCACGTAGCACCCTGGCCGTCCAACGCCAAAAGTGGAGAGAGTGCAGTGTTGCAGATGCGGGCAAACAAAGGAGAATGCAAAGGGTGATGGCATCCTAATGCAGGCGGACAAGAGCGGTGATAAGTTGTGCGATGCGGTACTCTTGATAGGGGGTGTGCCGGGGAAGATTCGAAATACCCACCACATCCTTACTATCGAACGGTTGGATTTTGTTTGGTATCTCATAAACTGAAAATACCATCTTAAGGATGACATATTATCAAATGTTTTTTTAATTATCTTATATTATTGAAGGTTTTATTGTAACATATCATTTGGCCCCGTTTTGACAATGTGTTGTTTAATTTCATAAAACAACGTGCTATTCTTAATTAAGATAATTAATCAAGCCAGCTCGCTCTCCACAAACTAGCTTAGCTAGCGAGCCCCACACTGCCACAGTATAAAACACTATACTCACAAGTTTGTTATTCCAATTTGGATATGGACGTTACACGTCCCCAAAAATAAATAAATAAATGAAGCAATGGACGCAATCATGCAACGCACAAGAAATATTCTAGAATTAACGAGCTAACTACCGTTCTGTCTCTTCTTGTCTTCAGCCGTTTTACCTTTAAAGTTTCTTCCTTGCCCAATGGCTCCTTTCCACATGTATGACCTTATATGAACCATCATGAGCAATCCCTACATCAATACTAGTATACTACTACTAGGTTGTACCATCCCGGCCAGGAGATTGGTCATAAGAGCAGGTACAATAGCAAGCTATTAGCCAGCTGTAAACATATTTTAATGAGATAAAAGATGAGAGAAAAGAGCAGCAGGCTACAGATCTGTAGCCAGCTGCAGCACGGACTCCAAGACTCAATGTGTATATGATAGGTGGGACCATATATTAGTAGTATTGTAAGCAACTATTGTATGAATTGACTATTAGATTGACTATAGATAAATTAGAGTTAATAATGGGCTGTACTATTAAACTTGCTCTAACATACAAAGATCGGAGACGGTAAGGTGTAGTTAGTGGCTGAAAAGTTTTTAGTATGGTTGGTAACCCATGCATGTGGATGCATGCAATAGTTAGACGGCGGCACTGGACTAGACGACTACACGTATTTCACCATGCCAGATGCTCTTCTAGAGTTCGGGTTCACGTTGCCGCCGCCGCCGTACTATTGCGGTTCGCCGTGGGATGACGATGCTGACGATTTCTTCTTCGGTGAGCCACTGGTGCTCTGGGAACACTGACCACAACGCCAGCACGGTGAATGCATGCATGCATGGACAAGATTCCCATTTTTGTCAAAGCATGCACGGACCAATGTTTATTTTAGATGCTTCTGTCAATATCTAGGTCAACTTGAGAGTGTTACTGACCACTTGGCTTGTCTCTTCCACTCCGATGAGTCGATGATAGCATCATCAGTTAAAGATTGGACCAATATGTTGATTTTTGTCACAGGTCAATAAAATTCATATTGTTTTACTAAATATTATAATTAAGTTGGAATCGTCTATATATGCCCTTACATTTTCTCCACACAGCCAAATAGCCAATCATTTTTTGGCCCGGTAGCCGATGACCCAGTGTCTATCATATATCATCTCTGTGGTTGATCCTCCTTTCTGTCAAAGTTCTTACTTCCAAACAAATTGGGGCTACATTTTCTTTTTAATTTCCATTTAAGAGTTTCATTCAATTACTAGACAACCCTAACCCACTCCATCAGCTATCATCAGCCATCATTGATATCCACCATCCATGTGCATGTTTTGCAGGACTCCCTTCGGATGCCCTAATTAGCTAAAGATAAAACTAAAATTTAAATTTTCAAGCTTAATTTTATGATCGATTTTAAAATATTTTCAACATATATAGTTCTTTTTCAATATTGGCTTTTAAATCACCAAGAACACGTATATAAAAAAATTAGTTTTTATTCCCTAATAAACCAAAATGGCTTATTAGTGAATATGGGCAACCGATGGGACTCGCAACCTCCCGACCATCGGCAATTTATGGGCTCCCTATTTGAACGGTAAGATTTATCACCATTAATTGCCTTTCATCTCTTAAAAACTATTTGCCTCTTGGTCCCAATGGTCCCCACATGCTCAACCCCATCCCCTACCCAAGGCCAACTCTTAAACTCCAGTAAGTCATGCAACTGCTAGAGTTCACCATATAGCTTCACACTCGAATATTGGCATCCATAGAAAAGGCATACTACTATAGAAACGATTTTTTCATCTGGTCAAAATCGATTTTCGCAGGCAGGTGGATGGCTCACCTGCACCTAGGTATCTGCGAAAATCACTATTTCTATATTCGGGTAAAGCAATTGCATGTGGAAATTGTGCTTTCGCATGCAGGTGCTTAAGTCGCTTGAAGCTGCCGATGGATCCTCGCGAGTAGGGGCGGAGAGGCTGGCGGATTCGCGTGAGAGGGGGAGCGGGCACCGGATCCGCCCCTCCCGTCACCACCACCGACAGATCCTTGCGCACCAGGGGAGCTGGGAGGTGGATAGGCGGCGGGATCCGCGCGGGAGGTGTGGAAGGGTGCCGGATCCGCCTCTCACATCACCGCGGCCAGTGGACCTGCGCATGTGGAGTGCGAAGAGAGGCGGCATGATTAGGGGTAGAGAGGCTGGCGGATCCGTGTGAAAGGGGGAGTGAGCACCGGATCCGCCCCTCTCATCACCGCCACCGATGGATACTTGCGCACTAGAGGAGTTGGGAGGTGGAGAGGCAGCGGGATCCGCGCAGAAGGGGGAAGGGTGCAGGATCCGCCCCTCACATCGCCTCGGCCAGTGGACCCGCATACGTGGAAGGCGGAGAGGTAGCGTGATCATCCATGCCAGAGGGAGAGGTGGCACCGGATCGGCTGGAGTCTGAGTTTGTCGATAACATATGTCCTCCCGCTTGACCCTTTCCCAATCTCGCCTATGAGATACAAGCTCGTTCCCCCCAAGCTAGCCAGCCAGATCAATCCGGAGTTGCCGACAACCTTCACCTCCTGCTCTGTTTTTCCCTCCAATCTCGCACATTTGAGATGTTGGCGATGTCCACCTCCTGCAAAGGTCCTTCCACAAGCTTATCGACTGAATCTGAGCACGTAGCACCCTGGCCGTCCAACGCCAAAAGTGGAGAGAGTGCAGTGTTGCAGATGCGGGCAAACAAAGGAGAATGCAAAGGGTGATGGCATCCTAATGCAGGCGGACAAGAGCGGTGATAAGTTGTGCGATGCGGTACTCTTGATAGGGGGTGTGCCGGGGAAGATTCGAAATACCCACCACATCCTTACCATCAAACGGTTGGATTTTGTTTGGTATCTCATAAACTGAAAATACCATCTTAAGGATGACATATTATCAAATGTTTTTTTAATTATCTTATATTATTGAAGGTTTTATTGTAACATATCATTTGGCCCCGTTTTGACAATGTGTTGTTTAATTTCATAAAACAACGTGCTATTCTTAATTAAGATAATTAATCAAGCCAGCTCGCTCTCCACAAACTAGCTTAGCTAGCGAGCCCCACACTGCCACAGTATAAAACACTATACTCACAAGTTTGTTATTCCAATTTGGATATGGACGTTACACGTCCCCAAAAATAAATAAATAAATGAAGCAATGGACGCAATCATGCAACGCACAAGAAATATTCTAGAATTAACGAGCTAACTACCGTTCTGTCTCTTCTTGTCTTCAGCCGTTTTACCTTTAAAGTTTCTTCCTTGCCCAATGGCTCCTTTCCACATGTATGACCTTATATGAACCATGATGAGCAATCCCTACATCAATACTAGTATACTACTACTAGGTTGTACCATCCCGGCCAGGAGATTGGTCATAAGAGCAGGTACAATAGCAAGCTATTAGCCAGCTGTAAACATATTTTAATGAGATAAAAGATGAGAGAAAAGAGCAGCAGGCTACAGATCTGTAGCCAACTGCAGCACGGACTCCAAGACTCAATGTGTATATGATAGGTGGGACCATATATTAGTAGTATTGTAAGCAACTATTGTATAAATTGACTATTAGATTGACTATAGATAAATTAGAGTTAATAATGGGCTGTACTATTAAACTTGCTCTAACATATCTACAAGAGATCCATGTCAGCATATTTTCCTACTTGGAAGATATTAAATGAAGAGAGAGAGCAAAGCTATCTACTAACATAGAGATAGTCTATAGAGAAAAACGAGACAATGCATGAGAGAGCTATAGATAACCATGTAGACATACTGTTGAGGTGATTTACTATTAATCTAGTCTATTGCTGAGATGTACATGTTTTATATGTTTTATAGATAGCACCTTACTTTACCATTGTGGGTGCTCTTAGCGCCCGCCTCATCACCTAATTAATTAAAACTACAGAAATCTACACGCCGGCCGGCACACAAATTTCTCGCGATGAGGTTAGTTGAGTCGAGTCAATATTCCTGGTACCTATGGCCTTTCCATTGGTTTCTAGCGCGATTTCATTACGTCGATTAAAGAATCGGCATGTGAGTCTTAAAAAAGACATGTGCTTGGGAGGTTAATTAGCTTTAGGGACCAGAAGTGTGTTGGCGACAGTTTGGAGCATATGGGATCGTAGGAAGACAGCACGCACAATCCAAGTTTTTCCATGAATTCACCCATATTATTATTGAGTACATCGGTGTCGCTGTAGAGACAATTAAGAGTTAATTGTTTACTGTTTAGGCGTCATCTAGAGTGCCGTTTTGTACTGGCTTGCGGGACGCCATGGAAATGGCACCTTCTGTGCTTTCATGCATGTGGGTATATTATTGGGTTAACATGCTTGATTTGATGCTCACATAAGTCGATTTGTTTGCCAATTATTGGGCTTCAACTTGACTGCGAGAATAAACAAACACATGCATGGGGTTAGTCTGATGTAAGTACGTTCTAATTAACGGTTTTTTCATATTTATTAATAATTAACGGTTTTTTCATATTTATTAATTAACTATTTATGTGCGGCCAGGGGATTGGAGACGTGTGTAGACCAAATCGCCAGCATATTTTACACTCCTAAAAGTGCAACTGTGTGACAAGTTGGGGACCTGTAGGCTGTAGCCCTGTAGATAGTAGCTACTACATCTGTCCCAAAATTCAGAGAGTTTTAAGCTTGGACACGAGTATTAAGAAAATAGATAATATTAAATGGAAAAAAGTTGCGTTGGGAAGAGAAAGTTGGTGGAGAATTTGAATGGTGGAAGATTATAATTGGTTGAGAAGAAAATCTAGGTGGAAAAGTTATTATATTCAGATAAAATTTGAAGGCTAGAATTATTATATTTTAGGAGATGAAGCGAGTAGGTACTCTTCATGTTGCTATAAGTGAAGTAGGAGTACGTGTGGGAATGGGATACATTTGTTACACAAGGTAGATTCAGAGCAACGTCAAAAAGAGTAACCCAGCGAATAGCTTCGCTAGTTAATGATCCTTGTCGTCATACATTGTTTACTGTACTGAGTAAAGTCCAAATTAAATGAGTCTCCCCCAATTCATTCCTCATACGATTTGGTTTAAATTCTGGACAAACTTCTTCTTCGATCTGGATTCAGCAAATATCCCTGCATTACAGGCTGAAGCCAGATAATAATCACGTTTCGATCTTTGAAGGTCTATATGAATAATGTGATATGCAAGTATTTAATTTGTATACTCCCTCCATTCTTTTTATTTGACACTGTTGACCGGTGTAAATTTATCTTTGACCAGTAAAAACTTTTAAATTATGATGTTTTGGTGAACACAAATAGTATAATAATCATATTTAGCATGCAAATTACTTCGGTAATACGTTATTTTTTTCAATATTTATAATTTGTTTTGAGAAAAGATGATAAGTAAAAAGGAATGCAGGGAGTATGTAGTTTATGCAATTATAAAGAAAATGTAGTTTATGCATGACAAGTGGTACAACGTAAAGTCATAACATGTATAAGTAGTTTAATTAGGTGCCTATTTTTTGATTGGAAGGGAAGAAATACCTCAGCATATCTTTCCAAGAGATCTCAAGATTTTATGCCCATTTCCTTATTTAAGAACCATCAAGATCAACTGGGTGTTTACTTTACAACGAGAATAGAAGCTATAATTAAGTGCTGGACAGTAAAGGCCACAAAATAAGACAAGCCAATTTGTGTAGCTTCTCTGTTTTCCGTTGTTTAATCTGCCAACCTCTTGTCCTTCCCTGCTGGAGTATGTTCTGTGTGGGCCTGTGGGGAGCTACCAGAATTAATGATCCTTAACAAGTTTTATGCTCTAACACGCCATTATTCGCCCCTTGTCCCCTAAATAATTTTTTTCGAAGCATATACAATTTCCGTACATTAAGATTCTTACAAGTAATTTTACAGAGTACTATAATATTCTAATAAAGTTGATGTAGCGCCTAGATTCATTGGGAGTATAAACTAGTTACACACGCACGTCATGCAAAAAGATTTTCTACGATTCTTGATCTTTAAAAACAGTAGCTCTACCTTTGCAGAGACTTGGGTATCAAGACTCAAGAGGCAAGGGACCCGGGGTAAGGGTGGTAATGGGCCAGGGTCCATGGATCCTTTTATAATCTACCTCAGCTCTTAAAATACTTCCTCCGTCCCAAAATATAGTAACTTTTGGATGATATGACATATCCTACTAATACGAATCTGGACATATATACCTCTATCCATATTTGTTGTACTAGAATATGTCACATCCAGTACTATATTTATTTTTATTAGGACGAAGGGAGTATGTATGTACCATAAGTAAACATTAAAAATTTGGAGATTTCTCACCCTCGGGCGCCCGATTGGGAAACAAATCGAACCCCCTAACACTCCCCCACACGCATGTGCAGCTAGCTAGTTTCTCTTCTTCTTCTCTTATTCTCTTCTCCTTTCTTTAATTTTTTTCTCATAAACTACTTATTCCATCTACGATCAGCTCACACTATTGTATTTGTTGTAATTAAATCTTTATAAATAGATGTTGCATTATTATATTTGGATGAAAAAAAACCGTATGTTTCAATCCGTTAACGCTCGAAGTTGAATACACAATTGCGACACCTTTCAATGTATATCTTCGTTGTGCTTTAAAAAAATAAAAATGTTTAAATGACTAGTTTTTTTCATCGTGTATAATTTAATGTTTCACCGGTGGTCAACTGAAATATTTGACCGTCTGTTTTTTTTATAGAAAATCGGATGTCTGATTTGGAGTTTCCTCCTAAAATTAAGATACACCCAATACCTTCTTTAAGACCTAAAACTACTCTCCCTTTATTACTTCCACTAGAAGGGATACCCTCATCTCAATCGGGCGGTAAGCCCCATCTCAATCGGTCACAGCGTCCGTCACAGGCTAGAAGTCACTGATGTGAAGAGTTATCTCAATCGGGCAAACGGCCGTCACGAATGAATATATCTCAATCGGGCCCTAAGTGAAACCCGTCACCGATAGCTTTGATCCAGACGACCAGTCAAACTATAGCCCGTCACAGATGACCTATCTCTATCGGGCCACAACTAGCGCCCGTCACAGATGACCCTTATCTGTGACGTCACTGATGAGTATAATCCAAAATAAATAAATTTTATTTTTTGGCTAGCCCTACCCTCACTCGTGTGCACCCACGCGGGAAATTCAAACTTCCCAGTTGATCACCCATCCTGAAAGACCAAGCACGCTTAACATCAAAGTTCTTTGGAGATTGGCTTCCGGAAGAGTAATTGTAACTTGTTGGTATGGGTATTCTATTGATCCTATTAAGCTATAGGCCAGGATATCAAATTGGGGTTATTAAATGATTTCAAATGGAAAAGTCACCAAAACCAAAGTTGTAGAACTCATCGAGGTGCAAAATTTTTATTTTGGTCATTTCTCCATCTGACTCTATTTAAACAATTTGAAATTTGAAATTCAAATTTTGAAAAGTTCAAATAGAATTTTAGATCAGTGAACGACTTCGACTGAAAAAGTTATCAACAACAAAGTTGTATAACTCATCAAGATCTACAGCTTTTATTTTGGTCATTTTTCTATATAACATTTTTTGAACCGTTTGAATTTGAATTTTAAAATATAACAACTTCAAACAACATTTTCAAATACTAAATGATATCAACTGAAAAAGTCATCAACAACAAAGTTGTATAACTCATCAAGATCTACAGCTTTTATTTTGGTCATTTCTTCAATGACAAAGTGATAGTAACATTGTTTACAAAATTGACATATCTCTTATCTGGTTTTATAAACTATAACACATATATGTAAAATTTGTGAATAATATTACTAACATTTCGTCGGATGAAGAAATAACAAAAATTTGTGAATAATATTACTAACATTTCGTCGGATGAAGAAATAACAAAAATAAAAGTTTTAGATCTTGAGGAGTTATTCAACTTTGTTGTTGATGATTTTTTCAATTGAAATCATTTAGTATTTGAAAATGTTGTTTGAAGTTGTCATATTTTCAAATTCAATTCAAACTGTTCAAAAAAAATGTTATATAGAAAAAATGACCAAACTAAAAGTTGTAAATCTTGATAAGTTATACAACTTTGTTGTTGACATTTTTCCATTTGAAATCATTTACTACCCGTAAAATTGTTTGATTATAAAATGAATTATTATACTTCACTTAATTATTTTGCTATAGTCAACTTACAAATATAAACATTTCATATGAAAAATGGAAAAATAGTCATCGGTGACGGGCTTTAGTTAATGCCCGATAGAGATTAAGTATATGGCCCGTCACTAATGAGTCATCTGTGACGGGCCTAGTTGTTATCTCAAACGGGCCTCAAGTTGTGGCACGTACGGATGATGGTCATCCGTGACGTGCCACAACTTGAGCCCGTTTGAGATATGGAATGTTATCTCAATCGGGCCTAAAGTTGGTGCCCGTCACAGATGATGGTCATCTGTGACGGCCGCAACTTTAGGCCCGTTTGAGATATGGAATGTTATCTCAATCGGGCCTAAACTACGGCCCGTCACTGATAGGTGTCATCCGTGACGGGCTTAAGTTTTATGCCCATCTAACATGTCTGTGCGACCATATCTCAATCGGACACTTTTCGGCCCGATTGAGATGACTTTCTTATGATGGCCCGCTATTTCTAAGCATATTAGAGCCCGTCACAGATAGAAGGATCTGTACTAGTGTTCATGTCCAAGTTCCAGATGAGAGATATCTTCGTCGTTTTCGTTTTTCAATTTTTGGCTAGGGATCCCTCGTTTCGCTTATTCGGGGAATAAGCCAAACGATATATTTACAAATAAAAAATAATTTATGAATAAAGTTTTTATATATATGTTCTTAACTATATAAAAGTAAATGTTGAAAAACAAACTTCGATGAAAAACACCGAAATCAACTTTATATTTAAAGTTGAAAATTCAAATTTTGGTTGATAAGCATAAGCGAAAACATGAGGTTGTGGGTCTCCACAAACCATGAAGTGAGAGCTCATAGACTTTAGCAGGTATTTATCGAGTTATGTTATGTCGACAGATGCCCACAACCTTATACCTCCCTTTCCAATCTCCATCTTTCTCTCCTCCACCTCAGTGTTGCCATAATTACGCCATTGTTTGATGTGTTTTCGAAACATTTTCATGGTCTTATATGTCTCCTCCTTTCATACTGTTATACGATCATCTGCTACAAAGTACTCTCTTCGTCTCATCTTAAACGCAGCTATAAGTTTTCGCGTTCGAAAATGCTGGGTTTACCGTCGACATGCTGAGAAAGTCCTGCTCTCGACAAACCAAAAGAGGAAGCTATTTACACATGTACTCGAGTTAGGCTGTGTTTAGTTGGATTCAAAGTTTGGATTTTGGTTGAAATTGAAGATGATGTGACTGAAAAGTTATGTGTGTATGACATGTTGATGTAATGGAAAAGGACTGAAATTTAGATCCAAACTTTGGATCTAAACACAGCCTTAGAAGATGGTGGCCTTGCTATTCCTTTTGAAGCTTTGAGACACGGGGTTAAATCAAAACTACTCCAAGTACATGGTACCATCATTAATTGCTGGGCTACCCAACAATGTTCCTTGCAAGAATCCTAGAAACAGACGTATTACCTCCGTCCCAAAAAAAAAAAAGCAAGCCTGGCTTTACGTGTCCAACTTTGACTCTCCGTCTTATATGAAAATTTTTTATAATTCGCATTTTCATTGTTGTTAGATGATAAAACATGATTAATATTTTATGCGTGACTTGTCTTTTTAATTTTTTTCATAATTTTTTTAAATAAGACGGACGATCAAATATTGGGCACGGAAACCAGGGTTTGTCTTTTTTTTTTTGGACGGAGGAAGTATGGGATGAACTGTTAGATACAGCGGGTAAAGCGAGGATCGTTGCAGACGGGTCACTCATCACAGCGTGTAGGCACAAGCCGGAGCCTAGCGAGGGTAGTACAGTACGTTTGCAGAGGACACACGGGACCTGTAGCACACATGTTACATCATCATCGGCAACAGCTTAACTAATTAATTATCATAACCAAACGGAAGCAGTGTTCGATTGATCAGTGGTACGCCTCCTCCTCTTATGTCTCATATGGCCGGTAGAATTACAGCGTGTGATGAGCAGAGAGGAGAATAGTACAGTAGTACATCGTCATATACAGGACGCGGGAATGAGGAGACATGGAGATTGGAAGCGTACGTTTGTTTCTTAAATGATAGCGTTATGGGCGGGGCCGTTTCGACGTTCCCGTCACTGTGAAACTCGTCGCGTGCTCGCACTCGCAGCAGTCCAACAGAATGCGGACTCGCCCAATCATGGTACGGCAACAGTGTAGGAATATATGTACTGTTTGACGATTATGTAACCTGCAGTATGTGGTGGTTGTAACTTGTAGCTTAGCTATTTCTGCATCAATCAGCATAGATACGGATTACGGAGGAGGAGAGTGTGCGAGAGCCGAGAGTTGGTGCGTTGCTGCCTGTGAGACCGCGGGGGCGCTCGCGTCGCGTGCCATCTCATCGTCGAGTGACTTGTCCGTTCTACGCGGAGCATCTCATTCCATCTCACTCCCGTTTCTATGCGATTCTACACCTGAAATCTGTAACCAGGCCATCGGTGGAAGGAGCAGGATTTTTTTTTTTTTTTGTAGCAGGTCAACCAAAAGTCGCCGGTAGGCGGTAGTAGTTTTACGGGAAGCTGTGTTTTGCGACTTTGCGTGCTGCGCGGTGCGTGGTTGAGCCCACACCGTCCCCACTTTTCACAGGCCCACGAGCGTGGAAAGTCGCGGCCGGCTTGCGCCACGGCACGGCCCGCGCCATGCCCAGGCAAGGCAACTCAACTCTGCGTCCAAGTCCAAAGCAGCGGGCCGGCCACGGTCGACGAGGCGTGGTGGCTTCGACCGCCGGCGCGTGCATCGATGATCGATCGATCAACGCACGGCATGGCCTGAACGGATTGGCGGCGCCCGTGTAAAAACTTGGGGTGGGGATCCGGCGGCGCCATGGACTCCGCCTTGTCCGACGATATGTTCTTCAGTGGGGATTGTCTGCAGTACAGCAGCTGCAGTAGCAGTGGCTAACAGGTGGGACCGGGCTCACATGTCAGCGGCTGCTACTGCTGCTGCTGTACTGCAGAGGATCCATGTCCTATGTTCTTAGCTTGGGGTATCGATCGCCACGCAGCTCGATGTGCGTATATGTAGGCTCTCCTGTGGAAATTAAGAAGGCTCAACTCAAGGCAGTAAGGCACTGCAGAAGGGGGCCTTGTTTAGCAGTCCTTGACTCAATCTAATCATACTAAGCCACCGTATTCTTGTTAGCACCATACTACAATTGAGGTATCCATAATAATCTACTACCTCCGTCACGAAAATATAAGAAAAAAACACGTCTCAACTTCTTACAATTTAGAGAGAACACAATGCTATATTGGAACTTGGAAGAGTATACGAAAAACGTCCAGCTGTAGCTTCCTTCTATTATTAGTAGGTGAAACATTTTTATACTTCTTCAATGAAGTTGCTCATAGTTGCTTCCCATATTTGAAAAATAAATAAAAGACAGGACGTAGAAAACGCATAGCTTAACAACATCCACTACTTAAAAAAGTATGTTCCAAACAGGTAAAACCTATTTATACATGCGGTTTGACCCACGCGTCTGTCCGAAAGTGTCTACAAAACCCACTATTTTTTCCATGCAGATGACTCACCTGCATACGAGAATCCGATTTTCATGTACGGGTGCTTATGTGTCCACCAGATCCGTGCGGGACTGCGCGGGGAGGGTCGTCGCCGCCAGATCCAGCGGTGCGACGGAACGGTGCCGCCCCTGCTGTCGATGTGCCGCCACTTGGGGTTGCCGATGCCAGGAGGTTGAAGAAGAGGCTGGGGAGGGAGACCGACCGGAAGGAGAAGGGAGGGGGGGAATGAGTGGGGAGAGAGGAGGGCGGGGGAAATGAGAGGTGAGAGAGAAGTTGAGGAGATACGGATTGAGTCTTAAAAAGTTTGAAGTTGCTAAGAGGGAAGAGAGGAATGAGGTTAGATTTGTAGATAGGCCTTTAAGAGGCTCGTGCATGTGGACGCTTAGGAGGCCCGCATACAAAAATAAGCAAAAAGACCCAGTTGTGAAAATTGTTTTTTTTTTATTCAGGTCTCTTAAAAGCCCATATGCGAAAATGCAAATCAATTTTTACCGAGACTGTTGGTTATTATCCGCCTGCAAACTGTATGGTTCTTGTTAAAAAAAAACTGTTTCTACAGCAGTGATCTACCAATAACCAGTTTGTTAGCTTCCCATATGGGACAGGTTATAGGATATCTGGATATCTAGACAGAAAAAAAAAACACGAACTACCATAGGGCTTGTTTCCACAGAGGATTCTCACCTAGAATTGCTCAACTAAATGAAATTTTTACGTGTCCCTCCTTAAAATCTGCATTATAATGCTAAAACTGAGTGATGTCGATTTGTCATTTATATGGTGACAGAGTCGTGCATGCATGTCTCTCTACTAGAGTTTTAAATCATGATGTTTATAACTACGAATGTACAAATTTAGACATAGCACTGTCTAGATTTAACACAAGCTATAGTAGTATTTTTAATATAAAACAAACATATTAAAAAAACATATACAGTGCTAGATCGAATGAAACTAATTTGATATTTTAGATGTTACTATTTTTTCTATAAACTTAATTAAACTTTGTTATAATATGAAAGATGTTAAAATGACTTATAATATGAAAACGAGGTGTAGTAGTATTTTGTTCTCTTTTGCAAATTTGGTGTTTGCTGGAAGCCAACAAAAAACGTTTCCTGAACATGTTTTAATTTGTTGGGAAGCATTAAACTACAAAAGAAATATGATAGTCATGACAATTTTCTCGAGTCCTCAACATATATACACATAAATGGCCCATGAAAGAATATTTGAGCTTGGGTCCCCTTACTCAGGAAAATGACAGGGTGAAAGCATATTCTGTCTAGCTTATAGAATTTAAATATGTGAAATCCAGGTAATTGAACCATGACAAAATAGTAAATCTCAGTTTAGAGATAACACTTGCTTCCACGTTTCCAAATAACTTTGCACCACATTGCTGTGCACAATGCAATAAATCCATTTCACACTTTTTGGCCGAAAAAAAATCCATTCCACACTGACCTGGATGCCATAAACCTGATTAACACGGGTAGATCGGCTACATTGAACTTATATAGAAGAAAATTAATTCCAGCTGTGTCGTACTGATACTACTAATCATCTCAAACAGAAAATTGAAAAAAAAAAAGGAAAAGGAGGCCTGGCCCACAAACCAGGTATGGCCCTTTGTTTTTCTTCCCGTGCCACGTCGCCACTGCGCCACACCATAAAACCCCATTGCCCTCTCCACTCCGCTCCCCTCCAAGCCTCCAACTACTCCAGTCCACACCCGCACCACCGCGGCAGCCATGGACGACTCCCACGACCTGGCCTCCCCGACCTCCCCTGACACGGCGTCCTCGTCGTCTTCGTCTACGTCGACATCATCGTCCTCCGCCACCGTCGCCCCGAAGAAGCGGCCGCGCAACGACGGCCGGCACCCGACGTACCGCGGTGTGCGCATGCGGAGCTGGGGGAAGTGGGTGTCCGAGATCAGGGAGCCCCGCAAGAAGTCGCGCATCTGGCTGGGCACGTTCGCCACCGCGGAGATGGCCGCGCGCGCGCACGACGTGGCCGCGCTCGCCATCAAGGGCAGCACCGCGCACCTCAACTTCCCGGACCTCGCGCACCTGCTCCCGCGCCCGGCCCAACGCGGGCGCCCAAAGGACGTGCAGGCGGCGGCGCTGCTTCGCCGCCGCCGCAGCCGACTTCCCCTCCGTCTCCGTCGACGCCAATGCCAAGAGCCCCGACTCCTGCTCCGTCGCCAGCGCCGCCTCGCCGCAGCCGCCACCGCCGGACGCCGAGGCGGACCCGGACAGCGCGCTGTTCGACCTCCCGGACCTGCTCCTGGACCTGAGATACGAGACGTCCTCGAGCCTCTCGTGCGGGGCGTCGTGGGCCGTCGACGACGACGTGGCCGGCGGCGTCGTGTTCCGCCTCGAGGAGCCCATGCTGTGGGATTACTGATCAATGTCGCTGCTCATGGGAGCCAGTCATGCTTCCGTGTATTAGATCGATCAGTGGCTTGTACATGGCGGCGCTTCTTTTCTTCTTCTTTACTCTGCTTCTGCTCTGTTCTCTTTCTTCTTTTCTCCCTTTGTATTTTGTTTTTTTTTCCTTCCATTTTTTCTTCTTTTCTTTGCCAAATCTATCATGCGAGGTTGTATAAAGTCAGTTCCTTTTCCTCGCCTTGCTTGATTCGGGGGACAAGAATATGTATAATTAACAAGCATCTTATCTTCGACTATCCCTTTTCTAGCTTGTTTTGTTTAGTGGTAAAAAGTGATCCAGCAAGATTTGGGCCAAATGGACAGTGTGATATTCACGCATGACGCATCCGATTTGCACCTTTCCGGTGTTTTAGCAGCTCGTCACCGGCCTTGGAAGCCACGGTAAGATTCGTCCACGCCATTCAAAATCGTCCCAGCATTCCAGCTCCATCTTAACCACAGCACAACAACAACAAAAAATAAAAATAAAAATAAAAGAAGAGACGCACTAGCGATTGATCGATTGACTCCTCCCGCTCGTCGTCGTCCTGGACCTGCACGGCTGCACTGCACACTGCCTTCAGAGCTGCGCCGCGACGGCGACGTGTGGCGCGGCAGTGAGCGGGAGCGCATAAAGGCCCCGAAAGCGACGGTTTCCGCGTAAAGACAGCGGCTTCCCGGCTACGCCAAAGTTAATGCCGTCTCGTCGTCGCACACCCCGCCGTACGTACGTCGTCGCTCGCGGCCACGGCGGCTCGCCTGTCCGCGCCGCGTCAGCCTGGAGGAACGTGTGCGCGCGCGTGGGTGATGGGCGAGCTCCGGAAGACGCCAATGCGGCCGCTCGAGAAGCCTGCGAGACGGTGCGTGACCAGTCCGCGCTGCCGGCCCGGTGATTGTCTTTCGTGCAAGAGACCATGTGCCGGCGCGCGAACGATTTGATCCTTGTGGGGGAAGTCTGGCTCGGATTAGACGGATGGCTTGGCTTGATCCGCTGGGTTAACTAGCCTAACCTGGCCGCTAGTTTGCCTACCAACAACTTGTCCCGGGGTTAACATCTTAACGAGTACTCCTACTCTCGTACTATACCAGTTAGTCCTACTCCTACTGCACCCACCCTGCTTTTAACTCGGTCCTTGTGGATGGATTGCGTGAACAATTTTCCTTTAGGTCCGGCTGACTCGTCGTTGCCGATGGTCTGAGGCACAAATTGAATACTCATAGCTTTGCAGTGGGGGCGCATTCATGGGGGAATCGCGGTTTCTGCGATCCCCAAATCCTTTGCCCAAATCGACGTTGTGCACGTAAGCCTGTCGATTTTCGTGGTGATCAATACTCCTGCTATGCTTTTATAAATTCCGCGGTCAGGCAGGTGTCGGATCCTCGTCGGAAACGACACTTGAGTTAAGCACAAGTCTCCGCTGTCCAATTTCAATCTATATTGGGGTTAAGTATGCGGATTGTATCACTATTAGTATAGTACTAGAGAAATACTAGTCGTAGTACGTTCCAGAATCAATCAGAGTACTACATACAGTCATACATGCATTCCCGCCATAAACTAGCCAGTGGAGAACTGGAGATACGTGCTCGGAGAATACGTCTAAAATCACGGCGGCACACCTACGTCGATCGATCCGTGCAACCACTTGCAATGAGTATCCAACTGTCCGTGCGTTAGCAGGAGCTCTTGATTTGGCTCGCATTGGCATGGAAAAGGAAGATTCTGTCGAGCATGGCGGCACGACGACATGGCACAGACGCATGACCAACATGGATTGATGCTTCTCTACTGCTCTGCTCCTCAAGCAACAGTGATGAGAAAACCACATGAAAAAAGGTCGCGGAGAATAAAGACCGCAGTCGTGCTCGTGCATGCCATCCATCGCTGAACGACTGATCGATCGGGGCCATATGGTGTGTGTTGTGCTGCCACTGCCAGTTTCCTTGGAGTATCGGACACGTTACGTGCAGCGACGGGCTAATCTTTTCTCGTCCCTTTTTTCGTCTCCTCCCCAACGTGCATACGGTCTCGGCCTCTCCGTTGTTAGATCGCGAACCGGTTTGTTAATACGGCGAGAAGGGTGTTTACGATCCCTGCGTGCGGCGACCAGGTTCAGCCCGTTCAGGCCGGGGGGAGCCAGGTGTCCCATCCCATGGCAAGTTCGTGGTAATGAGGTCCAACTGGCGAGACCAGATGCTTGGGGTACAGGCTGGCGAGTCGTACCACCAATCTGGAGGCACTGTCACGCACGCTGACGGCAGTACGGCGCTCTCTCTTGCTCGCCATGGGACACAGCTGCGCATCTGCTGTGAGGACTGAAGGGAGAGAGAGAGGGGCAGGACTCAGGAGTAGCTGTTGGCTTCATCTTGTCACTGTCTAGGGGCATCCCCTTCAAGTCTCTCAGCTCTCGGGAGCTGGGTCTTTTGACGGTAGGAGTAGAATTGGAGGATGGAGCATACTAGCGGCAGCCCGTTTGTTGCCTGGCTGGTGTACATTAGGCAGGTCTGGGTTAGATCCAAAAAAAATTTTTTGGTCAAAAACATAACATCAAATTTTCAGACATATACATGATTTATTAAATATGAAAAAAAACTAATTATGTAGTTTATGTTTAAATTACGAGGCGAATCTTTTAAGTCTAATTACGTCATGATTTGATAATATGGTGCTACAATATCTAGTGTAGCAGTAGAAGTAGTAGGAATGCATACATAAAGTGCATCTTCTTCTAGATGCAACCCCTTTCATATTTCTAGTACTGACTATGTTTCGGTTTCGGATCAGGATGAGCGTGTAGTTGGCATACGCGGGGGACACTACGAACCAAATCTTTGTGCTTGCTTGTGCCTGATTATTGGTGGTATGGCCATGGCATAGGCATGGATATGATTGATTGCAGTTTCACCAACAAAAGAAAAGTCAAAGCACTCACGGAGATTGGAGGGTGTTACACTTGCCGCCTAGTAGTACTAGCTCGTAATCTAGGCTAGTAGCATCCCGTACTGAAGCGAGGTCGTTGGACCATACGTACTCGTACTCGTAATCTACTCCTAGGCAGTAGAAGTAGAGTACACGTACTCCACCGTAGTACTTACTACTCCGCCCGTCCCAAAATATAAACATTTTTAAACTCTGACATGATCTCCGAGATACTATTTTGACCAACAATATTTATAAATATAAGATGTTTCTATACATATAAAATTGATGTTATTAGATGTTTTAAACAATATCATCAATTTTATATGATTGATTTTTTTTTTTGCTATTAGTGGTTAAAATTAAAAATGTTTAATTTGTCTATGTGTTAAAAATGTTTATATTTTAGAACGGATGGAGTAGTAGTTTGTGTTTGGCGTTGCTCGGTCAAAATGAAATTTGCCTGGCGCTAAAGAGCATGAGCAACAGCAGCAGCGCGTCGCCGTGCTCTTGTTCCGTACAGCAGGCATGCGCCCGACGCAGCACAGGGATTGTGAAAAGCTGGCTTGGCCGGCCCGGCCGCGGCTGGCTAGCGACACGGATGGCCAGAGAGAGGCCGCCGACGTCGCCCGATCGCTAGTGTACGGAGAATTGATGGAGTTTCATCGACACGCGGGGGGTGCGAAAGGCTGCTGTCGCCTGCGCGATGGGGGGCGCAGGCGGCAGCTAGCGCGCGTCCACGCATCGGTGTGCGCTCCCCGCCGCGTGGCCGGTGGTCAATCCGCACCGCCCCCCGCCGCGTTTCAAGTTTCCTCGACCCCCCCGCGTCTGCACATCACGGTGCGGTTTTTAATTTTTGATAAGAGTACTGTAGTAAGGTTTGGTTGGATATCGAAAGCAATAACATGCTGCTGCATAGTACGTATAATGCTGTTTGGTCTTTGACTCGTGTTTCTGTTCTGATGCCAAATGTGATGCGCTAGAATGGCCTGATGCTCTTGGTCATCAGATTGGTGATGGTGGGAGAAGGCAGCTAGGAATCAAAGGGGGAGTAAATCAAATCGAATGATACCTATCCAGCTAACCCTGAATTTTTTTTGCAAGACAACTAGACAAGCATTTGCGTCGAGTCAACCAGCCCTGGGTAAGTAGCTTGAGCAATTGAATACTAATAAAGAAGAAAATTTAACAAAAGCTTAAAAAAACCATTGACTTCTGTTTAGTTTCTGTTTATCCTACCTAAACTTGTGTATTTAATCCCTGGAACACAAATCATTATCTTCTTAAAACCGTTCGTTCTCTCCAAGTATTCTCCTTCCAATCCTGCCCCTGTTTGTGTAAATTGGTAACGGCTGGTGCATGCCTGATTCGAACAGTATTCTGTATCTGAATATGAACTGTCCACATATACACATTGCCTAAAGTCGTACTACTAACGCTTAACCTGCCAAAGATATAGTATTAGTACTTTTTCTAACAGAGATACTCCGTTCATACTCGTAAAGAAAAAAATAATGTTTAAGTCAAACATTTGAAATATAAATCATAAATAACTCTAGTTATTGAGTTTGAAAATATAAAAATGATATGAATAGGTTTGTCTTAAAAAAATACTTTCATAAAAGTATACATATATCACTTTTCAATAAATATTTTTATAGAAATAAGAAGTCAAAGTTATGTTTTGGAGACCGTGTCGCTGTTCAAAACGACTTTCTTTACGAGTACAGAGGGAGTATATAGTACCTTTTGGTGGCATCATTATCGTGCCAATTAGGACACCTCTCGCTGTAATTCCACAGTAATGGCGTGGCCTCTCTTTTTATCTAACTTCCTGCAATATAAACTACTATTAGTCGATCAATATGACGTGCTCGTTCGCAGAAACAATGCAGAAAGCCCAACTGGTTAAAAAGAAGCAACTGAAAAACGCACTGGTCTCCCTTGTGCTGTTGCCATGTCGACGCCAAATTCGCCATCACCTGAATATAATTTTGTCTCCCGTGGAGGAGGTTTCACGGGGGTGCCTGTCACGCTGATGGCCATCGGCAACCAACCACTGGAATTGAATATCGGATCGGCACCCTGAGAGCGACGCGACGAGATCTTAGCTAGCATGCAGCGATCGAGCCTTCGATCGACACCAGCTTTTGGCCAAGAAATTCTACGTGAAAGCGGTGCTCATGTAGAGAAGAATATCGCGGGCCTCCTTTCCGATGCCGTCGTTGTCCCCGACGTTGATTTTGCATCACGTCCAAATCAATTCCCACAAATTTCATGCGCGTCATGTTGGGGATGAACCGATCGTCGATCGCCGAAATCTTGACATGCAGTGTGTACGTACAGTTGGAGGACTGGGACTTGGCAGTATATCTACAGTACCCTGCACCCAATCTGCTTCAGTCTGCACAAATCAAGTCATCATGAATTGATTTAGAATTTCCAAACTAAAGTTGGCCACATGAGACCTCCCATTAGCAACCACAAGTTTATAGACGAGCTAGTACATTCTTATTCAAAATTTTAAAAAGAAAACTGTGTCTTTCAGATAGCAATTAATGGATAGTGCGTCTTTAAAAAAAATGACACTAGTACTAGTCCTAATAACATTGAAGATTCTAATTGCCGGCTTATCTACGCATGGAGTCCAGCTGATCCATGATGCCTACTCCCGTTTAGTTGCGTACAATTATACGTATAAGTATGTAAAACGACAACGGTTGAGGTTTGCAGGCCGCCATATAAGTATGTTATCCGAGGGCGTTGATTCCTTTTAACCAGAACAGGGCAGATAGGTTAACAAGTGGCCAGGCAAAAGAAGTGAAATTAAGAAATCGTTGTGATTAGCAGGACAGGTGTTCGGCGGCACGTAGAATATTTTTTACTAGGATCCAGATACATACGTCCGCATGCAGCAGGTCGCCATCGATCGACCGAGCAACTCATCAACGTCTCCATTAGCATGCAGACGCAGTGTGCTATACTTTTTTGTCATGCCATGCACGCACGCACGGATCATATGTGTGCATGCATGCAATGCGAGGGTGGCAACTGCTACCATGAGCAGTTGGTTTATTCTCATCACTCATCAGAGTATCAGACTACCGAACATAAGAGTCGTAGAAATCACGCGAGATACTATGCACGCACGTAGACAAATGGTGATAGCTATTAGCTAATGGTAATTTGATAAAGTACAGCGCCGGAATGGAAGAAACGACGGAGATGTGGGGCAGTTAGGCCGTCTATCTCCATCACGGTAAGATGCGTTGTCCTTTTTACCGATCAAGAGCATATCGACCCCCAGCTTTAAGAGACAGGGAAATGCGTCTGCAGAGTGGCCACTTGTTATTATTAATTACCATCTGGCACCAACACACACAGCTTAGCCATCCGCTAATCAGCGTGACTGGCTTGTTTGGAAGGAGATTTGCGTGGCGCCCGTGCACGTGTTGCATCGATCGATCGACCTAACACAGCCGCGGCTGCTGTTAGCTAGTAGCTCCAGAGACTGACAGGAACGTCTTACCCACCGGAGGATTTGATGGGCAGCGACTATTTAGAGAAGACATGGTGAATAATTAAAAGGGACAGTGGACAACTGGGCGTGGAGCAAAGGCGTGCAGGGATTAGACACCATGAGATTTGCCCGATCGGCCAATGGTCGGGGTTCATCCATGACGTTGTACGCTGGATTATACGCTCTTGCAAAAGAGCAAAAGAGAAAGGGATCGGAGGAGGCGATATGAAACTTCGTGTGAAAAGATTTGAAAGTACCAGTAGTAGTACTAGGGTAGATGATGTGAGGGGTATATAAGTCCATTCCTGCTTCGACACTTGCCGGGTTTCGTCTGGCGATTCTAGGTAGGCATGATCACAGACAGCTAAGCTAAGATTAGAGGGGTAATCCAAATCCTTGCTCACGACAAAGAAAAATCTTACTCCCTCCGTCTCATGATATAAGAGATTTTAAGTTTTTAATTATAATGTTTGACCACTCGTCTTATCTTATTTAAAAAATTTGTGCAAATATAAAAAACGAAAATTTGTGCTTAAAGTACTTTGAATAATTAACTAAGTCACAAAGAAAATAAATAATAATTTTAAATTTTTTTAAATAAGACGAATGGTCAAACAGTGCAAGTAAAAACTCAAAATCACTTATATTATGGGACGGAGGGAGTACTACTGTGTACGAGTAGTATGTAGTACTACTTTTTACCTACCTTTTTGCTATTTTCACTCTTTGCCAATCCTTTTCACTTGAACGTGTATAGATAATTAAACCCACGCATATATAGAGGTGGTCATACATGCACATCAGCACAAGCAATTTACGTGGGGACATTCAGACATATGACTGTATACATATGAAAAAAAATCTCTAGATCCGCATAAACAACATGAAAAGCAGGGGACACAAATAACACCACAAAAGATTTAAAAAAAATTGGAAAACCTTATACAGGAACCGACGGTTCAGCAATAGCAAGCAAATAAAGAACACACGATACACCACAGAAGTATATCAGGCAGTGAGAGTGCGGTGCGTAATTAAAAGCTGTCGTATTCCCATCGGTGTGGGGTTTAAACTGGGGCTACCGGTGTTGTCATGTGGCGGTACAATGGATTAACACGTTGTCATGTACTCCCGTATGATGCTGTCTCGGATGCCCGGGGCAAAGCAAGGGCGATGGATCTCGGCCGGATCCCTTGGTTCAGGGCCTGGACCATACAGACGTTACTACGTGTGCTATAGCTTTGTGGTCCTGAAACCCCACATTCCAAGCAGCAAAACGACGTTACTATCGTCTGGGTTCGTGTACGCCTGTACGAACAACGGACACTGCTGCCGCATATTCGCGCTGTTGGATGTCACATTTTTCTCATGTGTTGGAACTTAATTGGAAATGCCGGTTAATGTGCCTTCTCTCAGAGTAGTACTGCAAATTAGCACCGGTTCTAAAATCTGTCTGCCGGGTTTCCTGTGCAGCCATATAATTGCTGGGGTAACTCAGATGATCGAGAATTAACCGGGCCATGTTAAAGCGCAGCCCTAATTTACCGTGGCGATGAGAAAACCAGTGAAAGATGTAAAAGGCAAGTAGTCCACTAGAGAGGAGCGAGACGGTCCATCCGGTCGGGCTGCATATGTGGCGCGCGGTACGCCTAGCCATGTGCCCGCCCGGAACCGGAACGATCCCTCCCATGTCCTACTGCGTACCTTCGTCGTCGGACCCAGTGTGCCGGCGGGAGAAACATGTGCGCCGCCGCGCACGATCGGTTCTCGGCTTCCTGCCACGGCCCACGAGCAAAGCTGCCGCGCGCGAAATCCGCCATGCGATCCCCCTTCTCCACGAGCGGACTGCAGGTGCACGCATGCGCGTGCACCGCATCGCCCGCCCGCGGGGTACCGATCGACGAAGCCAGAGTCACCAGACCAACAACCCACGCGTCCAATTTTGGCACGGATCCGGACCCGGCTAACTGCTGGCGCGCGTCACCTTACGCAATCAGCTCGCGGTTGAGCCCGCGGGCGAGCGTGGGCTCATCACGCGCGGCACGCGGCTGGGTTCTTCTTCGCCGTTTTCCGGGACTCCGTCTCCTTGTGATCTCGTTCCGGTGAAGGACCAGGTGGGTAGGTGAAGGTGAGGCAAGGTGGCGGCCCGCACTACAGCCTTCGGGCACGAGGACGAGGGCGTCTCATCACCGCGTGGCCGCGCGTGGGTCTCGTGGACGACGGAACTGTGCAAACTGCAAAGCAAATGCTCTGCGCCTCTGCCTCTGCTCCAACGTTCTGGAAGGACAAACCACATGCCGGATGATGCCCCCTTGTTCGTTCAACTTCAGGAAGGGGGTATGTCACTGTGGCTGTGCTTAGATCTAAATTTTAGTTCTTTTCCATCACATCAACCTGTCATACACACACAACTTTTCAGTCACATCATCTCCAATTTCAATCAAAATCTAAACTTTGCGCTGAACTAAACACAGCCTATGGCACTATCCACGAGTCAAATGCTCAATTTGGGTATGTCTCTGTTGTTACGATGCGATGATTGATCGAGTGCAGTCAGGACTCGCCCCGGCTTTACATGATTACAATGCAATGCGACTGAGTGGAACCCTCCAGGTGCTGACTAGCTGTACGTCGTACAAGGCGCAGAGAACAATATTGACCTGAACACATGTTACAGGTACACACATTCATCAACTTTTCCACAAGGAATGGAGCCCAAAAAGGGAACCAGGAGGGGGACGCTTGCATTTCCAGAAGTGGAGGCCTCAAAGCGTCAAATGCGAATGATGCCTAGCTTCCGGATTGAGGCAACTTTCACGACGTGACCCTTCACTTGAGCGTTCGTACTCCGTAACGACTACTCGTTTCAGCTTGTTATCAGATGAATCAGCGAAGGCAGATTGCTAACCAACTACGGGGTACTAGTATTCAACAACATGCCACATGAGAGTCGATGGGGAGAGAGCGTCACCCATGAAAGAAAGAAGAGAACGGCGATAGGTAGGGAAAAGGAGAGGATGCTTCTGCCATCTCTACCAACCTGTCTCCACGGATAAAGCTAGGCATCGTCCGCGAGCTTGGTGATCAGTGTCAGCTTTCATACATGCCGAGCGTCACGTTGCCAAAAGTCAGAAGCTACTATACATCAAAAGACAAAATGGATGTATCACATCACATGTCGCAAAGGTTAGAGGATAGGAGATGTTGGAAAAGAGCTGGTGGAGATTACGCAGCTCTACAATTGAATGCAATCACCAATGGAATTGGGGGACCGTAAAGCGTTCCTATCCCAGACAAATGGGATTTCGCAAATGTCAAACTTGTAAGTGAAAGATTGAAAATTGAGTGCACAAATGGGATTTCACACTGACAGCTGATTCATTTCTGGGTGTGCGCTTTGTGCTTAACAGTCACGCCTGCCAAAAAGAGGACATATCAAGGTTTAAGCGTACAACGAACCAAACAATCAGCATAGGTTTAGCTTAATAGCCCCAAAACAAAAACTAAAATTCAGGTACTCAGCCGTTCAGGTAAGACCAAACAAACTGCATCCAACTGAAATTTCGCTATTGCCAATCTCCTGAAATGTACAATCTGGAAAACCAGTAAAACCTACATTCTTATTGTCTGCTACAACAATGGAACTACAAGCTATATATGGTACAATGTTTCAGTATGGCGGGAAGCACCACCCCTTTTGTTGGATGTTTTTTCCCCAAAAGAACAGAATGGATATAGCAAAAGTCAGACTAATCTAGCGACTTAACTACTCCAGGAGAATCCCGAACTATACAAGGAAGCAGGAATAAACATTAGCATCACGAATGCCAGACACCTGCAATTCCATGTAGCCAACCAAATTAGGCTACTACATTCTGCTTATATGTTTGGTTGTACAAGCTAGTACTTGTCATATCTTCAACCCGCATGGTCATCTAACCATATGACCAAGTAATGACCATCAAAGTAGCTTGATCTAGATGCCTGCGATACCATCTTGAAATTAACAACCTTATATGTAGATAGGTTTCACGTCATTAGCCCCAAAACTCAAGCTACATGAGGGACATCTCCTCTGTCGGTTCCCAAGGGACTTCTGTATACACTGATTGCAGAAGAGATGGTAGCACTTGGTAATCACAACCTGCAATTGGAATATATTAGATCTGAATATCCAATGTTGATTGCTCACTGTTAAAGTGTCTTTTGACAGGTTATATTGTTAAAAGGACAGGTTATATTGTCAAGAGTGTCAAAGAACGAAATCAAGATCATTTACCTCCTTCTGCCTATCATGGCAGATACCACACTTCAATATCCCCCTATACTCCTTGACCTCATGACGAAGCTTTTCCAGGACTGCTGATTCACGTGCCTTGGCTCTAAGAGAGCTAGCTTTCCTTGACATAACCTCCAAATCATCCTCTATTCTCTTCTTACTAAACCTGGAATGTAACTCATCTTGTTAGATCAGCTATTGGAAAAAAATAGCCCATAGAAATGTAAAATATTCTTATAGAGCACCTCTCTTTCTCAAGTTCTATAAGCAGATCAGCGACTTCCAAACGACTGTTTCCAACATTCGCTTGTATTCCATCCAATGATTGCATAAGCTTTTGAGCATCTCTGTGCACATCAACCAGCTTTCTTTGGTAATTACTCAATGAAACAGATTGTTGCCATCCATCCTCTTGAAGTTTCCCAACCCGATCAGACCACATTTTAAGCTGGGAATCAGGGGAAAATAATATTCAGCACCTCCTGGAAGGATTGTATTGGATTATATAATATTTGCATTCGACCTACCTGATCTTCTAAGGAAACAATTTTCTGGTTGTACAGATCCATCAAAGAGCTTTCCTGCTGCAAGTTTCTGCGCAAAGAATATGTTTCCAAATGCAAAGCATCTTGTGTCTGTTTTGCTTTAACACCCTCCATGAAAATCTGCAGTGTAGATTTCACCAAACAAAAATGTCACAACTACTGAAAAAATAGTTTACTACCAGATTGATTCATCCTAAAGCTTCCATTCCTCAATGGGATTGAAATACCAAATGCAGAGTTAGCACATTTCTTATTCAATACATCCGAAGTAAACAAGTTTTACTATCAGTAAAATTTCAATAAAACATCAAACTAAAATTTTGGATCAAAACATACAGTCACTGGAACTGTAGATTTATCAGGAGTTCAGGACCCTTGGATAGGCTGCCTGGATTATCAAGGGCACTCCAAAGAGTAAGGAGCTATGGTACAAATAGCACGGCTAAAAATTTTCAATTTATCTCTACTATTAAAAAGCGCAGTCGTCCTGATTTTCTCTGGTTCTTTGACCTTGAAACAACACCATTTACCCAAAAAAAAAAAAAAAACTCAACAGTGTTGATGGTCATTTAGAAAAATGTTCCAACTTTCTTTTCAAAAAGATATCTAAATAAGGGCAGGGAATACTCATCCAGGAATCCACAAGGATTTTTTTTTGGCAACCAGTAGTTGCTGTCCACAAGGGTTTGGAACTTTGGCCTATTTTATGAAATTCACATCACCAACTTAACGCAAGTAAACAGCTTTTCAATGAAGTATTGAGTCTCCGGAAAATCAAATTAACAATATAACCAAATCTAACATCCTATGAATATATCAGAAACATGAAAGCTATTTGTGCAACCAGACTTGGTACAGTGGTAAATGGAACTCTTATAAAACTATAAGCTTGGGAGAGGATTATCTGAGATAATAGCTTTAAAGAAATCATTGAGTCACTACCTTGGTATTATCATCATCTCTTTCAATAATCTGCTGTAGCAATTGTTGGTTTTGTGCCTGTATGTCCTCATATGCTTGCCCGATACACTGGAATAGTTTAGTAAAAGTTTCAGACTCAGGATGACAATGTTTAAATATATGTTTAAAGCCATACTTGAACTGCATGCATAAAAGATGGCACACACCATCGACCTCCACTCTGTAAGCTTCACATTCTTCCTGTTTAGACTTCAGCATATGGGATAAACTGACTAGATCCCTGAACACAGTGACATTACACAGTAAGCATCAATTTCCTTTAGTAACCCTAAAAGAGAAGTGACCCCTACTTCAACAGTTCTAAGAGAAACAATGTTCAGAAGCATAATTCTGTACTTTCTAGAACTCCCAAGCTTCTGCCCTGATTCAGCAATCTCAGCTTCTGCAGTTGCTAGCCTCTGCTGTGTGATTGCTTCAGCTTCATTGGCAGCCTTAACACACTGCTAGCTTACTTTCATCAAGAGATGATTTCAGGGCATGAACATGAGCCCATTCAAGGAATTCCCTATCTCTGGATTCCATTACTTCCCTGCCACACACACAAAAAAAAGGTTATATACATCCAACGGAAGTTTCCATCACAAAATAAATAAACTTAAGTTAATGGTGATGAGTGATGAAATGTCATGGCCATAGTAGAGTGACCGTGCAATGAATTAAATACATGATAGGTAAACAATTAAACACGGCATTACACTGCACTCTTTGTCCTAAGAAGTGAGAGGCATCTATCTCTACAAAATATCACAAGTCATAGCAAAAAAAAAAAAAAGTTGTGTTGAGAATTATATATGATATAAAATTGAAATACCTGGAATCAGTGGATTCGCGCTTATACATATCCGCAAACAACTTAAGCTCCTTATTAGTTTGCTTCAGATCAGAAATCTACAGGGTTTTGGTTTCAATATGTCAAATTATCATGGGAGGACAAATTCCTGCAATAGCTAAACAAAACACCTTAATGAAGAGAGAAAAAAAAAGCTGAGTCTAAACAAACAAGATACCACTGATTGAAGTTGTGTTATATCAGATCCCACACGGGCAGATCTGCATGATGCTTCTTCATTATCACGTTCCTATTAAACAAAATAAACAGCCTGACACATTGGCGAATCAATGCCATAACACTTGCGAGTCATATGTGCAAGCCAATAACAAGCAATTTACCTTTCTGGACAGAATGCGAGAAAGTGAATGGACTTCTGCTCGCAAAGAATTCAACTCCAAGGAAGCCTCCTTGTGTTTGGTCATTTCACTCTGCATCGCGCCCATTTCCCTTGGTATCGATGACACTAAAGCTTTAAATTTTGTAATAACTTGATTCCGACCTGACAAGTGCAAACAATTCCTTATTACCTGCTTTAGCAAGACAAGTTTGAAAGTTACTCTTGGTAAAGTGAATAGTAACTACCGCACCAGGTTCTCTTGAAGCCTCTTCAAGTTTGAGAATAAGCATGTTTTTTTCATCACGTAGTTTCTGAATATCCTTCTTGAGATCAGCAATGCTAGACTCACAATATGTAGAAACCCTCTCAGGAATCTCAGCCAGATCAACTTTCAAATTAAATTGCCTTTCTTGCCACACAAACTTATCCTTATCAACCTGAAACATATCAAATAGGAATTCAACAAAAGATCAAATGCTCTAGCGAGACATTTTTGCTATACAACTCTGGAATCCAACAAATCCACTGACCAGTAACCACCTGTAATTTCTCTAATAATGTCTGGTAGTGATCCAATTCTGCTTGTGACTTCTGAAGTCGATCATTAACAAGCTGAAAAGCTTTTGAAGAACGAATGCTCTTGAAATCCATCAAGATATTCTGGAGGAGATTAAAAACACACACACAAAGTTAGTCATACAGGTTCTGATACTAAAAAATTCTCCCATGCAATAAATATCAAGCATGGGCCTCCAAGGCTAAGCAAGGATGCATTCTGTGCTTGATCAATCAACAAACCTGAAAAGTTGCTATTTTGTTCAAAATTTCAATTCTCTCTTCATGTAATCTCTTAATTTCCACCAACCGCTTTGAAATCAATTCCTGGTTGATAATTGGGTCAGATCATACATATCACAGGTAGTAATTTGGAACTTTAAAAATGAACGCTGGCAGTTACCGATAATTCCTTGTGAGTAGCTTCAAGATCCTGCATCTCTCTTTGTTTATCTCTGACCTTATCTTCAGGCATATTTTTGTTTCCTAATGTAGGATATGGGATTCGAGCTCCTTGTGTATTGTCTCTTTGAGCTTTAAGTGCTGCCAGTTTGTAGTTAGTTTCTTCCAACTCAGAAGCAGCACTGGCCAACTCCTCTTGACAAAGTAAACCAAAACATCTGGTTAGTTTTACCCAATGTATTAGGACAACGTATCTAGGTAAAAAAAATGTATAGGGAAAATATGGTACAAGTCTGAAGCGCTGGCGCAGTAAATATAAGAGTACTGCAACAGTACAGCCTATTATCGCAAGAATGCTCTCCAGAAGATTGCTGGTTAATGCGTAGGGAGGATAGATAGGAGTTGATGGCAACATGTTTGATAATTCAAGATGTATAGCAGGTCTCAAATGTTGCGAAACATGTTCCTTTAAATGGCACGGATGCTTATTTGAAAGTTAAAACAACTGTTAAGAAACATCAGCACAATCTCTAAACAAGATACCTTTTAGACGTCTATGCTCAGCTCTTTTTCGGGCACTGGAATCTCTTTGATTTTGATAATCCTCTGCTAACTGCTTGTGCTTCAAATGAAGATTACTTAATGTTTGTACGACATTATTGAGGCTGGACAACAGGTTGCTACTAGTACTCTGTAGTTGCTTACTGCGGTCTACAGAACATGAATAAAATTAGTACTTCTTTTGTATAAGTACAACTGAAAGCTATACTCCCTCCGTCCAACAAAAAACGAATCTGGACTGAATGTGACACATTCTAGTACAACGAATCTAGACAGAGACATGTCCAAATTCGTTGTACTAGGATATGTCACATCCAATACTAGGTTGGTTTTTTATGGGTCGAAGGGAGTACTAGTTAACAGAATATATGAACTAGAAGACGAACCATTTTCTGGTAATTTAGTGAGAGCAGCCAAAGCACACTCCTCATTTGCTTGCAAAAGATCACTTGATGGAAAAAAGATATCCCCAAGAGCATTAGCTGTGGATAGATGTAATGGAGGGGCATCACTTCCCAAGTGGCAACCAGGCAAACAACCTGAACTTTCAGTTGCACCAGATTCCACAAGACTTCTAAGAGTGTCCCTCTCTATGGGTGCACAAGTACCATCTGAAAAGAGAAGGTTTATAACTACCTGATAGGCAACTATGGAAAAGAATAGGAGCGGCCATCGTTAAAAGGCATATCAAGCTCATTAACATAAATAACTTATAACTTATTACATAATCTGAAAACTGCAGTTTTTGCAACCAAGCAGCATTATCTTAAACAATTACCACAAGAGCAATGGACCACAAAGATGACCAGATCAAAAGGTTTTTCCATAGTGATAATCATTTGCTACTTAAATACTCCCTCTGTCCCATAATATAAGGGATTTTGACGTTTTGCTTGCACTGTTTGACCACTCGTCTTATTCAAAAAATTTGTGCAAATATAAAAAAGAAAAGTTGTGCTTAAAGTACTTTGGATAATAAGTCACAAAAAAAATAATTCCAAAAATGTTTGAATAAGACGAATGGTCAAACAGTGCAAGCAAAATGTCAAAATCCCTTATATGAGGAGACAAAGGGAGTAGATGGCACTCCCATATTTCAAAACCTGTCTAGGAAAATGTAGTTGGGATGTTTTTAGAAAATAAAGGAAGTCATACCCTTTTGTACATTGTTGTGCCCTGAACCAGGGCTGGAATTAGGAGATCCACTTTTGCAAAAAGATCTTGACTTCAGGTCTGCCACAAGCTGATCAAATAAAGGGATTCAGGAAGAAACATTATAAAGTCCGTCTTTATAAAACATGCACAAAATAATAACTTACTTGTTCCCAAGAACTGTTGACCAAGGAAAGAGTCTCATTATGAGTCCTCTGCTTCTCTTTTAGCCCAGCGAATTTATTTTCAAGAGCACGATACTCAAACTTGTGGGCTTCTAGTTGCTCTGAGAGCTTTTGGTTTTTGTATTTGAGTACAGTAAAATCGAGCTGCCAAACAAGACAATATAAGTAGGCAGTGTGCGAAATCAAAACTAAAGGTATGTGTTTGGCAACAAAGAGAAATCACTAATTCAAGCATAAAAAGAAAAGCTGAACCAACATTCAAGTATCTTTTATTTACAACTTGAAGAAGAGCAGAGCCAAAACAGAACATAAACACAAAAGGAGTTGTACTGATGATATCACCAACATGATCGTTAATTTCATGCTACAGGACAAAAGAAAAAAAGGTTTTGTGCATGGATATTCCATATTGGACCAAATACGGTAACACATGAGTAAACGCATAAAAGGTATCATCCAGCATGCCATTATACCCTTGACCTATCCCTCCCAAAATTTAACCAATATTTTCCCATATTTCCCTCTTGTAAAATTAAATAACAAAGTAGGCGAATAATTGCCAGTTGCCACCGGGAGTAACAGCGATTAATTGTCAGTTGTCACCGGTAGTAACTTGGTGGCAAACTTCATTAATATTAATTTAACGACCCAATTTAGACCTTTATCTATATCAAAAAACAATAGCATATGCTATGGAAAAAGAAAAGGCGCTATGATTGTAAATAAGCATTGGCACATTATGGTATCATTGCCAGCAAGAAAATTAAATTTGTCCAAAGCAGCAGCAGAGCTAGGGCCCGGCCACCATGGGCAGGTGCCCGGGCTCCACCGTATTAGCCAGTGGATTACCACTTAATGCCCCTGCTTAATCTGCTTCTTTTAATAGAGGCTAAATCAGCTATGCAAGCAACAAAGGAGTCAAGACACAGCCTCACACCAATGTTTGCTGCGATCAGCCTAAGGCCAAAGCTACACACAGTTCTCCAACAGCCATTATCTACTTTTGACAAAAAATAATACTTATTAATCCTATAATCTAGCCCATTCGTTTAGGTTTGCCCAAGCTCAAGAAAACTTCTAGATCCGCTACTAGTCCAAAGTTAACCATTTCAATATCCATAAATGTAGCCACAAAAAAACTAAGATCATTTAAAAAACTCAAAATACGAAAGTTTACCAAGGAATTGCCACTTTCTGCTATCATGAACACGGGAAAACAAGAATGCAATGTAAGTCAAGTAACAATTTCACAAGTCAGCCTCCCATCTATCACCGAGTAATAATTATAGAATACATCAATTGCTCTAAAGAATCATAAACAATCGTGCAATAGTTGCAGAATCCGAAACGGATAATGCATAGCTCATTCCTACTAGTATTTTTGTTTTCACTGACAGGAGGCAATATACATAGGGCTTCTTCCACTAACGACCACAACACAGCAAGACTTGCAATTGCATAGAGCTCAGCATAAGTACAAAAGCATCAAACACTTGTCAAGAACAAACTCATCGATCTATACTCAAACAGTCCACAATAGATCTTTTAGCGGATGTATGGATTCCATGACATAACAAAACTGCTAAAAATCAGTCACCATGCCACCATCTAGCTACGACCCGGAGATACCCGACGCCGTCCTCGCCAAGAGCTTGCAGGTGGACGCCAAGATCATCAGGCTCCTCAAGTCCAAGTTCTAGAAGTCTTGATCATCCGCCATGGCTGATGAAGCTTCTATTTGCCCAGCTGTCCTAGATAACAAAGATATAGTACTCCTACGTGGAATATATGTTTATTCCCGTAAATACCGTTGCTTCTCGGTTGATATTCTGATACGATATTTGCCTGTATATATTTGGCACGTGAATAAATAAAAGTGCATTTGATCATTTCGAATTTGATGAATTCTCATACACATGTAGCAAATGTCGAACAAAAGATCGCTCGAACGAATCAAATCCTAGATTTGGGTTTGCTCGGTAAAGTTCTAACTTCTAACAAAACCTGAATCTAAAGTAAAATTGTAGAGCAACCTAAAGCCTCTAGCTCCACCTCTAAAGTGAAGTTTGGAGCTAGAGCTCTTCCAAACAGACCATGTACCTAGTTTAAACAAACTAGTTTTAGCCCACTGGTTTCAAAAACCAGCTTTGCTCTAGGCCTACATTATTCACTTTCGGGCCTGTTCAAGGGAAACTCTTTTAATCACCTAAGTGGATGTCCACTCGTTTAATACGTCATTTAAATAGTTATTAAGAAATTTGAAAAAAAATGACGATCAATATGTAATATATAACTCCATAAACATACAAGTTCAAATTCAACTGCTACAAGTTGTAATTTATGAAGTGATATATTATATATTGATCTATTATGTCATTTTTAATTTTTTTTGTAACTTTTTTTTGTCATGCATTAAACGGATAGACATCTACTTGGATGATTAGAATCTGTCTTCCCTGTTTAAAGCCTATTTTTACCTACTTTCTCCGTCCCACAATATAAGAGATTTTGAGTTTTTGCTTGTAACGTTTGACTACTCGTCTTATTCAAATTTTTTTTTTGCAAATATAGAAAACGAAAAGTTGTGCTTAAAGTACTTTAGATAATAAAGTAAGTCACAAACAAAATAAATAATAATTCTAAAAAATTTTGAATAAGACGAATGGTTAAACACTGCAAGTAAAAAGTCAAAATCCCTTATATTATAGGACGGAGGGAGTAGCGTATAAGCAAGTACTGACACCTGAACCTAGGACATGCATTATTTGATCTTCATGATAAGTCTTTCCTATGAAGTTCTTTTTATACGGTGTGAATCCAGTGTATTACAATTTTCAATGTAAAGCTTTGATTATCAGTGCCATACAAGGTCATATTACTAAGCAATAGTAAGTTGTTGGTTCATGTGGTTGCAACTCTTGTTAATTAACTCAGATAGTTTGTTTTTAAGAAAAGGTTAATATGGTTATTTTGAAGTAGTCTTGGTCTTTTTCGTTTTAAATTTTGTTTTACCATAGTTGAATTGGTCATGAATATAGAGAGGTTAGCCAATAATCTATTGCTTAATACTATTAGTTAAGATTTCAGTGTTTACCACATGACGGACATGAGCAATACTCTGGTTTCTACATGTGATAATATCGGTCGATCATAACATTAATGTGGTAGGTTGGTAACGGAAGGTTAAAGCATGATAACTGTCAAGAGGCAAGATCAAAACTAAGATGTTCAGAAATACAAAGATACATATATATGAACCATTTGGTCGAGGAAAAGTAGTCCTAGAGAAGCATACCACATGGGAAACAGGGGATGAAACATGATGGTATGAAAAAAAAAACATGTCCTCTATGCACACACATGATGTATGTGATTGTCGTATTGGGGATAAAGGTGGTTCAAATGCACAATGCTTGTTAGTACCATATTTTCTATTTATTTTTACTCAATTACAAGTAAAGGCGGATGGTGTATGGATACATTGAGAGTATCTTTTTGTTCTTCTAATATTGCATGAAGGGATGTTAACGTTTAGATATATTAGATCATATGCATGGATTCAATAAAAAAAATACATAGTACATATTCAAGCAAGATAATACTACACTATGTTATCATGTAGTGCACAAAATGACCGATTTCTCGCATCTAAAACATGACAAACATGTAAAAAAACAAAGGTTAGCCAAACTAAGTGCATTAGATATTTAGATGGGTCTTGAGCCCTTGACCCATTTTCCGTGTCATTGAAGTGCAATCTATTTATGCGTTCGCCAAAAAAAAACATTTTCCATGTAACAAGGTAATTGAATAATCTAAACAATACGTTATCTAACAGTAGCTACTAAAAAGTTCAAATAATCTAGTTAGATTTTGAAATACCTTAACCGCATTTGTCAGCTATATTAACATGCGGAAAAGGCTCTATGCACATAATTTTTCGTATAAAATTGTTACAAACATTGACATGGCATGATGCAAGGAAATCTGGATTTCCTATTACTCCTATCTAGTAAATCAAGAGGTTGAGAATTTCGATTGTAATAAAAAAATTAATTATGTCTAGCAAATGCGCTTAAAAAATAATGAAAGTTATTGCCTTGTCCTAATCAAACTAAATTTGGATTTGCTAATATCTATATTGTTTTTAGCATCAAAGCCGCTTTTACCCAACAAAAAGGGACTATATTGCGAAGTCAATCTAGGAGTAAAGAATTTATATGCTAATCCATCGAAACAAATGTTGGGATTCCACTAGGATTGATTTGAGGGATGGCAGGATTTTGTGCAGCGCTAGCAGGAAAATTGTTTACTATGACCCGATGGAGCATAATATTTAACATGTGTATTCAACAGATGAAATTTTGAATCTGTTAGATAAAAGAAAAATGCATCTATCTTTAGTTAAAATGAATACGTTCCAATGGTTTGCAATGCCTGGAGGAGTAAAAAGAAATAAATACTATAGTTATTCCTTTCTACTCCTACGTCTTATACGGAGATAGTCTAGTTTATTATGAACAGATGACCAAAATGAGAAAATTACATAAGTCTTTTAAAGTCCACTTCCTAATAATTTTTCCTTATGTAACTTACTCATTATGCTGAACACTGGCAAGTCTCGACACTGTAGCACCTAAGGGACAGCAAAGTGTTTCGCTAATGGAATGGTTACTACAAACACTGATTGCAACGCTAGGACAAATGGTTACCACAAACACTGACCGAAAGGAATGGACAGAACATGTTGGGAAAAAAATATCAAGCTAAACAGAAATGGCCCCTTAAATCTGAAGGTATGTCTTATTATTATATAGCCGCAAGCATTGTAGTGCTAAGCACAACAGTTCTAAGGGGCTGAAGTGCTCAACAGACAGTAAACAGCACTAAGATATGCTTACCATATCAGTATCGCACAAAAAGTAAATAGACAACATAATGAGGAATAGATTCTGTAACGCCAAGTGAAGGGGTAGAGCTTTTCCTCCCTTTTCTCAAAATTTCTCTCACACAACAGATCAGAAATGACGAATGGCACAATGAAAGACCGAAAGTTTCCACTAATACAGTACTTAAATACGGAAAAGAAAGCACCGTTCCATTAGATGCAAGTGGAATTTGCTCTGACCATGCCATGGTGGTGGAAAGAACAGAGGAATGATGTCTGCAAGGACCCAGAGCTCCACCAGTCCAGCCCTCCATGCTATCAGTTTCTCCAAACCTCATGAGTCACAGCTAGAACCTTGGTATAGTGGTGCCAAATCAAGTCATTTTCTCCATTCACTTGTGGTTCACAGTTCAATCTATCATATCACACCGGGCCAACTCCAAAAAGAATGACAAAAACCTGGAACAAAATAAGTTGAGTGTGAACCTGGAACTTCACATAAAGATGTTCAAGCAGTATGGATGCAGCATCCATGATTCCAATCAAGATCCGAAAATATTTAGACATATGAACATGTAAAGTATTTGGAACAGTGAATGTGATATACTACCTCCGTTTTTTAATATATGACACCGTTGACTTTTTCTCACATGTTTGACCATTCGTCTTATTCAAAAAATTTATGTAATTATAATTTATTTTATTATGAGTTGTTTTATCACTCATAGTACTTTAAGTATGATTTATATCTTATATATTTGCATAAAATTTTTGAATAAGACGAATGGTCAAACATGTGAGAAAAAGTCAACGGTGTCATATATTAAAAAACGGAGGTAGTATATCACATTCACTGTTCCAAATACTTTACATGTTCATATGTCTAAATATTTTCGGATCTTGATTGGAATCATGGATGCTGCATCCATACTGCTTGAACATCTTTATGTGAAGTTCCAGGTTCACACTCAACTTATTTTGTTCCAGGTTTTTGTCATTCTTTTTGGAGTTGGCCCGGTGTGATATGATAGATTGAACTGTGAACCACAAGTGAATGGAGAAAATGACTTGATTTGGCACCACTATACCAAGGTTCTAGCTGTGACTCATGAGGTTTGGAGAAACTGATAGCATGGAGGGCTGGACTGGTGGAGCTCTGGGTCCTTGCAGACATCATTCCTCTGTTCTTTCCACCACCATGGCATGGTCAGAGCAAATTCCACTTGCATCTAATGGAACGGTGCTTTCTTTTCCGTATTTAAGTACTGTATTAGTGGAAACTTTCGGTCTTTCATTGTGCCATTCGTCATTTCTGATCTGTTGTGTGAGAGAAATTTTGAGAAAAGGGAGGAAAAGCTCTACCCCTTCACTTGGCGTTACAGAATCTATTCCTCATTATGTTGTCTATTTACTTTTTGTGCGATACTGATATGGTAAGCATATCTTAGTGCTGTTTACTGTCTGTTGAGCACTTCAGCCCCTTAGAACTGTTGTGCTTAGCACTACAATGCTTGCGGCTATATAATAATAAGACATACCTTCAGATTTAAGGGGCCATTTCTGTTTAGCTTGATATTTTTTTCCCAACATGTTCTGTCCATTCCTTTCGGTCAGTGTTTGTGGTAACCATTTGTCCTAGCGTTGCAATCAGTGTTTGTAGTAACCATTCCATTAGCGAAACACTTTGCTGTCCCTTAGGTGCTACAGTGTCGAGACTTGCCAGTGTTCAGCATATGCATCGCGTTTTTATTTTTACAAATTTAATTGGACTTTCAGAGTTCATTTAGAAATCATACTACAAAACGAAAGGACGTCCTATCTGCTGCGGATGAGTTGATTCCGTTGTCGAATTTGTCTGAATCATTGGCTAGGAATGGGCTAATATTGTCTGAATCATTCGACAACAGCCGATGGCTCTTGGGGACTGGATTGTGACTTGGGAGAAGTTTCAAACTTTCCATCCCTTTCCAAGATTATTATAGCTACAGGTTCTCAGATAAAAAAAAATGGCTCTTGGGGACTGGATTGTGACTTGGGAGAAGTTTCAAACTTTCCATCCCTTTCCAAGATTATTATAGCTACAGGTTCTCAGATAAAAAAAAAAGATTATTGTTACTGCAACTAGCCTTGTAGGAGTATTGTTCTAACAGGCCCGTTTATATATCTTTTAAATTACGTAGAGACACTGCCTCAATTATTATTATTATTATTGTTTGTCACTGTTCGATATAAACAGTGTAGACGCATTACCGATTATTCCAATACTGCTAACAGTCCTTGGATTCCATTCCTTAAATGCCAACGATTCCTTGTCCAAAACCCTCCAAAACGAAACCGAAAGAAATTCAGATTTAAGCAGGTAATCTCCACTGCACATAGTACTACTCAAAGAGATGCTTAATTATCAAAAGAGAGTAACCATTTCCTTCTTGTTAAATAGATTAATCTGATAATTTTAGAACAACTTTCATATAGAAAATTTTCACACGAAACGCACTGTTTAGCAGTTTGAAAAGCGTGCCACGAAAATCCAAAACTTCATCCAATCTTTCAAGAGGAAACGAACGGGGCCTATAACTGCAAATTCTCCGGGGAAAAATATTGAACTGGAATTAGCCATTGTTCAAACAGGCCCATTTATACATCTCTTTCAAATTACGTGGGCACACTGTCTCACTTTGTTTTGTCATTGTTCGATATAAACAGTAACGTATTACCGATTATTCCAACACTGCACACGATCCTTGGATTCCACTCCTAAAATGCCAATGATTCCATTTCCAAAACCATCCAAAACGAAACCAAAAGAAACACACACAACCAAATCTGTACCACTAGGCAGGTCATCTCCACTGCACATACTACTCAAATAAATGCTTAATTATCAGAAGAGAGGACCATTTTTTTTCTTGTTAAACACCAATAGTACTAGTAGGTTTATATTTGTAGAGTACTAGGTACTTGATTTAAAGCACGAGAAACGAGCCAACGACCGAAGGAGGCCAAGTCCAAAGATGGCAACACAAGCGATTGCACCGATGCACGCCGCCGTCGTGCACCGCCACCACGTTCTACCACCCCGCCGCTGCGTGCGCCGCCGTGGCGTCTTCGTCCGCGCCTCGGCCGCCGCCGCCGCCGAGACGGACACGCTGTCCGCGGCCTTCTGGGACTACAACCTCCTCTTCCGGTCGCAGCGCGACGAGTGCCTCGACTCCATCCCGCTCCGCGTCACCGAGGGCGCGATCCCGCCGGACTTCCCGGCCGGCACCTACTACCTCGCCGGGCCGGGCATCTTCTCCGACGACCACGGCTCCACCGTCCACCCCCTCGACGGCCACGGCTACCTCCGCTCCTTCCGCTTCCGGCCCGGCGACCGCACCATCCACTACTCCGCGCGGTAAGTCGCGCCGCGCGCAGGCAGCAGCAGCAGGTTTGTCAGTGAGAGCGACAGACTGACAGTGCACGCCGTGCAGGTTCGTGGAGACGGCGGCGAAGAGGGAGGAGAGCCGGGACGGCGCGTCGTGGCGGTTCACGCACCGGGGGCCCTTCTCCGTGCTGCAGGGCGGGAAGCAGGTGGGCAACGTGAAGGTGATGAAGAACGTGGCCAACACCAGCGTGCTGCGGTGGGGCGGCCGGCTGCTCTGCCTCTGGGAGGGCGGCCAGCCGTACGAGTTGACCCGCGGACGCTCGAGACCGTCGGCCCGTTCGACCTGCTCGGCCTCGCCGCCGCGCGCGCCGCCGGCGACAACAGGGCGACGAACGCGTCTGCAGCACGGCGGCCGTGGCTGCAGGAGGCGGCCTCGACGCCGCCGCGCTGCCTGCTCGCCCTGTTCTTAGCGGTGCGTACACTGCACCGGTGCAGCGGCCTCCACTTCGATCGATTCGGACCGACCTGATTTGACGCTGGTGCGCGCGTGCGTGCGTGCGTGCGTGCAGGGTGTTGACATGCCGGCAGAGGCGTGCTGGCGCACTACAAGATCGACCCGCGGCGGGGGCGTCTGCTGATGGTGGCCTGCAACGCCGAGGACATGCTCCTCCCGCGATCCACTTCACTTTCTACGGTCAGCTCACCATCATCGCCTCGACCAACCACGCATTTTCATATCGCTCCTCCAAAAAAAAAAATATCACATTCAACGGCGTTTCCATGGCAGAGTTCGACGCCACTTCGACCTCGTCCAGAAGCGCGAGTTCGTCGTGCCGGACCACCTCATGATCCACGACTGGGCCTTCACCGACACCCACACTACTCATCTCGGCAACAGGATCAAGCTCGACATCCCGGTAAGGAAGAGAAAACAAAAGAAACTTGTCCATGGAATGCGCGCGCGCGCACTGGCGTCTGATGCTGACGTTTTGGTTGCTGGTTGGTGCCGTGTCGGGCGTAGGATCGCTGCTGGCATTGACGGGCACTCACCGATGATCGCGGCGCTGGCCGTGGACCCGAGCAGGCAGTCGCGCCGGTGTACCTGCTTCCGCGCTCCCGGAGGCCGAGGCGGGCGGCCGCGACTGGAGCGTCCGATCGAGGCGCCGTCGCAGATGTGGTCCGTGCACGTCGGCAACGCGTTCGAGGAGGCGAACCGCCGGGGCGGCCTCGACGTCCGGCTGCACATGTACAGCTGCTCCTACCAGTGGTTCCATTTCCACAGGATGTTTGTAAATTTCAACGCCACAAAAAAAAAAAACAGTAATCCATATTTGCTCGTTCTTGCATTTCACATTGCAGCACAACGATCATCGAGTGATCTGCATCACAGGTTACAATTGGCACCACAAGAAGCTGGACCCGTCGTTCATGAACGCGGCGAAGGGGAAGGAGTGGCTGCCTCGCCTCGTTCAGGTGGCCATCGAGCTCGACAGGACGGGAGCGTGCCGGAGGTGCTCCGTCAGGAGGCTGGTCGATCAGCCACGCCAGGCCGTGGGACTTCCCGGCGATAAACCCAAGCTACGCCAACCAGAGGAACCGGTTCGTCTACGCCGGCGCCGCGTCCGGCTCCCGCAGATTCCTCCCGTACTTCCCGTTCGACAGCGTGGTGAAGGTCGACGTCTCCGATGGATCGGCGCGGTGGTGGTCTACCGACGGGCGCAAGTTCGTCGGCGAGCCGGTCTTCGTCCCGACCGGCGGCGGGGAGGATGATGGCTATGTTCTTCTTGTAGAGGTAAGACGGAGTGCCCGTTCCATCAACATGAAGTACGAGTGTTTTGTTTTTTCTTAAGATTTAGTACAAATGTTTACTACTGAATTAACATCAGGACTTGTGATGTCTCTTTGCTTCTTGACAGTATGCAGTCTCCAAGCACAGATGCCATCTAGTGGTGCTGGATGCAAAGAAGATAGGGACAGAGAATGCACTTGTGGCAAAACTAGAGGTGCCAAAGAACCTCACTTTTCCAATGGGATTCCATGGTTTCTGGGGAGATGAATGAGCATAGAGCAAGCATCAAATTCAGTCTAACTCTGGAGAGAATTTGTCTTGAAAAGGCAAGAATTTTGCCTCGTGTATTGATAAGAGAGTTTTGTGATAATCTGTCCATGGCGGAGAGGAATTATCAGGGGAACCAAATAAATACTGTACAAAAATATACTCCAGTCTCGGAATGAAAATTCGTCTCACCAATTCACACCAATTCATTAAAATCCCACTCATGTTAACAGAGGTGAGAGAATAGCACATTGCAGTTCCATATGAAATACTAATGTTTTAAGGCAATAATTCATAGTATTCCCATAGCGTAAACACATAAGACCTCCACTGAGAATCTTGATGTCTTGGCAATTTTAAAATGCAAGTTCTTGAACTGGCAACTAAGAATGATACCATCCATGATCTTAACCCATTCGACAAGAATTAAAAGACTAGAACATATCCTGTACACAGCTAACAAACCACCAAATGTGAAGTCGACGAATTTTTGGCATCACTTAATGCGAGCCACAGTCACCACAATGAAGACGAACACTGTGAGCATGAAGGACATTCTCACTGTATCGTCATACAAATCATAGTCCTCACTCTGAACTTGAAAGAGCATGTTCACGAGCTTAAGTATGCTCTCAAGGAATTCCTTGATCTTTGCCTGGGTGGTTTCCATGACCCACTTCATCACTCCAGGAGAAGCAGAACTTCCATTGGGATCAGCATCCTTAGCTGAAAGAAAGTACCAACCAGATTAATATTGCTTATCCAGGCCCAAATTGATATTTTATTTTATTCTTAAAAGATGTACTTAAAATGCTAAAGCTAAAAGCCACATACCATCCTGAAAGGACTTCCTGAATTCTTGCACCACCTCATTTTTCATCACGGCGTCCCATACAGACTTATCAGTTGACAAGGCCATAACCATTTTCTGCATGTTGGGAGATGAATGTTAGGCAAAGACCGAAAAAAGAATAGGTCATCTCTAGAAAATAATATTTGGTGTTACCAAATAAAAAAGTTCATCATTGCTATACATAAATAGGAACTGAATCAAACCCACATTCACCTGGACAGAAGAATCTACTTGCAATAGGTGGAATGCATCCAGCACATTCCGATGTTCCCTCGTCAAAAGAGCAGTTGAGTTAAGGACAAGCATAGCAGGTTCAATACATTCCTCTGATGCAGTGTCTGGTGTAGAGTGTTCTAAGCTGGCTAATTGGTCAATCTTAATATCAGATGGAGTAGAATCCTCAATCTTAATATCAGATGGTGTAGAACCTTCAGCAAAATAATTAACAAACATTCCAGATGGAGGAAGTCCTGAGATGGGGGACAATGCAAGTGCTTGGGCAGGTGCATCAGAATCCAATCCAGGATGGTTTTCAAATACCCTGCATGCAACAGAAAACAGTGTGTGTTTTTTTATATAAAATATGTAATACCAGATTGCATAAAATTAATCAATTGAAGAGCTGATAAGGTCTACCAATAACAGAGGGGATAACAAAGCAATGACGAGTATGTGTATGCAGTTGGAGAAGTACTACAAAAATTGCTTCTTTTAGCAGGATAAGTTGAAAATTGGAGATCCAACCGCATTGTACGGCATACCACATCTAGACGGTGCATACACAACGATTTCAGAAACATACAAACATAGCTTGACGGGGGCTCTGGGCATAATAACTTCCACGCTACAAATTTTTGCCAGTGGCTATAGGCATAATAACTTCCACGCAACAAATTTGTAATTAAAGGACGATTATCACCGATAACAAAACATGGAAAACCTCCCCCCTTTTTTATATTATTATAGAAGAAAATCAATTAGCAAGTAATTAAACAAGGCAGTTCCGATCTTTTCTAGATAATCAAAGATCAAAACTTGTAAACCTAAGAGCATAAAGTAGAATCTTACTCTTGGATGCTAGCAACGGCGGCGCGGACTTCCTGGTCGGTGGGCGGGGCCCCGAACGCCTCCGCGTGCTCATCCGCCGCCTCCTGGATAGCGTCGAACGCCCCAGAATCCGCCCCGACGGCGTCATCGCCCTGGGCGACGACCACCTCCCAGTCCTCATCGCCATCAAGGCGGAGCGTGCGGGACTCCCAGCACCCGACGGAGGCGATGGAGCAGGGCGGGGGAGGCGAGGCGGCGCGCATGGCGCGGGCCCCGGCTCGCGTGGCAGGGCGGCTCCC
>CM020181.1:19907713-19920987 GCA_009805545.1 Oryza longistaminata
GCGGCTCCCGCTGGAGATGGAGACGGCGGGAGACAGGGCGGCGCCACCGCGGAGCGAGGAGGAGCCGGCGAGGCGGACGAGGTGCTTGCCGCCGGCCGGGTTGCTCATGGCGGCGGCGCCCTGGTGGAGCCTAGCGGACGTCTCGCCCCCTCTCCAGGAGCTCTCCCTCCTCCTGTACACCACGTGGACAACCATGGCAGGGGCCTCGCCGTCGCCGGCTCGCAGCTGATGCTCCTCCGCCTCCCCCGCCGCGGTTTGTTCCTCTTCGCCTTCCGGCGAGGCGGCGTACGAAGTGGGAGAACCGGCAGATTAGTTTGGGTTCCGAAACCAAATCAGTATTCGGTTTATTATTAAGATGGGTGGGGTGGTTTGTTAACGGATGATATATTTCCGCAGGGGAAGTGTTTGAAAGTACAACTCGTAAGTTGTATTATCTCTATCTCTTTCTAAATGTAAAAACTTGTAGCGTGGATAAATAAAAGAATGATTTTTTTATATCTATCTTTATGAATGTTTAAATATAAAAATGAAAGAATGGACTTTTCACATCTACTTTGTTAACTGTACATGTGCTTTGTTAATTGTACACACGCTAGTTAGGTTTATATAGTTTTTTTCTTTTTTTAGCAATATATGTAGTGACATACTATTTTTTTAATATACCACATTGTTAATTATTATGTATATTTTAAATCATAGATTTGACAAGAATACTCATATTTACGGCTAATTATTTTCTAAGTGGAATACGCTCGTGACGTTTCGTTGATCTCAGGATGTACTAGCCAAGTATTTATGAGTTGTTTATAAGGATAAGATGTGTATGCGTGTTTTTATAATGATGAGTATGCGCGCGTTGTGAGTGTCTGGGTTTATACTGTATTTTTAAAAAACACTATTTAAATATTACTCATTCTTTATTTTATCATTAAAGATATTTTAGCAATGACTTGTATTTTTTATATTTACACCAAACTTTTAATAAGACAAATAATCAAATGGAAAGTCAATGACATCATATATTAAAATGTATAGAGAGAGTATATGAATAATTTCATTGCTTCTCTCCGCATAATATATTATCAGTTTTTTTTTATCTTAATGGATTGTTAAAAAAAGTTTATATATTTCTGCAAGAATTCAACTAGAGAGACTTCGATCTGCCCACCATAATTGCCCAATTATTTATACAAATATAAAAAAACGAATCTAAAGCTTTTTTAAAAAATGAAGGGATGGTTTCTCTTTAATTTTCCTTCCCTCACAAGGCATCGTGCAATACAATTCGTTGTTTAGATGTCTATTCGGCCATATTTACTACTAGTAGCTAGTATCTACGTCATTTTCGCTTTTAGATTTAGAGAATGAAGTTTATCCACGTTGCGTTCAGCATTAGGTTCTGCAACAACGATCATTACAATGCGTGCGTCTATGCGCTCGTATATATTAGTCTCGATGCTTTCTCACTGACACGTGGACACAAAGAATATATATCATCCCCGACGTACCTGTCTAACTGATCGCAAGAAATTAACTCATTTTTTTGATAAATAAAAACAACTGCGTGCCGCCCAAGGCTTTGGTGTTGCTTACTCTAATACTCCTACTACTTTATTCGATTTAGGAGTAGAAAATTTTATGCTTTGGTTTGACACGGTTGGCATGACTGCAATGTATGCCGCATTTGCTACACAGCATATTGCTGCGACTTCAGGATGCCGAGAACATCATACGTGAAAGGGGAGTTAGTCAAAAAAAATACGTGAAAGGGGATTTGGTCGTATACATCTCTGTAGTCCCTAAAAAAAAATTGAACATCTCTGTTACAGAAAACGGGTTGGGTTCCACGATCACTGCGGGCGGGGTGCGTACGCGATTTTGTGGTATACCATATCACATCACTGCAAGAAACAGTACGGATAAATAGTTTTGCTCTGCTCCACTAGGATTAACGAGCCTCCACTATTGATCATCGTATTGATTTTGCGTGTAACCAGCAGCGTCCGCCATGAGCAGTGCTTCGCACTAGCTCGCCCAAGCTGTATGCTACTACAGATTGGTGCCCCCAGCGTGACGAGCTTGGAGTTGACGAATTCAGAGACCAAAAGAGAGACGTGGGGATCAGAGTATATCAGACGGCCTCACGTCGCTTTCCAGATGGCCGGGTCTCCGAACCGTAACGCGAGAGGAGACATGGTGCGCGGCGCGAGATGAGAGAGACGGCGAAGCAAACCAACCCAAAGGATGAGATTTATGTTGAGCACGAGACCATCAAGCAACAAGCATACGCCGATACGCGGATTGTGCGGCGAGATCTCCTAACCAATATGCGCATCGATTCGACGGGAGCTCACTTGGGTTTTCGTTTTGTTCTCTCCGCGACGTTTAGTTAGACCAGATACAATAGCAGGCTATAAGTCAGCTACAAATATATTTTAATGAGATAAATAAGAAGGGAGGAGAGCAGCGGGCTACAAATTTGTAGCCAGCTATAGCACGGACTCCAAGACACATTGTGTGTATGGCAGGTGGAACCAAGTATTAGAGCAAGTTTAATAGTATAGCCAACTGCTAGCTCCAATTCATCTATAGCCAATCTAATAGCTCATTCATACAATAGTTACATACAACACTATTAATACATGGTCCTACCTGTCATACACACACTGTGTCTTGGAGTCCGTGCTACAACTGGCTACAAATCTGTAGCCCGCTGCTCTTCTCTCCTCTCATTTATCTCCTTAAAATATGTTTGCAGCTGGCTTATAGCCTGCTATTGTACCTGCTCTTAATAGTGTAGTATGTAACTATTGTATGAATAAGCTATTAGATTAGCTATATATGAATTGGAGCCAGTAGTTGGCTATACTATTAGACTTGCTCTTAGTTTTTCACCGTTTAGTATCGTGGATTACGTGGTGAGAAATACCAGCGCGTTTAAAAACGTGTGCGTCGATATAGAAGATTACATGCGAAGTTTATGAAAACACTTGTTTTTCTTTTTCTTTTTTTTCCCTTTTATTATGGGCTTCCATCAGCAGCATATCGCAAGTTGCAATTTGCAACCGGATACTTATCCATGACGCTCGGGCTGGTGAAGACCGCGGTTTTTGCGCTGCTTGTGCTTATTGTTACAGAAAAAAAAAATCCAACATTGATTAGATTATCAAATGGTTCGTGAGACACACAGTAGCTACGAGAAAACAGAAGAACGGTAAGACGTCGTTTCTCCACGAGCCCGGCCAGGCCGCCACCGATCAGTGGGCCGACCCAGTACACCCAGTTGCCGGCGAAGTTGCCGGCCGCGACGGCCGGGCCGAAGGAGCGGGCCGGGTTCATGGAGCCGCCGCTGAAGGGCCCCGCCGCCAGGATGTTGGCGCCGACGATGAAGCCGATGGCCATGGGCGCGATGGTGCCGAGGGAACCCTTCTTCGGGTCGGCCGCCGTGGCGTACACCGTGTACACCAGAGCGAACGTGATCACGATCTCCATCACCACGCCCTCGATCTCGCTGATTCCGGCGAGGGCGTGCGTCGGTATAGCCTGCGAATTAGCAAGCCCGATTCACTTAGCTCAAGTGCAAAGCACGGATACTGCGACGTGGAGCCATGGCGTGGCAAGTGGCAACCGACCTGTCCGTGGGTGGAGAACTGCAGGAGCAGGCACGCGACGGACGCGCCGAGCAGCTGAGCGACCCAGTAGAAGATGCCGGTGAGGATGGTGATGTGGCCACCGACGGCGAGGCCGAAGGTGACGGCGGGGTTCAAGTGGCCGCCGGAGATGTTGGCGGCCATGGAGACGCCGACGAACAGCGCGAAGGCATGGGCGATGGCGATCGCCACCAGACCAGCTGGGTCTAGCGCGCCGCCCTTTGTCAGTTGCCCTGCACAACGAAGATTTAGATGAGCAACATAGAATGATCACTGTGCTAAGTGGTACAAGCAGAGTTGGGATGAAGTTTTCTGAAACATAAATAAGAAGCTCACCGTAGGCAATGGCGGAGCCGACGCCGGCGAACACAAAGAGGAGTGTGGCAATGAACTCGGCGACATAGGCCTTGATGGACGAGGCACTGAAAGAGTCGCCGCAGCTTCCAAATGCAAGCTTCACCATCTTTCTTTATGCGAGTAGAAGAGCTTTTAGGCTAGGACTTCAGAGGAGATGGTTGATCACACTGATGCAGGTAAGCCCTTCTTCAGGCCCCCTTTTATACACACAACAGATGACTGTAATGACTTGATGGACAGTACTAAAATGTTCATTACAATATTATGGGCGGCGTGAAATGATAACCACAAGATTGATAATCTAAAAATTAATCGTGTTTTGTGGTTTATATTGGCCGACCAACCACTCTGTTCTGCTGAACGCCTGAACTTCTCTGTTTATTGTGATTGTTTAGACATGAACCACGCTAGGATACACCACAAGACAATAAGAAAGAAGCTATCGGGTCATGTATTATCTTATCTACTGGCTAATAAACATTATGGAGCATTGTAATGACTAAACTGTTGTTGGGTCATGTTCTTGATGTATTATCTGATATCTTATCTTCTTATCTTCCTTGACTCCTAAATGTAGGAGAAATCAAATTTCTGAATATTACTTAAACAAAAGTTTTTCTTGGCTGTAAAGGGACTTCTGCAATCCTGTATTGGAAGTGATATACTTTGTTGATCTTTACTTAGGTATTGCATTATGAATAGTAGTAGAAGTTTTCCCTGCAATGAAAGTTACAAAAGACAACCACTGAAGAGTATGTGAACAAGAGACTAGCTACATTGGTATCATTAATTAGCCCAAACCTGAATTCTGTTGTTACCAATCGTTCATGTAATTTATGACCGAAGGTTCAGTTCAAAGAGTGGTCGGAAAAGGGATTGTGACAGGAATCCAATGGACATTCTGGAGTAGGTAAGGCTAGCAATTAAATCAATTGAGCTCGTGGCTGGTCCGGCAATTGAAAATTTGAAATAACAGGTTTCAACAATATGATAGTGCTAGAATGAGTGGTAATGACTTCATGGCACGAAGGAGATGATTAGACGACCAAACCAGGCAAACTTCTTTATGCTATCCTCTGTAGTTGCTAAGCTCATTATTTGTGCAGTCAACATTTGTGCAGAGTTTCCTGGAATTCACTTTTTCATACAAAAGAGAACGGTGGATAACTCATCTGGTACTGGTAGGGAGCTACAAGGAGCAAGCCCTGGCCTGGGTTCGAGTCCCTATCTTACCATTTTCTTCTCTCTCAACAATTGATACCAAGTCTCTCCTTATTATCACAGTTTTTTCATACAAAACTTGTTCTTCGGGCATATGAAACAAAAAAATTATGGACCACAGATAATCAGGAATTCATATGAGTTTCCTCTGAAATGGGAATGGGGTTTCTGGTAGTTCATACTAAATTACTAATCAATGTCATTAGCACTTCTGGCGGTGGTCATACGAGCTCAAGCCAATAATGGCACAGATTAGGTCCTGAAGCAACAACTGCAAGAGAGAGAAAGAGTAGATACTTTGTCATGCCCCTATTCATTATGCAAACTCCATCATCCTGTGGTGTTTAGGCTTAAACAATGCCTTAATGGTTCTTTAGCTTATCTCATTAGGCATATTATTGAGAATACCCAGCATTTCAGAGACTGGTGGATGTTTTCTTTGTTCATTTCCTGACCTGTTTCTGCAGATACAATCAAGCCCTCTGATAATCTAATGCAAGCTGCACTGAGCCATACAACCTTGTGCTCACATAATCCAAAATTTTGCATCTATAACTTTTTGGAAATGGTTAGATATCTCCAACATTACAGAAGGAGATAGGCACCTGAACAGGTCATAACATTTCACCTGGTTTGGTGTTTCATCAGTAAACCAGTTCCATGACATTGGGAATGTCATTTTGTCCCTTAAGGGCATGTGCACTCATCCTTTTTGTGTGATGTATATGGCTATGAAATTCTAAATTTTTTCTATAACATAAATAATTGTGTGAGATATCATTACACCAACATGCAAATTTAAATCGAACTAGACAACTTGGAATAACAAATCTGACTAGTAGTATTCAGTATGTATTTCTGTTTTTCACATTTTGTAAATCAAGTTTGAAATTGATTTTTTGCAGGCTGATAAATAATTAATTGACCAATACTTTTATATTTAAAGTTTTCTATACCTATTTGATTAGTATTTCATACTTACAAACAAACAAGGGGACATACCCTTAGGGGATGAAAAAAAATCCAAAAACATTTGCTTCCATCGGAAGATTTTGGTGCCATATACTACAAAAGGCCATGCTCTTCGGTCTCCACGAACCTTTAAACCCTTGTCTTTCTCTGAGTTGATTGTTGAATCAGGCATCCTATTGCTTGCTGTTATGGTCTACGCTTACCAGTGCAGATTAAACTTTTGTGTAATGGTATCAATTCAGTATTAGGGTTAAGATTCTGTTTACCAGAGAAAAGCATGCAGCTATGCATATCTTCCTTAATTGTCAATCACCTGAGACCATCAAATTCATACTATGAATTCACATCAGCCAAGGTTGGTAGTTCTGTTCACCTTCTCAGCATTATACCAAGCTTTGCAGTTTGCACCAGGAAGCTCCATTTCTTGCAGAAATCAGCATGGAATCTGAGCCTTTAGCATCAAGTTCATCAAGGTAAGCCAGTAAGGTATCATGGTGTATGGCCTACTTGGTGCTATTTGTATGAGCTGCTTCAGCTGAACCCATATCAAAGCTAGGCTCCTAAAATTTGTCACCCACATACAAATTTCACAGAGAAAAGACCATGATGTCATCCAATTCCCTCTTCCAGCGTCTGGCAAAATGGTGCCCGTGGTTACTGAGAGATGAGCCGAAGAAGCCTGTCAAGGTTCTCGTCACCGGCGCCGCAGGTAATACAGAACTCGGAAGCTAATCAAACACTTAAAGCAGCTAAACCAAAAATACGACCAGAAGGCGAGCAGAGAAAAACAAATCACTGACGACATTTTGTGCTGTTTTTTGCAGGGCAAATAGGGTATGCCATTGTCGCGATGATCGCGAGGGGTCTAATGCTAGGAGCCGACCAGCCGGTGGTTCTCCACCTGCTGGATCTGCCGGTCGCGGCCAATGCTCTGAACGGCGTCAGGATGGAACTGATCGACGCTGCGCTGCCGCTGCTCAGAGGTGCGTGACCTTGTACCTTCAAGTTTCCCTCGTTGCGTTGGTCCCCCGAGTATAAAACATGGTGCTTCAATTGTGTAGGAGTGGTGGCGACGAGTGACGAGGCTGAGGCGTTCAAGGGCGTCAACGTCGCCATCCTCATCGGTGGATGGCCGAGGAGAGACGGGATGGAGAGGAAAGATTTGATTAGCAAGAACGTGACAATCTACAAATCCCAGGCCTCTGCGCTCCAGCAGCACGCCGCCCCAAACTGCAAGGTGAATGATGACGCATCACGTACACACAAGTACATAATATCTATGCTTAAACACTACTCGCTCTGTTCCAAAAAAAAGATAAACCTTGAAGGGATGTGACCTCTTATAGTACAACGAATCTGGACAATCTAATTTGGACAGGTTGTCCAGATTCGTTGTACTATGAGGGGTCACATCCCTCAAGGTTTGTCTTTTTTTTTTTTTTGAAATGGGGGGAGTATTACTACGGAATAGTAAAAAAAGAAACGGCACCATAAGTGCTGAACAGGCTAGAACCATATATTTATAGTGATTCTTCCCGTTCAAAGCGTGTCCTGCGATAGGGCGGATCCAACAAGATTTAAGGAGGGACTTATCTCCTTTTTCTTTCTCAGTCCCACTACTCTTCCCTTTTCCTCCTATTCTTCCCCTTTCATCTCCCTTCTATCAATGGTGATCCAGGCGGGGTAGGGGGACTCGAGTCCCCCAACACTCATGCTGGATCCGCCCTGCCTGCGAGGTACCGTTTAAGACATAATGCATGTTGTTAATAGAAAGTGACACATATAGATATGCTTCGCATAAATTATAGGTGTTGGTTATTCCACCAATCTTTGTGTGGGCCCCAGTTATCACAATGAAGTAATTGTTTGGTGAGTCCCACTTAAAAACCGGCAATCTATAATATAGATAATAGGTTCCAATGTTGTAACCGCACCGATAACGCTTGGCAGGTGCTGGTTAAAAAAAAATCGATATTCTCCACCTCCTATCCAAGGATTTCCGACCCGTGCAAGATCTGTACTTGCACTCATTAGAGGCAGGTACAATAAAAGGGTTAAGCCGGCGGGTTAACGTGTCCAAGCTGGCAAATAGTAATGAGCTGGAAGAAAAAAATAAGATGAAGTTGGAGAGAGGGTGGGAACGGGCGACTAATCTACCGCCAACGCCTACACAGGCTGCCAAGACTGAGAAAACAGCATTGGGCGAGCTTTTATTGGTCCCGCGAGATGATGCATAGACAAAGTTTTGCGAGCATGGTGAAGATAACAACAGACAATAAAAATTAGATTAAAATATTGTAGATAGATGAACTAATAGCTAACTATTGTACGTGACTATCTTCACTAGTTAACCATATTGTTGATATGGATATCTTTGGAGCCACAGACAGTCGCTATAACTATTGATCTGCTCTTAGGTTTCCTAACTAGCACTTATTAGGATCTCATTAGTAATGAAAGTAGTCATGATCTCGCCGGAGTTTGCAGGTCTTGGTCGGGCCAATCCCGCGAACACCAACGCGCTCGTCCTGAAGGAGTTCGCCCGGCAATCCCCGGCCAAGAACATCACACTGCCTTCACCAGGCTCGACACAACCGCGCCTTCGGCCCGGTCGCCGAGAAGCTGAACGTGCACGTCGGCGATCGTCAGAACGCCATCATATTGGGGCAACACTCCTCCACGCAGTTCCCCGACGCCAGCCACGCCACCGTCTCGACCGACCGCGGCGAGAGGCCCGTCAGGGAGCTTCATCGCGACGAGATATGGTACGGTCAACTCGTTCAAGTAAAAAAAGCATGTGTGATGACGAGTTCTGATAGTGTGCTTCGACAGGCTGAGGGAGGAGTTCGTCACCGACGTGCAGCAGCGAGGCGCGGCGGTGATCAAGGCGCGGAAGCAGTCGAGCTCGCTGTCCGCCGCCAGCGCGGCATGCGACCACATGAGAAGACTGGATCCTTGGAACCCCAAAGGTCCATGTCCCCTCCCCTGCAGCATACCTTCCTCCGAATTCCGATCCGATCTCACATCTGATGATTCCAGCGTTTGCTCTCCTCTCCTCATCAGGGTATCGTGGGTGTCCTGGGCGTTTACTCTGACGGCAGCTTGGGCGTCCCCGAGGCGTCTTCTTCTCGTTTCCGGTGACCTGCGAGAAGGGGGAGTGGTCTGTCGTGCAGGGGGTGAGCTCTATGGAATCCTTTGTGATTCAGATATACATTTGCAAGGGAGAGAATCAGCTCTTAAGAATGTTCGTTTTGTTCGCACTCCAGGTCTTGGATTGACGACTTTGCACGCTCCAAGATGGAAACCTCGGCGACCGAGCTCAGGAAGAGAAGTCCATAGCTTATGAGTTTCTCTGATCTGAACTGCAACCGAGGTCCGACAGCAGAGCTTGCGTTAATGTTTACTTAAAAAGAAATCGTTTGCAAGGGTTTCGTCAGTGATGTTTCTCATTGTCACGCAGTAGATGATCCGATGATCCATGGTGGTGTTGTTAGCATGGTGATGCTATCACGGTGCATCTCATGATTTAATCAGCATTTGTTATGTTGTGTATCGATGTTGCTACTTACATCTGTGAGTCGAAATTTTCCCCCATCTGTGTTGTATACCCAGTCAACAAGGAATGCCACTGTTGTCATCTACCCAGTGGCTGAATTATTTAAGAAAATTAAAATCAAATTGACTGGTGAATAGCAATCCCATGAATTTTATGTTTGATGACGATTTGATTAGATTTGTTGAGTCATTGATTAGTACTGAGCAGCCATGCAACAAGGTCGTTACATTCATATTGCTTCAAAAGAACCAGACTGGCTCGTTAAAGGAAATAAATTACACGTAATCACCGCAATTTTGCAATTTCCAAGTTTCTGGTACAATGGCATTTCCCTTCAGCAAATAAGTTCGTTGCTGTGAGGTTCTACCAGACAGAAGATGGGACGATTGAAGCACACATCCAAATAATTGATCGTGTATACAGTACAATTTACAGGGATAGCATATCGAGCTAATGACTACAATTATCGTGGCAGATTCTTTACCACAGTTTTAACAATTAGTGGAACCAAACTGAAGCTGCAAATCAGCAGTTTGTCTGTCATCGCTGCACACTAACCAGTTCTGCTGGGTCTGAACCACCAGACTACCAGAGTGCCATGAGTTAAAGCCGGTAAGAGTATTTATCCACCACGTCTGCTTCTGTCTGATTGGGTTTACATCCCTGCTTTCTTTGCTTAACAAACTTGTATTTTCCCCAGTGCAGCAAGGGACGTGCTCAATCACCCAGCATTCTCCGTTCTCAAGTTGTCTGCCTCACTACACTAGAGCTCACAAGTTTTCAGCTCGAGCTGTGACTGATCTATTGACTGGTATTCTTTGGCAGATGCAAGATGATGGAAATTCATTGAAATCATCTCTTCCTGGTCTGATATCATCCGGTTCTCCCATTAGTCCCCTCTGCACTTTCTTTACCTTCCCTGAAAATATATCCCATCCCATCTGTTTCCGTCTCTTAAATAGTAAGTTGAGTTTTTTAGCATTTGGGCGAATGGTTCTCTTGTGGCCCATGTATCGCCTACAAGTTGACAGAGATGAACGACCATTAGATGAAACAAAACCACCAACGATAGACACATATGCAAAATACATGAAAAAGGGTCACACGTAGCACTAGGGAGAAAAATAGTATAATCAGGTGGATTGCATCGTACCTGAAGGCTTATCTGTTTACATTCAACTATACTTTACATTTAGAACATTTAGCAAATCCATCAGAAGATAGATGCATACCTTCGTCCAGCTAAAACCTTGGCCATGTTTCCATTATTATTTGTAACAAAAACATCACTCCCGTCACATACGATGAAATCAATTGCAGCCAATCTTGAAGAGAACGGAAGGAATGGTTTCAAATCATTCCCAGCAAGCATTTCTTTGGTGTAGTAGTTTGGAAAGAGATCCCTCAGAGGCTGGAGAGTTTCTTCTCCCCCATATATTTCTCCAGAAGCAACATACAGGTACGTGTCATTGCTAAAACCAAGAGCTCGGAGCATCAAACCAATTTCTTGAGGAGTCAGTGGACATTTGCCCCTACTGCGCTCATCCTCAGCGCTCAACTCCTGCTAGGAATCAGTCTAAATCATTTCATCATTCAAATATTGATCCATCGGTACTAATTGATCAAAAGAATACATGGACAATCAGAACTAACAGCAGCCATTATCACTCAATAGTTTTTAAGGGAAATCTGACTCAACACATCCTTATCAGTGCAAAAGAAATAATCCACAAAAAGGAAGTGCAATACAGACAATAATATATCCAGATCCTAAGCTCACCAAGTTTCAGAGTCTTACAGGTAGTGTATCCCATCTTTTCCTAATTTCACCTAACTCCCTTCGTTCTTTATCACCACCACCATAGTAACAACCAGAAAATGCAAGCATGTCAGGCTCAAACCTGAGGAGTCAAGCAAAAGTAAAGAGGTTATTCAAAACATTCCATATGAGTACTTTCAAGGGAAAAAAAACTCAGTAGTACCATTTTCAAAGAAACTAAATCAAAAGAAACAAGTAAAGGCATACCTCAAGTGAACGGCAACGTATCGTGAGCTCATGATCCTCAGCTTGCGCACCAATTTCTCACCTAGAGTTTGTATGGAATTTGTAAATCTTAATGCATGGAAATTTACTCGGCAGCGTAACTTCTGCAATTCTTCATCAAGCTCGTTAGTGAGCCGATAATCAAACTTTGTTAGCTGCAAAGCCTGCAAAATTAAACTGTTAAGTGCATAGGGAAACCTCTTTGCTTTTACATATCACGAGCATTCCACATACGTGTCTAATGATTTCATATAGATGTTTCCAATTATTGCATCTCCTAAACTCATACTCCCTCCGTCCCAATAAAAGTGCAACCTAGTATAGATGTGACATATCCTAGGACTACGAATCTAGACATCATAGTCCTAGGATATTTCACATCTGCACTAGGTTGCACTTATATTGGGATGGAGGGAGTGTTGAAAACAGAAAATCAGGAGGTAACTTCATAATTGACATATGAAGCTACCAAATTATCCATACCTCACAAACAATTGATTCTTCCAATGTTCAAGTAAAAAAAATAATTCAAATGTCCTTCCAAGATGCACAATATGATTAAAATGTGTCGAGGAAACAATCACAAGCAGATGATAAATTGATCAATATGAAGCAATGTATTACTTACTCGCCTTCGCATAAGGATAGGCAAAACTTCATCGATGTAAAAATCAGGCATGGATTTCCTAGGCGCACGCATGGTCCATGGGAGTTTATCCATTGACATCATCACCTCATAAGGGATCCTTTTGACAATAGTTACATCCTTTGATAGGTAAGAGATGAACCAGTCCACGTCAAAAATGTCAGAGAAGTCGCTGCATATAGCACGTACCATATCAGGGTAAGTCCATTGTGCAAGGGGGTTGATGAACTTCAGAAGTTGTCCTACTCCCTCTGTTTCATATTATAAGACTTTCTAGCATTGCCCACATTCATATAGATGTCAATATGAATGTGGGCAATGCTAGAAAGTCTTATAATATGAAACGGAGGAAGTATAATTTAAGGTCTCAACTTACCTATCATCCTTCCAGAATGAGTGGTGGTCTAACTCAGGTACAACAAGTGTGGCATTCAATATTCGGGCGACAACAACAGCATCTGTTATCTGAAAACTGAAGATCGTAATGGTAATACAATGGATAATACAAAGGAACGCAATAAAAAGTTGAAATACAGTTGTACCCCTATGCGCTGCTGATTTAGTCCTCCGCTAGTACCAATCAGCAAGTAACCAGTAGAACTGTTCTCCGGCACAGCAGCTGAAAGATGAACATATGGAATCACTGTGTTAAATATTCTTCCACTCATCTAGTTATAATTGTCCAAAAGGGAGGATGATTTAATAAGCAAACTAACATCTGAAATTTGCGCTCCTCCTGCTGCATCCATAGTACAAGTTGGAATACCTCGATTTCCAAATATTTATGGGCTCGTTATTTCTAACCTGCACATTGCCAACGTTGTAAGG
>CM020181.1:19948460-19962376 GCA_009805545.1 Oryza longistaminata
TTGTCATGGGTGTCTTCCATGGTCTCATGTTGGGTGTCCCCCTGTCCTCCTAGGGGGGCTTGTATTTATACCCATAGGTGTCCCATTGTCCAAGTAGAATTAGGGAAACCAATATGGATACAATCCGAGTAGTCCTTGTCGTTTCCATGTAGAACTCTGATTGTCTTTCCTTATCCGGAACTCTCTCCATATCTGAAGTCGGTTTCCGTATAGAACATGGTATGTGGTGGGTCCTGCCGAGATTTAGTCAACTACTATTAGGTATGTAGTATCCATAACCATGACAAAGGGAGTGAAGAAAATTCGGGAAAATAGAAGGGATCGGCTAAAATTTCAAGGGTATAGAAGAAATTTTCTGTTATTTCATTGTGAACCAGAGTAGATAAGAAGGTAGAAGTTAATTTATTTTGGGATAAAGTTTAAATTCCATAAGTTGATTTATTTTGAGACGGATGGAGCAGTTACAAATTTATTTTATTTTCCAATAAGATAAATTAGTGTGATAAATCACTCCACAAACATGTAAGATTAAATTTAATTTCTACATGTTGCAATAAAAAAACAAATTTGACTAAATATGCGTTAATTAGCTATTATTTATTTATTTATACATATAGAAGTTAAATTGTAACATGTATGGTAATATTACATATCAATACATTTTCTTTTCTATAAATATTTAAATAATATGTAAATAAACGAGGTATATCTCCTGGTACTATGACAAAACAAGTACAGCGAGTTGCTGTTAGGTTATACGTACTCTCTCCATTCAAACAAACCAACCTCGTACTAGATTTTTTAGGATGAGTCACATCCTAGTACGAGATTGGTTTTTTTAAGGATAGAGGGAGTAGGTAACTGCCGACCTTCGTGAGTACGTACGTAACGTAGGCATAAGCCGTACGTACGTGACATTATTGACGGGTGTACTATTGATTGATCCTCGTCTTGAACCACGTCGACGTCCTAGACAGGAGAGGATATCATGGTCCCGTGTGCCCAAAAACGGGGAGCTACTCCTGTTTCAGATTAATTAGGTTCTTAGCTACTCTTTTATCTAAAAAACCAATCTAGATGAGCATCTATATTCATTGTACTATTAAGTTATGTTATATCCCTTCAAATTTGTTTTTTTATGGAAGGAGTTGCTAGCTAATTAGAGCACCCGTAATGGTAAAGTAAGGTGCTATCTATAAAATATATACATCTCAGCAATAGACTAAATTAATAGTAAACCATCTCAATAGTATGTCTACATGGGTATCTATAGCTCTCTAATACATCGTCTTTTTTCTCTATAGACTATCTCCAGGTTAGAAGATAGCTTTGCTCTCTCTCTTCATTTAATCTCTTCCAAGTAGGACAATGTGCTGACATAGATATCTTATAGATAGCCTATAGATAACTATTGCGGGTGCCCTGTTTAGCAGATAACCTGATCAAGTACATACTCTAACTGGTTTACTCGTCTCGATCTAATTAAAGCTGGGGCCATCCAGCTTACGAGAGCCACCAGCCGTAGCGTTTTAAGGCCTTGAAAAAGAAAGCACACTAAGGGCGATTAATTTGGAGGTGATCCAAGGCGTAATTGGGTGGCAACGTGCGGTCATGATTGTGGCGATGGAAAAGCGGGGAGATGGTAGCCCAAAGCGGGATGGACATGGGCAGAGAGAGGGGGAGAGAGAGAGAGCAGCAGGTGCAGTGCAGTGGGTGGCTGCTGCAGGGAAAGCTAGTGGCTGTACGTGCGCAAGTACCAGGACCACCACTGCGGCTGCCGCTGGCCAGTTCCCACAATAAACAGCATAGAGAAAAAGAAGGAAAGGAAAAGGGCGGAGAGACCCCGGGCCGGGGGCCCGATCATATCATATCATCACGGACCTGACTCAGCGAGCGTGGCGACGATAGATGGATGGCCGCTCCGATCCGATCCTGCCGCTGCCAGTTTGGATTTTATTTCCCTTTCTTGGGGGGTACGACAGCCACGCCGGTCGGCCGGCCCCCTTGCCGTGCCACGCCATGCTCCCCCAGTCGCCGCCGCGGATGGAGACGGATGCGGATAGATGGATCATTGAGGAGAGACCGCAATTTGCGCAGGGGTGCATAGCATAGCATGCAGCAGCAGCCGCACCTATCTGCTACTACAATTCATCTATCCTAAAATATAAACATTTTTTAAGTTAGCACGGGTATTAAGAAGGTAGGGGATAATGATTAGAGAGGGTGTGATTGATTGAAAAGAAAAAAAGACGTAGAAGAATGGTTGTGATTGATTGAGAAATAATGTAGATGAAGACAAAGCTTTATTTTAGAATAAAATACTGGGCTAAAAATAACACGGAGGCAGTAGTATAATGTACTTATCTCGTGGCAGGATAAATCTGCTCACGATCCACTGTCGTCGCCTGAGAGGCCGCTGTCTCAATCATCCCCTCCCTCCGGCTGGCTCGGTCCGCCGTGTCTTGGAGCTCTTGGTGCTGGACTGCTGGCTACCGGCCGGGCGGCTGCAAAACGCAAAGCTGTTCCATCTCATTATGTACATCTATCCAATCCACATATACTCCTACGATAGTAGATTTGCAGTGCCGAACGGCTGTTGCTTTACTGTACTATACTGACAGAGGATAACGATATGCCAGTGCTGTGTGCCTTTCGTCTATCAGAGTATAGAGACAGTGTAAACAAAGTACTATGACGCGTGCCTTCCGTCTCTAGAGTAACTGGATCATTGAATTTGCAGCACGGATTATAGGATGACACCATTCGCTCTGACGAAATATCCGTATTGCATGCAAAAAAACAAAAAAGAAAGAAAAGAAAGAAAAGCTGTGAACACGTTCCTGAAAAACGAGTAATGATCCTCATCTAAAAACAGAAAAACTAATAATCCTGCTCACATTCCTAAAGAACTAATAAAAAAAGAAAAAATGGTTGCTGCTAGTAATCTATTACTCCCTCCCCCGTGTCGTCCTCGCGTGGGCGGCTCGGGGCGAAACCCTAGCCACCCGTGCCGCCACATCTCCACCCCCTCCTCCACCTCGCCGCCGCTGGAGCATGCCGGTGGTAAGCTAGCGGCGAGATGGGAAGGTGGCTGCGAGGCCAAAGAGCTCGGCGAAAACCACCTCGGCATGAGGAGGCGGAGTGAAGCCGGTCTTGTTTTGGTGTTGTTGGCGTAGATCTGACGGTGATCGGTCACGTTTAGTGGGGATCGTTTTGGTGTTAGGCTCCAAACTCTCAGTGGTTTGTGCTTGTGTGGTTAGCGTGTGGTGCTTGGGCATGCACTTTAGTTTTTTAACTTTTCTCTTTAATATATTCAAATGGCTACCTTCGGTCTAAAAAAAAAGAGAAACTAATAATTCTGCTTTCGTTACACATTCACAAGCTACAAATGTTGTTCAAATATCCTCAATCCTGAATATATTGTGGTTGATTTGTATGGATGCATACTTTAATCATACTTTTCCAGAAATGCTCAAGCATTATAGCTCCTTTTGCAACTTTAAAATGATTAATTGATGTCGGCACAAGCTTTTCTTTGGAAACATCAACTGACTTTGTCCATTGTATACTAGTTTATTCAGAAATATATATATAAGGATACCAGTAAGGTCAAAATACTACTCCACCAAATTAAGTGTCACGCAAAGGTTTGTGGCCAACAGCAGATCATCTATAGACCAGCAGTGTGTACGATATATTATCTTCGTTTTATCCTTAGTATTTCTGAGCTGCAAAAGGTATGTAAACTAACCTTGGATTGCTTTTAAGATTCGAAGAGTGGAATCAGTGCATCACTGTCCATGGGACACCAAATCGCAGATGACCACACATGGCAGGGTCATGGAGCGTCCTTTTTCACATGGGGAGCCTTTGCCTTCTATCCTTTGAAGTGGCTCCAGTACTTGGTCAGGGAGGGCCTGCTATTACAAAAGAATTGCTTCATTACTAAGTTCAATCCACCCTAACCAAATATCTCAAGGTGAAGGAAATGGTATCCAAACAAACAAAAGCAAACTAAGAAAAATATTCTACGCTGGTTCATGATGAGCTGATGAGTTCACACGTAGCGTACACAAACTGCCCAACATCACACAATGTAGTCTGGCCCAGGGCCATGGTCCAACCTGTCCTCCTAAAGCCTCACCATATGTTGTTCGACTGCGACTTAGAACCTGCAGTAGTCTAGTACAAGGAAGCAATTATCAGACTAGACACTTGAAACAAGCTGTTGAAAGGAGAACTTGCTATTCAGTTCAACAGTAGGACCAACGAAAGCATTTCAAAAGTATTTTGCTTCAGTGCTTCTGTTCAGGCCTGGAATATCATGGAGAAATAGTGATGTTCAATAAATCTATCACATAGATACCTTTTCACTTACTTTTCTTAAATGACAGGGAGCATTGACGACGCAGCAAAAATTAAACCAGGTATTGAGCAGAATTTTTCCTAGATAAAGAAACGAGCAAACAAAAATAACCAGGAAAATTCAGACATGGCAAATTGAATTCTCTTCTCATTGCACTACAAATCCTGCCAGCATTCCAAGGGGGCAGTAGAAGGATAGAGTCCGATCCCTGCAAAAAGTTGATCTGATCTTCAGTGGTCAATTGATAGATGGAATGAAACATAACACTGTATCTGAAACCCCTAGAATTAGAAATCATGGGTAAGTGGTTACAGAAACTGAATCTAATGTTTCATATCATTAAGCTTGCGACACTACAATGCTACTTTTCCCAAAGCAAAGTTGGATTTGATCTCATTAACTCCTCATGAGTATAAAAGGAAAAGGAACCCTGATACAGATAAAGCAAGACAATACATAGTTTACTATCTTAATCAGATGATGGCATTCATTGACCTGATTTGCTGAGAACTTGCTTCAATGTGAAAACTACTACTTAAAGTTGGAAGCAACAGGCAAAACAATACTAACAAAAGGTACTGAAACTGTCAACAATTCCATCATGGCTCTTGATATCGTGGGCCATAACAATATGCTGTCAAGTTCGCTAACGTAGTTCACCGTAATGGGCAGCATCTTTTTCATATGTCCAAAAGCACATCAAATACTTGGCAAGTTTGTGTTCTCTCACATAGGGGATACCTAGGTATTATTTAACCTAGCCAATTCCTTGGAAGAAGAACCTTGCTGCACATGCATTACTAATCAAACTTACCATCTAATTCCGGGAGAACATAGTATTGTCTAGGAAAAGAAATGTCATAGCACGATGGTTAACACTTTGCTGAGAAAGCAGAAGGCTCTGACAATCTGCTTCTTATATTCACAAGGCACATCACAAGACTGGCTATGCATTCAATCAACTTTGAATTTTAACAACTATCCATTCCATGAATATGGAGCGCGTTCAACAACTAAATAGTCCCCTCGTATGTCCTTTGCTACGCGGATGTCATCATCCAAATAGACAGTGTCAAACCTGAAAGTAGAGGCATATATTATGTAAATGTCAAAAGACCACACATACAAGCCAAATTTCCAAATAGATGGTGTCAAACCAGAAACTGATAAAACGAAACAGAACTGATAAACTGAACAAATGTCAAAGACCTAACTGGTAAAAATGTGTTTCCAGTCCAGCTTTATTTACATTCACTCTCTACTGATCAGGTGAAGAAAACATATACACCATCCCTAAAAATGGAGGTGGGAAAGGAAAGCCCTTGTAGATGATGATTTGGTCATCTAGTAACAAGAATGAAAAGTTTGCTAGGCTTATAAATTGTTGATTATGCAGCACAGTTCTAAAAACTATTTCTGGTCATACATATTTGACACTTAGGACAAGATTCGGTTAAACTTTTAAAACTCCGATGATTAATTTTAGATTAGAATAAATTTATGATATATATATTTTTGAGTCAAATCTAAGTATACCCCTTTTTTGGCTTTTAAACTAAGCATTTGACCAATAATTGATGGTCAAAATTTTAAAAGTTTGTCTAATTCTTATCTTACCTAAAATAATTATGACTGCGAGAGTAATGTATTTGATTTAATGAAATGGTTTACGATTACGTGAACACAATATCAATCCATGAATGCTAGATACGATTTCATTCCTTGAAAATTGTTGCAAACAATGCACAATATCTCGTGCTATGCTTCCACAATTTTTTCTGTCTCTTTTGTTTTTGCTATTTCATTGGAACTCAACTTGTAAGATTATTCGAGTGAAGTGCATGATACTACCAATTGAAGAATATCTTCCACTCACCATCCTTTCCCAAAGGGCGGAAACGGGACCTCCCAATTGCTCCCTCTCAACATAGCACGTGTAAACCTGCAACAAGCAAACATAAAATAAAACAATCAGCAGTTGCTCTAATTACCACAAGCTGATGAAACAACAGATGATGATGTTTTCTTTTTGGAAAGAACAGATGATTATGTTAAGCCTAAACAAAAAGCAGGAGGAAGCCTGCCTAAAATTGACTCGCTGGGGCGGCTGGATCTCGATGGAGCCGTTCACGACGAACGCGCCAGAGGGCGGGAAGGTGATCACGTTGTTGAGAGCGCCACCGGGGACGTCGATTACCTGGAGCACATCACCGGCGGCGGTGCGGAAGAAGGGGGCGTTGCGCACGATGAACAGCGCTCCTGCTCGGTGGTCCAGAGGAGCCGCCACGTACCGGAAGCTTGTCGGCATCGGAGACGTGTCGCCTCGGGGCAGGCGGCAGCGAGGGCGTCGATGCAGGAGACGATGTCGGCGAGGCGGGAGGGGTCGGACTGGGTGTCGAGGCCGGGCGTTGGTCGGCGATGAGGCGGAGGAGCTCGTCCTTCGCCGGCGGAGCGCGGGAGCGCCGGGAGGGGAAGAGGGCGGCGAGGAAGCCGCCGGCGGCAGGGGGCGCGGGGGCGAGGCGGCGGTTGCCCCTCGGAATCGGCGCGAGAATTTTCGCGTGGGAGACTAGTGGCGCCATGGGCGAGGATTTGTTTGGGTGGTGGCGTGACGGGGGAAGGGGAGGCGAGCTCGCGTTGCCTTCGTGAGGAGTTTGGGCCGGTATATGGGCTGGGCTCATCAAGGCCCATCAAGTCCAAGGTCCATTCACAACCGCATCGAACCCTAACCCCCGCGGCTCCTCCAGCAAAACCCCCCATTGCAGGCGCCGACCCCCGCCTCGAACTCTCCAGTGCTGCCTCCACAGTTTTCGCCTCGCCGCCGCCGCCGTCGTCGTCGCCATGGCGATCACCGCCCAGACCCCCGACATCCTCGGCGAGCGCCAGTCCGGCCAGGACGTCCGCACGCAAAACGGTAACTCGTCTCTCCCCCTCCTGCAAGCCCTTCCCCGCCGCCAGATTCCGTGGAGGCGCGGCGGGTTTTTGTAAGATCTAGTGGCACGACTCGCCGTCCGGACGCGGGGATTTGATTTCCTTCTCTGATTGCAGTGGTGGCGTGCCAGGCGGTGGCCAACATCGTTAAGTCCTCGCTTGGGCCCGTGGGGCTCGACAAGGTTTGTACCTTGCGATTTGATCTACTTGGTTGCGCATAAATTGTTACTGTGTGTGAAGGATGCGAACTTGTAGGTTTCAAAATTGTGTGATCCGCTACTTAGAATGACGTATTTTCTCCTTATGAGCTGCTCATTGTGATCCAGATGTAGTTCAGTCGCTTACTGATTCAACAGTGTAATATGTGTGCGGCTAATGTTGTTATGTGCTCGAAATAACTATCAGTATCACTAAACTTTTTATGAAATCATGAAATTACAACAGTATGTGCATCAGTATCACTAAACCTAATCAGGATTAATGAAGTTAGACTTAGATCAGTTCTGCACCACACCAATCCCCGATAATTCCAAAAGGTTGGCTGGAATGAGCTAATTGAGCATATCCTTCTTGTAGATGCTTGTGGATGATATTGGTGATGTTACCATAACAAATGATGGAGCAACCATTTTGAGGATGTTGGAAGTCGAGCATCCAGCAGCAAAGGTGATGTCAGGCAGCTTAAAGGTGCCATCTCCTTTTTCCCCTGGTTGTTGTTTTGTGCTTAGTTGTTTTTTGGTCCTGTTATTGTTAGGTTCTTGTTGAGTTGGCTGAGCTTCAAGACAGAGAGGTGGGAGATGGAACGACATCTGTTGTGATAATAGCCGCAGAATTGCTAAAGGTAATGAAATGGAGCTTTCGTGTCAGTCTTTTCTTCCCTATGTATTTGCTTACCATTCTAAATATGCATTTATGACACTCTTTTTTTCTTTTTACCAGAGGGGCAATGATCTTGTGAGAAACAAAATCCATCCGACATCTATTATCAGTGGCTACAGGGTGAGTTTTACACTTCATAATTCAGCTGCAGTACAATTTCAGATTTAAAATGAATGTTCCAGCTGCAAACCCACATTGCTTAACATGTTTTACCATCATTTACTACCAGCTTGCTATGCGTGAAGCTTGCAAGTATGTTGAAGAAAAGTTGGCTGTCAAGGTAAGAGAATACTATCTGCTTAATGAATAGCAGCAGATTACTTCTTGACACCTGACACTAGTATCTATCAACATTTTCAGGTTGATAAACTTGGAAAGGATTCTCTTATAAACTGTGCGAAGACAAGCATGTCCTCGAAGCTGATTAATAGTGACAGTGATTTCTTCGCAAATCTGGTAAGTTCCTATTGCCATATATATACATTTCTAACCATTGTTTAACAGGCATTACTTTATCATTGCCATCTTTCCATTCATTTGCCACCACTACTGCAACTCTATTTGCCGAAACCTTCGCACGAGCTAGTTCACGATCAAGAGTTTTCCTTTCTTCCTGACATCAGCATAAGTGTAAATTGGCATCAATTGCCATTCTATTAGGTAGAATAAACACCAGGAACGTGTGCTCAGGGCATCATGCATTACATTCATCTCCTGGACTTTACGCTGATAGTCTCTCACAGCATTTGCAGCTGCACCTCCAGCAAGAACAGCTTCTTCGAGCTCTCTGACAGTCTGAGTGAGCTTCTCAACCTCAGCTACTTTTTGGCGGTGCATTCTATCCAAGATTTTGTTCTCTTCCTGCAGAGTGCCAAATACTTATATACTGTAGCTAATCATGTGGTACATGCTTTGCAAATGACTGCTATTTCTGTTGTCTTATACCTGACAGATCTCGATCTGTTTCATCAATTCTTGGTTTTTGTTTTGCAAATCATCAACCAAAGAAGCTTTTGCTAATGCTATCTGAACCGTCCTTTCTGCTTCCAGCAGAGCTGCTTCCTTGGACTTAGTAAGGCGGTCCAATGCCCTGTTGTCATCTTGTAGTTTTGCGATCTATGCAAGAAAACTAATGCCTTAGTCCTAAGTGTTTCAGTAGCAGCTGACACTCAATCAAATATGGAATAAGCAGGGAACAATTAATGGTGATATGCTGAAATCAACAATAGCACAGCATAAAGCATATAGACCTCTACTCTTAGCAAGTTTCAGAATAATTGAGATCTGCAACACATTTAGGAATCAGGTCACATTGTAAATATCTCTCAAGAAAAGAGCTGTAAAATAAGTAGGTTACATCACTTAAAGGTAATAATCTTTGAGAAGGATCGCAGCATTCTTCATCTGTAAAGCAAGCATCTTGACACAAAGACCGATGCATGAAGAACATTGGTACTGATTGGAAAGAAAAGAAGAAAGAGAATCCAGGTATACACTTGGATGAAATACCTCATGACGAGCTAGTTTCAGTTCAGCTTCCAATGGCGCAAGAATGGCCTCAATAGGGGGCATGTCATCATCCTTCTGTGCTGCATGAACCCTTCGAAGTGTAGCCTCTGCTGCAAATTGGGCTGCAAGTGCTGCTTTCTTTTCATCGTTTATCTTCTTTGCCTCAAGGTTCTGCAGCATCGTGTGCTATCAGTAACTGTTCTCGAGACAATATGAGCTGTGAAAGAGGAAAAGAATAGGGCTGCTCCATTACCTTGCTTTCGAGGAGAGACTCTGTAAGCTTCAGCTTCCCATCCACCTTTGTCAATTCTTCCGTAAGCTTACATCGATGCAGAAGGCAAAGTCAGGATAGTCTCCCTCAAAAAAAAAATCTTAAAGTTTGACTACAAGTATGAGTCAAAAGCTTTGACAATGCAGTTAAGTATGATAACAGCAGCATGGTCATTGAATTATCCCAAATTACTTAGGGTGCCTGTTGGCTGTTGCCCTGTGTTAAGTTGACAGCTGTTGCAGCGTAAGGATCCATGTTCAACAACAAAATAACAAGCTAAACAAGTTAATAGCAGGACTCGGAGGTCATTAATCGGACAGTTACAATCAGTAAGCGCAAAGAAAGCAGCTTGATGCGCATAGACATTGAAGCGTTGGGGGCTATGAGCTCTATGGAGGCCATAGTGAGCAAGTAGCAGATACAGAGCATAGTATATAGATGGAGTTTTCATGAGTTGTTGTTATGTTGAAAGGTTTTTCATTTTTTTTTTGCGGGGAAAAAGGTTTTTCATTTTGAACCGCAGAAAGAGAAGATGTCATTTTCCAACTAGTTAAATCTAGCAGGTCACTAGGCATTAGTACACGACAATGAAAATGAAGAAAGCTGCTGGGATCTGGGAGTTTCCACAAGATGCATCGGATTTATAAAGGAGAGATGTAGAAAAAGAAAAGGAAAGGATTTTATTTATTTATTTATACTGACATCCTCGACGGCCTTCTCGCGCGCTCGCTCGGACAGCCGCAGAGCCTTGATCTCAGCCTGCGCCTCCCCAAGCTCCTTCTCCTTATCTGCAGTCAGTCAGAGGGGTCGCGAATTGTAAGATGCAGTTAGGTCAGGTGGGAGGAAAGATCCGATCGAAACAGCGGGAGGGGAGATCCGAAGATCTAGGGGGTAGATCAGATCGGGGAGGAGCGGCATTTGAGGAGAAGGATGGGATGGGGGTTACACTGGAGCTCGTTCTCGAGGCGGGTGAGCTCGACTCGGACGGGATCGGAGCCGTGGAGGAGGTTGATGAAGTCCTCCACCTCGAGCGCGGGCTTGAGCTTCTGGCGCTGCTGCTGCTTGAGGCCCTTGCCGTCGCCGTATGGGTCGGCCATGGCAGGCGGGCGGCGAGGAGCACGCTGCGGCGATCAGCTGCCTCTCTCTCTCTCACTCTGACACACACAAACAGTACCCAAATAATCTCTCTGTATCAGAGCAGAAAGACACCGGGAGAGAGAAGAGGAGAGAAGAGTCGAGTCAGCTCGATCAGGCAGGCAGCTCACTGATGAGATGACACTCCCACCAGCACCACTTCTACTGCTGATTTCTGAAAATGACACTCAATGCAATTTTAACGGTATCTACGCCCCGTTTTAGGCAGCTGCCGTTATACTCTCTCTGTATCACCATCTCCTGATCCTCCTCAGTCCTTTTCTAGCAGTACAATTTATCTTCTTATTTTCCATTAGTACTTTTCTCGTAAAATGGTTTTTCGATGAAAAAAGTTGGGTATAGCTATGTCTATGGCGTTATATTTTTTATCCAAAAATAGTTAGTATGTCTTTATACATTGTAAGTTGCTAAACTATGAATAAGTTTTTGAAATATAGCAATTTCAAAAATGTTTCTACGCACAAGTTTTTAATTAAAAATATCAAATAAACCAATCACGGTATGTATGTTTAAATAATATTCGTCTGAAATTCGAGTAGAGTTGAGTTGGGCTGGTTGGGCTGCGATTTCAGAATAGAACACCGACCCGGAAAACTGCTTGTGGGGCCATCCTGTCAGCGTCGATGGAGGGAGTATAACTCAACAATAAGGGTAGGAAGGAGCGTTCCGTTCCGTCGACTTGCCTCGCCTCCGATCCGATCCCCCCTCCCCAAACCCTAACCCTAGCTTCCTCCACTCCCATGGCTGAGGAACCCTCCCCCTCCCCCTCCTCCTCCTGCGCCAAGCACCACCGCTCTCCCGACCCCGCCGACCCCGCCGCCTCTCCTAAGCGTCGCCGCAGGCACCACCGCCACCGCCGCGACGTGGATGACGACGACGAGTCCCCGCTCGCCGACGCGGACAGGCCGCCGGCCGCCGAAGACGTCGAGGAGGGCGAGATTCTGGACGACGCCATGGATGTCGACGCCGTTCCAGATGCTGCTCCGGTCTGTCCCTCCCTCCGAATCCTTCCCCCCTCTTTCTTTTAGACGTTTTTGGATATGTATGCTTATTAGACGTGCAATTTTAATCAAGGCGTGGCATCAGCACACGCAACTCAATTGCCATGCTCCCTTTCACTTGTCCAGGCGCAACACTTTTGTTTTGCTGCAAAACTTCTTTACTACTAGTCCTAACCAGCGCGGCTAGAGTCGAGTACCTAGACAATTTCATGAATAACAAGGGTAATTATTAATATGCAATTTTCCTTTTCCGCTCTTATTCATGCTGCCCACCGTATCTTGGAACTGTGCTTATATTACTCGGTGCTCTCTAATTGCAGCAACTTTCTTCTGGTAATCATGCCCATATGAACTCAGATGCTGATGCAACCGTGCTGCATGCTTCTCGCTTGCCTACTCATTCATCCTCAAGGGACGAAACCAAGTCAAATCACACCGCCCATGAGCCTGAGAGTGGAGGCGATGCAGATGATACCAAAGGGGATAGACAAAGTCAAAGGGTGCCAAAATCACCACTATTGACAAGGGAGAAAGAAAGGAAGCACAAAGATGAGCACCGCAAATCGTATCCTAAAGATTCACATTCCAAAGAGCAGTCTAGAAGATCCCCTTCAAGGCACCATAGCAGTCAAGATCATGCCAGGCATCACTCAAGGTCTAGAGATACTGGTGCTGAAGCTAATGGTTCACGGGCAAGTACAAGGGAGGATTCTGACCGTGACAGCAACGGCAGAAATAGTAAGCATGGTAGGCATGCAACCAGGAGTCGAGATAATGAGACGGAAAGGAGCAGCAGCTATGCTGTTCGTGATGAGGCGTATGATGAGCGGGAAAGATATAAGCATGAAAGAAGGCATAGAAGCAACCCAGTTGATAGAGATAAAGTGGATTTGCATGAACTAACTCACAGGGATAGAGAAAGGAGCAGCAGTCGCAGTAGATCTGATCGTAGGGAGAGCGCACATCACATTCGTGATGAAAGCAGGGAGAGCGAAAGGCGGAGTAGTAGTTCAAGGCATAAAGATAATGAGAGAAGGGATAGAAGTAAGGATCGCTACAAAGAATCTGACAAGGTTGACAGTGGACATGAAAGGGACAAAACAAGAGATGATAGAGACAGGGGACGACATAAGGATTTGGAAAGTAGAAAGCGGAGAAATGGAGAAGCAAAGGACAGGGATGACAGGCACAAGGATTCTACACGCTCAAAATACAGTACTTCTGATAGTCATAAACACCGCTCAAGATCCAGGGAGAGAGGTAGATATGCTGAACGTAGAGGCCAGAGATCTGAAGAGCTGAAGGAGAATACTTTCAGGTAAAGCTTCTTTCACATGATTTACTATCTTTCCTTTTGACACTTCATAAGTTCATAGTTCATATTGCTGTTTTTATGATGTTAGGGAGGAGGATGAAGAGGAGTACCAAGAGAAAATTGAACAGCAGTTAGCAATGCAGGAAGAAGAGGACCCTGAAAAAATTAAGGAGGAAGCAAGGAGGAGGAAAGAAGCTATTATGGCAAAATACAGGCAGCAACAATTGCAGAAGCAGCAGCTGGAATCTTTACCTAGAAGTAATGATGAAGGTAACTTGAATATCCAAAATTGACAGAATATAGAATTATTATGTGTAATATTCTATTCCTAAATGAATTTATTCCATACTGACTAACTTACCTGTGCCTGTACAGAAGAAGTGGAAATGAACAGAGGTGATAATGCAGATCTGAAAGGTGATAACGATAGCAGATTTGTGGCTAGCGAGGAAGCTGAAAATAAGCATGATTCTTCAGATGCAATTGTTGGTG
>CM020181.1:19962476-19980328 GCA_009805545.1 Oryza longistaminata
CGGCAGTTTAGATGATCATGTTGAGATAGATCTCAACAGTGATGATGACTTGGAATACTCCATGAACAAGATGTCCATAACGCCGAACCGCTCTTTCTTTCATCAAATTATGGCAAATAGTGACACTGGCCTTACCATGCCTGCGAGGATCAGACCATCAGTAAGCCCCCCATCATAATGGGTCCAAAGATCATCGCCGCCGCCAACTTGTTCACTTCACAAAAGAAACAGCCGTATGCTGGGAGTGCATTAGGATCCAGCTTGTATAAGGGTACAAGTATCGGATAGAATTGGAGCTTTACTTCATAGCTGGTAGAAGGGTCGAACGACCAATCTTTTGCGATGTATCCAGCCCAAATAGGTTAGTTGTTGGGATGAAATGTGAAGTACAGATGTGTTATTAAAAACGAAGCGGGAGTGGTTGTGACTATAGACTAGCAGGTAGCCCTCTGGTATGTAAAAGACAGGCCTGTTTTGATGTAGAACGATTTACCAATATTTTTTATATCGGAACAGCAGCTGTCTATCTTTGATACTAGATTTGGTTGGTCGGTGCTGTTTCCTGAATATGCGTTGACACTTGACGAATTCCTATATCGTCCATTCGTCTGTGAAGTGTCAACTTGTTCAATACTGTTTAAATTTCACCATACAAATATCTCAAGTGCCGAGTTGTTCAATACTCCCTCCATACTCGTAAAAGAAGTCGTTTAGAACAGCGACACGGTCTTCAAAACACAATTTTAACTTCTTGTTTCTATAAAAATATTCATGAAAGTATTTTTTAAGACAAATCTATACATATAATTTTTACATTTTTAAATTCAACAATTTGGGAGTTATTTATGATTTATATTCCCAAGGTTTGACTTAAACATTGTCCTAAACGACTTCTTTTATGAGTATGGAGTAGTACTGTTTAATTTCACCATACAAATAAACGTGTCAACTTGTTCAATAGGACTGTTTAATTTTACCATACAAATAGGCAACGCAGTTTGTCCTGTCAAGTGTCACAACTGGTTCAATGCTGTTTAATTGCACCATACAAATTAGGCAACAAAGTTTGTTCACGTAATCTCAAAGTTCTCAGCTCAGCCAATGAATCTGACCATCACCTTATTCAATTGATAAAGGCCTATATATAATGCTCTGGTCTTTTACGTACAAGACATCATCACGCTTTATTCTCGACCCTTGCACACATCGTACTCGCTACAAATGTCACGAGCTTATTTATACAGATCGACGCATTCCTGAACCTGTCAAAGCGTGAACCATTCAGACCCTGCAAAGCCATCACACGGAGAGCGAATCAGCTAGTGAAACTCATAGGAAAGCAAAAAGACACAACTAATGCGTAATAAAAGCGTACTGGTTGTAGTCGATGACGATCCTGCCGGCGTCGAGGTTGCCGATGGCGGCGAAGGCCTCCCTGGAGAGGTCGAGGGTGGAGGTGCACCCGGGCGACGGGCAGCGGTCGACGATCTTGACGGTGACCGTGCCGCCGTTGCAGGGGTTGGGCACGGCGTTGGTGCCCCTGACGCAACGCACCGTGTACATCCTCCCGCACGCCCGCCCGCCGTCCCACAGCCCGTCGCTCGCCGCCGCGATCATCGTCCCCTGGTCCTGGAACCCGTAGCACGCCGACGCTGCACCGCAACAGTACAAGTTACTACAGAAAAAAATGTTCCAGCAATGGAATAGTAGAAGACTGTCCAAATGTCCAATTGGCCATTTTTTTTTTTTCTCCTTAGGTTGTAAATTTTATCTCGGTTTATATTAACACATTTTTCTAACCGCTAAACGGTTAGTTCTTGAAAAAACTAAACTATTAAATAAATCTATTTTTTAAGTTTATAATAATTGAAACTCAATTAATCATGCGCTAATAGTTTTCTAATTTTATCTTCATCTTAATCTATCTCAAACAACACCACATGTATTGATACATGGCATATTTGGTCTATTGTTATTTTCAACTTTACAAAATTTTAGCATTATCAAAATGTTACAGGCAGAAACCAAACACATTATTATTACATCATAAGTTCACGGCCCTACCAAATTTTAGTAATTCGGGCACTCTGCAATCCGAACTCTTAGAGCAAGTATAATAGTATGGTATAAGCCGGCTAAATGCTGAGGTGGAGAAGATAAGAGAGGAGAGAGGAGAAGTGGGCTGCAAACTTACAGCCGGCTTGGACACAATAACCAATAAACTCTGTGAGAGAGACAAGTGGGCCATGTATTAATTGTAAAGAGCTAACTATTACATGGGTAGGCTGAGAGAAGACTATAAGAATCTTATAGCCAACAGGTCGGCTGTATTATTAGCCTTGCTCTTATAAGAATTTGGCTAGACCTCGGACTAAACACCACCCAATATTTTTTTTCTCCCATCAAAATTTGGTATTATTGCCAAGTTCTTTTTTTCGACAACAAACCAAACACATCATTCAGAATTAAGGAGCAGTTTGAAAAATGTACGGGTGTAAACGGTGTAGAAGGTGGCGGTCCCTTCGATGGCATGCGACGCCGAGACGAGGCCCAGGAGCAGAGCTGCAGCGAGCAGGATGCCAACTCTAGCCATGGCCGCCGCTAGATCAGACACAGGTTCTCCTGTAGTAGGATTGGACGAGCAAGAAGCTGCTGATTGAAGTGATGAGTTCTCCATTGCTACGGCGGTCGTGGGGAGGCAAGCGCTGACGAGATACGCGCCTAACCTGAGCTTTTAATTCCGAACAATTAACTGTATTAGCTGCACTATGTTCCAATGAATCCAAGGTTAGCAGTTGTTTTTAGGGATTTATATCTGTTTGGGTTTTATCTGAATGAAACTTGAGAGTAAGAATCTGTTGGATTAGCTAGCTTGATAATGTCGGCTTATGGATATCTAGATGTGTATTGAGAATGATTAAAAGTTTATGCCTCCATTTGGAACTTCAAGCTCAATGTTATGATGCTATATAAATGCTGTATTAATGCAGAGAGGTGTTAAACTGTGAATGATCCAGAGCATGTCTGGTTGTTCTGTACTTTTATTGTTAAGGCATCTAGGGTTGTGGGTTGATTTGTGATACATTGGTTGTTGTTTATGTTAGCCTGTATATTGTCTATGGTTCTTTCTTAACCTGTATAACTGGTGTCTGTTGGAGTGTTGGTATTGCAACTAAGAATAAATGCAATAGGCGAGGCTGCAAATTTTGTCAGTAGAATATCAGTGGCTTATCTTGATGTTTATACTGAAGGTAAGAATGAATATGCAGTCCTATGCCATTGGTTTCAGAGTTGCAGTTACATCCTGCATTTTCATATTGGTTAATTGCTGTTTTTACAGCAGATAGGCATGTTTAGAGTAGCATGTAGCCATGTAGTGTCTGAATTTACAACAGTAGGCATGTTTGTAGCCCCACAATGATTTCGAGGGAACAGTAAAGATTCTACAAACGTGGAGTTAGCAATGTGGTGATACTCACCTGTCCTTGTAAGTTAGAAGATTAATAGTTTTAGATGCAAAATGTTATAGCTTGATTTGATCTCTACCAGGTCATGTTGATGTTCTCCATCAAACTTAGCTTCTTCAACTCCCCAACTCATTTCATTCAATGGTAAAATACTATGGCTTGGTAGATTTTGTTCCATAGCATGGCAAATTGTTTGTTTGCAAAAATGCTATGGCTTGATTGTGCAGCTTAGTCTGCTGATTATGTCTCGAATAACCTTCCAGAATCTTATGATAAAAACTGGCGCACCACTGAAGTCCCAAACCTCGTGATAACAAGCAATAACATTCTGAAAACATGTGTGAACCGTAAGTGTTTGTTATGAAAAACTTGCCTTTCTGCTGCTGTGCTATCTGTGTCATCAAGGTGTAAACTGCGCTTGCTTTGTTGTATGTGAATTGGTAATTACTGAGCTCTGCAAATGTTCTGAACCGGACAGATAATTCCATCATGGTCTGCAAATGGCGTGCTAAGTGTATTAGGAAATGACGTTCAGCTGCATGGTTCTTCAGCTTTTGCAAGCTAGCTGTTACCTTTTGGCACTGTTGCCTTGTCTTTTACAACTGCCAGACTAGAGAACACACCCTAATGTCGTTTAGCAAACGAGCTTCTGATTGTCCTCTCTTTCTGTAGTAAGTGGCAACTTTCATTCTTCAGTGTTGTCAGTTCCATCCATCATCTATGCATGACGCCGGCCGGCCCACTTCAGAGTCCTTCAGCTCAGAATTAACAGGTCAGTATTAGACTTTGTGCACATCTCTTGTGTAAATTATGACAACATCATTGTCTACACGTAAAGCATTTGCGTCTGTATAATGTGATATGTGCATTTGTTCCATGTAAATTAACTTTGGCAGGAGAAACTATGCACTACCATTGCTAGTCGAATTTCCTTCAGTGCCATGCTTCACCTCTAGCAAAGTAGAGCTCACATGTCCTAATTATTGCGGACATACATTTAATTAGTAGTATCATCTTAGTTGCAAACTCAGTCGGTCAGTCCTTTGCGATATTGTTATTACGGCAAAGCTATTCTTAAGGGTGATCATAAGTTATAACCATGGCTAAAGTTTTCAGGTACATGAATGAAAGAGATATCCAGAGCAAAGTTGCACAGAAGAATGATGATGATGCTGACTGATATCTGTAAGTTTTGATGCATCAAGCATTTCCAAAATGGCGGCAGCTTCTGCATAATCAGCTGGTGGAAATTCAGTGCCACTAGTGGATCTCAAATCTCATGGGGTGGCATTGCCTCCACCTTGTACTTCAAGTTTAACAAGGTATTTACAGGTTGAATGACTGAAGAATCCAAGCAGCAAAGTCGAAAAACTCCATGGAGAAAGCAACAAATATGTCAATATTTGCCTGCAGGACTAAGGCTATGTCTTTCCAGTTTCCACTCATCCATGATGAGAAATGACGGAACTTGCTTCGGTCAGGTATTCAGATGGCCCCATTAAACTCGCTACAATTCTCTGCATATTAAGCATCATACGTTGTGCCTAACGCTCTGAATAGTGCACATTTTAATGTGCGGTGCAGAAGCAACAGTGAAGTGAAATGTTGCTGAAGTTTTCAACTTCTGTGAAATGTTGCTGAAGTTTTCAAGTTCTCTACGCACTACTACACAAGCGAGCTGTAGCAGATAAATCTGCCTTTTCCAGAGGATTACTGACTTCTACTACAATCAAGATATGGTTAGGAGAACAAATTGATCCTAACAAATATGATTGCCCAACCATTATGATATGGCATTCAGTGAGATAGATCGCTTTGGGAAGGTCAGTGCTAAAAGCCCAGAATTCTTTCCTGTTCTTGGAGTTTAGCTTCTTGTCACCTTTTCAGTGCCCTTCATTGTCAAAGCCCAGAAAGCTTGTTGGGATATGATGACCCTGCTATCGTTCCCACAACTTTATCTTAGTAATGGCCAGTTCACAAAGCATTGCATGATGCTGATCCTCGAGAGGCAGGCAGCGAAGGAAACCTGTGATAGCTTTTGCTTCGTCCACCGTACTTCTCCCCCCTGCGATGCAGCGTACCCAGCCTCATCATGGTAATACTTCGTACTTCGGCTGAAACTCTGTCAATTTCACACTTTTGGGTAGTGGAAATGGATTTTAAGCTTTGAAAAGAATACAAAAGCTAATGATGTTATTTCCTTGCTAGTACAGTAGTACTCTACCACCTTTTAGTTTCATCCATTTTTCCCTACACACTACTAGTATTTTGTAGTAATAGTTCAGTTTTGTCTACTCTTTTGACCAGCAAGCCAGTGGTCCTGTGTGACTAGCTTTTGCACCTTTCTATCCAATCTCCGTGTCTACACGCTCTGCACACGCGCGCGCCTACGGCGGCTAGTACATGCCTTGACTGTTTCTCTTCTCCAATCAATCACACTCTTCTCCAATCAATAAAGCAGTGCTGCAGCTTGCAATGGGAGATCAAAGAGAAAATACTTGATAACCAAGATGTTTCTGTGAAGGCTAGCATGGTCAAAGATTGTTCATCATTCCTGCACCTGTGCCTCCGGCATGTTCTGTTGCAGTAGGACTGTTGGAGTGATCATGGCATCTCAGGTCAGCTGGAGACCCTGCTTGCATGAGGCATGCTCTGCATGTAGTAGTAGCTCAATGTGAGGAGGGCACCAACAAGGGGAGGTTGTTGTAGCCTCCAAAAATCGCCATATGTTTTCTTTGGATGCTCTCAAGGAGGAGCTGGCTCAGAAGGGAGAAATGCAGGGGCGATTTTTGGAAAAAGAGAATCTCCTTTGTTCAGGGTATTCTCACAGCTGCAGGAGCTGTCAAAGTCAGTGGTAGGAACTAGGAACAACATTATGGGCAGCAGCACTCTACTAGTACATGGACTTGTGAGGTTTCCTGTATATATTCTCCTTTTATTTCCTTTTGACTACTTGCAAAGAGCCAAGGAATAACAAGGTATCCTCTCCCTAGACTTGGCTAAGTTATGTGATCCACAAAGAGAACTTTGATGTTACCATTGGCCGAGCCCTACTCTGGAAAGCCATCTTTGACATGATCAACAAAAGGAGGCAAAGGAAAAGATGTTGTGAGGCGGCAAGAATCTCGCCTTTCTTTTTTCTGTTCTTTGGTGCTGAAGCCTGAAAGCAACAGTACGACAGTGATACTCTGGATGGAGCTAGAGAACTTTGCCACTTATACTGTATACACGTACTGGAGGTGGACTGCTAATTAGGATTTAGGATCATTGCACTGCATACTCAAGGCCCTACACTGACATCTTGCAATTGGCTAACTTCCTAACATGATCAGGGTATCACCGTATCAACACTGAAGCAGGTGATCAAAAGTTCAAAACCGACATGTGAGACTGACTGATGTACAAAAACTGGATTACTGGAACACCAAGGTCTAAGATCCACAGATGGACATGGAGAGTTCCAAGTTCACACCCGGGGCAACAAGACAACCTGAGTTCCCGGAGCAGTCGCTGAAGCTCCTGGACGACGACGAGAGGATGCAGCTGCTTTCGCTCGGCGACGAGGCGATCGCCGGCATGCATTTGGGGTCTGGACCGAGGGAGAGTGACAGCGAACATTTCTCCGGCGGCGGCGCCTCCGGTTGATCCCTTGCAGCCGTGCCGGTGCTGCTGGAGATGAATCCACTGCTCTCCACCTTGGAGCATTGCAGCTTCAACACGGGACCAAGATGGTGCACTTCTGGTTTGATGATCTGCACGACACCAATGAAAGCAACAGTTTAGATGGATTAAATTCCTTCATTGATGACAAAAAATGGTCTTAGGATAATGGGCATTGATGACAGTATGGTCTAAGGAGAAGTACGCATGCAGTAACTATCAAATTTATTTCCTTGAACGTGCAACTTTTACCAGGACTTGACCCTGCTGAAAATCGTTTTCCTTGCTGCAGTAAAATCACAAGGATCGGCAGATCTGTGCCGTAACGTACAACATCTACGCTATTGATGCGTTCCAGAAGCCGTAGGATATAAGCAGTTTTTTCAGACTCAGGTAAACCACAGTGAAGTCTTAATTGGGCTAATTCTGTCTGCACTTTTATCAGCGTGAATTCTACTGGGTGCAACATGGAAGGCTTTCAATTGAAGGCTGCAGAACGCTACTACCACAAATGACAAATCACTACTGCGATGTGAGGTAAATGCCTGGAGTTATTTGGGTCATCACTGTTAAAGACAGGGGGTTTCAACTTTTAAGGACTATATTCGCAGTCTTCTCATATCAGTGCATGTGCATCCTTGTCCTTCTGAAATTACTACTACAAGATAAAGGGAACAAACATTTACTGACAATTCTAAAAAATGCAGCAGGATACGGATTGTACAGTAGTCAAACAACCTAAGATATTCAAAATCAGGAACATAGAAAATATAGGTATGGTCAAGACAATGCAACATGCACAGCCCAATAAAAAATATTTTTTACAAACTACTTTGTTGCCGCCTTGACCAAATCCATGTATGACAAGTGGGCCCTACAGATATATATAAAAATCTAATATATTGCATGGCAAATTGACAAATGCAATGTGTACGTAGGAGCTTAGCTAAATTGCAGTAGATCCGTTTATAAATGGTTGAATAGAATGAGTAAGTCAGCGTGTGAAACCAGTTAATATTCCAAGAGAATGTGATACTTTTGATTAAGTTTTCCCAATGTTTCTTTTAACTTTTCTTTTGAGCTGATGTACCTTAAAGGGGTCAGATTCTTGCACCGAACATCCCACGGTTTGGAGGTTGGAAGCAGCAGCACCACCATCTGCAGCAGCAGCATCCCTCTGCCATCTGAGACCCTCCTCCTTTATTCTCCTCTCCATTGCCATGGCTTGCATGTAATCATCAATGCAGTACTGGGTGCCAGTAGTCCTCATCTCACTGATTCCTTGGCTTCCTTGCATGCCTTTGTATGTGGCTTCTGTCCCCATCCTGGTCCTGTTCATCCAAAGACCCCCAAAAAAAAGAGTAAATGGACACCCAAGGGGAAAAGGTGACTTTGTGTCAAGATTAGGCCTTCAAAAAGCTTGTCTTTAACTTGAACACAATTCAAAGTTGGGAAAGTTGAGGCCCAAACCTTTTCAGAGGGGGGCACAGGAATTCTCTGGGGACTTGCTCATCAGCACCACATGAGTGCTTCCTTTGCAGCTGTGGTTGCATCTCTGATGGTACAATGAAAGAAAGGGGTTTGGCTTTCCATTAGCAACATCTAAAGTGTGCAACAACAATTTCTTTTTCTCATATATCTAGCTATCTTCCTATCTTTTTGAACAGAGGATTTGCATGATGAAGGTACCCCATGACTCCATGAGAAGGTAAGACTGGTTAGTTGCATGGCGCAGTAGGCATGTGGCAAGGGGAGTTTAGAGACGCGGGGTGGCGACCCAAGGCGGCGCGTCCGCGGGCGGCAGCAGGGCCGTCGTGGTCGGCGAAGGTGACGAGCGCGTGCTTGTCCCAGATGCCCCTCCAGCGCCGGGAGATGAGGCTGGTCCGGGCGGCGGCGGCGGCGGTGGAGAGGCGGAGGAGGATGAGGAGGAGGACGTCGTCGGGGAGCGTGCTGAGGCGGTCCTCCCCTCCACCGCCGATCACCGCGTCGTCGTCGTCGTCGTCGTCGTCACCGGAGGTGGAGGAGAGCTTCACGCGCTTGGTGGGGGAGACCTCGCCGTCGCTGGTCTTCGCGCGCGCGGTCCCGGCGGCGAGCACGTCGCCGTCGACGTCGACGTGGTCCATGGCGGAGGGCGGAGGCGAGCGCGGTGGCGTCGCCGCGTCTCCGAGAGAGAAGAATGGAGACACGGCAGACGAGCGAGATCGGAGGCCGTTATATAAAAAGGGGACCACCAATTCTGACATACACCGTGCGATCTAGTTCTAACGGTGTAGATTCGAGAAGGAAAATAAGAGAAAAAGATTCGCGATCCAGCTCAGCTGTGATCGAGATTGGATTTTTACAGAGAGCACCCTGTGATGTGTGATCATTTGCAAACCAGTAAATTTCACAAAACTGCTCCAAATTATCATAAAATTACAAATTTAAGGTGATGTATTGATATAACGATAAATTTATCATGAAACTACTGCTTTAAGATTGAGCATCGCAAAACTAAAGATTTAATAATAAAATTATTATAAAACTATAGATTTTGAGGTTTAAATCCTTAGCACAAATATTATGATTGAGTTATAAAGATCCAAGTATGTAAGTAAATTGACGCTAAACTTGTAGTTTTGTGATAAGTTTGATACTAAAATATAATTCACCTTAAATTCGTAGTTTTGTGATAAATTTGGTATTAGAGTTGTATTTTGTGATATATTATCTTTAATTTGTAGGGCATGTTCAGATTGTAGCAAACAATAAACATTATCTAATAATATTGCCAAGTTTTTGCATGATTTCTTATGTATTTACTAAAGTTTGGAAAAAAAACTAAATGGATTCACATATTTGATAATTTTATTTAAAAATGATATGGTTTGAAATGGCATCGATATGAACAACCTAGTAGTTTTACGATAATTCAATATATAATTAGTTTTGTGCAATTTACTCTTTGCAAATTGCATCTTGGGAAACGGCTTTCGGGTCCTCGCCGCCGGCTGCCGCTGCCGTCGGCGGCGGCCGCCACCACCGGTCCGTGTACTTGCGCATGCGGTGCGCATACTTCGCCATGACCACGCCGCCGCTACCTTCCTCCAAAGCGCCCGCGAACCCCACCCGCCCGCCACCATCGCGTTCCATATGCCTACGCCACGCACCTCGCCATCCTTAGCGCGCCTCTCCCGCATGCTCCTCGACGGTTGCCATGATGGCCCCCAAGATGGCCTACTCGGTCTCGGACGATTCCCTGCATCGACCCTGCGCGGCTGCGCTTATGGGCATGGGGGAGCCATAGCTGCGCTCATGCTGTTCGACGAAATGCCAGACCGCGCCTCCGCCGTGCATCACGTTAGAGGCGATGCCTATTTGCTCGGAAAAGATGGGACCGACCAAGTCCGACCACTGGAAGACGAACTCAGTCTGTTCGATGGAGTGGCCTGGAGGAGTCCATCTGCTGGCATGGAATGCCATCATGAGGATGCAGTCGCATGCTTAGGAGTCCATCTGCAGATCTGCTGGTATGGAACTCAGTTTGCTCGATGCAGTCACAGCCATCATGAGAATGCATTGCGTTCAAGCACAATGGGGTGGCCGTCGTGTTGACTGCAAGTGTGCCTGGTTGCCTACCACCTTGGAAGATGCAGTCGCAGGCTTAGGTCCTCTGCCTGACCAACATCACCTTCCCTAGTTCCCTGGGTTGTTCAATGAGTACATCTGCCATTCTGTGTTATTTGGTGAGTGCACCAAATTGTTCCTGTGTTGAGCTACTAGTCCCTTCATTACTGCACATGCCGACGTGCTGGCTACAATGCTGTGCTGTGACTAATTTTGGTTGTTTCTGAACCTTCTGATTTTTTTTGTCATCTTTTTCAGTCTCCTGCATTTTTCTCAAGACTATTATTCGGAGTATTGGGGCCACTATGCCATGTTACCGATAATTTATTTGTTCATTTTTGTCAGTTACGGATCAGTGAGCATCACAGCTGATTTGCAAATTTGCGGCATAAACATCTGAAAAGATTCTTGTAGGTTCCAAACTTCTTAGTTTTGGATCATTTTCTTCACAGAGCTTACTCCTTTATTTAGCATCAAATCCTACGTTTGAGTCTCATCTTGTAGTCAGTTCTCAGTGCCTCTTTGGCTCTGAACTTGCAGTGCTTTGCATTGTTGTGGTTTTTGTTTTCAGATTCTTCTTCTCTTTGCTATAGCTCCTTGTATCTAAGCTAAATTCACGAAATGTTGGACAGCTTCTGAATTTTCCTTTTGACCTTTGTTCTAGGTAGTTCAAAACTCACCACGGTGTAACACATGCCCTTCTCACAATGACCTGTAAGAATGGTAGTTACCTTTGCAACGTGATATCAACAACCACTGGTCACCCTGTGTTCTACTTAGCAAGTCCATGAGGAAGACTGGTAAGTAAATGATAACCAAAACATTCACTAATTCCTCAATTCCATAGTATAGCTCTTCTCCAGCCTGAACTTACCTCGTACTCAGAAGTATTTGCCGAACGTCTTCTCCTCCAGTTCTCCATGCTGCATTCTTCAGCTAGACTGTTGTCTTCTCCTCCAGTTTTGTGTGCTGCACGTTGCTAGCTTTTACCATCTATGCCGCTGTAAATTGCATTCCTGATATCGCCAGGTAGAGTGCCTTGTACTAGTTTGCAGCAATTTTGTTTGAGCTTTGACATTAGAAGGTACGTAAACTGTAGCAGCAGATCTCCACCTTTTTTTTCCCTCTAGAAAACTGGTTCTAAGTGGTCTGAAATTTATGTTTCAGGTGCTAATGAAGCTTTTGTTGGTTGACTTCTCCTTTTCTTCCCAGTTGGCTTCATACTTTGTCATAATATGTGCGACATAGCTTCATGATTGCTTTTCAATTTGCTCATTCCTTGATTAGATCTTTTCACTTCACTTTTTAAATACTAATTCTGCCTCCATTGGTTGAACTGTAGGTGTTATAGTAGCTGTCTTTTATTGCTTCCTGAAGCAACTGGCAGAATTTTCTGATACAGACCAGCAAACAGTTCGGGGTCAAGATGCAAGGAACAATGAAACAGAACCAATTCTGCCAAGAAAAAGGGTGGTTTTCAGCTATGGAGCGACGGAAGAGCAGCCTGAGTCGAGCATGTGCTTTTCAGAAGATACGTGCAGTGATAATGTCTGCAAGATCTGCTATGATGCTCCACGGAGTTGCTTCTTCATACCCTGTGGCCATGGTTTTGCATGTTTTACGTGTGCAAGGAGGTATAACTCTCATCTAGATCCTTCAGTTACAGGAGTCAGTTTACTGCTGTATGGCTTTAATTTGATTGCTTTTTCTTTTTACGAATCTGATTAACTTGTAGAATAAAAGGGATTTGATCCCTGTAAAGTCACAACTCACAAGTTAGCCTCGGTCTGAACTGTTATGATTTCTCTCTCAGTAAAGCTGGGAGCCAAAGATTTGTTGTCCCGTAATTATTTGATGAGGTTCACTGAATAACAGCACATTGCCTACTGTTACTGCAGGATCGCGGAAGACAAAAATCAGGCATGCCCAATTTGCCGAAGGCTGATCCACAGAGTAAGGAGGCTGGTGGAGCCCTTAGGTTCGTCTTGTGGTGAGTAGATGATCTTGAGTCAGCAGAGAGAAGAGTTGCAATGCTGCACTGATGAATTGTTGCCTTGCCGCCCATATGCTGCCTGTCTAGGCCTGAAGGATGCTTTGGACTAAGCATGGAATGTCGATCACCTACCTGACGGATTGACCGGATGAGGAAGCTAGTATTGAAGATGGACTCAATTAATTTACGCCGGCTATTGAATCTTTTTGTTTCCTTTTTCTTGTGTATGTTTAGGTAAAGACTTTCAGTAGTTCGTACTGCTTTCTTTCTCTGATCCACTGTACGTTTCACACACTCTTGGAGACTGATGCATGATAATAGTAGTTCGTATCGCATTCATGCCGTGCACTCTAGCCATACGTTTGGCTGGACCAAAGCTCGTGGTTGCGGGCTTGCGGCCAGAATTATTATTCTTCCAAGGTCTCACTCTCCGTGGCGGCCAAGTTTCCCTCCCATGTGTTGACCATCATCGTCGAACCAACTTGTTCTGTCCACGTAGGGCCCAAGCTTTCAGATTTTTCAACGGTGACTCCGAGTATGATCAGCATATGGTAGTTGGTATTAAGGTTCTGTTTAGTTCCAAATAAAATTTTTCATGTTGTCACATTGAATTTTAGACACATATATATAGTATTAAATGTAGAAAAAACAATTACACAGTTCACCAGGAAATTGCGAGACGAATCTTTTAAGCATAATTGTGCTATGATTTGACAATGTGGTGCTACAGTAAACATTTACTAATGACGGATTAATTATGCTTAATAAATTCATCTTGCGGTTTCCTGGTGGAATCTGTAGTTTGTTTTGTTATTAGACTATGTTTAATAATTCGAATGTGTGTTCATATATCCGATGTGACATGCAGGGGCAAAATTTTTTGCCAACTAAATAAAGCCTAATTCACGAAATTTGTTTTTAGTAGTAATAGTAGTACCATTCAATTTCTATGAGATTCGTTTAAAACCCATTGAAATTTCTAGTGGGGGTATTGCACCGGCGGCGTGTCGGGTAGGGTAGTGGTTAACGGGTGGTGGGTCTAAGAGCCTATTTGGTTCTCTACCCTTGAATTGGTAGTAATAAAATCTAGGTATACCAATATCAATATTTTTTGGTAGGGTAAAGTAGGCTAGCCCATGTTTGGTTTGATACCAATATAAAGCCAAAGTTGAGTAGTAAAGTGAAGAAGTTTCTAGAATGTGACCAAATTAAGTATAGACACTACCAATTGTTTGGCTTCAATTCAAACTAGCATGTTTACTATTTTAAGTTACCAAAATTTTGGTAGGACGCGTTTTGGCTTCAATCCAAAACGGCCCTAAATTTTTGGCGATGGTGACACGTGGCTTTTCGTATTAATTAATGGGAGTGCGCTAATGGTGATTGATGGAGGAGGGGTTTGATAAGAACCCGTTTAGTAGAGGTCCAGTTTCTAAATTTAACTTGATAAGTTGAGTTTTAAAGTAGAGTTATGGAGCAGGTGAGCAATCTAAATCTAGCTCTATTTTTCTAGTTTATTTTGTGATAGCGTTCCACCTAGTTTCACTCCCATTTTACGTAGGGTTGAAATTGTTTGATTGGACGGAAGCTTCAGGAGAGCTGGAGCTTGAGTGCGTATTTATTTGATAGTAAGAAGTTAATGTCTGTCAATTTCAGGTTTACTAGATGAGGGTTAGAGACTTTGTCAACAAGGGGGAGAAAAGAATGTATCCAAAGAGGTTGGAAAAATCGAGTGGGTAAACTGTTTTTATAATATGTTGCTTCAATGCTGGAAGTTTACTGCTGATGTATGTGATTAATTGTTTATTATGGAGTATGATATTTAATTTGCAGTGCTTGAGCTTGCATTGTTGACGAAAACAACATGGTACGACATATACATATTCACTTTATTACCATTACATCAAAAGATATGTGCATTTCTTTTTCGACATCTTTGTCATCTTTTATTCTACCACTCATTACTCTGATTCTATTAGTTTTGTACTTCCTCCGTTTTACAATGTAAGTCATTCTAGCATTTCCCATATTTATATTGATGCTAATGAATCCATGTAGATTTATATGTCTAGATTCATTAGCATCAATATAAACGTGAGAAATGCTACAATGACTTACATTGTGAAACGAAGGGAGTACTTGATATGGATTTCTCTGAAGCTAAATATATACTTATCACTCTATATGTGCATATATTATGTCAATATTTTTTAAAAAAGTATATTGTGTCAATATATCCTTATCAGAACATATGACCATATATAGGGACATCGAACATGGTCTTATGTTGTCTCCGTAACCATCGAGCACAAGGCTACAATGGCAAACGAGTGAGCCAGTCCATTTTTCAAAGAAAAAATTAGTATTGTACAGTATTATGGTGGTACATGTTATAGACATGGATAGAAATGAGATAACGTTTCACTTTATTAGTATTAATGGAATTGAAAGCTACGCATTGGTTTTGTTTTTCATGGTAGCTCGTCCAAATTAGTTAAAAGTTATCCGACTTAGACAATGCCCCTGTTTGGAGAACTTGTCCAGAGTTATTTTGAGAGTTATTTTTTAGCACAAGAAAATACTCCTCCAATAAAATAGCCCTAAGTTGTTTGGATCCAAGGGTTATTTTAAGAGTTATTTGGTCTTTAATGTACCTTCCCATGGAGAGATAGGGAGAAAAGATATTTTTTCAGTGGGCCCCACTTAAAATAGCCCCGATTAGCACTCCTTGGGTGGGATAGTTTTTTGGGTGGGTTATTTCCAAATAGCCCTCAAATAGCTCACCCTTTTAGATTTTTTTTTGGGCTATTTAGGCTATTCGAGGGAGGGCTAAAAAATATCCCTTGGATCCAAACAGGGCCAATATACCTGGAAAAAAACCAATTCTTGCAACCCCTGTCCCGTAGAAAACCAACGTTTTATCTAGATTAATAGTACTAGTATATATCTTATCTGATTCTAGATTTTTTTTTTATGGACGAAGTGATAACTCTTAATACTAGTACAATATTTCTCAATCCTATCCAGGCCTACAACATGTACCAACACCAAGGTTTTCTTTTTCCCTTTTAAAAAGTGACCGGCTCCCTCACTTGCCATTAGCCACCGCAACAATTTTTCTGCCCCCAAAAGTCTCTCTAATCTAGTACGTGCGTACTACCACCACTCTTCCACCGCTAATTAAGGCACAGAAGAGATATACATAACAGCGTGCGTACTACATACATACTGATCATCGGACTAGGGTGGTGATCATCAGACTAGGGTGGTGTTTGCATCAGGGATTTAACTTTAGTCTCTGTATTTATTTAGACACTAATTTAGAGTATTAAATATATACTACTTACAAAACTAATTAATATATAAATGAAAGCTAATTTGCGAGACAAAATTTTTAAGCCTAATTAATCCATAATAAGATAATGTTTACGGTAGCATCACATAGGCTAATCATGGATTAATTAGACTCAATAAATTCGTCTCGTGAATTAGTCCAAAATTATGGATAGGTTTTATTAATAGTCTACGTTTAATATTTATAATTAGTGTCCAAACATTCGATGTGATAGGGACTTACAAGTTTTATTCCCATCTAAACGAGGTCTAGATCGATGAGATGAGCCGCCTCCCGCTAGCTTCCCGGTTGGTTCGGCGGCCGGCCAATGTTTTTTGCGCCGCCGCGCGTTGCATCCGCAGCACGGTTGATGATGCGTCGTGGTAGCTTCCTTCCGATCGATCATCGTCGTCATCGGTGGTCGGCCCGGTGATTGCGACCGGCGCCCGGTGGCTCCCACACGTACAGTACGCGCGTACCATCCATGGGCAATGGCCAATGGCGATATCATATGGAGCGGCGAGCTAGAGGGGCGGCGCCACCACCGAGTGGACGGATGCAAGCTAGTGCTGCCATATCGTGCGCTCTGCTGCTTCCTCGGTTTTTTATCACATGGGAAATAAGTAACACGCCATAATGTATAATACTATTTAATTGTGTGTGTGTGCGCTTGCCATGTCATATGTATCCTCGCATGGTAGCCTCGCCGTCGCTGTCGTCCTAGTTTTGGGTGGTGTTTGTGTTGGGGAAAAAGGTTCGATCACGAATGTTTTAGGTACCACTTCTATGTTTTATATCAAGAAGTTGTTTCTTTTTTAAAAAATTTTAACTTGGTTATGTTTAATCAAATTTATAGAAAAATATATCAATATCTTACAAATATCATATTAGTTTCATTAAATCTAAAATTTACATTTTTTTTATAAACTTCATCAAATTTTAAAAAGTTTGACTAAGAAAAAGTCAAGCAATTTATAATATGAAACAAAAAAAGTACATATATAATATATTTTTACGGTGTAGAAATGGCATACTCTCTCCGTCTCATAAAAAACCAAACTAATACCGGATGTGACATATCCGGTTCTAGATTTATTTTTTATAGGACAGAGGGAGTAGACCTTTGTTTTTTCTCACCCAATGAGTGGTAGCTCTTTATACTACCAACTCAAATATTATATTTCCTGGTCTCAAAATATAAGGGATTTTAAGTGGATGTGACATATTCTAGTACAACGAATCGGATGAAGTCCTTTTCCTGATTCATTATATTAGGATGTGTCATATCCACTAAAAATCTTTTATATTTTGGGACGGAGGGAGTACAATTAATAGAGTTTTTTTTTACTGTTAGTAAAAATATATAAATCTTAGGGTATTTTAACTGGTGATATATTACTAAGTAGTAGTGCGTATATTGTACTACCAGCAGAGATCATAGTACAACATAAGCACAATCCATACATCGAGCGATTTGGTGGAACTATGTATGCATAGAAAATATTAAAAGACCTTATACAAGGTTGCACAAAAAAGATTGAAGAAACATGTATGTACTCTTCCATTCAAAAATAAACCAATCTAAATTGAATAGGATATAACCTCATACAATTGTTCTAACCTCGTACAATTGTTCATGTTTTTAATTATCTGAGATTGATTTATTTGGGAACGGAGGATGTAACCATCTTCTCACAAAAGGAATCCCTGTAGGATAAGACGTTCATGATGATGATGATGACGGCTGTAATTTCACGGTTTTATCATGGATTTTGTGAAAGGTCGATGTAGT
>CM020181.1:19981277-19995565 GCA_009805545.1 Oryza longistaminata
GTCATGATTGTGACTAGTATAATCGGCATACCGTATAACGAGTAGTGCGTCCACTTCTTACCCCATGCACACGGATGAGTCCAAACAGCTATTCAAATAGCTAGACCGTACAATACTAGTTTACCGTGATACACGGGTATGTATATAAGAATGTTATACTATATATAAAAACACAAATTTGAGAAACAAACTCATGAAATCTTCACCCTCTCCAAGTACATATATATATCCATCCGAAAGCTACTGCAAAACCTGGGTTGAGGGATACCGGAGATCCGAACAAAACGGGAGGCTGATGGAGCTTAGCTGGCTTGATGGAGCTAGCTAACTTTTTGCCTTCTTTTTCGTGTCCATTTGCCACACTCTGCTTAGCTAGCTAGCTACCTGTCCTTCTGGCTTGCTGCCACTCACTCGCCGCCAAAGCGATCGGTTTGCCATTTTGCCTATTTTGCCTGCCTTTGCGCGTTAAATACGGGCAGCTAGCTAGCTGCAGCTGGTACACCGTCCCGTTGCTCTTGTCACGTTGCAATCTCCTCCAATTCTCTCCATCCATCCATCCACCTGCGGCAGCGAAATTTTTGCTCCGCGCACACAGGTACGTACCGCTCGCTCGCTCGCTACGGGCCGGTGCTTGATGTTGTGTATGCCGTGTGCGTGTTCGGGAGGTTTTCATGTATGGTTGTTAATTTTCTGGATACGGTACCGCGACTTCGCGAGAGGTGATATGTGCGTGGATGGATATCCGATGAGATCTTTGCTGTGGTCCTGACTAACCAACTTGTTGAAGAGGACAGGAAATGAATATGTGAGAGGTATTGTAAGTCCGTGGTTGTACGTATGTGCCTGACATGCATAGGCACATGCATGTATCTAGGTCGGTATATGTAGCTATAGCACAATCTGAAACTTGCAATTCAGGCAAATATATCAACAGTACTCTGGATCCTGAGTCCATAATTCCATTCGTTGGCAAAGCATGATTGTAAATAATGTGAGGTTGTTTATGAATATAAGGGCTAGCATATATACCACTAAGTTGTTTCAAGGAAAATATTTACGTGCAATCTTTTTCACTAAGAGATCAAAACACAAAAAATATAAAACTAACAATATTATCAACTCTTTAATTTCCAATAGTTGATTATGAGATTTCTACTTTCTAATGTACTGATACACGTAAGTTTTTAATTTTTTTAAAAAAGAGTAAAAATTATATCTCAGATAACTATGATTTGTATCACTAGATGCTACAAACTTGCTACATAATTACTCCCTCCGTTTCATAATGTAAGTCATTCTAACGTTTCCCGTATTCATATTAATGTTAATGAATCTAGACATATATATCTATCTAGATTCATTAACATCAATATGAATGTGAAAAATGTTAGAATGACTTGCATTGTGAAACGGAGGGAGTAAATGTCAAAAATTAACCCATGGTTGTGAACAATTGTTCCAAAATATAAACCATACATGCATACATGGCTACATCCAAAATCACCATCACCGTAAATACTACTCCCTTCGTCTCGTAAAAACCAAATCTAAAACTGGATGCAACACATTCTACTACAATAAATCTGGACAGAGACACATCCGGATTCGTTGTACTAGGATGTATCACATATAGTATTAGGTTGGTTTTTATGGGACGAAGGGAGTGGTAGTTCGTGTTTGAATCTCCTAAAGATGAAGATAAAGATAAAGATTAGGTGTTTCACGCAAAACGATGTGGTAATAACGTGCAATTATATTAATTGAGTTTTAATTATTACAGACTTGAAAAATGGATTAATCTTATATTTTAGAACAACTTCCATACAGAAAGTTTTCGCACAAAACGGACCGTTTAGCAGTTTGAAAAACGTGTCACGAGTATCCAAAAGTTTATCCAACTTTTGTTGGGGAAAAGAAAACGGCCTATATATATGCTCAATCTTAAATAACCCTATCTAACCCTTGTTTTTTTTACACCTCATATGGTGTGGACCAAGCGATTAACTTCTCACCCAAGCCGCCGTACGTCACCGGTGACGCATGCACCCCACATGCAAGCACACTTCCATCATCAATCAATGTCTCAATCTCTCATCTCTGCTGCCACAGTTACTGGAAGAAGAGCAATTAAGTACAGAATTATCCCCTTCTAGTTTTTTTGGTGAAAAAAAAATTATTACTCCAATTAATTCATCCAGCATGTAGACAAAACGGCCAGATTAGCAGTGTACTGTACGTGCCGATGTATGTGTCGCTCTCCAGCATCGATCGAACCACACGCACAAGCTACCCGAATGTTCTTCCCTCTGTCACGTGCAAGCATGAAAATTTGATACTTCTAGGGTAGAATAATATATATACATGGAATATTAATTTGTTGTGATTAATCTCATCACCATATTTTTATTTTATGTAGTAGCCCCATTGAAAATTCTAAGGATGTGCTGTAGTACATGGCGGCAAACTGGACAAAAATTACCGAGGGTTTAATATATACAAGTCATCTAGATAATACGGTATAATTTAACTAGGGCTGTGTTTAGTTCCTGAAATTGAGGAGAAGTTTGGGGAAAGTTGTTAGTTTGAAAAAAAGCTAGGAGTTTATATGTGTAGAAAAGTTTTGGATGTGATGTGATGGAAAATTGGGAGTTGGGGGAAAGTTTGGCGTGAACTAAACAGAGCCTAGGATTGAATAATCCTTTTGGGTCATAAGACCCCAAGAAACACAACATATGTAAGCCACAAGTAGTTTGCATGTGGATAACAAATTCTTTTCCTTGAAAATAAATTCTTTTTACGTCTTTAACTTTCAAAAGTCTAAAAAATAACAACGAAACTATTTTAAAAGAGGATGATGTCTAATAAACCATACACTTTCAAATACTGCCCTTCTTAATTAACCTCGACATTGGGTTGAATTTAGGGGTTTTCCCCTTTTCGATTATGCGACAGGGGACTACCTCAATGTGTTTAGGAACTGTGATATTTTGGCTCTAGAAGCAAAGGATGTGATTTTTCAACTCCTATTATTGCAATATTAATGGAGCACGTACTGCAAGCCTAAAGATATTTCAGTCTCCAACTTTAAATGTAGGACAATATTGATTTTTCCTAAAACTTTAATCAACAATATTTATTCAATTACTTATTTAAGAAAAGTAAAATAGTACCTTAAGCTTGCCTTACATATTTGCCTAATCGCACAAGTATTTTTAGAAAAGACGAATATATAGTAAAACGAATTGAAAAGTTGATGGTGTTGAGGTAATACTTAATGGATGAAAAAAAATAATGTAGACATTTATCCTTTTTCAAAGTGTGAATGTTCAAAATACTTTTCCCTATAAACTATCAAATAAGATCTGATGGGCAAAATTCGTAGCATACTTCCCTTATTTATACATTATAGAATATCATCAGCATACAGCTAGCACTACTATAGTCCTCGAGATCGAGATGGATCATCATCGTCGAATAATTAATCAAATCATGAGATATTCTCGCAATCTGGTTCGGTTGACCTGATCTTGCCCAATCACAAAGTTTATTATTGAGCACATCACGACAATTAAGTGAGTTGACTCAAAAACTATATTTTTAGGTACATACACGCGATTATCCAAAGAACAAGTATTTTTGTAACTAGTTGCTTGTCCTCCTTTTCTTAATTATTCATATTAATTATGTCGATCCAAACAAGGTATCATACTCATATATCTGCTTCTGCGGGCGCCGCCGCGAGCCACCCAACGATCTCTTCCTCACGCCACACTCCTGCGGCGAGCCCTGCTCCAAGCCCCTCGAGAAGGCTGACCCTGCCGTGAAGGGCGACGATGCTGCAGCCACCAGGTGCCCCCATGTGTGCGTCCTGCAGTGCCACCCAGGGCCCTGCCCGCCCTGCAAAGCGTTTGCGCCGGACCGGCTGTGCCCCTGCGGCAAGCAGACCATTGTGCGGCGGTGTGCGGACCGAACAACGCCTGTGACGTGCGGGCAGCGGTGTGATCGGCTGCTCCCCTGCCGGAGGCACCGCTGCGAGAAGGTCTGCCACACTGGACCATGCGGGGACTGTAATGTTCTCATTTCTGCCCGGTGCTTCTGTGGGAAGAAGACAGAGACATTGCTGTGTGGAGAGATGGAACTGAAAGGGAATTTATCTGAGAAGGATGGAGTGTTCTCATGCAGTGAGGCCTGCAGCCATATGCTGTCGTGCGGAAATCATGCCTGCCAAGACATTTGCCACCCAGGGCCATGCGGGGAGTGCGAACTTATGCCAGGGAAGGTCACGGCATGCCATTGTGGGAAGACAACGCTGCTGGAGAAGAGAGCAAGCTGCTTAGAACCGATCCCAACCTGTGACAAGGTGTGCGACAAGAAGCTGCCGTGTGGTGTGCATAGGTGCAAGGTCACATGCCATGAGGGAGACTGCCCACCTTGTGTGGTTCGTGTGGAACAGAGGTGCCGCTGTGGTTCATCAGGCCAGATGGTGGAGTGCTACAAGGTCTTGGAGGAAGAATTCCGTTGCAACAAGCCATGTGGGCGAAAGAAAAACTGTGGGAGGCACAGGTGCAGTGAGTGCTGTTGCCCGCTTTCAAAGCCGCTCGCTCAGCTTGAAGGGGGTAATTGGGATCCCCATCTCTGCCAGATACCGTGTGGCAAGAAGCTCCGGTGCGGACAGCATGGATGCCAGCTTCTCTGCCATAGTGGTCACTGCCCGCCCTGCCTTGAGACCATATTCAATGATCTGACTTGTGCCTGTGGTAGGACATCCATCCCTCCACCGCTTCCTTGCGGCACACCAACTCCATCATGCCCACACCAATGCTTAGTTCCCCAGCCATGTGGACATCCGGCGACACATCAATGCCATTTTGGGGACTGCCCGCCTTGTGTTGTTCCAGTAATGCGAGAATGCATTGGTGGGCATGTGGTGCTGAGGAACATCCCTTGTGGTTCTAAGGATATCAGATGCAACCAACCTTGTGGAAAGAACCGGCAATGTGGAATGCACGCTTGCAACAGGTCTTGCCATCCTTCCCCTTGTGATCCACCACCTGCAAATGGAGATGCTAGCTCAAGTACTGGTGGTAGAGCTTCATGTGGACAGGTATGTGGTGCCCCAAGGAGGGAATGTAAGCACACTTGCACAGCTCCATGCCACCCATCATCACCTTGCCCAGATTTGAGATGTGAATTCCCTATGACCATTGCCTGCTCTTGTGGCCGTATCACTGCAACTGTGCCATGCGGTGCGGGGGGAACCGCCAATGGCGATAATATGTTTGAAGTATCCATCATACAGAAGCTGCCAATGCCACTCCAGCCGGTGGAATCTGATGGGAGGAGGGTACCACTTGGGCAGAGGAAGCTCTCTTGTGATGAGGACTGTGCCAAGATGGAGAGGAAGAGGGTCCTTGCTGAAGCATTTGACATCACTCCACCCAATTTGGATGCATTGCATTTTGGTGAGAACTCAAATGCATCGGATTTGCTTTCTGACCTTTTCCGCCGTGAGCCAAAATGGGTGATGGCCATAGAGGAGAGGTGCAAGTTCCTTGTACTTGGGAAGACAAGAGGCAATTCTTCAGGCAACCTCAAGGTCCATGTCTTCTGTCACATGACAAAGGATAAGAGAGATGCTATCAGGGTCATTGCCGACAGGTGGAAGCTTTCTGTTCAGGCTGCTGGTTGGGAACCCAAACGTTTCATTACTATCCATCCCACACCGAAGTCGAAGGCGCCTGCTCGCATCCTGGGTTCCAAGCCAGGTGTATCTGTTGCTGCTTCCCATCCTTTCTTTGATCCCTTGGTGGACATGGACCCAAGGCTTGTTGTTGCAATGCTGGACCTGCCCCGGGATGCTGATGTTAGCGCTCTGGTTTTAAGGTTTGGCGGGGAGTGTGAATTGGTTTGGCTGAATGACAAGAATGCTGTGGCTGTCTTCAATGATCCAGCTAGAGCAGCGACAGCTCTGAGGCGGCTGGATTATGGTTCTGCTTACCAGGGTGCTGCTGTGTTTTTGCCAAGCAGCAGCGCTCAGCCAGGCAATGTCTGGGTTGCAGGGCAGAAAGATGGAGTGGCGGCTACCAAGAGCAGTGCCAATCCATGGAAGAAGGCCACTGCCTCTGAGCCTGATCCATCCTCAGGAGACTGGACAGGTGTGCTTGGTCAAGCTCCAGGATCAGTATGGAGGCGTGGCGGTGACACTGTCGCTCAAGTCATGGGGACATCGAACCGCTGGAACGCCCTGGAGTCCGATGCGACCACAAGCTCCAGGCCAGTTGAGGAGAGTAAGCCTGCTCCTCGCACCGATGCTGGATCCAGCGCAGGACCAAGTGCTGCGCCACCGGTTAGTAAGATGCAGCCTGAAGTCGAAGTGGATGATTGGGAAGAAGCTTGTGAATGAGTCATCAGGAAGCTCGGTTTCAGATGGTTTACCTCCATTCAGATCCTTTTTTGGTCGAATTTTATTTGCTAGTACCAAATGTATCCTCACACTTTTATGTGGTTCCTGATGAAGGCCCGGTGACTGATCTGTTGTGAGTACATTGATCTTGTCATGCGGGCATCCCCTGTTAACGCTGCTGCTTCTTTTGCAGTCGTCCGTTCGAACTGAGGAAAAAAATACGTCGTAAGATTGCCGACCTCTGCTTGCTCTGTAGTAGTCTGTCGTCTGAAATGGTTCCTTGTGTCATAGTCCTACAAGAGTTGCATGAGCTGTTTATCTATAATTCTATAAAGTTGGGTACCTGGTATTGTTGAGATAAAATGTGAGAAGTAACACGCGATTATCTATATAGGTGGACAGGTGGCGTATGTTATTATTGTTTAGATAAATCGTGGGAAATGGTTCTCCAAAAAGAGAGAACATGAGAAATGTTGTGCAGAGTGAAACACGCTGAGTTGGAATGTGGTGTGCAGATTGAAGCACGCTGTGAGTTGAACTGTTGTGTGCGGTCGTCCGCGCAAAGGAACCTGGGTTTTGCACCAAACGTAATACTCCCTCCGTTTCAAAATGTTTGACACCGTTAACTTTTTAATACGTGTTTGACCATTCGTCTTATTCAAAAAATTTAAGTAATTATTTATTCTTTTCATATCATTTGATTCATTGTTAAATATACTTTCATGTACACATATAGTTACAAATTTTTTGAATAAGACGAACGGTCAAACATATGCTAAAAAGTCAACGGTGTCAAACATTTTGAAACGGAGGGAGTAGAATTTATCTTCGATGCAAAATCTGTGTTGTGCCAAATCAACAGGTATCAGTTTTCAGCAGTCAATCAAGGAAGAAAGTTATGGTGTGAAGATGTTTTAGCATGTTTGAAATATTTTTGGGCCCCGTACACGGCGTATGTTACAGTAGTAACTTGCTAGGAAATCCGTCCGTGCTGTATTCCAGTTTCCAAATTCGGCCCAACTCACCCTCATTTGCACTTGGAATAAGTTCACCTTAGGTCCCCATCTCGACTGAGTTAATTTGGACCACGTTCTTGAATTCTCTCTTCCCCATCTTCAGGGCAAGGCCAATGGGAAGAAGGGCGGCACGCGGCTGCCAGCGTGAAAGAAGGCCTATGACATATGGGACATGTTATTGAAAAAGTGTGACAAACAACTATGACAGTGAACCAAACACATGCCTAATAAACTGTGAGAGCTAAGAGCAGGTATAATAGCAGGCTATAAGCCAGCTGCAAACATATTTTAAGGAGAAAAATAAGGAGAGAGAAGAGCAGCGGGCTACAGATTTATAGCCAACTGTAGCACGGACTTCAAGACACGGTGTGTGTATGACATATGGGACCGGATATTACTAGTGTAGTATGTAACTATTATATAAATAAGTTATTAGATTAGTTATAGATGAATTGAAGCTAGTAGTTGGTTATACTATTAAACTTCTCTAAAGATATGGTGTGGTAAAGTGTGGGAACCAAACACGCCCGTAAGCTCTCCTCGGTCCTCGCGGTGAAACCAATCGATCGCCACGGAGAGCGGAAGCGTCCGCGTCCAGCTCCGTTGACGATTTGCGCGCGTGTTTAACGACGATTCTTGTGGAAAATGGAGAGAACATATGCCGATGCTGATATACCCAACCAACCCCTACTGGGGTTTAATGGCACGCAACGCGACGCGAGGAGATCGAGCAGCGTTACGACCAACTTGATGTTGTGGTGGCGAGCACGCATACCAAGGCCAGTGCGTGAGTGAGAGTCGATGATCCAAGATGATTCTCTCCGTTCTCAAAAAAAAAAAAAAGATGATGATTCTCTCCTCTGGTCTTGTGTACTGTTGCCCATTATTACCACGAGAAATCAAGCGGAAATGTGCTGGTACTCCCTCCTGTGGTTCATGTGAAGCGGGAACTAGCCGAATTTCCTTTGTTGGATGAAGTTGATCTGAAAAGTGGAACTGTATTTGGTTCACAAATCATGTTTTTTTTGTGTTTCTATGTTTAAGATTTTTTTAATACTATTAGGGCTCGTTCGGATTATAGGATAGAGAAAGTATATAAATATGAAAGAAATCTAAACGTAAAACAGAAAAATAAAAACAAAGGAATACAAAAGTTGAGAGCATTCAGATCACGGAAAGTTGATTGTGTAGGATTTGTATGCAGGAAGCGAAAAAAAAGAGCTTGAGATGAACGGATTTTTCATGTACTTTTCGTGTGAAATCATCATCAAAGGAAATCTTCCTTTGAATTTCCTATAACCAGCTTTCATAATCCGGTATTGAAGTCTCTATTAAATAGTTAAATTTATAAATATAACCCGTTTCCTTAAAGAAAATATAAAAAAGTGACCACTTTCATTTATAATGGGAACGTTACCCACAAAGCGGGTGGTGCTGGTAGTGGTAGGTTAGAGAGGATGGTGGATATAAAGCCAACAAGCCAGCCATAAGCACAGAACCAAGTGATTAGGCCATTAGGATAGATCGATGAGACGATGAGCACAGGACCAAGGACAAATAGGACTGCAATGGTTGATCTAGCAGCAGTGCTGCCATTGGAGCTTAGTAGACAGGGAATCAGGGCATATGATTAATTAATTACACCCCCTCTTGCAGGGAAAACACCCTGCTCCATAACAAACAAGACCAGCTGAAAATGAACCAGCAGTATAGTGAAAGCTGAAGCATTTGTCATCTGAAATTTCTTTACAATAGTGTATTCACAGTCACTGCAGCCTCATTGATGTCACACATACACAGTCAGAGAGATGATTAATTAGGCCAAGAATGATATTGCAAACTCAATTAGAGAAAATTAAGCTCCTAATTAAGATTACACGTCGAATTCTTTAACCACTCCTACTATCTTTTTTACTCCACTAACCACGCACGACGAACTTTTTTTTACTGCGTGTACCAAATTAATGCGCTACTACACTTTCTCCACCTCCCGGCGGTGGCCTCCTCCTCGCCGCCGTCTCCTCCCGCCGGCGGCGCCGGCGACGGACACGGGCAGGAACGCGCACAGCGGGCGACCGCGTGGCCTTCCCGCACTCCGCACCGCGGCGCCTCCTGATGCGCTTCTTGGCGGACTCCGCGGCGGCGCCGCCGCGGTTGCCGTCTTGCGGGCGCTGTCGTCTGTGGATGGTGCGGCGGGGGTGTTCGCTCTTCCGGCGCGTCGCACTGCCCGCCGGCGGCGGCGGCACGTACACGGGACGGGCACGGAACGACGCCGCAACGGACGGCGTGTCCTCCCCGCCATCCGCACCCGGGCACTGATGGCGCCTTCTTGTCGACTCGCGGCGGCGCCGGCGGGGTTCGCGTTCTTGGCGGCGTCGTCGTTTCGTTGTGGGGTGGTGGTGGCGGGCGGCGGGCGGTGGGTGTTCGCTCTTCGCGTCGTCGGGCTCGGCCTCGGCGGCCTCTTTCTTGGCCGCCGCCGCCGCGTTGTGCCTGAGGATGAGGCCCTCGAGCTCCCGGCGGATGCAGTCCACCTCGTACGCGTCGAGCAGCGTCGTCGGCTTCTTGGCCCTCCTCGCCGACGACGCCACCGACGACGACGTCCGCGACACCGCCACCGCCACCGCGCCGGGCGGCAGCCGCTGCTTCTTCTTCTCCTCCTCCTCCTCCTCCATGGCGACGAACGCGTCAAGGAGCGTCTTCAGCGTCGTCTTCGCCGGCGGTGGCGGCGGCGGCGCCACCACCGCGGCGGGCAGCTGCTGCTGCTGCTGCTTCTTGATCGGCTCCTCCATGGCGGCGCGCGGATTGAGAGAGAGACGAGGTCAGAGTGATGGGACCCGATCGAGGAAGGAGGGAGACGAGATGGCTATGGCTTTTGGCTCGTCGGCGTCTTATATAGAGGATGCTCGAGGAGAGGCTGACAACGTGGGCCCACCTAATGACGATTATTATTTTGCTCTTCGATGATCCTCTGTAAACCTCGCAGAGCCGCGCGGTAGGTTCGGGGATTGAACACCCGTGCTTTTCGTATTTTTCAGTCTAACGGACTGTTCAACACATAATAACGTTAAGGTTATGTTTGGAATGGAAAATTTTAGACTTTTGGAGGAAATAAATGTTTTTCAATTTCCGTGCTTTTTAGTTTTGGAGAAAATTTTTGTTCGGGATCTCCTAACACGGAAAATAAAGCACGAGATTATAGTAATTAAGTATTAGCTAAAAAAACTTTAAAAAGATGAATATGATTTTTTTAAAACAATTTTCATATAGAAAACTTTTACAAAAAATACACCGTTAAGCGGTTTGAAAAGCGTGCGCGTGGAAAACGAGAGAAATAAGTTGGGAAAGAGAGAAAAAGAACACAGCCTAGTGTGGTTGTCAGTAGGGATGAAAATGGAGCGGATAGTTTCCGTCCACTCCGGAGAAAAATGAATACGGATATCTTTCGGATCGGATAATTCTCAGATAGTTCAAATTTAGATACGAATATGGATTTATTTAATAGTAGTTCATCTCTTAACACTAGTCCACACTATTAATATTATTTAAATTTTAATAGATTATACTATATTTTATATAAATTGAGCTAATTATATATATTGATATTTGTTTCTATTAGAAGTTGAGTTGGTTTTCGTGCTCCGAGAAAAAAAATTATTTTTTATTCGTGTCCGATCATATTCGATTATTATTCGTATTCGATATAATCCGTATTTGTTTTCACATTCGAGCTATCCGTATTTGTTTATGTATATAGGAAAAAAACGAATATGATATGAACATTATCTATTCGTATCGCTCCGTTTTCATCTTTAGCCGTCAGACTAGTCTAGGAGGATATGATTTTGCGTCTCAATTTAAAATGAGAAGTTGGGTGAAACAAGATTATTGGTCAAGTTTTTTGTTCGAGCTTAACGAGAGATTAAAAAAAAAGACAATATAGGCATAAATCATCGTTGGTTTACGGAATAATCACTCCGTACTCGTAAAGGAAGTCGTTCAGGACAATGTTTAAGTCAAACCTTAAAAATATAACTCATGAATAACTCTCAAGTTGTTGAGTTTAAAAATATAAAAATTATATGAATAGATTTGTCTTGAAAAATACTTTTATAAAAGTATACATGCATCACTTTTCAATAAATGTTTTTATAGAAATAAGAAGTTAAAGTTGTGTTTTAGAAACCGTGTCGCTGTTCAAAACGACTTTCTTTACGAGTACGGAGGGAGTACCAATCTTGATTTCGATTCAACGTTGAGAAAGTTGGATGCAGAAAATAGTTTTACTAGCAGAGGCTACAGAGCAGAGAGGTGCAAAGAAAACACATTAGTGCCAATTCTTTACACACCTAGCAGGGAAAACCACATGTACTTCGGATTTTATGATGGAATATTTGCTACTACCATCACTCACGTAAGGCACTTTCTTACGTGGTCAGGAAGAAATGGTTTTGTGTTAATCTGGCTTATAGTTAATTAGTTTGTCCAGTATGTTTATTACTAGTATGATCAGCACATACATATGTTTAATTAATTAGTCAACTATATGGTTGGGTCAAAACCTTGCTAATTATAACCAAGGGGCGCTTCAGTAGTTGATGTTCCAGCTATATTCATGTTGTGTGATTTCGTCATGGATGATCAATGATCCTTGTTTGTTACATAATCGCGCGTGTTCCGAGCTTCTTGCATGCTAGCAGCTAAATTGAAAATAGGGGGCAAATTAAATTGGGGAGAAGCGCTTGGGGTCCGTAAATACATTTTATATTTAGTTAATTATTTACAGACTAATAATTTACTATTAACGTAGTATTTGTCTAAAATAACTTCAATGTACATATATTGTTAATCTAAATAAATCGACCGCAATAGGAAAGTAGATATTTTTTTCTTTTTTCATTAACGTTGTAATTAATTGAGAAAATCCCTTACCAGCCCTTGTTCTTCGCTCAGAGTCTTAACTTTGCCTTCCTCTATACACCAATGATTTTTCATTTCTAAATCCTTTATACTTATTCCATTAATTAGTTGATCTTTTTCCTTTTCGAAATGACTCTCGTATTTATCCTACCATAGTTCAAAAACTTAAATATCTATATAACTAATTAATTTATAGTAAAAATCAAACAGGTCAGAATTATTTGACCCCAAATAATAAAAAACAAAATTTATATAAAAAATGAAATCCATACAAAAGTTAAGTTAAACGAACATATATTGGATGGTCCGTCGGTGCGTAGAATTTGCCATCAAGCATACTAAAGTAATGGAGAATCAGATCATCACATGAAAGTATATTATATAGTATAAGCATAAGGGATTAGTTACAGCTGAGCAACACGCGGAGACAGACAGTGTCAGTGAGTACGGCCGGGCCAGGCAGTAAGCTTAGCCCATAGAAACGACCGGCTTGGCGCTGGAGCCCGTTGTTTCCGATTCGGCAAAACTATGGGTTATCGCGTGGAGAAGGCACGCGGGGGGAAGAAGAATAACGTGCGGGAATTTACGTGTGTGTTGCCGAAATCGCATCGCATCGCTTCGGCGGATTCCAAATCTATTCTTGACTGGGCCGCTGCTGGCGGTCGTCAGAGCTAGAGACAAGCATAGTGGAGTAGCAACCGAAATTGTACTTTGGTCAGCTCAATGGTTGATTGCTGTTTATTTGTAGTACGGGTTGCTAAATTTTACTAAGGCCTTGTTTAGATTTTAACTTCTTTTTCTTCAAACTTCTAATTTTTTTCTTCACATCGAATTTTCCTACACACGTAAATTTTCAACTTTTCTATCACATCGTTCTAAATTCTTCAAACTTTCAATTTTGACATGGAACTAAACACAGCCTTAGGCCCTATTTAGTTCCCAAAACAAAAATTTATATGCTGTCACATCAAATGTTTGGACACATACATGGAGTATTAAATGTAGGGAAAAAATAATTACACAGATTGCGTGTAAATTGCGAGACGAATATTTTAAATCTAATTGCGCCACGATTTGATAATATGGTGCTACAGTAACATTTGCTAATGACTGATTCGTTAGGCTTAATAAATTTGTATCGCTGTTTCATGGCGGAATCTATAATTTATTTTGTTATTAGACTGCGTTTAATACTTCAAATGTGTGTCTGTATATCCAATATGACAACCAAACCCAAAAATTTTCTCAACTAAACAAGGCCTCACTCATATCCATTTAAAACACAGTCTCGTCTCCAATTTTGATCATCTGTCTTATTTAAAAATATTTATGATTAGTATTTTTATTGTTAATAGATGATAAAACATGAATAATACTTTATGCGTGACTTATGTTTTTAATATTTTTTTAAAGAATCAAATAAGACAGCCGATCAAAATTGGATACGGTCCATACGAAAACTCATGACTGCGATTAAAATGGAACGGGGGAGTAGGTAATTGTAATTAAAATTCAACTGAGATGGAGTTGGGTTTTCTTGCGAAAGATGCATAGAGAGTTCGTAATATTTGTGTCAACGTACAGACACTGGTTGAATGTATGTCTGAATAACTGATAAATTAAGTTTATTTCTTCATGATCCAAATCTGAATGGATATATAATATTTTTTTATAGTTTCTAAACCTTTGATGATAAAATTGTGAAATGTTAAATCCTTTTTTTTAAGATGTTATGGGCTTATGGCAACGTGGTCGTGGCCTCATGGGGCACCCGTGTGACCCGTATCTTATCAAAACCTTACAATAATATACTTCCTCCGTACCTAAATATTTGACGTCGTTGATTTTTTTAAACATATTTGACCGTTTGTCTTATTCAAAAAATTTAAGCAATTATTAATTCTTTTCCTACCATTTGATTCATTGTTAAATATATTTTTATGTATACATAT
>CM020181.1:19995590-20040734 GCA_009805545.1 Oryza longistaminata
CTTTTTATGAAATATGTAAAATATATGTATATATAAAAGTATATTTAACGATAATCAAATGATAGGAAACAAAATCAAACTTTTTAATAAGACGAACGGTCAAACATGTTTTAAAAAGTCAACGGCGTCGAATATTTAGGGACGGAGGGAGTATATGTCTTTCCTCCATATGGCGGATTGTATAGATAGTATGACGTGGCTAAAAAGTTTATTTTTAAAAATAACCATATGACTTATTTTTAAAAGTTTATTAAAATAAACAACTATACTCCCTCCGTCCCTAAATATTTGACGTCGCTGACTTTTTTAAATATATTTGACCGTTCATCTTATTTTAAAAAAATTAAGTAATTGTTAGTTCTTTTCCTATCATTTGATTTATTGTTAAATATACTACTACTCAAATTTTTGAATAATAATATTCACAAAAGTTTTTTGTGAATGGCCCAAGGCCCAAGGCCCAAGCTAGCCACACCATCCAAGCTGCGTGACACGATAATTATGTTGCACCAATGTATTTCTTTCCACCATAAAAAAATAATGGTCAGCTTTGATCATATATGTCTTCAAAATATGCTAAACTAGCGCCTCTCACGGGGCAGGGTGCATCCTTAGATATTTCAAAACGCAACACCGAAATGGATACATATTTGGAATATACATTTTTTTCCTAAAAGAAAAGAACGTGCATTTTCAAATATAAAAATCCACATATTCCATGGCCCTCAAATACAAAACATGCAAAATTCATAAAAAAGAATTAATTATTAACCCAGTAAACCAAGCTAGCGTTTGTTACTCCATCCGTCCATAATATAAGGGATTTTGACATTTTGCTTGCGCTATTTTTGACCACTCGTCTTATTCAAAAAATTTATGCAAATATAAAAAAAGAAAGTTGTGCTTAAAGTACTTTGGATAATAAAGTAAGTAAAAAAACAATTCCAAATTTTTTAAGAGTGAATTACACTTTGGGCCATGTTTTATTACCAAAGTTTCACTTTGGACACCCTGTACATAATCTTTTCGTTTGGACTAGGTAACTTACCTTTGTTGCACAATGGACTACCCTAACTTTTTCGCTTGTGATGTCAGCGTTCTTTCGACAAACGTATGTCATGATATAGGTATGAAAGTTTATTGGTATGCCGTTAACAATTTTGCTCGAAGTCATCGAAGAAATGAAAATGTGTTTTGGTGGTGGTCGGAGTGGGTTGGGAACCCATCTCTCACACATGGAAAACGAGCGGTACATTAGCACATGATTAATTAAGTATTAGTTATTTTTTTTTAAAAAAGGATAAATATGATTTTTTTAAACAACTTTTTATAGAAACTTTTTAAAAAAAACATATCGTTAGCAGTTTGAAAAGCGTGCGCGTGAAAAAACGAGAAGAGAGTGTTGGGAACTTGCACTTGCAAACAACTCATCAGTACTACTCTACATAACTGATCAACAAATATTGTTGTTGAGACCGGCAACACAGTAGGAGCCCCTCTAGTACATCTATACACTCTAAACACACAAAGCTCATTATCAGTTATCACTAGACAATTGCACATTTACATGCAAGCTCTGCTCAGCATAGCAGTTCATGTTAATCCATGCGAGCCCAGACGAAGACGGTGGTCACCGTCTCCTTAAACATTTTGAATGACTAACAACACGCTTGTAACATGAGACGAGAAATGCATTTTGCCTGTCTCACGCTTTTGGTTCTCCCTAATTTCTATGCTCGCTATAAAAAGGCAAGGTAGCTAATCTTACGATGTTGCGATCTATTATGCCAGTAGAGTACATATGTCAAACATACTTCTAGAGAAATCATTTCGCAGACGCAGGGTCCTTGTATTTTGCTAGGCAGACATCTCTTTTGGAACCAACATCCTCCGCGAAAACGTGAACAAGCTAGGGACTTGATGCCGTCCGCCAGCGAAATGTGTTTTTGCAGGCGGACGATATATGTTGCCTCCTGCAGCTCCAGAGAAATTATCAATCTTCGTAGCTCCAGATAAATTTGTCGGATCCTCCATCTCCCCTGCAACATATATACACGTACCCCCAAGTTCAGTTTGCAGAGAAAATTATTTGGATCCCTGTAGCTTCATTAATGTGAGATTTTGGAGAGAACCAATGGAGCGGCACCCGAAGCAGGAGGGTGGAGCGGCACCCGAAACAAGAGGGAGGAGGATAAGATTAGGGGTGGATATCGAGCTAGCTCGGCTCGGCTCGGTCTGGCTCGTTAGGATAACGAGCTAACTCGGCTCGGCTCGTTATCCTCTACGAGCTAGAAACTGACTCGGCTCGCGCTCGTTTTGCTAGCTCGAGCCAGCTCGTTTAAGGTCGTGAGCTTTACTGGCAGAGCATCATGCCCCTCTTCTCCACGAGCTTGAGCGAGCAGAGGCACTCCACGAGCGTGAGCGAGCCAGAACGCAGCCAGAACCAGCGCAGCGGAGAATGGAGGATCTTCTCCACGTGCGAGCATGAAGGCGGCCAGAACCAAGGCAGCGAGAATGGAGGAAGAGGCCATGCACACGCGAAAGAAGGTTGTTGAAGAAGAAATGAAGGCTTCGGAGTGAGAGCGCAGAATTTATAGTGGGAGAGCGCCGGTGCGGTTGAGGGATAGTGGGAAAATTCCCGTCGTTGCACACAAGAAAAACTCTCGCAAGTGGCGCGCGGAAAGGAAAAAAACTAACCCACTTGTTTAAATATATGATCCGAATTTTAGCCCACCATATATTCGGATAGTTATCTAACAGGACTTACTTTATATAATTCCGGATTAGTTATCAACAGGACTTACTTTATAGGATTAGTTTCCTATTAGGAAACCTAGATTTCTCCTATATATATTCCCTTGTAAGCCGCACAGGGAGGGTGCACAGCCCCAATAATCCCCTGCATTTGTATCCAATTCCTCTATAGTGATCATTGGCGGTCGGCGCCCGTGGTTTTTTTCCGCAAGGGTTTTCCATGTTAAATTATAGTCTCCGTTGTGCATCTATTTTCATTTCCGCAAGGGTTTTCCACATTAATTCTTGTTTCTGTTGTGCATCTATTTTCATAATAAGTGGTTTTAGAGTATTGGAGATCGATCTACTAATCACACAGCCACGTGTGATTTTTCGGATCGAGTATCGATCTGATTGCTCGTCGTCGATGCCGCCGGGGAGGAGGCAGCAGCGCACGTCCGCGGAGAATCGGCCGCAGCAGCAACGCGTCGTCCATCGTCGCAAGAAATCAATTCGGTGAGATTGAATCACCGGTGAAGCAAACCGAAGCGGTGTCAACCAAATCGATTTAAGCAGGTGCTCCAACACATCCCGATCTGAAATCACATCCATCACGATCAAGCAACGCAGGAGAAAATCAGAAGCAGCAGCAGGGTTGAAGCCATTGATCTATTCCGCACGCATCCCAGGAAGGAGAAAAGTCCAAGCCTTCAGCAGCCTTCTCAGTTCTGTTCATGTGAATTAAATTTCACGTTGGAATTGTTACGTGCACACGCCCTTCGCACCAGGGATTTAAGCCTTGCATTGTTTTGGTTCTATTCAGGGGAACACAAATTCCACGTTCCAAATTCTATGTTCACAAAGCCAAGTCTACCAGGAGTTCTGCACGGAGATCCAATTACTTCGTTTACACAAGTGTTTCGCGTTTTGCTAGGTTCCACAATTTATACCAGCAGATTCAGGATTTTATTCCCAAGGCGAGTTAGAAGTTTGATCTACCGCCTCCTGGATTGAATGCAATCTCGTTTATAGCAAGTGAAGATGTAAGTTGGCGCATGTATCAAGGAGGATAAGTCGTGCACCTGAGATTAAAAAAAAAAGGTACATTCAAGTCGTCGAGAAGGAGCATCGCTCCTGTCTAGATCACAAGGTGATCAAATTGTCCGGCGAATTTTGCTACCATTGTACCCAACATACCAGGAGATTATCAGGGGATCTAAGTATTCGTTTGTGCACAAGAACTTTTTGCGTTTCTGTTTGGATTCCAGAAATTTAATTGCCAACAGATTCAGGATTTTATTCCCATGGCGAGTTTGGAAGTTTGTGCATCAATTTCGCGTCTTGCTAGGTTCACACCGGTTATACTAGCAGATTCAGGATTCTATCCCAATGGCGAGTTTGAAGTATAGTCTACCTCTTCCGGATCAAGGGTGTTATGGATTATAGTCAAGTGACTATTTGCGCACATTGATTTTCATCACGAGGTTGTTTAGAGATTGAAGATTTTTATGCTACAAGGGAAATTCGTCTCAAGGTGAAGATTGTTAAATATGTGATCCGAATTTGTGTCCACAATATATTCGGATTAGTTATCTAACAGGACTCTACTTTAAGGATTAGTTTCCTATTAGACTTCTAGATTTCTCCTATATATATTTCCTTGTAAGCCGCACAGGAGGGTGCAACAGCCCATATATCCCCTGCGTTTGTATCAATTGCCTATATCCCCTGCGTTTGTATCCAATTCCTCTATAGTTGATCATTGTCGGTGGGCATCCGTGGTTTTTTCCGCCAGGGTTTCCGTGGTTTTTTCCCGCCAGAGTTTTTCACGTTAAATTCGTGTCTCCGTTTGTACATCTATTTTTAACACCACGCACCCATGCGGAACTGCTCGTGCTGCACCGGCGGTGAGTCGCTTTTCCTCATTCGTAGTCCCTAGACATCTGTGTGCGGGAGGGAGTTTAGAGGTTCGATTTCTGGTTCCTTTGAGCTCCTGTTCGACCAAGCGGGCAAAGCGAGGAGGAGAACAGCATGGCTATCGCCGCCGGCTGACCTCCACGGCGCGCGGAAGCTCGTCCGTCTTCATTCGGAGCGGGGACTCGTCGGCGGCGCCTGAGCTCGACATCCTCCGCATCTCGCCCCTCGGACTTGGACGCCCGGACGTGGAGGCAATGGACAGGCGTCACACGCGCAAAAGCAGCAGCTCGACGGGGAAGTAAAGCGGCGAGCCGGCAAATCTAGCCAGCGACACGCATCACTAAGTCAGGCCGTCAGGGCCGATGAGTGCAGCGAGGAGCGGGGCAGCAAGCACGAGCCTCCTACCGGCGCGCGCAGCAAGGAATGCCTGTGGTGGCGCTGTTATTGCATTTTTGCATACTCATGTGCTTTGTGAGTTGTGGAACTTGTGGCTAGGTTTGATGGCTGTTGGCCAGCTGGGCCGTGGAGTGCTCGCAATCTTGATGGCGCTGCAGGCAAGCTGGGCCGTGGTCAGTGGTTTGTTTTGATTGGCTGTGTTGGGAGGTTGGTGTTGGAAACCCCATCTCTCACGCATGAGGAGCGGTCCATTAGCGCATGATAATTAAGTGTATTAGCTAATATATTTTTTTAAAAAAATGGATCAATATGATTTTTAAACAACTTTTGTATAGAACTTTTTGCAAAAAAAACACAGCGTTTAACAGTTTGAAAGCAGTGCGCGTGAAAACGAGAGAGAAGTGTGTGGAACTTCACTTGCAAACAACTCATCGGTAGTACTCTACCTAACTGATCAAACAATATTGTTGTTGAGACCGGCAACACAGTAGGAGGCCTCTAGTACAATCTATACACTCTAAACACACAAGTTCCTTACCACTAGACAATTGCACATTTACATGCAAGCTCTGCTCAGCATACCAGTTCATGTTAACTCCATGAGAGCCCAGACGAAGACGGTGGTCACCGTCTCCTTCACATTTTGAATGACTAACACCACGCTTGTAACATGAGACGAAGAAATGCATTTTGCCTGTCTCACGCTTTTTTGGTTCCCTAATTTCTATCCTCGTTATAAAAGCAAGTAGCTAAACTTACGTGTCCCTTTGTGCCAGTGAGTACATATGCCACAACTACTAGAAAAATCATTTTCGCAACAAGGTCCTTCTATTTTTTGCTAGGCAGACATCTCTTTTGGAACCAAACATCTCTTGCAAATACGTAAATCGTGGAACTAGATGCTCCTCGCCTGCGAAATGTATTTTTGCGGAGGCAGACGATATATGGTGCGCCTTGCAGCTCCAGAGATTATCTCATCTTCATAGATCTAGAATAAATTTTGTCGGATTCGTTCCGGCTTCCCCTACAACATAATACACAGTATCCCAAGTTGTTCAGTTCACATAGAAATTTAAATTTATCTGATCCCTGCAGCTGATATGCGCCTCATCAGTTCCTGAATGTGAGATGTAGTGATTAATGTGAGATTTTGGAGAGAAACAATGGAGGGGCACCCGAAGCAGGAGGGAGGAGGCCAGCATACACAGAAGAGAGAGGAATCAATTGGAGGGCCCACTATTTTTTTAAAACTTTGGTTTGACTGATACATGGTTCCACAAATTTGTTTTTATTTTTAAATTGTTAAATTTTGCTTCATGTGCCACGTCATATGAAGACCAATCAAAATTAGCCACATGTTCACCATGTCAGCTAAACCACCTTGGACGCACAAAGGACCCGTTGTATTGGTAAAGTATGAAAATGGACTCGATGGCAAGTTAAGGGATCTAAAATGAACTTTTTCCCCAAAAAGACATGAAATGAACTTTTCCACCAAAATATAATAATATATATATTAGAAAAGGGAATAAGTTCACTTTGACTCCTTAAAGTGACCCGAATCTAATTCAAGACCATAAACCGTAAAACCAGTTGACCCTAAACTGTTAAAATCGGTGCAATTTGACTCCCTCAAACGGTTTTGAAGGGCGGTTTTGCTGACGTGGCACATAAGCAACGATATTGACCGAGTCTTCGTTCGTTCCATGTGGCGTTGACGTGGCATTAGAACTAAAAAAATATGCGTGGGACCCATTAGTCATTCACAAAAAAGTAAATGTGGGCCCACATGTCAGTCCTCCCTGCCTCCTTCCTTCTTCCTCCTCCCTCCTTCTCTCTCTTTCTCTCCCCTTCTTTCACCCGGCGAAGGCGAGCCCGCAGCGGCGAAGACGGCGGCAACAGTAGGAGAGGCGGTCCCGCTGATCAGAGAAGAAGCAACAAAACCCGTCGCCGCCCGCATTCTCCTCATGGGCCAGCCGTTCCTCCTCAAGCGGCCGCAGCACCCACGCCTGCCCTACGCGCGCCGGGTGGGACGACGTCGATGTCGACAACGAGTCCTCCGTGGTGCTGCTCCTCCTCCTGGCCTCCCGCCCGCGCGAAGCGGCAGGGACGGGAGGCCTCGAGGCGCGCCGCGCAGCCGTGCGCGCCATGGGGATGTCAGCCGCTCCCGGAGGCCAACCCGGACGTGCACGAGCTCATGGAGTGGGAAGCAACTGGCAGACGGACGGAGATCGAGCTCATCGCCACCGAGAACTACGCATCCCGCACCGTCTCCAACCGAGCGCCCCTCCACCGCCGCCGGCCACCGCTACCGCCGCCAGCGACAGCCGCCATGCCTGTCCCCGTCCCCTCGAGTCTGGCCTCCTCTGTCCTCTCCCATGTGCCCGCGACGCCTCTGCCCTCCCGCCCACCGCCGTCACTCCGCCTTCGCCCGCCAGGCCGCCAACCACCACTTCGCTTCCGCCGCCAAAGAGGGAGAGAGAGAAAGAGGGACGCCGATAGCTCCCTCGAGTCTCTGGCTCCTCTCCCACGGCGTTGCCGGCGCGCGCTGACCTCCGCACACCGCCACCACTCCGCCTCCGCCCGACCGCCGCCACTCTGCCTCCGCCGCGAAGAGGAAGAGAGAGAGAGGAGAGAGAGGGTAAGGGGGAGAGAGAGAGAGGGGGGCGCTGACGGCTCCCTCGAGCTCTGCTCCTCTCCCACGGCGTCGCTGGCGCCTCTGCCCTCCCGCCACCGCCACCACTCTGCCTTCGCACGCCACTGTCCCCCGGCTCACCGAAGAGGACAGAGAGAGGAGGAAGGAGGAAGAAGGGATAGGCCACAGTGTGGGCCCTACAAATTTCTTTTGCACGAAAGACAAATGGGTCCCACGTGTATTTTTTAATTCTAGGGAAATTTGGAAAACCACCCCAAATATCACTCTGAGTTTGAGATGCCCCTATAAAAAGATTTGTTTGCAAATCCCCACCTCCTAACTTCACACATGGTTTGATTTAGCACCTCTCTCTACACAGCGTGATTAACTGGAGCATCTCGTGGCGAAATTAGCCAAGTCCCACTCATCGTGATGATATCAACAAGTCCCTTTGCGATTAGAATTGTGTGGGCATAATTTCCTGATTAAACTGCTATTGAAACCTGTCTATTTGAGGTGATATGACCAATGCAACAGATGAAGTCATGCAGCTATAAAATCTGGTTATAGATTACTGCTTCCTGTTCAAATGTTTCTATATGCTCGTTACATAAAAAAACGGATATGATTGTTTACTACACATGGTATCAGTTTGGAATATACAGTTAGTTTACCATGAAAAACACAGTGAAAATGGCCATGGATAACACAACGAAAGATCGTCTTATACAGAACAAACAACATAAACTCTTTGCTCCCACCGAGTGGGACTCCCGGCTGATTTCGCCCACCAAGATTATTCAGGAATTCGCACATGTTGAGAGAAGTTGTGTCTAAATCAAAACCCAAGGTGAATTTAAGAGGTCCGGGGATTTGCCAACCAAAATCTCTAATTACGGGGAGGCATCTTCAAACTCAGGTGATATTGTGGGTGGTTTGTTGCAATTTTCCCTTAATTCTAATGCCACCTAAGCGCACACGTTAACGGCCGAACAGGTCAACATTCCAGTTAAATTGCCATGGAAGCAAAACCTCTCTCAAAACCATCCAGGGAGTCAAAATTATACCGGTTTTTATCAGCTTTTAGTGGTCAAGATAGCTGGTTTCGCAGTTCAGGGCCACGAATTAGATTCAGGTGACTTTTAAGGGAGTCAAAAGTGACTTATCCCTTAGAAAAGCTACAGGCGTTATGTCGCATATCTGGGCCTCCCCCGTTTCACCAACACCAGCGCCCCGGTTGACAAAGCCCATTTGGGCAGACGGCCGCTTTATGGAGGAGCCCAACGCCTTTCGCCCACCACGGCGCCAGCCGCCTAAGCTTAGGGACTTCGTGCTCGCTTCAACATTGTACTACAATATATCATATACTTTTCTTTTAAAAAATGTGTAAGCAGTGAATTCTACCAAACCAACTTCCACTTATCGTTTGATTTTTTATTATAAAATCGTTGATTTTCTCCTAGATCAAACTTATTCTTTAAGTATGACCAAAGTTTTATAGAACAATATACGTACTTCCCTCTCGCCATTTTAAGTCAAATCATTCATCTTTCCAGTACCTAAATTTTGATCGTCCGTTTATTTGATTTTATTTAAAAAAAAACTTTAAAAACATAGTCACGATAAAGTTAATATTAATTCAGTTTTATCATTCTAATAACAATAAAAAATACTAATCTTAAAAAAATTTAATAAGAGCGACGATCAAAGTTAAGACACGAAAACTAATGGTTGCACTTTGAAATTGATTACAAAGGGAGTTTAGCTATTTTAACACGAAATAAATATATTATCAAAACAATTCAATGTTAGATTTAAATGAAACTAATTTTATATTTTAGATCATTTTAATTATTTTAGGAAATTTGCGCAAACTTAACAAGATTTGACTAGAAAAAAATTTAACGACTTACGGCAGAAGTACTTCTTAGTGTTTAAAAAAGCAATCTAAATAAATAGCCAACATGTAAAAACAAAATAGGAGGAAATTCCCTATAGCAAACATGTGAATAAACACATATACGCAAATAATATATTATTTGTTTAAATAATATACAATACTACTACCTCCGTCCCATAAAATTGAATTCTATCTTTGAACCATATGTCTCCACAAATATGTATTTTCTACTGAGTGGGGACTCAACAATATTTAAATTACATCAAAACCATATATTCCTTGTAATTCTCATTCCTTCCATCCACCTCCTAACTTGATGTCTCAAATTATCCTTATTAATCAATTTTATATGGAATGTTATTGCTTGTATTGGGTTCAATTAAATAAGGTACATTGTGCGTCATTTTTAAATTCCTACTATTCTATCTAAATTAGCTAGAATGTTAATGTATATATGGCGGAGGTATACTATATTTATTCCATCATAAAGCACCCACATTCAGCTGCTAGTATCACCAAAAGAAACGAGGCAAAACCAATCTATTATCTGGGCACTGTTCATTCATCGTCACCGATGAATGTGCGACCGCTTGCTGCATAATACACAGTACGAATTAATAATTACTTAAATTTTTTGAATAAGACGAATGGTTAAACATGTGATAAAAAGTCAACGGCGTCAAACATTTCGAAACGGAGAGAGTATATATATATATATATATATATGTCTTTCCTCCATATAGCGAGATTGTATAGATAGTATGACGTGGCTAAAAAGTTTATTTTAAAATAACATATTATTTATTTTTAAAAGTTTCTTAAAATAAATAGCCATATATCTATCTATCTTCTATCTATCTAATGCCCTATTTGGGGAGCTTTTACCGGCTGTAGTTTTTCTCAAAAGCTGCTTCTACTAGAAGCTGGCTCAAACAGTCCACAGCTTCTGAGAATCTGTAGTTACGAATTCTGAAAAATGAACTAAGAAGCTAGAAGCTGGGTTTTAGAGCTTTTCTAGATTTTTAGAAACTGGCTAGCAAACAGCTGCTTCTCAGAATCTAAAACTTCCCAAACAGGGCCTAAACCTGGCGCTTCTAGGCTTGCAGCGCCAGCCGATTGGTCCAGGCCAGATAACATATTAAGAGAGGGAGAAAAACCCGAAAAATGAAAAGGTTATAAAGCGCCAGATCGAGTGTCGCGGTCTCGCCATGTCCCGATTTACCGAGTGAGCGCGTACGCATGGGCCACGTCCTCATGACTCAGGCACTAGCAGCCCAGTCGATGGCCCAAGGCCCAAAGCTAGCCGCGCCATCCAAGCATAGTTATTGAGACCAGACCGGTAATCAAACCGGTGAGGCTCTTGGTTCAATGGTTCACTGGTTCAACCTGTTGGATCGGTGGTCTAATCTGGTTCAGTAAATACTAAATATATTAATCATTCAGTGCAAACACAAAGAACAACCAAGTAGCCTGGTGGTGGAGGAGTTTACCAACTCCCACGTGGTCGAGGGTTCGAATCCCACCCACGCCATATTTTCGCTCATTTTCCCCCACCAGCACCATGCACGCGCGTACAACCACGTCCAGGCCGGTTTAATAGCGGTTTTTAAGTAAAACCGGGCGGTCTAACCGGTTCATAGCCGGGTCGATTGCACGCCGGTCTTTTACCTGGACCGGACCGGTGGGGGCTCTGGTTCCGGTTTTTTCCGGTCCGGTCCTAATAACTATGCATCCAAGCTCTGAGCTCGCCCAGGCACATGCATGTAACATGTTTGTCAACTCAATGCATGCGTGACACGATAATTATGTTGCACCAATGTATTTCTTCCGCCGTAAAAAATAATGGTCAGTTTTGATCCATATATGTCTTTAAAATATGCTAAACTAGCACTCTCATGGGGCAGGGTGCATCTTTAGATATTTCAAAAACGCGAAATGGATACATATTAGAATATACATTTTCTTCCTAAAAAAGAAAAGAACGTGCATTTTCAAAAATAAAAATCCACAGATTCCATAGGCTCAAATACAAAACATGCAAATTCATAAAAAAGAATTACTTATTAACCCAGTAAACCCTAGCTAGCGTTTGTTAATTACTATGCTTTCCGCACCTTTTTACAAATGAAGAGTTTTGTGAAATGTGTGATTTTTATTAAAAAAAATCACTGGAACTGAATTATTCATGTAAAAGTCCTATCTATTACAAGGGACCATAAATAAAAATAGTATGTTTCTGCTACAAACCAATAGATCTATCGATGCTTTCTTTTTTCATCAGTATTTAAACCTAAAATTTAAATCCCATTAAATAATATTACGGGCTATAAAAAATGGACTCACCAACGGGCGCGACGATTCTCTAGTACAATTTGATTTCATATGAAATACATACAAACAAAATGCATTGATTCTATTTCACATCAATTACAGATCATAACCATCTCAAATCGAATCTGCCATCTAAATCTGAATTCTCACAGCTTGCTGTTGAGGACAGCGAGCATTAGTTCTTTTTCGCCGGACCGGCGGAACAAAGAGCGCCTTCCGATTTTTATTAAGAACAAGGGGAGGTATTCATCAGTAGTACTCTACATAACTGATCAACAAATACTCTAGTATTCATCAGGAGTATTGTTATTGAGACCGGCAACACAGTAGGAGCCCTCTAGTACATCTATACACTCTAAACACACAAGCTCCTTATCACTAGACAATTGCACATTTACATGCAAGCTCTGCTCAGCATAGCAGTTCATGTTAACTCCATGCGAGCCCAGACGAAGACGGTGGTCACCGTCTCCTTCACATTTTGAATGACTAACACACGCTTGTAACATGAGACGAGAAATGCATTTTGCCTGTCTCACGCTTTTTGGTTTCCCTAATTTCTATCCTCATTATAAAAGGCAAGGTAGCTAATCTTACGATGTGCGATTCCCTTTACGCCAGTAGAGTACATATGTCACAACTACTAGAAAAATCATTTTCACATACGAGGTCCTTCTATTTTGCTAGGCAGACATCTCTTTTGGAACCAAACATCCTCCTGCAAATTTGTCGGATCCTCCCATCTCCCCTGCAACATATATACACCGTACCCCAAGTTCAGCTTGCAGAGAAATTTATTGGATCCCTGTAGCTTCATTAATGTGAGATTTTGGAGAGAACCAATGGAGCGGCACCCGAAGCAGGAGGGTGGAGCGGCACCCAAAACAGGTGGGAGGAGGATAGGATTAGGGGTGGATATCGAGCTAGCTCGGCTCGGCTCGGTCTGGCTCGTTAGGATAACGAGCTAACTCGGCTCGGCTCGTTATCCTAACGAGCTAGAAACCTGACTCGGCTCGGCTCGTTTGCTAGCTCGAGCCAGCTCGTTTAGGTCGTGAGCTTTACTGGCAGAGCATCATGCCCCTCTTCTCCACGAGCTTGAGCGAGCAGAAGGCACTCCACGAGCGTGAGCGAGCAGAACGCAGCCAGAACCAGCGCAGCGAGAATGGAGGATCTTCTCCACGTGCGAGCAGAAGGCGGCTAGAACCAAGGCAGCGAGAATGGAGGAAGAGGCCATGCACACGCGAAAGAAGGTTGTTGAAGAAGAATGAAGGCGTCGAGTGAGGAGCGCAGAATTTATAGTGGGAGAGCGCCGGTGCGGTTGAGGGATAGTGGGAAAATTCCCGTCGTTGCACACAAGAAAAACTCTCGCAAGTGGCGCGCGGAAAGGAAAAAAACTAACCCACTTGTTAAATATATGATCCGAATTTTAGGCCCACCATATATTCGGATTAGTTATCTAACAGGACTTACTTTATATATTCGGATTAGTTATCTAACAGGACTTACTTTATAGGATTAGTTTCCTATTAGGAAACCTAGATTTCTCCTATATATATATCCCTTGTAAGCCGCACAGGGAGGGTGCTACAGCCCAATATATCCCCTGCATTTGTATCCAATTCCTCTATAGTGATCATTGGCGGTCGGCGCCCGTGGTTTTTTTCCGCAAGGGTTTTCCATGTTAAATTATAGTCTCCGTTGTGCATCTATTTTCATTTCCGCAAGGGTTTTCCACATTAAATTCTTGTTTCTGTTGTGCATCTATTTTCATAATAAGTGGTTTTAGAGTATTGGAGATCGATCTACTAATCACACAGCCACCGGTGTGATTTTTCGGATCGGAGTATCGATCTGATTGGCCTCGTCGTCGATGCCGCCGGGGAAGGAGCAGCAGCGCACGTCGCGGAGAATCGGCCGCAGCAGCAACGCGTCGTCATCGTCGCAGAAATCAATTCGGTGAGATTGAATCACCGGTGAAGCAAACCCGAAGCGGTGTCAACCAAATCGATTTAAGCAGGTGCTCCAACACATCGATCTGAATCACATCCATCACGATCAAGCAACGCAGGAGAAAATCAGAAGCAGCAGCAGGGTTGAAGCCATTGATCTATTCCGCACGCATCCCCAGGAAGGAGAAAAGTCCAAGCCTTCAGCAGCCTTCTCAGTTCTGTTCATGTGAATTAAATTTCACGTTGGAATTGTTACGTGCACACGCCCTTCGCACCAGGGATTTAAGCCTTGCATTGTTTTGGTTCTATTCAGGGGAACACAAATTCACGTTCCAAATTGCTATGTTCACAAAGCCAAGTCTACCAGGAGGTTCTGCACGGAGATCCAATTACTTCGTTTTACACAAGTGTTTCACGTTTTTGCCAGGGTTCCACAATTTATACCAGTAGATTCAGGATTTTATTCCCAAGGCGAGTTAGAAGTTTGATCTACCGCTCTTGGATTGAGATGCAATCTCGTTATAGCAAGTGAAGATGTAAGTTGGCGCATGTATCAAGGAGGATAAGTCGTGCACCTGAGATTAAAAGAAAAGGTACATTCAAGTCGTCGAGAAGGAGCATCGCTCCTGTCTAGATCACAAGGTGATCAAATTGTCTGGCGAATTTTGCTACCATTGTACCCAACATACCAGGAGGTTATCAGGGGATCTAAGTACTTCGTTTTGTGCACAAGAAATTTTCGCGTTTCTGTTTGGATTCCAGAAATTAATGCCAACAGATTCAGGATTTTATTCCCATGGCGAGTTTGAAGTTTGTGCATCAGTTTCGCGTCTCTGCTAGGTTCACACCGGTTTATACTACCAGATTCAGGATCTATATCCCAATGGCGAGTTTGAAGTATGGTCTACCTCTTCTGGATACTAGCAGATTCAGGATCTATATCCCAATGGCGAGTTTGAAGTATAGTCTACCTCTTCTGGATCAAGGGTGTTATGGATTATAGTCCAGGTGACTATTTGGCGCACATTGATTTTATCATCACGAGGTTGTTTAGAGATTGAAGATTTTTATGCTACAAGGAAAATTCGTCTCAAGGTGGAGATTGTTAAATATGTGATCCGAATTTTAGGCCCACAATATATTCATATTAGTTATCTAACAGGACTCTACTTTATAGGATTAGTTTCCTATTAGGACTCCTAGATTTCTCCTATATATATCCCTTGTAAGCCGCACAGGGAGGGTGCAACAGCCCAATATATCCCCTGCGTTTGTATCCAATTGCCTATACCCCGCGTTTGTATCCAATTCCTCTATAGTGAACATTGTCGGTGAGCGTCCGTGGTTTTTTCCCGCCAGGGTTTCCGTGGTTTTTTCCCGCCAGAGTTTTCAAAGTTAAATTCGTGTCTCCGTTGTACATCTATTTTCATAACACCACGCACCCATGCGGAACTGCTCGTGCTGCACCGGCCGGTGAGTCGCTTTTCCTCATTCGTAGTCCCTAGACATCTGTGTGCGGGAGGGAGTTTAGAGGTTCGATTTCTGGTTCCTTTGAGCTCCTGTTCGACCAAGCGGGCAAAGCGAGGAGGAGAACAGCATGGCTATCGCCGCCGGCTGACCTCCACGGCGCGCGGAAGCTCGTCCGTCTTCATTCGGAGCGGGGACTCGTCGGCGGCGCCTGAGCTCGACATCCTCCGCATCTCGCCGCCTCGGACTTGGACGCCCGGACGTGGGAGGCAATGGACAGGCGTCACACGCGCAAAAGCAGCAGCTCGACGGGAAGTAAAGCGGCGAGCCGGCAAATCTAGCCAGCGACACGCATCACTAAGTCAGGCCGTCAGGGCCGATAGAGTGCAGCGAGGAGCGGGGAAGCAAGCACGAGCCTCCTACCGGCAGCGGCGCGGCCAGGAATGCCTGTGGTGGCGCTGTTATTGCATTTTTGCATACTCATGTGCTTTGTGAGTTGTGGCTAGGGTTTGATGGCTGTTGGCCAGCTGGCCGTGGAGTGCTCGCAATCTTGATGGGCTGCAGCAAGCTGGGCCGTGGTCAGTGGTTTGTTTTGATTGGCTGTGTTCGGAGGTGGGTGTTGGGAACCCATCTCTCATGCATGAAAAACGGAGCGGTCCATTAGTGCATGATTTATTAAGTATTAGCTAATATTTTTTTTAAAAATGGATCAATATGATTTTTTAAACAACTTTTGTATAGAAACTTTTTACAAAAAACACACCGTTTAACAGTTTGAAAAGCGTGCGCGTGAAAAACGAGAGAGAAGTGTTTCGTGCGCGTGAAAAACGAGAGAGAAGTGTTTGGAACTTCACTTGCAAACAACTCATCAGTAGTACTCTACGTAACTGATCAACAAATATTGTTGTTGAGACCGGCAACACAGTAGGAGCTCTTCTAGTACATCTATACTCTAAACACACAAGCTCCTTATCACTAGACAATTACACATTTACATGCAAGCTCTGCTCAGCATAGCAGTTCATGTTAACTCCATGCGAGCCCAGACGAAGACGGTGGTCACCGTCTCCTTCACATTTTGAATGACTAACACACGCTTGTAACATGAGACGAGAAATGCATTTTACCTGTCTCACGCTTTTTGGTTTCCCTAATTTCTATCCTCGTTATAAAAGGCAAGCTAGCTAATCTTACGATGTGCGATTCCCTTTGTGCCAGTAGAGTACATATGCCACAACTACTAGAAAAATCATTTTCACAGACGAGGTCCTTCTATTTTGCTAGGCAGACATCTCTTTTGGAACCAAACATCCTCCTGCAAATACGTAAACGGGCTAGGCAGACATCTCTTTTGGAACCAAACATCCTCCTGCAAATACTAGATTCTCCTCCGCCTGCGAAATGCATTTTTCAGGCGGACGATATATGGTGCACCCTGCAGCTCCAGAGAAATTTATCTCATCTTCATAGCTCTAGATAAATTTGTCGGATCCTTCCGGCTCCCCTACAACATATATACACACAGTACCCTCAAGTTCTTCAGTTCGCAGATAAATTTATCGGATCCCTGCAGCTGATATGCTCCTCTTCAGTTCTTCTGAATTGGAGATGTAGTAATTAATGTGAGATTTTGGAGACAAACAATGGAGGGACACCCGAAGCAGGAGGGAGGAGGGCAGCATACACATAAGATAGAGGATCAGTTGGAGGGCCCACTATTTTTTAAACTTTGTTTGACTGATATATGGATCCACAAATTTTGTTTTATTTTTTAAATGGTTAAATTTTTCTTCATGTACCACATCATATGAAGATCAAGTCAAATTAGCCACATGGGCACCACGTCAGCTAAAACCACCTTGGACGCACCGGTCTAAACAGTTAAAAGGACCCGTTGTATCTGGTAAAGTATCAAAATGTGGCACGTTAACGGACCTGAAATTAACTTTTTCCAAAAGACCTGAAATGAAATTTCTCCAAAAATATATATATTAGAAAAGGGAATAAGTTCACTTTGACACCCTTTAAGTGACCCGAATCTAATTAATGACCCTAAACCGCAAAACTAGATATCTTGACCCCTAAATTGTTAAAATCGGTGCAATTTGACTCCCTCAACGGTTTTCAAAGGCGGTTTTGCTAACGTGGTGCATACGCAGCGATATTGACCTAGTCTTCATTGCACGTGGCGTTGACGTGGCACTTACTTGGCATTAGAATTAAAAAATATGCATGGGACCCATTAGTCATTCACAAAAAAGAAATGTGGGCTGTAGGATAAATGACCCCTAATCAAAACTAACCTAAGTCGCTAGGCTCGGTGAGGGACAAGTCTAACTAATCAACTAAGTTATGTTTTGCAATCCTAGGGTGAAAGTGGCTCAAGCATATCACTAGGAAAGTAAATCACAAGTCCTAAGTCTAGTTTAGCAAACTTAGGGTGATGTGATCTCAAGTATGTCTCTAGGTATGTAAATTGTACAAATGTAAATGCGACAAATAAAAAAGACAATGAGACAAGACATTTTGAATGACTAACACACGCTTGTAACGTGAGACGAGGAATGCATTTTTCCTGTCTCACGCTTTTTGGTTTCCCTAATTTCTATCCTCGTTATAAAAGGCAAGGTAGCTAATCTTACGATGCGCGATTCCCTTTGTGCTAGTAGAGTACATATGCCACCGCTACTAGAAAAATCATTTTCGCAGACGAGGTCCTTCTATTTTTCTAGGCAGACCTCTCTTTTGGAACCAAACATACTCCCGCGAAAACGTAAACGAGGCACTCGATGCTCGTCCGCCTGCGAAATGTATTTTTGCAGGCGGACGATATATGGTGCCCCTGCAGCTCCAGAGAAATTTATCTCATCTTCATAGCTCCAGATAAATTTGTCGGATCCTTCCATCTCCCCTGCAACATATATACACCGTACCCCCAAGTTCAGTTTGCAGAGAAATTTATCGGATTCCTGCAGCTGATTTGCGTCTCTTCAGTTCTGAATTTGAAGATGTAGTGATTAATGTGAGATTTTGGAGAGAACCAATGGAGCGGCACCCGAAGAAGCAGGAGGGAGGAGGCTAGGATTAGGGGTGGATATCGAGCTAGCTCGGCTTGGTCTAGCTCGTTAGGATAACGAGCTAACTCGGCTCGGCTCGTTATCCTAACGAGCTAGAAACCTGACTCGGCTCGGCTCGTTTGCTAGCTCGAGCCAGCTCGTTAGCTCGTTTAGCTCGCGAGCTTTACTGGAGAGCATCATGCCCCTCTTCTCCACGAGCGTGAGCGGGCAGAAGGCAGCCAGAACCAGCGCAGCGAGAATGGAGGATCGTCTCCACGTGAGCGAGCATAAGGCGGCCAGAACCAACGCAGCGAGAATGGAGGAAGAGGCCATGGACACACGAAGGAAGGTTGCTGAAGAAGAATGAAGGCATCGAGTGAGGAGTGCAGAATTTATAGTGGGAGAGCGCCAGTGTGGTTGAGGGATTGTGGGAAAACTCCCGTTGTCGCACACAAGAAAAACTCTTGCACGTCGTGCGCGTAAAAGAAAAAAATAACCCACACACCCACAAACGCCGCCCAATGCGGAACTGCTCGTGCTATTCCTATATAGCATGTCGTGGTATTGTTTGCCCCAATAACTCAACAGTTGATGAAATAAATGACCGTGTTGTACAAATGATACCCACTAAGCCAAAAGAATATCTTAACTGTGATACAATTTCAAATGACTTTGATATACTCTATCCAACCGAATTCTAAAATTCTATTAATGTCAACAATTTCCCAACACATAAACGTATTCTGAAAAAGGGTGTCACAATTATGTTGTTGAGAAATTTGAATCAATCTATGGGTCTTTGCAATGGCACACGGCTATTGGTTGTTTCTCTATGCCATCGATTGTTACAATGTGTGATACTAACTGGATCTAATATCGGTGAGACGGCTTTCATCCCTCAGATTGTGCTTACAACCACGAGTAAATGGCCTTTCACACTTCAGAGAAGACAGTTCCCTGTGCGTATATGCTATGAAATGACAATTAATAAAAGCCAGGGACAGACTCTTTCACGTGTTGGGTTTTATCTAAAAAAACATGTCTTCACACATGGGCAACTATATGTTGCTGCTTCTAGATCAACCTCAAGAGCAGGGCTAAGAATTCTTATAGAGGATGAGGATGAGGTCTGTAATTCAAAGACTAGGAATGTGGTTTACCAGGAAGTGCTGGATGCAGTTAGATCAATGGTAGTTTTTCAACAGTTTGACTCTATAGACAGCATATTATAGAAAAACAATCTATTAGCATACAGCCTGATATGTTGTTTTAATCGCAGGATCCTGCCACCTAAGTACCAACCCCATCACCATTTACCCCTACTGTTATATACTATTATTTTTAAAATTTAGGTGTATTATTCTGCTTTTATGTATGTAATGTTGTTCCTTCTTCCATTTCCTCCTTTCGATTGTTCACTGTTTTGCCTCTTTGTAATATCCTAAATCTTTGGGTGACAATCTAACCATTACCTATTGTATTGGCAGATGGAAACCACACTAATTAGTAAGCTTGTGCCTGGTCTTGGCAACCCAACAATTCGGATCCGTGTATCAAGGTTCTGGGAATTTCGCGACCAAAATGATGAAAACACTTTGCATCATCTTGGTCTGGTTCTACTTGATAGCACGGTTAGTTTTTTCTAATCTTTCCTTATGATTTATCATCACATTTACCTTTCTTACTCAATACCATTGTCTAAACAGGGGGCCAGCATTGCAGCTCAGATATCTCCTCCATTGGATAAGCTCTTTACGCCTTTAATCACCGAAGGCAAAGTGTATGACTTCGCATTCTACCGTGTGAGGCAATGTACCAGCCAGTATAGGCCGGTTGGTAACACGCAGTCGATTTCTTTCACAAAGTGGTCAACACTGGAAGAATGCACTGATGTGCAGGATGATTTTCCTAAATATGTTTACTCTCTAACACTGTATGATCAGCTAAGGGCACGAGTGAATAGGAAAGACTCTTTCACAGGTATTGCAGTTGCAGCCATGTCCTCATAGAATAGCATTCTTTTTATTACATTCTTAATGTGTTCTTTATTATGATCTCTGCAACAATAGATACCATTGGAATAATTACAGAGATAACATCAGTGACAACTATCCAAACACGCATCAAAGATGGTGATAGTCTGAAGAGGAACATCTTCATTCGTGATGCCAAGTTAGCCCTTCTTCTCAGTTTTTAAGTTTGACAGATAATACATACTTTACTTCTCTAACACTTCTGTCAATAGGGTATCAGAAACACCACTAACTACCACCAAATATTAGCCTCCTTACAATATGTATGCTTTGCACATTTCTTTTTGTACTAACATCACCAAACAGCCGCTTACCATACCATAAATTTTTTATGTCATGATACTATATATGTTCCATAGCAATGTGACAATAAATGTTGCACTATGGGGAGAACGAGCTACAGAGTTCCCTGCAGATGAGGTTCTTCAAGCTGGCCAGAAAAATCCACAGATTGTGATCTTTGTTGGCACCCTTGTCAGGTGCTTTGGCAGTAACTCCATTAAACACCTTCCATGTGTTACATAATGGCTTTTTAAAGATGTTCTTGGTTGCTTAAATATGTTCTGTGTACAGGCAATGTTTTTTGTCAAGTAACTCTGCTTGCAAATGGTACATAAACATTGACAAAGCAGAAGTGGCTGCCTTGGAAAATAGGTCTGTTCTTCATACTTTCTTAAGAAGTCACATACCCTGAACTTTCCTTACTATCTCCAATTTAGACAAAAGTTTTTTGGTTCCATGCAGCATCCAAGGAAATTATGAGCCAATCAAATATACTGACCTGCCTGCCCCATCTCATGGTCCAAACAATGTAGAACAGAAGACTGTCATTCAGATCAAAGACCTACACCCTTTTAAGTTCAAGGTAAATCCTTCATACTATCATTAGTCATTGTTACATTCTAAATTCTGTAATACATTGTGTTAATTAGCATACCATTCTTATGAACAGAAGCACCAGTTCTTGGTTACTGTCGTCATAAAAAAAATAACATGGATAGCTCTTGGTGGTACACTGCTTGTGACATATGCAACAAGACAGCAAAGCGATTTGGTAGTGGATACAGATGTGGAGATCCAACATGCCCACCAGTTGTTTCAGCTTCACCTAGGTCAGTTCACATAAACTCAGCAGTTTAAGCTATTGAATACATATTAGTTTACTAAAGCCTCCACTATGATGATTTTTGCAGATTCAAACTCAATGTGATAGCAGGCGACGACACAGCTGATTCTTCGTTCATTATCTTTGGGCGTTTGGCACAGCGTCTGATTGGTCGTTCAGTTGAGACACTATTACAACAGAATCCATCTACCGCTGATTACATACCAAAGGAGATCACTGACCTGCTGGAAAAAGAATTTACATGGAATGTCAGTATCACAGAAAACATTGTTTCTACTAGTACTGTTGCATTCCAGGTGAATAGGATTATTGGAAGTGCTGGCAATCACAACCTTGCCCTGTTGCAGTCCCCATCTGCATCTCAGGCATCTTCTCTCCCAGCTTCCATGGCTTTATCCCCAACTCCATCAGTTGGGCTTAGTGATGTGCAAACTGGACCAGCTAGCCCATTGTAACACCCTAAAAAAAAAAAAGAAAAAAAAGCAGGCAAGCTAGCAGCAGCAGCTGGGCCAGGCTCGGCAGCAGGCCAGCCCAAGCGGCAGTAGTAGCAGTTCGCTACAGTACCGTCGTGGTACTGTAGCAGCCGAATAGTACCGCCTCGCTCGCCAGCAGGAGTTTGCACCTGCTTATAAGGATAAAAGCCTGAGAACTATTAACTTTGATTTCGAAATTTTTGCGTTAAAGCGAGGACGAAAAACGCAGTGAGTTGCAGTGTTAGGTGTGGTCCCCTACAGAAGTTCAAGATGAGGAGGAAATAGTGTTAGGTGTGGTCTGAGGAGGAAATAGTGTTAGGTGTGAAGTTCAAGATGAGGAGGAAATAGTGTTAGGTGTGGTCCTCTACAGAAGTTCAAGATGAGGAGGAAATAGAAGATGAGGTTAGGCTTTTCCATTATTTCCTTTTAAACACACATATTTGAAATTGTACATCCTAACCCTATCTGCTATGGAGTAGGATGTTGATCATATCAGCCTCACACAGAAAGCTCCTCCTTCTACCACTAAACAGAGCACTTCTAAGGGCTAAAAAAAGGTAAATACCTTTCTCCAGAGTACTTATATTGCTGAGCACACAATTATTTAGTGTTCTTACTACAACCTACCAAAAAAAGGGCTTGGCCATCTCCTAGCACAGGTGCTGCTAAGTTGTTCAAAGACAATGGTGACGATGATGCTGGTGGCAGGTACCATGAGTTTTCATCCTTTCGTTGTATAACCAGCCTCTTTAGATTATATAGGTTGTTCTTCGCTTATCTTCTTTCCATCCTTGCAGTGTCATCAAGCAGGCCTAATATGATATGGACAAACGTTGTTTGCTTTTGGATGCCATAGTTGCTGCCTACTTCAGCTTGGCTCTTCAATGAGAGCGGAACAATATCAATATTTGTGTAGTGTTTTGGCAAACTGTGCTGCTATTATATTGGCGGACTGTCTCTTACGCCAGCTCGATTAGCCCTATTCTTTTGCAATGAAACTCCGTGTGAACTCCTCCTGATCCATCTAGCTAGGATTCTGCATTATCATGGTTGTACTGTGATAATCCTGAATACTGGTTGTTATTTCGCCATCATCAGTTTCTTTGAAGACTTCGAAGTATTTCCATACATCCACTTTAATCATCATCCCTCGGTGTAGAACACATGCACGCACTCTTTTCCTCACCAGACATCGATGGTCTTACAAAAAAAATAACCTGAACATTACGAACTCTTTAGCAACAACTGTATTTCGGTCCACATCTGTATTTGAGCTGAAAATGTATATACAGGGTACCATCCATCACCAAACTATGTTGTTGAATTAAACACCAAGAAAATTCACTCAGCTACCTACTCCCTACTGACACCATACAGTACACATTGTTTACTCCATATATTCACAGCACCCCCATACCCTTACCTGCTGCCTTTGAAGAGACAAGACAGGGTTCAGTTTAGGGCAAGTGCAATAGGAAAAATTTTCTTACTATTAGCCGCTGACATCAGCTTTTCTTCACAGCTGGAAGAGAGAATGTGTAAAGAGAGCGAGACGCGGTCGACTAATTTGTCGACGGCTCCGCACGGGCTCCTAGGCACGATGCGAGTGCGAGGGATGCTGTGATTGGCGAAAGAATTAGGTGAGAGAAAATTAAAGCTGGCCCACTCGGAAAGAGCTTTGCTATTGGTTAAAAATTAGGAGAGAGGACAAAGATTTGGCCCACATAAAAACAAAAATTTAATGACTCAGTTAATTTTTATATATTTCTAATGACACACATCACCATCTATTAGACGGCTGCTTACTCTACTATTAGACTTGCCCTTAGATGCGGTGGAGCACATCGCCTTCCTTCTATTTCTCCCCCACTCATCTTCTTCTCTTCCTCTTCCTGTGAACAAGAACAGCTTCTACAGGCTCCTTCGCCTCCCTCTCTAGGTAATAGCTACACCAGTTCTTCTTCACCGATCTCCTCTGTATCGTCTCGCTGCTCTTTATAGATAGAAATAGACAAAATCCCGCCTTAGTGAACAGAAGCGCTATGAACTTACTAGAACAGCCAACAGCACATCCATTTAATCTAAAAATATTGACCTACACCTAGGGGTGGATATCAAGCCAGCTCGGCTCGCTCCAGCTCGTTAGTATACCGAGCTGGCTCGGCTCGGCTCGACAGCCAGCTCGAGCTAGCTCGTTTAGCTCGTAAGCTAATACAACCATTTCATCACTTCAGAGATAGCAGACAGGGAAGAACATATTCTGAAAACATTTGTTCAGCAATCAGCACTTTAAACATGATGAGCTCAATGGAACATCTCATCTGTCTAAATCATATTATCATAAAATCCAAAAACAACACAAAATTCATAATATTCGAAAACAACAACAAAGAAAAAAAACAAACCGCTTATAACATCATATATTGACATATCACAATAAAATAAAAATCCTTCGTGTGGATGTGGCTGTCCCCCATGCAATAGGCTTCTTCACAAACTCACATTCACAGTATCAAGCAACATACGTCCCTACCGGTGCTACTGCTGTGTTGTGCATTGGGGATTTAGGGTTTACTCAAGGAAGGATAGCTATTGGGCCACTAATGGGCCACTCCTGGTCGGCTGGTCTTGGTGTTTTTTTGGCTCGCTGGGCTCGTGATCAGCTTGCGAGCAAGCTCGAGCTAGCTCGTTATAGCTACCGAGAGCTAAACCCTTGTCTCAGCTCGATAGCATTTCTCAACGAGCCGAGCCGAGCCTACCACGAGCCGAGCGAGCTAGCGAGCCGCGAGTATTTTGTCCACCCCTACCTACACCTATCTTATCTGTTTTTTAGAAAACAATGGAAGCCCATCAAAGTAGCTGCCCTAACCAAAGACAGCAAAGACCAACATCCTATGGAACTCAACATCCACTGTTAGCAACCAAGTTCTCAAACCGTGGAGAGATTTCACAATTGCTTGCCGATGCCATTTACCAGGATTTTGTAGTTGTCAAAGTGCTTGGGGTAGGTAATCTGACCACAACCAAAGTATTAGCTATGATAGGCTTCATTTGCAACTGCCAGGCTGATGATTTCACCTTACTGCCATTTAGGCACAGAATGTACATTGTCATATTCATGGATTCATATAAGCAATATGAAAGATCTCAAAAGGCATTTAGCCAGAAAAACTTTACATTCCAAACAACTCGCCTAGCATTTGAGCCTTTCAAGATGAATCTACATAGTGTTCCAAATCCATTGCGTCAAAGAGTCATACTTGCATTGGAAGGAGTACCACCAGAATCATGGAACAAATCAGCTATGAAAGAATTACTCGATGGCAGTTGTATGGTTGAGGAGCTATATGCAGAGCACCATATATAGGACCTTTCAGTTTTTAGGTTGGCTGCATGGACTACAGATTGCAATCTTATCCCCAAGCCGATGGATTGGAATATTGAGGAAGTTGGAAAGGATCAGCAATCGTCTGAGTATGCCTGGAAACACAACGCAGATTTATCAAACATATTAATTCACATTGAGAAACTCTTTGACTACACTAATGAAGACAATGAAAGTGAGACCGACGGAGAGATTCTGAAGCAATATGAGAAAGAACACCCTCGACTACCAATTATAAAGACATTCCATTGGGTATCTCGCCAAGTAGACACAGATAGTGGACCTATTGAAGGAGGATCACCAGCAATGCCACCGCGTCGTCTCCCTCCTGAGCTTCAAAAGCGCCACTGATATGATCAATCTCCATAACAGTATGGTTCTTCTACATATGCTGAGAAGAACCAAGAAACAGCACTTCTTATCCAATATGTAATCGATCTGCGAGCTATTTTTGGATACAATATGAAAGCCATATGTGCTTTTCAAATTCCAAATATGTAGTTCATTATGTCGACCATGTATGCTATTCTTTTGGCTGTTTTATCAGTGCTATCTTTTTATCTCTTAAGTGCTATGCTATTCAATGTTCAATTCAAATTCTGTAAATCAAGCATTCCTCTTCAGACTGTTGGGCACCGCGAAACGCGCCTTATGTCCTACTTCCTCCGTTTCACAATGTAAGTCATTATAGAATTTCCCACATTCATATTGATCTTATTGAATTTAGATGGATATATATGTCTAAATTCATTAACATCAATATAAATGTGAGAAATGCTAGAATGACTTACATTGTGAAATGGAAGGAGTAGTATCTATACCGATTGGTCCTTCGCCGGGCCTACTAATCTGTGCCACGTGGCACTACGAGATGGAGAAAAACCGAAAAATGAAAAGGTTATAAAGCGCCAGATCGAGTGTCGCGGTCTCGCCATGTCCCGATTTACCGAGTGAGCGCGTACGCATGGGCCACGTCCTCATGACTCAGGCACTAGCAGCCCAGTCGATGGCCCAAGGCCCAAAGCTAGCCGCGCCATCCAAGCTCTGAGCTCGCCCAGGCACATGCATGTAACATGTTTGTCAACTCAATGCGTGCGTGACACGATAATTATGTTGCACCCATGTATTTCTTCCACCATAAAACATAATGGTCAGTTTTGATCCATATATGTCTTTAAAATATGCTAAACTAGCACTCTCATGGGGCAGGGTACATCTTTAGATATTTCAAAAACGCGAAATGGATACATATTAGAATATACATTTTTTTCCTAAAAAAGAAAAGAACGTACATTTTCAAAAATAAAAATCCACAGAATCCATAGGCTCAAATACAAAACATGCAAATTCACAAAAAAGAATTACTTATTAACCCAATAAACCCTAGCTAGCGTTTGTTAATTACTATGCTTTCCGCACCTTTTTACAAATGAAGAGTTTTGTGAAATGTGTGATTTTTATTTAAAAAATCACTGGAACTGAATTACTCATGTAAAAGTCCTATCTATTACAAGGGACCATAAATAAAAATTGTATGTTAATTTCTGCTACAAACCAATAGATCTATCGATGCTTTTTTTTCATCAGTATTAAAACCTAAAATGTAAATCCCATTAAATAATATTACGGGCTATAAAAAATGGTCGCACCAACAGGCGCGACGATTTTCTAGTACAATTTGATTTCACATCAAATACATACAAACAAAATGAATAGATTCTATTTCACATCAATTACAGATCATAACCATCTCAAATCGAATCTGCCATCCAAATCAGAATTCTCACAGCTAGCTGTTGAGGACAGCGAGCATTAGTTCTTTTTCGCCGGACCGGTGGAACGAAGAGCGCCTTCCGATTTTTATTAAGAATAAGGCTGTGTTTGGAGGTGGGTGTTGGAAACCCATCTCTCACGCATGGAAAACGGAGCGGTCCATTAGCGCATGATTAATTAAGTATTAGCTATTTTTTCGAAAATAGATCAATATGATTTTTTAAACAACTTTTGAATAGAAATTTTTTGCAAAAAAACGCACCGTTTAGCAGTTTGAAAAGCGTGCGCGTGAAAAGAGATAGGAGTGTTGGGAACTTGCACTTGCAAACAACTCATCAGTAGTACTCTGCATAACTGATCAACAAATATTGTTGTTGAGACCGGCAACACAGTAGGAGCCCTCTAGTACATCTATACACTCTAAACACACAAGCTCCTTATCACTAGACAATTGCACATTTTACATACAAGCTCTGCTCAGCATAGCAGTTCATGTTAACTCCATGCGAGCCCAGACGAAGACCGTGGTCATCGTCTCCTTCACATTTTGAATGACTAACACACGCTTGTAAGATGAGACGAGAAATGCATTTTGCCTGTCTCACGCTTTCTGGTTTCCCTAATTTCTATCCTCGTTATAAAAGGCAAGGTAGCTAATCTACGATGTGCGATTCCCTTTGTGCCAGTAGAGTACATATGCCACCGCTACTAGAAAAATCATTTTCGCAGACGAGGTCCTTCTATTTTTCCAGGCAGACATCTCTTTTGGAACCAAACATCCTCCCGCGAAAACGTAAACGAGGGACTCGATGCTCGTCCGCCTGTGAAATGTATTTTTGCAGGCGGACGATATATGGTGCCCCTGCAGCTCCAGAGAAATTTATCTCATCTTCATAGCTCCAGATAAATTTGTCGGATCCTTCCATCTCCCCTGCAACATATATACACCGTACCGCCAAGTTCAGTTTGCAGAGAAATTTATTGGATCCCTGAAGCTGATCTGCATCTCTTCAGTTCTGAATTTGAAGATGTAGTGATTAATGTGAGATTTTGGAGAGAACCAATAGAGCGGCACCCGAAGCAGGAGGGAGGAGGCTAGGATTAGGGGTGGATATCGAGCTAGCTCGGCTCGGCTCGGTCTGGCTCGTTAGGATAACGAACTAACTCGGCTCGGCTCGTTATCCTAACGAGCTAGAAACCTGACTCAGCTCGGCTCGTTTGCTAGCTCGAGCCAGCTCGTTTAGCTCGCGAGCTTTACTGGTAGAGCTTTATGCCCCTCTTCTCCACGAGCGTGAGCGAGCAGAAGGCAGCTAGAACCAGCGCGGCGAGCATGGAGGATCTTCTCCACGTGAGCGAGCAGAAGGCGGCCAGAACCAGCGCAGCGAGAATGGAGGAAGAGGCCATAGACACGCGAAGGAAGAGATTCAACCGTCAAAATCACTCCGGTTACACCTTATTCTCCTCTGCTTCCTCTCTCTATTCCATGGATTAAAGAAGTGATTCAACCGTCAAAATCACTCCGGTTACACCTTATTCTCCTCTGCTTCCTCTCTCTATTCCATGGATTAAAGAAGTGATTCAACCGTCAAAATCACTCCGGTTACACCTTATTCTCCTCTGCTTCCTCTCTCTATTCCATGGATTAAAGAAGTGATTCAACCGTCAAAATCACTCCGGTTACACCTTATTCTCCTCTGCTTCCTCTCTCTATTCCATGGATTAAAGAAGTGATTCAACCGTCAAAATCACTCCGGTTACACCTTATTCTCCTCTGCTTCCTCTCTCTATTCCATGGATTAAAGAAGTGATTCAACCGTCAAAATCACTCCGGTTACACCTTATTCTCCTCTGCTTCCTCTCTCTATTCCATGGATTAAAGAAGTGATTCAACCGTCAAAATCACTCCGGTTACACCTTATTCTCCTCTGCTTCCTCTTTCTATTCCATGGATTGATTTGTGTCTTGATTGCGTTTTTTATGCATGGCACTCTATTCCATGGATTGATTTGTGTTTTGATTGAGTTTTTGATCCATGGCATGGAACCCTAGGTGAAGCAAGAGGTTTTTCTTTGATTTGCACCAATAGTTTCGTGGTGTGATTCATCTCCTTTCAACTGGTAAATCCCTCTCCCTGTTGTGCTTAATCTCACTTTGTTCTATCCCTTTCAACGGGTAAATCCCTCTCCCTGTTGTGCTTAATCTCACTTTGTTCTATCCCTTTCAACGGGTAAATCCCTCTCCCTGTTGTGCTTAATCTCACTTTGTTCTATCCCTTTCAACGGGTAAATCCCTCTCCCTGTTGTGCTTAATCTCACTTTGTTCTATCCCTTTCAACGGGTAAATCCCTCTCCCTGTTGTGCTTAATCTCACTTTGTTCTATCCCTTTCAACGGGTAAATCCCTCTCCCTGTTGTGCTTAATCTCACTTTGTTCTATCCCTTTCAACGGGTAAATCCCTCTCCCTGTTGTGCTTAATCTCACTTTGTTCTATCCCTTTCAACGGGTAAATCCCTCTCCCTGTTGTGCTTAATCTCACTTTGTTCTATCCCTTTCAACGGGTAAATCCCTCTCCCTGTTGTGCTTAATCTCACTTTGTTCTATCCCTTTCAACGGGTAAATCCCTCTCCCTGTTGTGCTTAATCTCACTTTGTTCTATTTCAATTATAGGATTATGGGTAGTCTCCACCTTTGTTCCATTGTTGATGAAATAGACCATGTCCTTGTTGTTTCATGATCCAATCTTGTGCTTCTAGCAATTGTTAGAATCCTCTGTGTGAATGTGGAAAAGGAGGTTTTTGCACCACTGTCAGTCGTGGTTTGGTCACTGCCCTAACGGCGGTCTGACCAGCTTACCTCTGCCGGCCCACTGCCGGTCAGACCGCCGCCGGCGGGCGGCGGTCTGACCGCCTTTGGTCTTCGGTCTGACCGCCCCTGACAGGCAGTCTGCAACTTTCTTCCACCTCACTATGTGTTTTCTAAAATAATTTCTTATACATCCTTTGTTGCGTGTTTCTCAGTGATGCCTCCCCGCACCCGCCGTGGTCGTCGTGAGCCCACGCTAGATCCGTCAGTGAGCATGGGGAATCAAGCGGAGAGGAGTACGCTCAAAGTGAGGAAGTGTCTGAGGAAGCGAGTGGTGATGGTGGTAATGCCAGTGGCAGTGATTGTGGAAATGACAGTGGCAGTGATGGTGGAAATGACAATGGCAGTGGTGGTAGAGATGATATGGAAAGTGATGATGAGAGTCTCTTGATCCCACCATCCAATTTGTGCTCAATTTGAGGAATGCCCAGCAGTATACTATCCTCCGTCATCACGATCAATTCCAGAGGCCTAATGATTGTAATATCCAAGGTTCCATACACGGTCCCCAAAAGTCCGTGTATAAGCAAGTGTATGCCACCAAAGCATTTGCTGGTCATAAATGGATATCTTGGAGGCACATAAGTAAGACACCGGAGTTTGTGGATTTGCGTGGGATGTTCAATGCCGTTGGCATTGATAGGATTGTCACCATGAAGCAACCCTTTGATAAAGACCTCATCCGGCAATTCTGTGCCACCGTGTGGGTGTCCGGCGCTCGCCCGCTGTCTCCCTCTTTAATGTCATTGAGATTTCAAAATCAAACATAATTATCATTAGTGTTTATTTAATTAATATCGTGTTGTACCCTATATGAACTATTCTTTCAATATACTTCATTTTCATTTTGAATTTTAATTATTTCTAAATTATTCCTATTAGAAATCTTCATTATTATTGTGATTTTAAAAATCGAACCTGATCATTCTTTGGTTTTCTTTTTTTAATAGTTTGTAGAAGTTTCTGTAGCCGTCATTGCCCATCTCCTTTGCCACCCTAGTCTTGTCCTCTTAATAATACAATACAATCCATTTTATATTTTATTCTATATGGTAGTTTTCTTTCAATATTTTTTATTTCTGATTTTAGTTATTTTAATTGTATTCGTACTTGAACTTTTATTTTTTTTCTATTTTGAATTTTCTTTTATTTTTATTTCGAATTTAATTTATCTCATGTTATTCTCTAGATTGACGGTTAATTATTTAAATATTTTCTTATTTTTTTTTTAATTTTATTTATTTTTAAATTGTATTTCCACTTAAACTCTATTTTTCCCTCCGATTAATGTGATAATTTTTATTTCAGATTCCAGTTATTTATAAATTTATTCCTATTTGAAAATTTGTTTTTCTTTTTTCTAATTTCGTTATTTATGTTATTTTTTATTATAAATTTCAGCTATTTATAAATTATATTCATACTTGAATACAATTAATGTGGATTTTTTAAAAATAACTAAGTACTATTTAAAAATGAGCTTGCCCGTTGGCAGTCCTTGGAAACAGATCCCCTGACTTTACGCAGTTTGCAGTTGTGCCACTGACATGTGGGCCTGCAGTTGTACATGTCAGTGGCACAACTGCAAACTGTACAAAGTCAGGGAATCCTCATTCCAGTCCTTGTCTGACGGGGAATTCAAAAAGATGGATCCTTGTTTTGTTCTCGAGTATTTTTATATTTTTCTAGTATTTTTACATCTTGTGCATAGGATTTGTCCGTACTTATTTCTGGGCAATCAATCTCAACCGTTTTAACATATATCCACCATAAATTGGTGCAGATTTTTTTCTTTACTTATTATTAATTTGGTAATTTCTAGATATCCTTATATAATATTTGGATATATTATTAATTGTATGAGGCATTGCTGCCTGTAGCGGGCAGACTACCAAGCAAGAGGATAGATTTTCCATTTTTACTGAGCTTCTCTGATTTTTTTTTTAAAAAAGAACTTGTTAGCTGTCACTTGTCAGCCTTGCCCGATTGGGACTTGATAGTCCGAATAGAACTTGGACTTTTTATTTTTTTGCTGCGTAGTTTTTTTTTTTACAAAGTTTGATAGGGCTCTTACTTTTATATTTGTACAATCAATCTCAATGGTTAAATTATAGATCTATCATAATTCAATAGTGTAGATTTTTCTCTTTTTCTTCGATTAATGTCTAAATTCAAGGCTATTTTAATAATATATAATAGATAGATTTTTAAATTTTGCTTCATGTGCCACATTATATGAAGACCAAGTCAAATTAGCCATGTGGCGCCACGTCAGCTAAAACCGTCATCCAAACCACCTTAGGACCAATATTGCACCAGTTTAAACAGTTAAAAGATCCGTTGCATCTGGTATTGTGGTTCAAATATGAAAATCGAACTCGATGGCAAGTTAAGGGACCTGAACTGAACTTATTCCAAAAACATATATTAGAAAGGAATAAGTACACTGAAGGTCCCTCAACTTGCCATCGAGTTACAAAATTGTCCCCCAACCATAAAAGCAGATATACGGCGTCCCTTAACTAATCAAAATCGGTCACGATAGGTCCTTCGGTGGTTTTGACACTGGTTTTATCCTACGTGACGGCTGATCCAGCGTGGGACCCCACATGTCAGGTTGAGTCATCTCTCTTTCTCCCTTCCGCCTCAGGGCCCTATCCCATTTCCCAACGGACGAGACCGCATCGCCACACTCGCGTCGCCCGGCTCGGCTCGTTATCCTAACGAGCTAGAAACCTGACTCAGCTCGGCTCGTTTGCTAGCTCGAGCCAGCTCGTTTAGCTCGCGAGCTTTACTGGTAGAGCTTTATGCCCCTCTTCTCCACGAGCGTGAGCGAGCAGAAGGCAGCTAGAACCAGCGCGGCGAGCATGGAGGATCTTCTCCACGTGAGCGAGCAGAAGGCGGCCAGAACCAGCGCAGCGAGAATGGAGGAAGAGGCCATAGACACGCGAAGGAAGAGATTCAACCGTCAAAATCACTCCGGTTACACCTTATTCTCCTCTGCTTCCTCTTTCTATTCCATGGATTGATTTGTGTCTTGATTGCGTTTTTTATGCATGGCACTCTATTCCATGGATTGATTTGTGTTTTGATTGAGTTTTTGATCCATGGCATGGAACCCTAGGTGAAGCAAGAGGTTTTTCTTTGATTTGCACCAATAGTTTCGTGGTGTGATTCATCTCCTTTCAACTGGTAAATCCCTCTCCCTGTTGTGCTTAATCTCACTTTGTTCTATCCCTTTCAACGGGTAAATCCCTCTCCCTGTTGTGCTTAATCTCACTTTGTTCTATTTCAATTATAGGATTATGGGTAGTCTCCACCTTTGTTCCATTGTTGATGAAATAGACCATGTCCTTGTTGTTTCATGATCCAATCTTGTGCTTCTAGCAATTGTTAGAATCCTCTGTGTGAATGTGGAAAAGGAGGTTTTTACACCCCTGTCAGTCATGGTTTGGTCACTACCCTAACGGCGGTCTGACCAGCTTACCTCTGCCGGGCCACTGCCGCCGGCGGTCTGACCGGCCTTATGCGTGAGGTCTGACCGCCTTTGGTCTTCGGTCTGACCGCCCCTGACAGGCAGTTTGCAACTTTCTTCCACCTCACTATGTGTTTCACTATGTGTTTTCTAAAATAATTTCTTATACATCCTTTGTTGCGTGTTTCTCAGTGATGCCTCCCCGCACCCGCCGTGGTCGTCGTGAGCCCACGCTGGATCCCTTCATTGAGCATGAGGAATCAAGCGGAGAGGAGTACGCTCAAAGTGAGGAAGTGTCTGAGGAAGCGAGTGGTGATGGTGGTAATGCCAGTGGCAGTGATTGTGGAAATGACAGTGGCAGTGATGGTGGAAATGACAATGGCAGTGGTGGTAGAGATGATATGGAAAGTGATGATGAGAGTCTCTTGATCCCACCATCCAATTTGTGCTCAATTTGAGGAATGCCCAGCAGTATACTATCCTCCGTCATCACGATCAATTCCAGAGGCCTAATGATTGTAATATCCAAGGTTCCATACACGGTCCCCAAAAGTCCGTGTATAAGCAAGTGTATGCCACCAAAGCATTTGCTGGTCATAAATGGATATCTTGGAGGCACATAAGTAAGACACCGGAGTTTGTGGATTTGCGTGGGATGTTCAATGCCGTTGGCATTGATAGGATTGTCACCATGAAGCAACCCTTTGATAAAGACCTCATCCGGCAATTCTGTGCCACCGTGTGGGTGTCCGGCGCTCGCCCGCTGTCTCCCTCTTTAATGTCATTGAGATTTCAAAATCAAACATGATTATCATTAGTGTTTATTTAATTAATATCGTGTTGTACCCTATATGAACTATTCTTTCAATATACTTCATTTTAGTTTTCAATTTTAATTATTTCTAAATTATTCCTATTAGAAATCTTCATTATTATTGTGATTTTAAAAATCGAACCTGATCATTCTTTGGTTTTCTTTTTTTAATAGTTTGTAGAAGTTTCTGTAGCCGTCATTGCCCATCTCCTTTGCCACCCTAGTCTTGTCCTCTTAATAATACAATACAATCCATTTTATATTTTATTCTATATGGTAGTTTTCTTTCAATATTTTTTATTTCTGATTTTAGTTATTTTAATTGTATTCGTACTTGAACTTTTATTTTTTTTCTATTTTGAATTTTCTTTTATTTTTATTTCGAATTTAATTTATCTCATGTTATTCTCTAGATTGACGGTTAATTATTTAAATATTTTCTTATTTTTTTTTTAATTTTATTTATTTTTAAATTGTATTTCCACTTAAACTCTATTTTTCCCTCCGATTAATGTGATAATTTTTATTTCAGATTCCAGTTATTTATAAATTTATTCCTATTTGAAAATTTGTTTTTCTTTTTTCTAATTTCGTTATTTATGTTATTTTTTATTATAAATTTCAGCTATTTATAAATTATATTCATACTTGAATACAATTAATGTGGATTTTTTAAAAATAACTAAGTACTATTTAAAAATGAGCTTGCCCGTTGGCAGTCCTTGGAAACAGATCCCCTGACTTTACGCAGTTTGCAGTTGTGCCACTGACATGTGGGCCTGCAGTTGTACATGTCAGTGGCACAACTGCAAACTGTACAAAGTCAGGGAATCCTCATTCCAGTCCTTGTCTGACGGGGAATTCAAAAAGATGGATCCTTGTTTTGTTCTCGAGTATTTTTATATTTTTCTAGTATTTTTACATCTTGTGCATAGGATTTGTCCGTACTTATTTCTGGGCAATCAATCTCAACCGTTTTAACATATATCCACCATAAATTGGTGCAGATTTTTTTCTTTACTTATTATTAATTTGGTAATTTCTAGATATCCTTATATAATATTTGAACTGAGCGCGGTGGCGACGGCTGCTGCTGGCGCCCCGTCGCCGCCCAACTCCGGCGGCGCCCGCCCCCTGCTCCGCTTCGCGCGGAGAACCGCGCCGACCTGCTCCGCTTCGCCCGCCGCCCCTGCCTGCTTCGTCCGCGCGCCCGTCTCGGCCCCATCCCCTACCCGCTGAAGAAACAAGAGAAGAGAAGAAAATAAAAGAGAAAAGAGAAGAAAAGGGAAGAAAGAAGAGATGACGTGGCATCCTGACATGTAGGGTCCACGTGGGTTCCACACTGACTCAGCTACCATGTAGGATAAAACCAGGGTCAGAACCACCGAAGGATCTATTGTGACCGGTTTTGATTAGTCAAGGGACGCCAGATATCTGGTTTTGCGGTTTGGGGGTGATTTTGTAACTCGATAACGAGTTGAGGGACCTTCAGTGTACTTATTCCTATTAGAAACTTATTCCAAAAATATATATTAGAAAGGAATAAGTACACCGAAGGTCCCTCAACTTGTCATCGTGTTACAAAATTGTCCCCCAATCATAAAACCAGATCTCCGGCGTCCCTTAACTAATCAAAACCGGTCACAATATGTTCTTAGGTGGTTTTGACACCGGTTTTATCCTACGTGACGGCTGATCCAGCGTGGGACCCCACATGTCAGGTTGAGTCATCTCTCTTTCTCCCTTCCGCCTCAGGGCCCTATCCCATTTCCCAACGGACGAGACCGCATCGCCACACTCGCGTCGCGAACGAAGCAGCGTCCGCCGGCGGCGAGATGGAGGCTGTCGCGTCGCCGCCGCTCCCCGCCTCCTTCTTCCTCTCCCCTCATCCAACGTCAGCGGTTGCGGCAGCGTGCTGCTCCCGGCGGAACACCTCCTGCGCCCGCCATTGATTACATAGATCGTCGTTGCTTTCTTCAATCTATCTCCAATGTTTCTCCAATCTCCATGGATCGTGTGATTGAAGCTAGCAGGGGCAGGCAGGCCGGTGGCGCTCGCCAATGCCAACGCGACGCTCAGCAGAGTCGATCTCCTCTGCGAGGTCTTCAATTTCAGAATTTCTGCATCTGAATCATCCTTTCTTGATTATGAATTATGAAAATTGCATGTAATCTGCGTATGTTCGTGTGTTTTGCACTTTGCAAACGGTAGGAGCATCCATCTTCGCGTTCTGCTCTCCAAGAACGACCCACTCACCTGCATCAAGCTGTCCTGCTTCATCTCACTCTGTGCATTGCCTCTGCTGGTACCCTAACTATCAATTTAGAAAATTGTTGTGCTGATTTATTCACCAATTTATGAAAAATTCGATCTCGTTGGTTATAATTTCGCAGATTTTCCTATGTGGGGAGATGAACCGGCTCGCTGACGGCATCTTCGATCACTCTGAAAACACAACCTCACACGCTGCTGCTGCTCCCACTTCCAGTTTCAACTTAGGAAAAACCGGTGATTCATTCATTCAGATCGCATGCAGCCTTGTTCTACAACTGTTCATGGATCACTTCAGATATTCAGATCGGAGAATCTTTGCTTCCTTGTTCTGATTCGCTTGCATTGTTTCCTCAATTGTTTGACCGTGAGGCGCGGTGGAGCGAGTATGTGCAGCAGCCGGTGCTCCCGGCGAACCTCGCCAACGTGCTCGTCTGCTTCAACGTCGCCCTCGCTCCCGCGCGGCTCATGACTACCTTCCCCATCCACCAGGGTGAGATGACGCGCATGGTTACCATGCTGACAAAGCTTCGTCTTGTTAATGGTGTGTGTGGTGTGGGTAGGCGTGAGGCCCGTCGGTGATTGGCGCGTTCAGCGGCTCGTCGGCGGCGGTGCTCACCGTCAAGTACCTGCCACGGCGGTGGTGCGTTCTGAACCCGAACGTGACGGACGACGGCGCCTCCTCACATTCGCCCTGCGGGCGCCGCGGCGGCTCGTGGACGACCGGCAGTAGGGCACGCGAGCGAGCGCGGCGGCGGCTGCTTGCTGGCGCCCCGTCGCCGCCCAACTCCGGCGGCGCCCGCCCCCTGCTCCGCTTCGCGCGGAGAACCGCGCCGACCTGCTCCGCTTCGCCCGCCGCCCCTGCCTGCTTCGTCCGCGCGCCCGTCTCGGCCCCATCCCCTACCCGCTGAAGAAACAAGAGAAGAGAAGAAAATAAAAGAGAAAAGAGAAGAAAAGGGAAGAAAGAAGAGATGACGTGGCATCCTGACATGTAGGGTCCACGTGGGTTCCACACTGACTCAGCTACCATGTAGGATAAAACCAGGGTCAGAACCACCGAAGGATCTATTGTGACCGGTTTTGATTAGTCAAGGGACGCCAGATATCTGGTTTTGCGGTTTGGGGGTGATTTTGTAACTCGATAACGAGTTGAGGGACCTTCAGTGTACTTATTCCTATTAGAAAAGCTACATGCGTTCGCGTGTCTGGGCCTCCCCGTTTCACAACACCAGACCGCCCCGGTTGACAAAGCCCATTTAGGAGACGGCCGCTTCATGGCAGAGGCCCAACGCCTTCGCCCATCACTGCGCCAGCCGCTAGCTTAGCCTTCGTGCTCGCTCAATATTGTACTATCAATATAGCATATACTTTTCTTAAAAATATGTAGCAGTGAATCTACCAAAACCACCTACTCCCTCCATTTAATATTATAAGTCGTTTGATTTTTTCTAATCAAACTTCTTTTAAGTTTGACCAAGTTTATAGAAACAATATAATACTTCATCTCTTCCATTTTAAGTGCAGTCATGATTTCCCGTACTCAACTTTGATCGTCCGTCTTATTTGAAAATTTTTTGAAAAACTTTAAAAACATAAGTCACGCATAAACTATTATTCATATTTTATCATCTAATAACAATAAAAATACTAATCATAAAAAAATTCAAATAATACGGACGATCAAAGTTAGACATGGAAACTCATGGTTACACTTAAAATGAGACGGAAGGAGTAGTATTTTTAACACAAAATAAATATATTCAATGTTAGATTCAATGAAAATAATTTGATATTTTAAATATTGCTACTTTCTTTCAAAAATTTGGTCAAACTTAACAAGATTTGACTAGGAAAAAAAAGTGAAACGACTTATAATATCAAAAGGAGGGAGTACTTAGTGTTAAAACAAGCAAATCTAAATAAATAGCCTCATGTAAAAACAAATTAAGATGAATATTCCCTATAGCAAAATGATGAATAACACATTCCATAGAAAATATATTTGTATTTTGTTTTAAATAACACTAACAATACTTTTTTTATCCATCGTAAAGCACCCACATTCACCTAGTATCACACAAAAAGAAAACGAGGCAAACCAATCTATATCTGGCACTGTTCATCACGTCACTGATGATGGGCGACCGCTGCTGCTAAAACCGTACGTGGTGACCGGTGCACCGGCGCCACCACGCTCACAAGCTAAACTTGCATTTCACCCCCAAATTTAAAGTCCCTATCAACCGAACTTTAAATTCCCCGTTGGATTCATCAGCACAAGCAAACTTGCCCGAAACGTATACTCACGCCCCCTCACCAAACGTTGCCGGTTTTGATCCGACGCCCTGTAGAGCAGCAATTAATAGCGGCTTTTCAGAGTTGTTAATAACATAAATTTGTTGGCATAAAAGAGAGAGAAAAAAAAAGAAAGAAAGAAACATATATGCTAAGCTTAACAGTGGTATGGTTAAAAACAAACCTTGCTGTATGAGAATAGGAAAGTAGAGGAAATATACTCCCTAGTATTATGTAATACGTCATATCTAGTACTATTTTCGTTTCAGGTTATAAAACGTTTTGACTTTGATCAAAGTTAAACTAATTTAAATTTAATTAAGTTTGTAGAAAAAATAATAATATTTTCAACCCAAGACAAATTTATTATGAAAATATATTCAATTATTGATTTAATGAAACTAATTTGGTATTATAAATATTATTATATTTGTCTATAAACTTAGTCAAATCTAAAGTAGTTTGACTTTGACCAAAGTCAAAACGTCTTATAACCTGAAACGGAGGGAGTACTATGTTGTTATATTCTGGACAAAGGAAGTAATAATATTTTTTGCATTAATTGTTACTAGTCTTTATCATCTTGTGAAACAATGCACTAAAAATAGTTTTTGAATAGACTAATTAAGGGTGTGGTTTATGCTCCCTCTTCATAATTTCTACTGCCTTATTTTTTTCGTATGGACGCTTTTTAACTGCTAAACAGTATATTTTTTAAAAAATAAATCTATGTGAAAGTTACTTAAAAAATTATATTAATCAATTATCATTTTTCACTAATATTTCTTCCGTTTTATATTATAAGACTTTATAGCATTGTCCACATTCATATACTTTCTCCGTTTCACAATGTAGGACTTTCTAGCATTACCCACATACATATAGATGTTAATAAATCTAAGCACATATATATGTCTAGATTCATTAACATCTAAATGAATGTGGGTAATGGTAGAAAGTCTTACATTGTGAAAACGGAGGAAGTATATGTTAATGAATCTAGATATATATGTGTGACTAGATTTATTAACATTTATATAAACGTGGACAATATTAGAAAATCTTATAACCTGAAACGGAGATAGTAGTAAATTAACTATGTGCTTATTGTTCGCTCCATTTTGTACATCGGGGTGAGGGGTTCGCAACGCTCAACACCGAATACAGCCGAGGCTATACTAGGCTCCTCTGAATTAACATGCTCTAAAGCATGTAATCGCCATCATTAATTAATTAGCGTTGATCGACCAGCCGCGCGCGCGCGCGCTAATTAATCTCGTCGGCGTCGGCAGCAGCAGATTAACAGTTGGCGATGGACGAGAGTACGAGACAGTGCTTGGAAAGCTAGAGGTTGGTCAGCTGCTTTCAGCTCGAGCGTGTGACGATGGGTTAAGCTCAACTGTTTGCATATGTGACGTGCGCCACAGTATTCTCGCTATCTCCTAACCTGCATTTTTTTAAAAACAACTTTAGAAAAATTATTTCATCTTTTAGAGGTTTAAAAACCAACGTTAAAAACAACAAAACACATAGATTAAAATTAAGTTTGAAAATAGCTAACTTTTAATACGCATACAAACTTCTATACTGTGTAAGGCGGTTACATTAAAAGTTTGTATTTTTTTTAACTTATAGCGGCTCAATCAATTGCCAGCTCTTGTATTGTGTGTGACATTACATTTTAGGTATTTTTCAAAAAGTATTTAGCATAATAACATACTCCCTCCTTAAATATGAGGTTATTAGCCTAATAGATTATTCCATGAGGTTTACACATATATGTCCCTGATGATCAAACAATATCTCCAGTTCATACGATTGATGATTAAAGAATTAAGAATGTTCAAGTTTGTTACACATGAGAGCTCAAAGGTCCATTCATTGGTATCTGCAACAACTCTCGAGCTAATTAGCTCGTACATTTTGTAAACCTTTTCTGCATGCTTTCTTTTGTGCAGAAGAACAGAAAAAAAAAAAAGGAAGAGAAGAGAAGAGAAGAGAAGGGGACATTATCCCACAGGTTCACATGGTCCTCTGCTGCAAGCATCTGAATAAGTTGTGATCTGATCCTTTCTTCTTCCCCCCATCATGTGTTGTTGGCCCAACTGCCTTAGGTTTCACAGATGTTGTTGGGTAGCTAATAGCTTTGCCTCATCTTGAGGCATCCATGCAAAGCAAGCAAACCTCCCAACTAAGTGGTGGCCCCTGCAGATTTGCAGGCACCCTCACCTATAATTCAGGGGCAAATTGCAAGTGCATCTATATGCAAATCTCTCACCCCCTTTTTTTCTCCCTGTTCATCTTGTCCATGTGGGGCCCACCCATCACCACAAATCATGTTAGTACTACTACATCCTAGATTTGGTGGGGGCATGATGTGATTACTGATTAGAGCTGCCACTTAACTCACTTATGACTGATTAGTGATGCCAACAACTATATGGCATTTTGTGTCATTTACTCAGCTTGTGACTGATTAGTGATGGCAACAGCTAGCTGTGCACTATGCCGTTGTACCGTGTGTGATTAGCATGATGGTAATGTGTGTTGCTAATCAGTTGATCCATGCAAAGTCAATACTAATTAAACCATTGGACAGGGAAGCTACAGGAAACATGATACTCCTATGGGATATTGCAATGGAACATAATATATGAGTATTAACCATGTGATGCTATCTGTTTCTTTTTATCAATGAATGTGTAACTATGTACAAATTGGCAAAATCTCAATGCAATATCTGATATTTTTCCCCGGCACCAACAGCCATCTTTCTCTCTCTCTCTCTCTAGCAAATCATGAGTCATCAATGGTCAAAACTAGTACTACGTGTTTAAACCGTAAAGTTCTGATCAGTCAGAACTCCTTGAACTAACATGGGAATCACTTTTGATCATGACTATGGCAATGATTAAGCAGTAGTCTGAACTCTGAACGTTCTTGCAATTATCCTAAATAATGATTAGCCAACAGTCAGTAGTTCTACTTCTTGCAATCATCCATAACGGGATGCATGTGACAGCCTATCGTTCACTGTTGGGTCCTCCTCAAAATATTCTTCCTTTTCTTTTCTTTTTTTTCACTTGGCCATTTAGATGGCATCATGCATGCCACTGTGTACTCTGCAACAGTGACTTGAAACCATATATAGTCCATTTATAACTATGATGACCATACATATATATTTAGTGGAAAATAATATGCCATGCAGATGCAGCCATCAAGCTGGGTTTTGTTACAGGGTAACACCTAAGGTTAGAACATTTTGTGCTACAGTGACACCGTCATTAAAGGTAGATTGACAGGGGATATGCTGATTAGGGAGTTTAGGCTATATAACAGGAGGGTTAGGTAAGGTACATGCGTGCTAGCTTTCGGGAACCATAAGCTGAGGTCTCTTCCAAAAAGGAGGAAAAGATCGTAGTACTGTTCTTTTACCAACAAGAGAACGATTTGGTTTGCCAGTTAAAGATGGTTACCAGCAAAGTACGATCTTAGTCGTCCTTGCTAACATGCCATTAATTTTTCTTGTTGGATGTCCTACATTCTAGCACGGCCTGTTAGGTTGTGTCTTGTGTGTCGTTCAATTCAGCTGCCTACAAGTCTCTTTGCAAGTGAGAAGTCCCACTCCAGTTACTTGCACCCTAAATCCAAAAAAAGACAACTTCTAGGGATAAACTTGAGCGAACATTTATCCAAAAATTTATCTCCAGAAGTTGATTTTTTTTATGGAACGGAGCGAGTATAATGTAATATAAGATTTTAAACTGGATATGTAAGTTTGTGCAGTTATATATCTAATTTAGCTTAATTATTATATTTGGAACGAGAGAATGTAGGTTGCTCTACTTTCTTCTTAGGACAAGTTACTCTTCTTGAAATGGCGGTTCAGACGAAACACCACAATGCTCATGTCTGCACTACTATAGAATGGGCTATCACTGTTGCCATACAATTGCTGGTTTATTGTGAACATGCAGTGATACTTTATCACTGCTGATTCAATCTGTATCCCCAACCAAAACCGATGGTTCAAACTATGAAACAACAGTGATCCGATCACCGAAGGTGAGGACGCCAGTGCCTATTCAATAGCGGGAACGAGGGCATCAACGATGGCTGCTGCTTGACGACGGGGATAGCGGCGACAATGATGATGGCTGCTTGACGGCGATGACGAGGGTGGTTGCTCGACGGTGGTGACGACAAGGGATCATGGCTGCTTGATGGTGGGGATGAGGGTGGCTGCTCGATGGTAGGGATGAGGGACGCTACTTCAGGTTTCTCTCCCTCTTCTACATCCAATTTGATGACACTGAGCAACAGATGTTTACTTCTGTTCTTGATGTGTGTATTTGTTGAGTTGTAAATTGAAGATTAGCAGATATAATATGTTGTTTTGGATGCACAGTTATTGTAATATAAATTGTTATAGTAAATTGTTGTTGAATGTTGGTTTCTAGATGCAAATTGGCAGTGATCCCTCAGATACAATAGTGCCGGTGGAGCAACCGGTAGTGATAGCCCAAGACTATCACTACACACACTGTCGGATAAAAAACCGATAGTGATGCCGTTTTTGAACCGACAGTGATAGCATGCTCTATAGTTGTGATGGCACCGTTCTAAAGAGTAATAAGGGGTAGATTATCACCAAATATTTATGACACCCTTTCAAAAAAATACGATTTCCCAAACAAGAATTCCTTCGTCAATATTGTTTTTTTTTTCAAGAAAAACTTGCTGTAGGCAATTGTCCATGATCCATTTCATTGTTCAAAAAACAAACCACTCTATATATCTTCATAGTTAGAAATGGTGTTGGAGCTAGAGTTTTACAAAACTGACAAAAAACAGACTTCCCAGACTAGCTTGAGACATAAACCGCTCAATTTTCCGATATGATCAATTTTAAAAAAATATGAACTGGATATTAACTTTTTAGAAAATACGACTAGATCGATTTTTTAGAGTCAACAGCTCCCCGCCGACCTTGGTTTTTGCTCGGGGACAGTTTGGTAAACCCTGATTGGAGCTCGGGAGGAGAGAAGGCGAAACCTAGACCTGCAATTCTACATCAACACTAGGGGTGGTCCTGATCTAGTGATCTTGTTCATTCTGCCGTTGCACGCAACGGCAAACCGTTTTTTGTCGTTGGAGGTGGCCGTGGTCCTGAAGAGTATATACTGGCCAGTGGCCAACTGAGCCCGGCCAATTGATTGATCGATTTGGCGATTTTGGCATGGAGAGCTAGTTCTTGTCAGGCGTGTCACCGTGAACTCAGTGTGCCCTTTTACCTCTGGCGTGCATAAATGTTGTGTTTGCTTGTTACCACTTACTATTACGTTTTCATTTTCAGCTACTTCTTCCGTTTCCCAATGTAAGTCATTCTAGCATTTTCCACATTCATATTGATGTTAATGAATCTAGACATAAGTCATTCTAGCATCATTGTGAAACGGGAGGAAATGCTAGAATGACTTACATTGTGAAACGGGAGGGATCAATATTAATGTGGAAAATGCTAGAACGACTTACATTGTGAAATGGAGGGAGTACTTCAGTGAATTATTATAGTGGAATTAGCATTTGTAATCTTACTTTCTTAAATATTTAATATATTTATATAATAAAATAGATAATCCATGATAATTTGGTTAATAATCTATGTCAAACGGACACATTTTTGCTCTACTGCTATGCCAGTCATCGTGAACTCGAGTGTGCCTTTTTATTTTTATTTTTATTACTTTTCTTTACCTCTGGCTTGCATGAAGGGGTGGTGCTTTGCCTGGTGTTTCAAGATCCAATATTGACAGGCTGCACATTTTGGCTTGATCGAATTGTTGTGCCATTCACACATGGACCATGGCTGGTACCAATTGGTTACAATTTGGTGAAAAAATTAACTGAAGTCGTATTATGTGCTCCCATTTGTTTGGAGCATATCGTGGGGACTTTCATTTTAATACTTTATGTTTCTTGATTCTTTTGTTTTAATTAATCCATGATCTAAGATTTTTACTTCCGTACGCAATATTTTTACTTGAATAAATTGCACTTGTGGCACATGAAATAGTAGGTGCAAAAATATATATCTTTGCAAATTACTAGTTCTAGTATAATAACTTAACTAGTCTGTACAAGCCACGGCCAAAACAATCGACACAAGCAAAAATGATCCGACACGGTACAACCCAATGACACTTGTGCATGCTAGCAGCTGTTTGTAGTTTTGCAGAAAATCCTAAAAC
>CM020181.1:20040772-20073255 GCA_009805545.1 Oryza longistaminata
TAGTTTAGATTGGGAAATTGGGCTTAAACGACTGCAGTAAGGAGGTTCTCAAGAAGAAATTCAAGATTGCAGGATGATGTTGGTGTGTATGAATTATGGGAGAGAATATTGTGTGTAATTATTATTTGCAGATATTTATATGAAGACAATTGCAATAGCTTTCTGCAAAAACAGAAGTTGACGGATCACATTTTACTATAGGCATCCACTAATTTTCCAACATTTAGACTAACAAGCAAAACAATTAAAAATTTCTAACCATGAAAATAAACTTAAAAATGCAATCTTTTGATGTAATTGGAGTGTCTGAAAAATATGAAAATTAAAATGATTGTTTCAGGAGTTACTTGTACTCAGGAATGACAGAGATAGTCTTGGTCTTGAACATAAAAATGAATATTGGATCAGTTATATAGAGGATCAAAATTTCTCAAGTGTTGATGATGTCGGTGCGTGGGTGGTGGTTTTTTTCCTTTTTCCTAGTTACGACCCTCCAGGGTTGTAATCTTATAATTTTTTCCTGCTCTATTAATATAACTTCGCACCGTCTCGTGCGAGTCGTTCAAAAAAATTTTCTCAAGTTAAATGCTCTATCAATAGAAATAAATTATCTTTGTCAGAAACATGAAAATTAAATGAACTTTTGAACATCTAATTTCTCTCTATATATATTTTTGGAAAATAGGACCTCCAAAACAAGGTAATAAGCGTAAGCTTCCATGTCAAAGTGCACCTTGTTAGATCAATTTTGCTTGTGTAGATTGTTGTGGTCTAGGTTCACATGGACTAGCCAAAGTTATCTTACATGTTGTTATACATATTTACACCCACCGTGTAAGTTCATGTGCGGTGCGAGCGATTTACTACTTCTTTTTTTTACTTTACTTTTACTACATTCATAGATATCCCTTTTTCACATATTTTCATTCCTGTTCTTTTTGTTCATGTATTATTTGTTTTCATAATCGCTCCATTAGATTTTTCATTTCTAAGAATCAATATTCTTCTTTTTTATTTTCTCTTCATTATTTTCAAAGGAAAAAACAGATTTGCCACTTTTTGTTTGTCTCTCTTTATTCTTTCAAATTATAAATGCAATGGACCACAAGGACCGAGAATAGGAAAAAAAAGAGAATGACTTTCACACGAGAAATACAAGAATGACTTTTTGGATAGGTCGCAGCAAAAGCACAAAGAAGAGAGGAAGACTAAAAGGAAAATTCCAAGTGTGAGGCTTGGATGTTATGTCAAATTTTCTCCAAAACTCCTATTCGTTGGGTATCCCGTAGGATTTTACAGCAACCATGACAAAAACACAAAATCAATGCACAAGGAGTCAAGGAAAGAAGGGCATATGTTTACTTTCCTCCAAAATTCTGAAATAGTTATTTCATACAGATTTTATAGAAATTTTGTAGTGACATTGCTCAGTTCCAAACAGGCCCACCACTAGGTGTGAAGAGAAGCGGATTTGGAAGGATAGTGGCCTTATTATATCCTAAACCATATTTTTAAGTGGATTTGGAATGAGTGCGAATAGTGTACGGATATAGAGAGGATTGTTTCGAATGTCGAAAATGGTGTGGATTCAGTTTAAAAATGAATTAAAATTTGTCGAATGTTACATGTGTATGCAATTAATACACTACTAAATAAGCACTAGAACAGACAACAATATAATAATCAACAAATGATCCATCATAATAAGTAAATGTTCTAAACAATATGAATACACGATATTCATAATATAAAAATGCAGCTATGCAGGTGTTAGATGAGATGGTGAGAGCCATAGACTAAATAATCTAGGTTAATTGATAAATTAGTAGTTACGTGGAATGACAAATCCAAATTATGTGGCAAATGACCTACCAGATGGTTTGATAGAAATATTGGATAATCCGCTGGATTTTAGAGATATCACATCCGCATCCGAATCTACACCCTACTATACCGCATTCACATCTATATCCGTCGGATTTCTATAAGCCCACACCATATCCTCGTTTTCAGACTGATTCTGAATGGATCGAATCGGATATTATTCGATTCGTTTTCACCCCTATCCACCTAGATAGATGTATTGCATTGATACTTTAGAATTCAAATTCCAACTTTTTCATTCAAACCATACAACCAAGTTTCTCTATTTCAGTGATAGTAATAGTCGTGCACTCGTGCTACTATTTTAAGATAATATGATTCTACGAGGTAGCCCTTACATGTCGATCGAAGCACATTAATAACTCCATTAGGCAAATACTCTGAAATGTCAAACTCATCTTTTAAACAATGTAACCAGCAAGTTTGTTCATTTCCATGTATTAGTCGATCCATTATTTTCAAATAGTACGAATTTATGAGCTAGAAGTACTTAACAAGTCTAAATCACATACATCTCTCTCTAAAAAAACACGTCCAAATCACACTCATCCTTCCATACTGTATAAATACTTTGAAATTCTAATCTAGCTTCTTTCTCAAACCACATAATCAACAACTACTACGTAGCAAGGTTTTCAATTTTGATTTCGACTAAAATTTCAGCCATTTCGGTAGAACTGAAAATTTCAAAATTTCAGTATTTTTTAGCTGAAATTTTCTGAAATTTTGACACAATTTAATTGAATTTGACTAAATTCACAAATATTTGAGAAAAACCGAAAATTTCGACCGAGATATTGACTTTCCGGGGGTCCAAAATTTTAGAAATTTCAGTCCCTGCTACGTAGTATTATGAGAAGTACCTTGTTGACAATAAGCTTCTGAGTAGTGGTATATTAAAGAAAAACCTAAATTTCCAACTTCTAGTTATTTTCTTAAATTCCATAAATACGTACTATTAAAATCTAAGTAAGAATTTACATTGCTTAAAAAGGCTACAGATTTCGGAAGAAGCCGTAGCCATTAAAAATTCACCAAACATGTCCGTAGTATTTCATTGTACGGAGTACTATCGAACTACTACTGCTACTACTATTTGTTCCGGATAGTACATCATTACTATGGTAAACATCGTACTGTACAATGTTAGAACTACAGTCATAAGAGAAAATTGGAACCATGCCATTATAATTTTGTAAAATTTAAGATATGCCATCCTGACCCACATGTCATTGAGATATCGATGACATATCTCAAACTTTGTAAAATTATAATGGCATGGTTCCAATTTACCCCAGTAATAATAGCCCTCTAAGCTCCAAGCTTAACATAATCCAAAAAGAGCCCCCCCTATCTCCCCTACCCCTTTTAAAACGCGCCATTTACTAGCAAGACAACCGCAACTACTAAAAGCAAAAGAAAAAAGAAAAAAAGAAGAAAAAAAAACACGCACAGCCGCAAGCACAGTGAAGCGAAGGGGCAGCGGAGCGAAGCGCGGCGGAGCTAGGGTTTGCCTCGCCCCGATCCGGCGGTGCGCGGCGGAGGAGTCCGCCGAGGTCGGCGCCGCGTCGGAGGCTCGGAGCCCCGCGCGCGGTTGGTGGGGGGGAGCGGATTTGGGTGCTGGGGGTTGGGGCCGGGCGCGGCCCGGGGCGGGGGCTCAGATCTGGGGATGGCCGACGGGGTGGAGGAGGGGAATGCCGTGGCGCCCAGGGGCCCCGCGCGGCGGAGGGGCACCGTGCGGGCCAGCCTCGACGCCGACGAGTTCATCGCGCTGATGCACGGCTCGGATCCCGTCAGGGTGGAGCTCACCCGCCTCGAGAACGAGCTGAGGGGTGAGCTGATCTGCTCCTGCTGTTCGTTTCGGTGGTTTATTTTTTCAGGGATTTGTTTGTGGAAGAGGAGGCCTGATATTTTGGGTATGGCTTCGTGGTGTTAGACAAGGAGAGGGAGCTCGGGGAGGCGCAGACGGAGATACGCGCGCTGCGGCTGTCGGAGAGGGCGCGGGAGAAGGCCGTGGAGGAGGTAATCGCCGTCAGCTTCGTCCTGGATTTCGTGGTTCAACGATGTGCTTTTCCTGTTTATTTATTTGTTTTTCCTGAAATGGCAATTTCCTTTGCATTGAGGTAGTGTCAAATTTGGTGCTCATGTGGAGCGAGAATGGTAATGTGCTGATTCAAGCTTTGGTGTGGTGTTGTTATGTTCTAGTTCTTGCATTTTTTGGAACCTTCCATGTTGTACAATGCAAACCAAAGCTTTTAGTTGGTGAATGGATTGGGTTGCTTCTATCTGTTCAGTTGTTCAGTATGGCAGCATTGACGCTTGAGCTAAGTTCTATGGCCAACTGTAGGATAGGAGGGGTCTGACCTACATCTATCCAAATATATGTTAACTTCACAAAGCCAAATAGGTTGCTGTTGGCTAACTTATGAATTGTAGTGTTCCTTGTGGTTATTTCCCTGTCCGTGACCTCTGCTGTTTTGGAAACATAAAACTACTAAACTTAGTCATTTTATCTGTAAGCAATGCCTAATATACTCTATCTATATTTATTTGGCACCCATATTTGATAGTAAAATATTTATTAAATCGAGATAAATATACTTGTCTTGTCGTCATGGCCCATGAAACAGAAACCTGTCTTGTGTTTTTTCTGGTATTGTTAATTACTTTTGTGATATTTATATATCCCATTATATTACATGTTTATTGGGTCTCAGGTTTCCATGGTACTTCTGTATCTTATACCATTGCAACCTGATTGCCATGACATAGATGATAGAACACCTGATGCATGCATTTGTTTTTCGGCATTGTCATGTACTTGTAAGATATTATTGAACCCCCACTATAGGTGTCACGATTTGGATTTCGATGCATATGCAGTTATGTTTCTTGTAAGTTCAAGCAGCCTGTTTGGCAACCTCAATCCAGGCTAGTCCTCAGTGCTAGCAATTCAATCTTAAATTCCAAAAACTTTATAATCAATTAGTTGAATTGATCTTGTACCTGCCCCAACTCACTTTTTTCTTTGAATACCAAAGCCTCTCATTGTTGCTTGACTTTGTTCAATGCCATTCATCAGGTTTCATGATGCTCGTGGCTTGTACTGATTACTTTTTGTCTTCTTTAATTGATTGATGAACTGAGATGGCATGGGTTCTTTATTCAATCTTGCTTATCTGTGAATATTTGGATTATAATTGAACATGTTTTTAGTGGTGAACCTTTTATTATGATTTAGCCTGTGAGATCGTGCAAATAGTCTTAACAATTACCAGCATTACTCTCCTATCATCAAAATGCTGCAAATTTGAGCATAGGAAGAAATAAAACACTCAAGGAAAAAAAAAACCCAAGAAGAATCACATGTGAACTTAATTATCTTGCTGTTTCATGCAAGATACAATGCTGATCACGTTTAATTCTTATCCTTCTAGCTGTAAATGTATTTATGTTTGATTATTTATTGTGTTTTTAACATTATTGTGATATTGTGATGACAGCTTACAGATGAGTTGGAGAAGATGTTTGAGAAACTCAAGTTGACAGAATCACTCCTTGACAGCAAAGTATATATCTTATAATTTGCGTTTATCTGTAATCCGTTGTCTCTGTTTTAGCTGATCTTTAACAACGATAAAAACAAATGCAGAATCTAGAAGTCAAGAAGATTAATGATGAGAAAAAGGCTGCAATGGCTGCTCAGTTTGCAGCAGAAGCGACTTTGCGGAGAGTACATGCAGCCCAAAAGGATGATGACATGCCACCAATTGAAGCCATTCTCGCACCGCTTGAAGCTGAGCTAAAGCTTGCACGGCAAGAGGTGAAACTTTGTTCACCCATCCCCCATTTTCTATCATTTTGTTTGTGTGGTTTAATTTTTTATGCTTTCCTAACAGTTACCGATTATTTTCATCCTCTTGTTTGCCTAAACGGCTAATTAGTTGCCTTAGTTTCTTTTCATTGGTTTGTGTATTTTCTATGATCAAATAAGATGACCAGTTAACTTGGTTCACTTCAGATTGCAAAACTACAAGATGACAATCGAGCTCTGGATCGTCTAACAAAACAAAAGGAGGCAGCACTACTAGATGCGGAAAGGACTGTGGAAATAGCAATGGCAAAAGCTGCTATGGTTGATGACTTACAAAACAAGAACCAAGAGTTGATGAAGCAAATAGAGATCTGTCATGTATGTACTGTGTTCCTAGGTGTAAGATAAATTTACTTGGACATGCCTGTGGAACTACACAAGTGCTCAATTGTTTGCTTTATGCATTGCAGGAAGAAAATAAAATATTGGACAAGTTACAACGCCAAAAGGTTGCAGAAGTTAAAAAACTTAGCCAAACCGTGAAAGAGCTGGAAGAGGCTGTTCTTCGAGGTGGTGCAACTGCTAATGTAGTTAGAGATTACCAGCGCCAAGTTCAGGAAGTGAATGTAACGACCTATTCTTTGACTGTTGCATATGTCATCATGTCTTCATGAGCTCTTCTCCCCTTCTATAGGAACAGTTCACTCATGCTTATTTAATATTTATGATCATTAACAGGACCAAAAAAAGACACTTGAATGTGAACTTGCTCGTGCAAAAGTTACAGCAAACAGGGTTGCTGTTGTGGTTGCCAACGAGTGGAAAGATTCTAATGACAAAGTCATGCCAGTTAAACAGTGGCTTGAAGAGCGGAGATTCCTGCAGGTTGGATGATCTCACATTATGTCTTCTCTTTGTTGGTGTACATGCATTTCTATGAATTTTATTAACTAAGTTTGCTGGCCCCTTTCTGAACACCATTTTTCGAATGGCATTCTGCAATAACTTTCTTTTAAAAATATTTTGACAGGGTGAAATGCAACAACTTCGTGATAAGCTTGCTGTCGCAGAGCGGACAGCAAGATCTGAGGCCCAATTAAAGGTACACTCATACTTATATTGAAATGTAGCTTGTGCTAAATCTTTGTTGAATGAGTTATTCCAGATGAGCTGAATTTTGGAATTCTATATGTGCTCAGGAAAAATATCAGTTACGCCTGAAGGTTTTAGAAGATGGGCTGAGAGGGCCACCAAGTGGCTCTAGCCGTCCACCTACCGAGGGAAAGAGCTTCAGCAATGGCCCTTCCCGTCGGTTATCACTCGATGGAGCTGATAATATGTCTAAATTGTCTCCAAATGGTTTATTAGCAAGGAGATCTCCATCTTTTCATTCAAGATCCTCTCTTTCTTCTAGCAGCAGCTTGGTCCTAAAGCATGCTAAAGGCACTTCAAAGTCGTTTGATGGTGGTACCAGGTCATTAGACAGGAGCAAGATTAATGGGAATGGAGCTCATTTACTTAACCGTTCTACTGATGCTGTCAGAGATTGTGAAACTAATGATAGTTGGAAAGCAAATGCAGATGAGGGAACCATTGAAAATACAAATAGCAACACTGGCGAGAGTAATAAAGAAACCGCAAATAACAAGTCAGCTGAGATGGTATCTGGTTTTCTTTATGATATGTTGCAGAAGGAGGTAATTTCTTTGAGAAAGGCATGTCATGAAAAAGATCAGAGTCTAAAAGATAAAGATGATGCGATTGAGGTATGGAAATATTTTCTTATTTGTTGCACTAAGTTCATAAGAGGCTCGATATTAGAAAATTTACCTGTTTCTTCTTGTCCTACAGATGCTTGCTAAGAAAGTAGATACCTTAACTAAAGCTATGGAAGTAGAGGCGAAAAAAATGAGGCGGGAGGTTGCTGCCATGGAGAAAGAAGTTGCAGCTATGCGTGTTGATAAGGAACAAGAAGTCAAAGCCAGGCGGCTTGGTAGTTCTAAAGGGACTGGAAGTTCTCAAGTGCTTTCTGGAAGGTACATCTTCAAGTGCTGAAGAGTATTATTGAATTTGATATTTTTATTACCGTCAAGTTCTTAATGGCACATTTAGAATGTTGGTTGATCGTTAGTAGCAAAAAAATGGTAACAATCTAGGATAAAATTGACAACAAGTTGTGGCGTACCATTTTGTCTTTAAAATCTCTCTGCTAGCCATGGATGTTACTTTTTAATTTTAATATGCTGCACACTCGCATTTGATTGTTTTATGTTCAGATTTGCTGCTAGTGGTTAGTTCTCTGACATCACACAATTGCTTAGTAGTTATATCCCATTATTTTGTCAATGTGTGGAGAAGTACACTTAAAATTTGGATATATTTTCTTTGAAACATACCATTTTGCAAATTTCTCATGCTAGTGATGGTTATTTGGTCTTGACCAAGTAACATTAAGATCACATAGACCCCAACTTTAGGCTGTTGTGAACTTCACCTTTCCTGAGATTGTATCTTCATATATGGATCTCTTATTCACTTTGGATCTTCTTCTTGCCAGCCGGAGCTCATCACGAAGTGGGCATACTCGCAACTACCAATGACAGCGGCACTAACACCAGGCAGCATTCATCGATACATTCCATTTCCATTTCACCCTGTATTTGTTCCATTCACTTCCCTATTGATTTTGTGACCAAGATCCTAGCACCTGCGATGTGATACCTAGATTGGGGAAAAGAGTAGGCTCGGGTCTGATCTGACGTGATTGCTATTGCACCGTGGAGGAATCGGTCTTTCACAGAGGCGAGGCCCTAATCCCAGTGTGGTCTGGTGCCCCCTCTCTCTGTCAAGCAGTGCAGCGCATCTGGTGATGTATAGGCTGGGCGACCTCTGCGCCTTCTCCCATCTGTTAAAATTTATGTAGCTTAGCGTGTTTGTTTGGTTCTGCTTCTGCACGCCCATCATCGCCCAGGTTGTGAATATCGTTGTTCTCACATGATTATTATTGCCTTATCCGTTCTGTAATGTTCGGTTTGCTCTGATTCGGGTTGGATGATTGTTTCATCCCATTTGCTTTGCTGTGTGCCTGTGTTCATTGTTGTTCGTTGACAGCTACCGCCTACCGGCCTATGCGAATGTGGTTTATTGACAGAGCAACTTATTGATTTTCTCTCATTGATCATTTTTATTTTGAAGTGGATGGAGTAGCATAATATTAGTAAACGTGATGGTCGCTGGCAGAAATGAAGTCAAAATAGGAATTCGGTAATAAAAAAAAAAGAAGGGGCAATTTTGTTTCTACCCTTACTTTGATGTCCAATGTTGATTTTGCCTCTGTTTTTTAAAATGAAGATAAATTTTACCCCTATTTTGGATGGACAGGTTAATGGTGTTAAATCTTAGGCAAAAAGACATCCATACCCTTTGTGTTGTTGCACAGATCTGTTTTTGTTCATCGAGTGTGTATTTGCACATATTATGTACCTGCATCTAGCAATTTTCACCAACTACTGCAAATATGACAAATTTGATGGAATATAAACAAAATGTTTCAAAATTTGACGTACTTTTACCACGAAACTGATAAAATTTGAACAAAATTTGAACAAAAAATTGATAGAATTTGGGCACAATTTTGACACATCTTTTGCACAATTAGAAGTCATATAGCAAGCTGCAAACATAAAAAAGTCAACCAAATCCATATCACAAACTCAAGCAAATTCTCCTCTGCCGGTTGCTGCCAGTACATAGCTAAGACGTGTCGAGCCTCTGTCGTCGCGTCCTAGGCAGGCCACCACCGTCGCTTCCACCCTGCGCCGAGCCGCCACCGCCTGACCTGCTCGCCGCTGTCATCGCTTCCTCCTTGCATGGAGTTGCCACCGTTGTCGCCTCCTCCCTGAGCGACGCCACTAACGCCTGGCCCAACCGCCGTCGTTGCCTCCTCCTCACGCAGAGCCGCCGCCACCATCACCTCCTCCCCACGCTGAGCTGCTGCCGCCTCCAAGCCCCCTGCTACCTAACCCCTTCCCACCGCTGTCACCTCCTCCTCACGCAGAGACGCCACCGCCCTCAATCAACAATTCAAAAACAAATCTTTATTTTCTCTATTTCTTTACTGCTATACACCTGGTCCCACTCACTTCCGTCTATACTAGGGTAAATGCCTTTTTCGGTTTAAAAGTAGGGTAAAAAACGAGAATCCTAAAATATAGGGGCAAAATCAGTATTGGACATTAAAATAGAGAGAAACACAATTGCCCCTAAAAAAGAACCGACGATAGTGAGGCCTACAAAACAAACTGGGATGCTCATCATCCTCGGTCAAATAAGGCAAACAAATTCAGCCCGCTTAGTTCATGAATTCATTTCAATTAACCCATGAATTAATTAGTCCCACAAAAATCTCATCACGAGTTCATAAATGAATTTGGTTTTCGGTAACTACTGAATAAATATGATCCAATTATTTCCCATCAACGAATTTAGCCCACTCAATTTAGGCCACTCAATTACGATACTCCCTCCGTTTCACAATGTAAGTCATTCTAGCATTTTCCACATTCATAGTGATGTTAATGAAATCTATGTCTAAATTCATTAATATCACTATGAATATGAGAAATGCTAGCATGACTTACATTGTGAAACGGAGGAAGTAACAAATTTAGCCCACTAGTGAATGGCCACTGAATTTACATCAATGATTAGGCCCACTATTAAATTTGGCCTATCTACTACCCCTCGACGATTTTGGCCCACCAATGCATTTAGCCCAGTCCAGCAGATAATTTGGCCCACCAAATTCCGATGAACAAATTCGATCCACGAGCTAATTTGGCCCGTCAACCAGAGTAAATTCGGCCTACTCAATTCCCATTAATGAATTCGGCCCACTACATTTTTCACTCGCCTTTTACCTCGTGGATGAATTTGGCCCGTAGTTGAATTCGGCCCAGTTAATTCCGGTCAACGAATTCATCCCACTAATTGATTTGGCCTACCTTATTGCCCGTAAAGTAATACAACCACGAGTAAATTTGCCCCACTTAAAATCCACCTGTGAATTACGCCCACAATTTAACTTAGCCCATGTACAACGAATTCTCACCACGATTGAATTTAGCTCACGTAATTTCCGTAGAAAAATTCAGACCTCGGGCGAATTTGGCCCGTTAAATTTCCGTCGACGAATTCAATCCACAATAAAATTCAGCCCAGTTTATTCCACGCGCAAGAATTCGGCCCATAATCTTTGGAAGCCCAACCGAGCCCAGGGCCTAATCACCCCCTCGGCCCAAAGCCCACTATCCAGGAAACGACATGCCGATGCCACACCGACATTCCGCCGCGGCGTCCTTTTGCTCGATCGCTCACTTTCTCCATCGTTGACGGGCTCCTCCTCCTCCTCCTCTCCCCCCTCGTCGCCGCCGTAGCCGGGGGGCGCCGCGGCGAAGCCGCCGATGCGGCCGGGTCCAGCCGCGGACGCCGCCTTCGTCGATCCACGCCGCGCCGTTGGTAGGTACGCCCTGTTTATCTGCCTCTCCTCGCCGCGGGCGCGCGTACGGTTGGGCTGGGGAATGGGGAACGAGCAGCTCACACCCAGGGGGCTCCTCGGAAGAAATGCGAGGGTTCCGCATGGACCAAATCTTAGGGTCGATTTGTATCTCTCGTCGCAATGCGTAGAGCGATTCGGTTATCTGAGTTCTAAGGTGGTACGTTTTGGCAGGTTGACTTTTTTTTTTTTTTTTTTGGCATAAGGGAAATGATAGAACAAAGCATACATTAGATTCGACCATGCCGTAAGCAAAGCATGCATTCCATCATGTAATTTACGAGTTTCTAGGCAGTGTGAAGCCACATCATAAATCAAAAACAAATTGTGAAGATATCGGCTGGTGCTTAGTGTGTATTGGCGGATGAGCTCCGGCCTCCGGGCTAATTGCCGCTGACTGTTGCGAGGTGCATATGCTGCTATGGGCTTCGATGTATTGGTTTCAACAGTTGTTAAGTATGCGCGCCACATGAGCTGTTGGATTTCTCGGACGGTGGATAAGTGATGACTGCACGTTCGTGACTTCAAGGGGTGAAGGCAGACGATCCGAATCCCGGAGGGAAATGATAGGGTGAATTGGAATTTCACTTTGCGCGCATGTGATATGCGATGTAGTTAGTTCTCTGATAGATTTTTATTTTAAGGATCTCATGAGTCGTTAACCTTCACATGGTAGTAGTATATATAGTTTTGGTCTATGTGGTTATAATTTGACGCTTTTGAGGCTTTTTTTTAAAAAAGACAAATCTTCCAAAAAAAATTTTCCAACAATGTCTTCTGCTGATTATATAGATTTCAGGAAAGTAGGAAATTTTTCCTTGTATGATAAATACATAGGATGATGTTACATTGTTATAGGATGATGTTACATTGTTACTGTTATTTGGTCAAGCTAATTTAGCTTTATTATAGCATTGTTACATTATAAATTCAACTGTCTGTTTATACTCTTAATTTTTCTAAAGAGTATGGTACTATTTGTTTATCAGGAAGAACATGCTATGTGTTTGAGCAAAGATTTTCTGAATTAGTCGTCTCCTGCAGCAGGCTATTAGGTTATTAGTGCAAGACAACTTCCTAGTTCATTTTGTAAATTGCAACTCTTCGCACAAATAGTCAAATAGTCTCCACTCTCCAGTGGCTATTGACCAATCACCATGGAGACCCCGACAAATCTCACCAACACAATATCTGCAGTTCACCTGTTAAAAATCAATGGATATTCAGTAACCAGAGCACTTGGTTGTTCAGAGTATATCTCGTCGAGGAGATTGGCTGCAGGTGGATATGATTGGGAAGTTCTTTACTATCCACGCTATTATGAGCATGGCGTGTACTGGATAGCACTTCGACTTATGTTTATGAGCAAGGAATGTAAGCATGAGGTGAAGGCAGCTCTTAAATGTCAGTTAGTACATGAGGCACAAATTTATCTGCCATCCGGAAGTAAAAGTGTATCCTCTAAATATACAGGGCAACGAGATTGCGGGCCAGCGCTCCTGCTTGTAAAACAAGATGATTTGCCAGGATCCAATTATTTCATCGGGGATTCCTTTGTTGTGGAGTGCACCATCACTGTGTTAAGAGAGCCACAGGAAGCTGTGACTAATGTTTCTCCAAATGTTTCCAATCCATGCTGTGACTTGCAAATGCACCTTGGTGAACTCTTGCTGAGTGAAAAGGGGGCAGATGTCACGTTTGTTGTTGCAGGTGAATCTTTCTTGGCACACAAGATCATCCTCGCTGCTAGATCCCCTGTCTTCATGGCTGAGTTCTTTGGACCCATGAAGGAGAGTAGCTCACAGTGTGTGGAGATCAAGGACATGGAAGCATCAGTCTTCAAGGCCATGCTTCATTTCATTTACACTGGTACATCACCGGAGCTTGATCAGCAGCATGTCGTCAGTGACTCGGAGCAGGACATCACAACAATGACACAGCATTTGCTTGTTGCTGCAGACAGGTATGGATTGGACAGGCTCAAACTGATATGCCAAGAGAGGCTCCACGATGACATCAATGTGGAGACTGTTGCGACAACTTTGGCTTTCGCAGAGCAGCATAGCTGTACACAGCTGAAGGACAGGTGCATCGAGTTCATCATCTCTTCTCGTGCAAATCTTGATGCTGTTATGGCAACAGAGGGTTATAAGCTTGTGATAGCAAGCTGCCCGTCGGTTCTAAGTACCCTTCTGAGGGCAGCGGTTGGGAGATAGAAAGTGCTAAATAGCTGAAGATTTACCACTACAAGGAAAGCAGGAATACTGGTTGGTAATGCAACTTCCAAGGGGCACTCCTGCAAATTATTAAAGGGAAGTACTGCTGACCAAAAGATAGTCTTTCGTAACCTATATTCAATAGGAAAAATGAGAAATTAATGGGAAAAATGTACAGCAATAATAAAATTTAAGTGACAGTATATACCATAGAAGTGCATTAAGGTCCCTGCAAAAACAAAAGAAAAAGAAGTGCCTCAAGGAACTCCGGGAAAACAGAAGAAGAGGATGGTCCATGAGCAACCTATGATTTGAGAAACAAAACCAGTTAGTATGTTCTTATTTCTAGGGAACCATAATAGCATTTCTTTACTTATATAAGAATTGAGTTTGTGCATTAGGCTTGTTCACTGTCTACTCCAGCCACTGTATCCGTGTTCCTTGTTCTTGACAACATTTGTGACTACCTCATGAGTAACATCTTGTACTTGCTGATGTGTATATAGTGACTGTCTCCCATTGTTTAAGATGTTGCAGGATGGTGTACATGTTGAATCAACCCGATCTCTATCTATATTTGGTGTGATGCGTTTGAGGTTTGCGATTTATGGATCCTATTGATGTAATATGAAATAAATGTATGTGGCATCCATTGCATTTCCCTTCAATGGCATGTTGTTTTGGTCCTGAGTAACGAAGGAAAATTACAGACGCCAATCTCTAAGCGTAACTGAAAAAATTGTACCGCTCTGTTCCAAAATATAGCAACATAATACTATATTAGACACATCTTATTACTACTACGAATCTGGACAAGGGACTACTAAGATGTGTATAATCCCAGTATTAGGTTTCAATATTTTGGGACGGATGAAGTATATATATGCTAATCTCTAAGGAAAGAAAAAACAAAAGCTAAGCGATAAGCTCGTTTTGCTTCTGCTATGGCTTTCTTGATTTTTGCCGCCAGCTATCGCTGACTAAGCTAACAATTGTTGCAAGCATTCAACTGAATAATCTCTGAATTCTGTACAGTTCATGGACAGTGTCAAGAAACCGGAGCAAGCAGGGAGAACTTGACGTGCAGCGAGATCCTCCCCTTGTCGACGTCGAGCTTTGCTCCGGTGACCAGCCAGTAGCCGGGACAATCCTGCGGCCCCATGGTCACCTGCGACGTCTCCACGAACTTGAGCAGCCGCTGCGTCCCCACCGGCACCGGCGACCCTCCGGCGAACACGCCGGAGTCCACGTTGAGCCGCGCCGCCGCCTGCTGTTTTTTCTCCGCCGCCGCCGCCGTCGACGCGAACGACATCGACAGGAAGCTCCCCTTGACGCCGGACATCCTCGCCGCGCCGCCGCCGCCGTGCGCCCATCTCGACTGCACCACGCTGTGCCCCGGCAGCTCGGTGTAGAGCAGCCTGAGGTGGAGGACGCTGGTGGACTCGTGCGCCTTGACGTGCAGCTGCGCGCCGGACAACGACGTACCGCCGGCCGGCCGCCGCGGCCGTCGCCGGCGGCGAGCCACCGCGGGTCGTGCTTCACCGGTACGGTGCAGACGTGGGCGAACATCCGCCGCTGGACCGGCTCGTAGTACCGCTCATCGGCGATCGCCTCCGACCCTCGCCACGCCGGCGGCCGGCCTGACCAACCTCCGGCGATGAACGTCGGCGTCGTTGACAGGTGCTGCAGGTGGATGCCTAACCTGATCATCCATGATAAAATTGTTAACAATCTAAATTTTCTCAAATTCAAAAAGAAAATAATCTAAACCTCGTACCTAACTTGTTTAATCAACAATTAAACAAGTGATATTAGCAAAAAAATTGAGAGTAGATTATTGGCATCTAACCGGTTGTTCTTCTTGCCTTCAAGGTGCAATCTCATCCCAGTGATTGGCAATTTTGGAACAATCACCTGCAATTTGTGTTTTTGTGATTAAGTGAGAAATTCTGTCGGATTGCAGATGCAACTATTAACTGCTAAGCAATGTGGAATGATTTGATTTCTTGCCTGGCTTGAGTTGACATGGAGCTTGGAGCCTACAAGGCTGAAGTGTAGAGCAGGGTTAGTGCCTTGCCGGTTGGAGCACAGTCCGAGGGGTAGGTCACTGAGCACCGGGGCCCACAATCTGTGGTGCTGGAAGTCCAGGAAGTACCTCAACTCTGCTACTGGAGGTTTGTCTGTTGAGGAACAGTGGCACATTTATGTACTGTTAACTATAGCATGGAATAATTTACAATAGTGAGGAAAAGAAGTTTGCATTGCTCATGTCATTATGATTTTTTTTTTTGTCTAAATGAAACTATGCATGTAATACTCTCTCTAAGTTTGTACGCTCTTCGGAACAAGCAGTGGATTTACGGGGACAGGGTCGAAATTTTAGAGTAGAAATTATCCTGATCATATGCTTCAGTAAGAATTATGTGAGGGCGTACTCGTAGGCGTACGTAGCGTGATTGTGCATCTTCTTGTAACTATAGAGATATGCAAGCCTTTTGCGCATTTGTGATATTTTCTTTTTTTTAAAAAAGAAAATATGTATGATCTTAGCAGATTGCATAGCTGAAATGTGTGTGAGAGCTCTTACATCTCAAATAGAGGTTTATGGCATGAGAAAGGAAGCCCACACCAGCCACACCCTTGAGAAGAGATGTGATGGGCACGAGCTTGAAGTTGATGGCGTCCGGCATTAACGGCACCGTCGGCAACCACTCCCAGTGGTTGCTCGCCGCCGTGTCTCCTCCCCTCTTGGAGTAGATCACTGTCACACCCTGCATATCAGTCAAAAAATTCAGTAATGATAGATCCCTGTATGATTAATTCTCTTCAAGTTTCATCATTAGCAGCAACATTTTCCTAGACAGCATTGTGTAATCTAGTTCTTTTCTTTTCTTTGGTACATATTATACTATATTAATATAGTTAATTTTACCATCCTTCAGAAAGTACCGGGAGGTACCACACTTTCTAATGTAGAATTTGGTACGTTCAGAACTTCAGATACTAAGTACCTCGAAATAACAAAAAAATTAGTGTAAAATTTAGATACCTCGAGATATTTTTTTAAGGATTATAAAATTTCTCATATTAATATAGCATAATTTCTCATATTAATATAGCGTAGTAAGAGCCTCGATTCTGTTGTTTGCTGTAAAAAATAAAGCAGCCTACAAGTTTGAGCAGCTGTAGTACCTCTTTGCATGACATTGGAGCAGTCATTCCTTCAATCCTCTGCCGTGTCATTTGGGCATCAAACACATTGAATGCCTCAGGGACCTATTGCAAATGGACAATTGAAATCATTAAATAAGAAAGTTCAGTTTCAGTTTGGACATGTTGCAATGCACAATTATTATTATGTTTTCTTTTTTTACCTTGAACTTGTGGTCTCTGGACTTGCAGTGTGAAGGGGGAAGAGTGCATGTGCCAGTGAAGAGCTGGTCGCCAAGCTTGTCCAAGTGCTCCTTGATCACAGACGGCGACAGCGGCGACGACCTGTCCTGCTTCACGTACACCACATCCTGGCCGCCCATGCTCAATCCGACGATGATGTGCGTCCCGTACTTCTCGATGAAACTGCTCACCGAATTCACAGAGTGCAACGTTATATCTAGTAATCTTCAGAACGGAAACTGGCTGAGAAATTCAGAGAGAATGTGACATTATAATCTTCAGAGTTCAGACCTGTGGCGTGCATGGAGCGGTTCAGAGTCTATCACGCTTTCATTTTATTTATTTATTTTACTGAAGGACTCAACGGTGACATGTTCAGAGTTCAGATTACAATGATGGAAAAGAAGGAATACGAAGTAACTAATATGTTTCCTGTCTTTATCAATTAGCATATACTAATGTTCAGTCTATAAATTTCAGACATAGACTTCATATAAAAAAACTAAATAATCCCTCAGTATACGAATATAAGTATTTCTAGTTTGTTTGGAGTTTTTTTTTTTTTGAATGGACAGTTTGTTTATAGAGATTAAAGTTAAAAAGAAAAGACGTTTGGTGTTTCTTATTAAATAAGGGATGGTTGGGATAGGAGGGTGGTAGAGAGGTGAAATGGGAAGAAATTTGTTATACTTATGAACAAATTTTAAACGCTTTAAATACTTATATTTATGAAAGAGGGAGTATTACCTATTAACTAAGGCAAATTTTGCCTATTACTTTTGTGAGATACTTAGTTTCCCTGCAGCACTGGTATGACACACTGAATTTGCTTTGAGTTCATGCTCAAGACCAGGAACAAGTCCAAAATCATGAAGCTACCTTTTTCTATGCTGTCTACAATTTGCAGTCATCTCTATATTCTGTCCTGGTTCCAATTTTCTTCGCGTGCTTGTGGAAAAAAAACATTTTTGTACTATCCATGAAAAATTTTCACACCACATGGCACTAGTGTCTTGGATATATAATTATGAGCTCGTGGAAAACAAAAAAAGGTCCAAGTTGCCTTCATTATTTAATCGGCTTAGCCTGTTCGGCTATGTCCTCTTTCGGGTACATATGACATAAATGTTTTATTCTATTTTTTAAAAAAAAACATGACTTAACAACAACATATTCAGATAGTTGATGAAATTATTTATTATTATTATTATTATTATTATTATTATTGCTGCTTCTATCGGTGAGTTTGTATGTATAGTAATCTCGAAATAACTTCATTTCTAGTCATTATGATTCAAATTAGCATGGAGAGAAAAAAAATATCAATGTACCCCTCTAATTAAATAGTAAAATAGTTTTGATGGATACATAGATAAAGATTAAAGAGTATAGAGGAGATAAATATACTTTATTTGCCGATAAGGATATGTAAGTACATAAGAGTACTAGATAAGTACACAAGAGTACACTTAGAGAAATTGTAAAGACATAAAAAATAAATTTATTATTATTTTTTTTGAGAAGGAAGGAAGAGAATACCTTGCAATGGCAGAAGGGTCCCACGCCGCCGGCACATCGGCGACGACGTGGCCGGCGAGGGCGAGCGGCCGGCAGTCGAGGCGGAGGTCGAGGAGGGAGATGAAGTAGCCGTCGAAGGCGAGGCACTTGGTGTCGCCGGCGTCGCTGGCCCAGGAGTCGCTGCCGAAGTCGAAGCACGAGTTGAAGAGGCCCGACGGGATCTTCCCCGGCAGCGAGCTCCGGTGGTTGAACAGCTCCGACATCTGCAGATGAACGTGCGGTCGAATTAGGAACAATTGATATCTTTTCTTGGTTATTTGGTTAAACAATTGCTTTGTTTAGTTTTTGTAGGATGATTTCTTAGTTGGTTTAGACAGTAAATAGTACGTGTTCTACGGGATGATTTGGCCATGAAAATTAAGACTGCGTGTTGTTGACATTATGCTCTGGACTCTGATTGTCTGATTATTTTTGGAAGAAATTTTGACTTCGATCATAATTCAAATATTAATAACGTAGTGAGGGAAATAGCCTTGAGCAGTTGAGCTTAGACGAAACATAGAGATCAAAGATTAGTAGTAAGAAATAGGTGACCATATCGTTTGTTCCATTATGAAAAAGATTTGGCAAAAAAGAGGTAAATGTACAGTTTTTTTTTGTGAAACTTTTGGATGACTCTAAAAGGAGACTTTCATTTGTGAGCAGCTGGCAATTCGCTTGCATTTTGTGTCATATTGAGCCAGCAAATATATATCCTTCAAAATGGGAAAAAATAATCAAACAATCAAATAAAATCAAATGAAGTTGCAACCAAATCAACGAACCTTGTTGAACTCGAGCACGTCGGACTTAAACCTGATGCGGTCGCCCTTGCCGCACTTCACGTCGGCCGGCACGCCGGCGACGACGCCGACGCCCGGCACGGCGACGTCCGCCGCCTTCTCGCCGCTCCTGGCAACGAGACAACCTCCCTCATCCTTGCAGTGCTTCAGCCTCAGGTCGCCCGCCATGTCGACACCTCTGCCGAGGCACCTCACCGCCCTCTGCACCGCCGCCGCCGCCATGCCGCCGCCGGCGATCTCCATCTCCTCCATGCTCCTTGGCATGTTCTTCTTAGGGTTGGATGCTTTGAATGAATTGCGATGTATATATATATGCTACTCTATGCACATGCCAAATTGACCGTGCTGCCAAGAACTTGTCATCAAAGATGTCAAAACATGTGATGAAAATTTCTATCTCTTCTCTTCTGTTTTGTCTGCAAACTATCCACAACCAATACAGGTTGGTGATTTGGGATTTAGGAGATTGTTGGGAGGAGGAGGAGGAGAAAATGCACAAATTGACACTTTTGGGGGTTCAAATTTATAGGAGTGGATAGGAAGATGAGGGACAGGGACAAGAGATTGGTGGGTGTGGGAACAAGAACAGGGGTAGCATAGGTTGACTGACTGCTAAGCTGTTGCTTTTTAATTTTATTTTGTATAGACTCTGCTTGAATTGACTCCAGTTATTGGAATTGTTTTTTGGGGACCAATTTTTACCCCTTCTTGCTGGGCACCGCCGCACCGCCAAAGCATACGACTCCTCATCCCTGTGATATGCTGCACGTTTTTCTTACTAATGCAAAAGTGTATTCTTTTGTGTTTGGTGTTTTTTTTATATAAATAAATTTTACGGAACTATAGATACTCTGATCAATATACCATAAAACTACATATTCAACATAGAGTATCACAAAACTAAAAACTATAGAGTCAGTGACAAATTGGTCACAAGATGATAATGTTTATAATTCAAACTCGAAAATCGTAGCTTTATGATACATTTAGGTCGAGTTCTTTTCATCAACTCGAAACGATAACTTCTTCGTTTTCTGTTAGTATGCTTTTCAATTCACTAAACCGTGTGTTTTATCAAAATATATATAAAAGTTTAAAAAACAAAATTTCAAAATTTATAGTAGTTAATTCTTAATTATTCACTTGCTAATAACATATCTTCGTTTTGCGTGGCGGACATAAGCTCAGCCCAAATGTTGAGTTGAACAGGGCCTTATTATTAAATCTAAAGTTTTTGGGATGCTTTAGGTTAGATCTATAGTTTTATGATAAATTTGATATTAAAACTGTAGTTTTATGATATGTTAAATAAAATATATAATTTGTGATATTTTGATCAAAGTATGTGTAGTTTTGTAAATGAAATTTACTATTTTTACCCTGATGTTTTTCAAGTGTGTAATCCGCAACCTGACGACCCATTTGAATTCTCTCTGTGATGTAATGCCAAACTACATGTATTAATGGGTACTGGCTAAACTGATATACCACTTTTATGTACAAATACTTGCTATTTAGACTTTGATTGTTAATAACTTTTAAAATTTTCAGTTAGGACAAATGAAATTAAGTCATACAGTTAGATTTGTCATGCGACGTATTAGTGGTTTTTAAATTTGCTTACAACACTCTTTCTCTGTACACACACATGTATATTCCTCTCTAAATTTGGTCGTAATACATTTGGTATGCATTTACATAGAAAAATAGACAAGTCATCTTGTCGGCAATTGGTACGGCAAGTATTTTCTTCCGAGCTAATTATTACTGTCATCCATAACTCCATTTTTTCCACGAATCGTAATTACTTTCTGTCTAATTTTTTCCATGGATCATAATTATTTTTCATCAACGTCTCTGCTTCTCATTGCCCTCTAGTGACTGGCTCAAGTTCACAACTCATGAAGATAGCACTCAGCTTACCTACCAAAAACCACGCGTACGATGGGAGTTGAGGCCTGGAAATGACTGAAATGATAGAAGGATTTTATTTCTTGGGAAATATTTCTTGTGAGATCCTTGAATCATAGGGATGGGGTTTGCTTAATCCTTTGTAATAGTTTCTGTCAACGGTTTATACCGCGATTGCGATATCTGGAGGTATCGGGATCATTGGTGCCAAGGTGTATGCGAGATTGAGATTTTTATACAGGTTTAAACCTCTTAACTGGCAGGTAATAGCCCTACTCCTGTTAGCCGAAGTCGGTGTTGCCTTTATATATCGGTATCACATAAGTACAATATTTGGGATAACCTAATTTAGTCTCTTACACGTAGTCGCCGGTTAGTATAGTCTTCATTCTCGAATATGAGCTCGATGAGATGGAGGTAGCGCTAGATCCCTCATGTCGGCTTTTGTGGGTCTGAATTGGGTATGTCTAGGCTTGCCTTCCATTGGGCTAGATTTGTATTGGCTTGTATTGGTGTGTCCCTCCTCTTTCCGAATACGTGTCTTGTATTTATACCCTCAGATATCCCCTTATCCAAATAGAACTAGATAGAGAGACACGTATGGATACGATCTGAGTAGTCCATGTAGTATCCAACCAAAACTCTGCTTCTCCTTCCTTATCCGGAACACCTTTCAAATATGAGGCGTAATTCCGTATAAAACTTGATATATGGTGGGCCCCGTTGAGTCTAATTCAAAACTATTGGGTATGCTTTATCTATGACACTGACAGTTCCCTATGCCCTCATTCGTCGTCTGTCTTTGGGGCAAACTGTAAACATTAATATTTGTTGCACTTATCCATGCCACACATCTTATCAACAGCTGCACGGAGTGGCCTCACCACATAAAGAGCATCTAATCGGTAGAATTAGATGTTTCTCTCCTTCAAAAAAAATCAGCAAATACGCTGCAGCTAAGTGCATAGGAATATTAGCAAAAACTTTAGTAAATCACATTGCGGAAGAAGTTAATAAAATAGTTCAAATATGAACAATGGCATGGGGTAGTATATAGGTGTGAATTAAAAAAAAACAAAATTATTGGCTTATAAAAAAAGGAAGTGGAAGTCACTGTACGAGACATCAAACGAGGAAAAACATGCTTTGTATTGCTTACTTATTCGATGTGACGGTAGAATCATTTGGATACTCTCAAACAAAGAGAAACGTGATTTATGAAAGCTTTTGCTAATATTTTCATTTGCTTAGCTACGGCGTATTCGTTAAATTTTTCCAGGGAAGAAACAACTAATTCTACCGATTAGTACAATATGACCGTTGATAATAAGATGTGGCATGGTCCGCATGGATGAGTGCAATGGTAATGTTTGTTATTTGCCCCAAAGACAGACGATGTGAACCCGCCCTCATTCTATAGGAAAACAAACATGAGATTCAAGCTTATGCTTTTATTTCCTTAGAGAAGTGTACAATACACTTGCTCTCTTTTATCTCACTACACTCTCTCTAATATTTTTAAAAAACCTTGTGTTTTATTCCCTGTGAACTATTCAAGGCATTGCACTAATATTCCTGTGTTTGAAATCCTGTAGAATTCTACAATGCTTGACATCCTATTTTTACATTTTCCCCCTATTTCTGAGTTTCCAAGGAGCCTTTAGATGGCTGAATTTGCACGTTCTGTTAACACCAAACTTTTAAATAAAATCAAATTAAAAAATATCACGGTGTATGCTCTGTTAACACCTATACTGAAATTCTGAGTACCAATTTCCTTTTCCAGTTGGGACTTGGACCTCCTTCCCTGCAGTATCAGAAAAATATCCCCAGTTCACATCTCCAGTGCGTGTCGGTGAGACGGTGACGACAAGGATGCAGTTGTTCCGTGAATTGTAAGTTGTGTATAACCTTTGAATTAATCTTGTATACAGTATAATTTATAGTGGCAGAAACAAAAGGCGTATGCAATTATTAATGTTTACTGCTCCATGGCTATAGAATAGTAGTGTTTGATCCCCGGTTAATTAATTTATTTCCAAGGCTAGGCCTTTGTTGTTGAAAAGTATGATTGCGTGGGACCATAGATTTTTTTAAATATATTTTTACTACATGGAAAACAAATATACATCACATCACTACAAAATGCATGCACATACATGCGAATACACCCCCTTAACATATGCGCAAATAGATGAACACATATGAGAAATCCGTAAACTCATTAAATTCCTTAAAATTAAGTGCTTAAGTGCATATGTGCAGTATATGTGTAGTTAAGAGGACCAATATTTCACATGTTGCACAAAAAGAAAAGACACAAACAAATTAATGAGATAAAATTAGAAGATATTCTCTATATATACGAACACATCACAACTTAAATCAAATCAACATGAACTGTGATAATTATGGTTGCACATGAAGAGTAAATTCAAGCGGTATAATATACATCATTGAAATAATCTGAGCCGACCAAGTTGAATCCTATGGCCAATAGAAATGTACTTTAGGCAATATAAAGTGTTAAACTTTGATCTATTGGTCAAAATTTATTGAGATGATGTGACGCAATAAGAGAAAGGAAAATAACTTTAATTGTACCTAGCGTGGATAAACTTTATAAATATGTAGTATATTCCCACCATCTAAAAATAGCTAATTCTACCATTTAAGTTTTTGTCCCAAATATAACTACTTCTATAATACCAAGGGATGTTTGTAGTGGTTAAATATTTAAAATACTCCTCTCCACAACCTGCAGTCCTGCACACCTTCACCAACCGGGACAATTGATGAAGGTCAACTTAGTCTTTCTATAATTATATTCTTAATTAAAAAAAACTTGAGAAGTAACTATATTTTTTTTAAAAAAAATAAGTAGAAAGAAGGACGGAGTATCTAGTTTGTAGCCTACATACAACATCGTTTCTTTAATATGTAAACAAAATGGCTCACTCAAACACCTCCGAAAAGAACTTTTGGAATTAAGAAACAAGTTCCAGAAATTCTTAAGAGTTGACATTTGAACGACATTATATAAATGCATCAAACGGTTCTTTAGTCCACGTATCACAAACGCATAAAATCACCACCAACCTCTTCTGTGTGAAAAGTAGTTTTTTTTTTCTTTTTGGCATATGACAAAACGAGAGCACCTGAACTCATGCTTACGTTCACCTGAGCTTCTGTTCAGATTCAAGGACCAGAGTGAATCCCAGTATTTGATTCTTGGAAGCAGACCAGGTCAAGCTCCAAACATTCTACTGGTTAAGACAAGAATAACGGTGTTCACATTTGCAGATGGCCACACGATTCGATTGGAATCATCAGAGGCCACACGAGTACATGACCATTATAACTTTATGTGAGACACATGAGTACATGACTTGGTCTTGGAAAAAGTAGGTAGCTGCAGAGTGAAAGGAATTTGTTGGAGTTGAACTTGACCCTGAATTACTCACCTCCTTGAACGAGGATTTTGAACCTATAAATGGTCCACAAATCATAAGAGAAAACAAATGAAGAGATGTGGAGATCTCTTTTTCCCCCCCTTTTTGGAACAAGAAAAGAAGATGATATCTGTCTCTGCTTGACTATGTTCTTGAATACAGCTGAGATAATATTTGTCTGCTAAATTGGGCTAAACCCCCGACATATAAAAACAACCCAACAGATTGTACAACACAACATATTTGGTTTTGCTGATTCCAGGAATATTCTTTTCAGAAACCACAAATATTACCAAGTTCAATCTATGGCAGCATATAGGTAATGATTTGGCAGCTGAAAAATGAACTTGCACAATCTTCCACTGGCTTCCTGATCAGCAATATAAAAAATTGGGTCCTTCAAAAAACCAAGTCTAACTGCTTCGTCCATGATATCGTTGGTATCACCGTAAGCTGGAGCATCTAGTGATTAATGATCTCGTTCATAAAGCAAATTCTGCTTCAGCTTGTTTCAGAACACGTGAAACCATGTTGTAAAATTCAGGTTCTTCTTCCTTTATTTGGTCAAGAGTGGTGGATTCATGTGCATCTGCCTGCAGAGGAGAAATAGAAGTCAAACCATGAATATGTTACTCAATTTTTACCCCTCTCAGAAATGCATGTACACTAATATTTGAAGTCAATTTTCCGTTATCAGGTGTCTGTCACAAGTGCACATGAATTACCTCATTGAACTTGAGAAGTATTAAGTTTGACACGCCAGCAGGCTTTGATTTATCCCACCTAAAAAAATGAATAAAACAAATAACAGTAACAATTATTAAATATGTCAACAAAATTGTTATTGGAACTTGCTCACATAAAAAAAATGAAGACTAAAATGATGACAGTATAATAGAGGTGTGTCATGGTATGGCATGTGACATTTGTTACAACACTTCTAAATATAAATGAGCTCAACATTGCAAAATAGTAACCAAGCCAGATCAGCTTACAGTTCATCTCACAAAATAAAAAGGTAGCGTCAGTCATACTCCAGTTGAGTTATTCGCAAGTGGAATTTTTCTGTTACCCCATACCAAAGTATGATCTTACTTACCACGTCAGATATGTATAAAACATACTCCCTCTGTCCAGGATTGGGTTTTTTATGGGACGGAGGGAGCGGATACCACACAAACCAATACTTATTAACTGTCATGTCAAACCATACTCTTATCAGAAAGGAGAAACCATACCGAACAAGCATTAATTCATTGACAGATCTCCACATTTTACGGCCAGTGTCCTTCAGATTTTGATCTCTAGCACTTCGACCACGCCACAATTCTTTGACAATGTACATTACTTCTTCAGCATCGACCTTTAAATTAGAAAACAGAAGTTAAGAAAAAAAATACAATATGTCACAATGAGGCAAAGCAACTTAATTTTCACGAGTACTGTTAACTATGAAATAGCAAAAATTACGATACCAAAACTTGTTCAGCAGAACCATATATTAGCTCCTCATGCTCAAGAAGACGATGGTGAAGAATACGGTAATGATCCAAATCCAGGTTAACAATTGGTTCAGTTTGAAAATCCAATTTGGCAAGCTGAGTAATCACATATGAGGCCATAACTTGACCAAATATTGCAGGGATAGTTCCCAGCACTGGGATAATGCGCACCCTGAATCCTGGCACGATCTGCAGAATGATACATACCATATTGTCAACTCATCTTTCCAACACTAATAAAATAGTAAACAGAACCGTGTTTCTTCTTCCAAAACAACTGACCTGGTAATCTGATGGAGTTTCTTCTTCTTTTGAAGCTTGAAAAGGAAGTAGCTTTGCCTTGGGCTTCTCCAAGGAAAAAACTACCGGTATTCCACCTTCAATTCCATGGTCCTTCTTCAGCCGATACCGCACCTACAGCAAATCAACAAAAACTGCAGTAAGTTATATATATTACATCCAACGAAAGACCCTAACATTCGCATACCAACTATGAAAGGGATCAAACAACCAATTGTGAAGCACCAAAACTTACAGCCCGAGAAAGAGGATCATTGCTTGATTCCCTCAAATCTGCAACACGAATTCTGGTTGGGTCCGCTCGAGCCCCAGCCCCCATTGCTGAAAGCACCCTTAAACCTCTGCGTACGCAAGCCGCAAGGAGTGCAACCTATTTGAGCATCAAGATATCCAAATGATTACCACAAGTCAAAATAATAAATAGCTCATGATGATGCACATAAAATAATTTCAATTTAGTTAACTGACATGGATGGAAGAGCAGAATTTTATTATCCACTAAGAAACTAGGTTTAAAGTAATAATATAAGAAAGTTTTTTGTTGTTTAACCGTGATAATCTGGGGTCGGGGAAAATGTAATGTTCCGTGCACAATTCCCTCATCCAAGCAAAGCATATGGCATTTCATCAATTAGTAATGGCGATAACAATGAACTAATAGATAGAAGTACGAGTATTTCTGCACGTGCTTCATCTGCTGCTAACCACATGCACATTTCAAAGCACGCAAACCTTAAATAGCGAAAACACAACGCTATCTGAAACAAATACTTCAATAATGTGTTACCTTCGTATCAATGTTATCTATACAATCAAGAACAAAGTCTGGTTGTCCAGAAAGAATTTCATCCTCGCATGATGGATCATACAACTGCACTTTTGCTTCGATTTGACACTCTGGATATATCATCGAAAAATGCTTCTTGAGGCATAATGCTTTAGGTGTTCCAACGTCATCTCTTGTTGCCACAGCATGCCGATTCAGCGAAGACAGCGAAACCTTTCAACATATTATTATGAGTTCCTTGTTAATGTCCACCTATTATAGATGCAAGATGTTATTTGTGGAAACATAATGTACATCAAGCCATTTTATACTGCCATAAGGATTGTACACTAGAATGTCATGCACGGTTATGGTGACATAATTACCAATTTACCATCTATAGGTATTGAATATTTTTTAAAAAGGATAGCATGACTGATTATGTTTATCTATGTCCTAATTGATTGAATAAGAAGCAAGGAAACAACAATTTAGCAACTGGAAAATGCACCTGATCAAAATCCACAAGGAGCAACCGGCCAACACCAGATCTAAGAAGCATTGAAGCAGCATGACTGCCAACCCCTCCAAGACCAATTACTACAACAAACGACTCTGTCACTTTCTTCTGAGATTCCATGCCAAAAAATTGTATATTCCTATTATTAAAAAAAAAAAAGAAACAGGTGATGATAATCACAACAACAAATCATGGGAACAGCAACTACAACATCATTTCAGGGTAGTTGCTGAATAAGAATTTTGAAAACTTTGGTTTGTGTATAAAGTGCAAGGATGTCAAATATAATAGACTGATAGCAGAGGAAAATAGCTTATCAAAGCATTGGTGCTATTTATTATCGGAAGCTGTATATTTTCTCGAAAAAAAAAAAAGAAGACTTTAGCTATCACTTGCAACAGCATGTGCAGTCCATCAGATTTGCCATATCAAATAGATATTTCATTCCATCAGAAAGATCAAAAGCTGCAGTGAGAAAGAGGAGACTTGGCTCCACAATTTTACCAGAGAAAGCAATAATGCAAACCTTGTGAGCTGTTCGGAGACCACTTCATCATCAAGAAGATCCGAAGTAGCGACAACCCCGCGTACCAACGCTCGATCCAGCACCACCTGCTCCAAATTAACATAGTAGTACAAACAACACATCATATAGACCCAGTTCAACGCTAGTAGCAAAAAAGCAACAAATCTATCACACAGCAACAATCGCCTATCTGCTTAAAATCAGTACACGAGTCCAAGAACCACTCAGCGCATCACCGAAATAGCACTCGAGCTATCGGCTGGACTAGTTGCTAACCATTACAATTTGACACTACTCATACTCAAGAAACGAGGAGATGCTACCACGCGCACGTACCACTGGCGACGCCGTTCGACTCCAGCAGGCTGCGCACGTACCCCTCCCTCCGCTTGGATCTGCATCACAGGGACAAAAACCCAGAGGCGAATTTGAGGTTCTTGGCCATGCGACGCAGCCCCCCCTACCTTGAGAGAGGGTGAAAATGGGCTTGAGGCGGGTTACCTCGAGAGGATCCTCATGACGGCGGCGGTGGAGAGCGCCCCAACCGCGGCGCCGGCGCCGGCGACGAGGAGCCACTGCCTCGCTCTCTCCCCCATCTCCGCCTGCCGCCCTAAAACCCTACCATCTTCGACAGCAACCGGCGGCGGCTGCGGCGCCTCCCCCTTGCCTTTAGAGGCGGCCGTCGGTGATGGGCCGGCGAGGCGCCTTTCGCTGCAGGCCGCGCGAAACTCCGGAGTTATTTTCTTGGCCCACTTCAAAAGTCTAATTATGTTTCATGGGCCTGATTGTTTCTTCCATCATCTTGACGTCAAGTTCAAATTATATTCTTATAAATCATAATATTAAAAGATATTGAACCATCATCTTTTGAAATCGGGTTAAATAATATCATAAAACAATAGGAATAGTTGTGTTGGCTGACGTGACATCATAGTCAGAAAAAAATTAAACATGTGGGACCCATTTTTGTGAGGTGTACAATTACATGGACATAACATGGGTATATTTATAAGGGACTACCTAAAAACTACCGTAAGTTTTTTTGAGTTGAAAACTTTTGAATGTAACTATGATATAACTGGAGTTTAACTGCATTATAATTTATATGTAACTACTATAATTTTTTTTTAAAAGAAAACATGCACACGCTTCCTGGCTAACGCAGCTTCTTATCACACAAAAGAAATTCCTCCTCACCTGCATGAACCTTGAGGCAATCTAAGGGTCTTGAGGAGAAAAAATTGACATACGAATTTTCCATGCTTATGAATCTGCCCTTGTCCCCTTAGTTTCTCTCCTACGCTCTCTAGTGTTCTCGCCAATGACGAAGGGGAAGGAGATCCATCTCTCTCAGTAAGTTATTTTTGAAATTCCATCTAAATATAGTCTCTAAATAGATTTTATTTTCGCAAGGATAAAGAGGATTGGATCTATATTAGTAGACATATAAATGAAAATTTATTTATGAATAATAAACCCGTGCACACCTACAGGTTGTCGATACAATTTACAGCCTTATCTTTCTTCTTATGCTTATTCTTATAAGCTAAAATTTGAATGTTCAAAACCTTAAATTTGAAGTTGATTTTGAGTTTTTTTCTTCATAGTTTATTTTTCGGTCATCACTAAGAACACGAATATAAAAGTTCTATTTACAAATTATTTTTCGTTTGAAAAATGTCGTTTCGCTTATTCCGTCGATAAGCGAAATGATGGAGTCCTTAATTACAACACAAGTAGTCAGAGTCATGCTTCCATGGTCAAAGCTATGTTCTAGAGAGGATTAATTTACAACTCACAAATAAGTAGTAGTACTTTATATAAGTTAATCATGATGAATGATGACTGCACGAACTTTAGGACGTACTCCATTTGTCTCAAAATATAAGTATTTTTAAAATAGTACCAAATCAAATATTTTTAACTTTGACTATTAATAACAAAAAAATAAATATTATGAATCATATGAGATATGAAAATGATGTTATTAGATTTATCACTAAACAAACTATCATAAGCTACTTCTTTTATTTAAAATAACTTATTTTTATAAATATTATTGATCAAAGTAATATATTAAAGGTCGAGTAGAAATCTAAAATTATTTATATTTTAGGAAAGGTAGTAGTAGTACCTGACCTGAAAAGGCACAGCACAGCGAAGAACCTCCTCCCCCTGATCAAACCTTACCTGATTACCTCTCACTTTGATTTGGACCTTCGTTTGTTTGTGATGGCGAAAGTGGGGGGTCAAGATTCAAAGCACGCAACAAAATTTAAATAAAGCGGTACACCGTTTTCTACTCCTTTTACGTACCATCGTGAGTGCAGCCATGATTTTTCATACCAACTTTAATTATTCGTCTTATTTAAAAATATTTTTTAAAAAAATTAAAAACATAAGTTACGCATAAAGTACTATTCATGTTTTATCATCTCATAATAATAAAAATACTAATTATATTTTTTTTAAATAAAACAGATAATCAAAGTTGGATACGGAAACTATGGTTGTATTTATAATGAGACAGAGGCAGTATTAATTTCCTGCCACTTCTTTAACGTGACGACGAATAGGGAGCAAAGCCTATATATATATAGTTGGCGTCACGTCATGCCCCATACATATGCTCGTGTTCACGAGCAGGCCAATTGCCTCTGCTTTACCCAACTGCAACCCTCCTTAGATAGGTCGGCCGGCGTCAATGTTGCCTTTTTTTTTTCCTGTGTCCCCTTTTATCCACTAGCTTAGGCAGCACTTGAACTAACTTCCATCTCCATGCACGGTGCAACAAAAGCATGCATCAGCATCATCCATACCTTTGTGTGTGTGCTTGCCATCAGTGTTCTGTTCAAAACTTTGTCCTATCTGACCTGAATAACAGATAAGTCCCATTTTGTTTGTTTGTTTATTTTTTTTCAAGAGTTTATGTCGATATATGAGTATAAAGGGTTTGATTTGGGGAGTTAATCGTAAGCTCTTCCAAACAGTCCAGCTTTTCGTTCAGATTGTGAGAAATTGTAGTTGTACGTAGATCAGAAAATGAATTAGAAGGCAGAAGCTTTAAAATCTAGCTTCTCCATATTCTCATAGGTTGGTTACCAACTAGTTATTTCTTATAATTTGTTCCAGCATTGTGAATGACCGATAGAATTAGGGCCTGTCCAGAGAGCTTAATCCCTATAAGAATCATGTTCTAAATGGATCCAGGTGTGTTGTTAGATTATTTTATTTTATTTTATTATTAGATGAAATACGCATGCGAACACATAATCGGTTATCGGTCTAAGTTACGCAGTATAAGTGCTTTGTTGCAAATTCTGACACGACTCAGTCTTCATGCTTCAGGCCACAAAAGAAAATTTAAATCAAATTGACCTTGCATCCTCAAGTCTAAACATGCTTAGTAATGCACAATTCTAAATAACTGAAAGATGACAAAAATTCAAACCACTGATACTAAAATCAGTAATAGTTTTCTCCAACTATGTATTTGTGGAAATTATCTTGTGGACTTGAAAAAAGAGAAAATGCATCGATCTTTTGTAATTTCCTATAATAAAATGTGCTGTTGTATAGAATGTGGACATTTCATACTTCAGAATTTTGGTCATGAAAATATTAAAAGCACTTGAGTTCGTCACAGTGAAATCATATTTGTAAGTGCATTTGCCATAAATCTTTTTTTAACATGACAATAGTAAGAACATGGCTGGATGCATTCAGTCTTTAGAATATTCAGATAGAGTAGTGAAAGACCTGCTATCAAAACTTCGATTCAAATTACAAAATGTATAAAAGCCAGGCACGTATGACTTAATGAATTAATTCCAAGTGATGAACGATGTACATATTTAATTATTTCCACTAATTAATCAGACGACAGAACCATGCAGTACACTGAGATGACACATAGTATAAGCTATATACTAATCATTATCGTGATGGACGTTAATGGAACTACTACTAGCTATATTAATTTCCTTCGTTGCTGACATGGAGCACTAAATATAGTTGAAGTTGTTGGACTGGCCTAATTACCTACCAAGGCACACTGACTCGTTTTAGGTATGTCTTCGCATATACAAATTAACATCTCCGAGAACCCAGCACTTAATTAATCAGAAGATTAAGAATACATATAGTGGTATAAATTATGCAATGTCAGACAGAACAGGTAGAGATGAGTTTTTTTTTAACGAAAGTAATAGTACAAGCTTAGGCTAAAGTTCTTTTTAATTATTCGCCGGATTATTGAAATGAATTATCTACTCTGTGCTTGAAA
>CM020181.1:20073280-20139171 GCA_009805545.1 Oryza longistaminata
AAAAAAAATTTCTCAAAAGATTTTTTTCTACTGCGTTGTTTATTTTTTTTAATTTTATTTATAAAAATATTTAATTTGTCCCTATATCAAGTAAATAATCCAAGCAATAATAATCTGCTTGATAATCTGTTATAAAAGACTTGAACCTATTCTTTTTACATTAGATTCAGATTTTACCTCGATTTTCGTTTGCATGCTTTTCAACTAAACGGTGTGTTTCATATAAGAACTCAACTACTAAACGGTGTGTTTCATATAAGAACTTTCTTTATAGAAGTTGCTTAAAATATCAATATATCCATTTGTCAGGTTTGTAATAATTAAAACTTAATTGAATACTCCATCTGTTCCAAGAAAACATAGAACTGGATGTGACATAGAATCTTGATTTTCTATTCAGATTCGTTGTAACAACGAATCAAGATGCATTGTATTAGAATATGTCATATCCAATTCTAGATTTGTTTTTTAACAGAGGGAGTATGCGCTATTTTTTTTTCATTTTAGGTGCATTAACTTAATCTTCATCTTAATATGTTTCAATCACCAAAAAGTCCACTGACTCCAACAATGAAAAACAAAAGCATGCAATGCATGCGGCCCGTTCGTTTCCTCTTAAAAGGATGGATTTTCGTGGCACGTTTTTCCAAACAGCTAACGGTACGTTTGTGCGAAAACTTTCTATATGAAAGTTTGTTCTAAAATATCAGATTAATCCATTTTCCAAGTTTGTAATAATTAAAACTTAATTAATCAGATGTTATTAACATCTCATTTTACGTGAGACATTTAATCTTCATCTTCATCTTTATTTCTAGAGATTCACATTGTCACATCTCACTACCCTGCAGAGATCAGAGATGGATGCTGGCTCTTGCTAGTGCCATATCCTGCATTCAGATTTTCAGAAAACATTAGGACAAGACAAGATGGATGCCAGTGTGTCGCCGCACTGAGCAACTAATGGAATTCCAGCTCTCAGGTTAGTAGTACTAATACTTCAGCTTAACTTTTAAGCATTTTATCTAACTTTTGTGATTCTTTTTCTTCACTGGATGGATTGACCATGTGTGTGTATAACCTGACGAAACGACGAGGAAAATCAGCCATACATATTGCGTGTTTATCTCTCTTTTTTTTCAGCATCCATTTTTAGGTTGCAAATGTATGGATTTTTGTCAAATCCATGCTGCTAGTCAATCCAGTTGTCACTCAGTGACAACTGACAAATCCAAATTCGTTGCATTCAGATCTCAGTTGTTTATGAGCTGGTCAACTGCTTGCCAGTGGAAACCTGCTGAAAAAGGAGGCCAAGTTTTCTCAAGTGTCAAAATTTTGGAGAAAGTTTGCAGGCCATTGTAGGATGAGGTTTTGAGCAGAGTTGGCATGCATCTGGCTGCCTTTGCTACCTTCATTTCAAACTTATCCATTATACATGTCCACCACATACATTGTAGAACAATTCAATTTTTCCTTTCCAAAGATGAATTTTCTCGGTATGTTCAGCGCACACTGAAATTATGTAACATCACCACATTGTCCAGTTTACATTGTATTACTCCTAGAGCATATATACAAGTCCCTTTTATAGATAGGGGAATGTTTGCTGAAAACGGTCTGAGATAACCATGTTAATCCAAAGCCAGAACGAAAGCCCAAGCGCTCACATCGACTCATATGGGGGTAAGGCATTAAGTGAATTTTGGACAGCATGACATTTGCATATAAACTGTAAACAGCTATGGGGTTATGATGTAAACTGCCATAAACAAAGTTCTATTCAGTGTTCATACAGATAAATACATAATGGTGCCTCTGACGTGCTCCTTGTGATAAAAACAGAAGAATGGATGGCAGTGGCAGGGAGAAAAAGCAGATCTTTTTTGTGTGACCAATTATATGCTAAAACCTATACATCAGTAGTAATAATTATTGTGCAGGTGGGATGCAAATCTCCGGTTAACAAATATTGCCTGATACTGACGCAAAGCAGATAAAACAACTCCTGGAAAAGCTATGGCCAGAAGTGAAGCAGTACTGCAAAAAAAGCACATGCTGATAGTTTTTTGCTTGCTCTGAAGCTCAAATGTCAGGGCACAACGAAAAGGAGAAGCCATTTCAGTCTTTAATTTTGTGCGATATGATGGATGCAGTGCCATGGATTGAAATGAAGATTAAGACCTGCTTCATTAAATAAATTTCTTTTTCTCCATTCATGGATAAATATTTGCATAAAGGAGACCTGAATATTAGAATATATACTGATCCATCCATCCATCAATCCATTCATTTTCCCCTTAATTATGTCCAAAAGCAAAAGAAGAAGCTGCATCAAGCCTGAATAAAAATGCTACGGGTAGAGTACCAAAAAGACATTCTGGTCAGCACTAACACAAACTTATTTTTTGTCCACTTTAATTTGGCCATCACGTACATGATCGCCCGGCCGACGGCTGTGCTGTATGTCACTTGTGACTTCAGACATCCAGCTCGATCTTTTGAGGTAGACAGGGAAAGATAATTTGCAGCTACTAGAAGGAAATTAACATGCAAGGATTCAGAGTCAAACCTATGAGGCATGATCGCGTTCGATCAGTTCAGGCACCACGTGTGGTTTTAATTTGGGAACTGTGTGGAATAAATGTTAGAAGTATTTTTTCAGCTGGCTACTAGAAAAAATAAAATGTATATACAATTTCCTCATCACTTAAAATATAGGGGAAAAAGATTTGAAAGAGAGAGACATCACTCTAAATATTTTTAAACTAAACATTTTTAAGAAGGTACATATTTAAAAGAAGAAGATGCCCTCCAAACATTTTTTTAAAGAAGAAATTGTTAGCGTGTTAGGATGAACATGGGACCTCAGGGTTGAGATCACCACCCCTTGCCACTGCAGTATCAAGTGTATCCTGACTTATGATAAACAGTTTAAGCCAGATAGAAAACACTCAAATGTCCTTCATTAAAACTCGGGAATCACCACCCGATTGGCGTAATTAAGGCGGTTATTCATGTAACGCATGTAGTATTTAACTCTTCTTGATTTACCAACTGATGTTAATTTAGTGGCAATCAAAGGGGTTTGTGAATAAGACGTCGATTATATTTTGGAATAAAATTGAAGCACCAGATATTCTTATCTATATTTTTTTATATAGTTACATATAGAGCAAGAAGTATGTCAAAGTACAAGTTAATCCGACTATTTGGATTAATTAATTGTTTCTTCCAAACACCTCTTCACGTGGAACAAAACTCAACACAAGGGGGAAAGAAGGCACGCTTTTAGAATAGACAAATCACAAAAGTTTTAAAATTATCCTATCACTCAAACCATTAAACCAAACAGAGCAGAGACGAATGCCTGGCAGACCGGCACTAATCTGATGAAGGCAAATTAACCCATGACACAGATAGGAATTTATATGCAAGGCAACCTCTAGCTCCCTCCTCCATCACCTGTCCCAAGTGTCCATCTCCCAGAACGGCACAGGGCAGAAAAGAGAGATGAGAAAACACAGGCGTAACGTACGTACATGCGTTATGGCACGTTTGTCGTGTACGTCGACCAAAACGACGCAACAAACGCGCCCGCCGGGAAAAAACCGCGGGAGCCAGAGCTGCCGTGCTGAGGTATCGGCCGGCGAGGCTGCTAATTAGCCAATCCACGGCTGCCGGCCTTCACGGCCATGCGTCTTCCACCCAGGGATCCCATCACTCCGTTTGCACAGCCACAACCAACCCAATCACTGACGACATTCCTACCTTTGATTTTTAAATACTTAGTTTCTCCTTCCGTTTCATATTACAATTAGTTATTTTAACTCTTTTTTCTAGTCGAAACTTTTTTAACTTTGATCAAGTTTATATAAAGGAAGTACATTTCCAACAGAAAACAACAAACTATCAAAATATATTCAATATTACATTTATAAAACTAATTTGGTTTGATGGATATTGCTATTTTTTTTATAAACTTAGTCAAACCTAAAGAAATTTAATTAGAAAAAAAAATCAAATCTACGTACCATAAGAACAGAGGAAGTACTAGTTTCTTTATGGTTCTCTCTATTGGTAGATTTTTTTTTATTAAAATACATCCACAGTAAAACAACTTGGCAGTGGTGTGATATAATACAATAACTTGAGAATTGAACGTCTAAATGCAACAACTTGACAATTGGGTGCGTTCTAGTACAAGAAACTTAATACTCCTCCATTCTATAATATAAAGCACAACCATTTTTCTTAGATGTTTCATAATATAAGGCATGCATGCAGCATTAACTATGAATATTCTTCATTAAATTACTACTTTTTTAAATCCTTCACTCTTAGATTCTCTAATTCTATTGGATGCATGCATTACATTTATTAGGATAATCCAAACTACAAGATTATAATAACTATTTCTTGGTCTTTGGGTTAAGGGTGGTTATGCCTTATATTTTGGAATGGAGCGAGTAATTTAGTATTTTGGTGTATCACTTGGCTAAGCATATGCTAGGTGAGTTTTTTTCACGATGTCAATATGCCATTACATAGTAATCATACAGATATTATCTTATAATATTGAATTTAATCTTTAAGAATTATACTGCACATAGTAGTAAAGTTACATCCAATTCCTTTAGAATTTTTTTTTTGTTTTCTTCACCTTCTCAAGTATCAATCGAAATATCATAATTTATACATCCAGTTTAATTGGCTTTCAATTATTAGTTATTAGGATAAAAATATAATATACCTATACAATCGCATTGTTATATTGTCAAAATTAAGTACTAAAAATTGAAGTTATATAAAAAAATACTCCAATAGTTAAGTTTTTAATTTATTGAATCAAAATATTATACACCTTATACATTGTTGTATTTATTACGATCACTTATAAAGCTCTTATACTAAATTACACTCTACCTGCCAAGTTGTTGCATTAGAATGCTCATTTTCTCAAGTTATTGCACCAAATTGCACACACCTGCCAAGTTGATACACCGTGGATGCAATTTACTCTAAAAATAATCTTGGCCGCTAGTTTATGAGTTCTATACTATAATAGAAAATATTTTATTACCAGTAATTGATGTAATAGTATAAAACTATAAGTAGATATGATTTATTAGAAAAGAAAAAAATGTCTAGATTGATTTTATTACAAGTAAAGAGCATATAAAACTCATCTCTGATTATGTCTTTTGTGTAGAAACATAGTCAGAATGTAATTTTTTTTTTAAAATAAAAGTAGTAGCAACTTGCCCGTCATTCGACTTTAGAAGACAGCTACTTTTTTGTATTTACTCAGAAACTTTTCGTTTTGACATTGTGGTAGCTTTTCTTGTATACTTTTTCTTTCTGAAGCCTAAAATTATTCTGAAGTACTGCCGGCCGTTGATTTCAACTTCTCTCTGACGAACACGGTACATTCGGGGTTCACTAGCAATAGATAATTCATAGTACAATTTGTACTGGCCTTTTAAATTTGTGGCTCTGTGAGCGGGCGGCAGCTACGTGCGTCTCGATGGCGACCAAGTGTACGGTACGTAATCACCTATTGTGACTGACAATAGATTTACCATTTAATATGGTCGCTTTTACAACAATTAAGAAGTATACAATACGAACAGTAGAAACAAATAAAGATCTAACAGAATTGTTATTTACTTAATTACGCAGTCGGATTCCGCCTTATCGTGCCAATTCGAACTCTCATGTCGTATTAATTCTAAGTCAGTTGCCCAATATTAATGCACATGATAGGAAGGGCCCCAGAGACTACCCGTGTGGCGTTGCATAGGTAGTTTCCCTCTAGTGCAGCCATGATTTTTCATACCAACTTTAATTATTCGTCTTATTTAAAAATATTTTTTAAAAAAATTAAAAACATAAGTTACGCATATAGTACTACTCATGTTTTATCGTCCCATGACAATAAAAATACTAATTATAATTTTTTTAAATAAAACAGATGATCAAAGTTGGATACGGAAACTATGGTTGTATTTATAATGAGACAGAGGCAGTATTAATTTCCTGCCACTTCTTTAACGTGACGACGAATAGGGAGCAAAGCCTATATATATATAGTTGGCGTCACGTCATGCCCCATACATATGCTCGTGTTCACGAGCAGGCCAATTGCCTCTGCTTTACCCAACTGCAACCCTCCTAGATAGGTCGGCCGGCGTCAATGTTGCCTTTTTTTCCTGTGTCCCCTTTTATCCACTAGCTTAGGCAGCACTTGAACTAACTTCCATCTCCATGCACGGTGCAACCAGCATGCATCAGCATCATCCATACCTTTGTGTGTGTGCTTGCCATCAGTGTTCTGTTCAAAACTTTGTCCTATCTGACCTGAATAACAGATAAGTCCCATTAGGTTTGTTTGTTTATTTTTTTCAAGAGTTTATGTCGATATATGAGTATAAAGGGTTTGATTGGGGGGAGTTAATCATAAGCTCTCCCAAACAGTCCAGCTTTTCGTTCAGATTGCGAGAAATTGTAGTTGTATGTAGATCAGAAAATAAACTATAAACCAGAAGCTGAAAACCTAGCTTCTCTAGATTCTCATAAGCTGGTTAGCAACCAGTTGTTTCTCATAATTTTAAGCTCCGTCAAACCTGTCCAAAATATGTTCCAGTGTTGCGAAGGACCGATAGAGTTAGGGCCTGTCCAGATAGCTTAATCCCCATAAGAATCATGTTCTAAATGGATCCATGTGTGTTGTTAGATTATTTTATTTTATTTTATTTTATTTTATTATTACATGAAATACGCATGCGAACACACAATCGGTTATCGGTCTAAGTTACACAGTATAAGTGCTTTGTTGCAAATTCTGACACGACTCAGTCTTCATGCTTCAGGCCACAAAAGAAAATTTAACTCAAATTGACCTTGCATCGCAAGTCTAAACATGCTTAGTAATGCACAATTCTAAATAACTGAAAGATGATAAAAATTCAAACCACTGATACTAAAATCAGTAATAGTTTTCTCCAATTATGTATTTGTGGAAATTATCCTGTGGACTCGAAAAAGAGAAAATGCATCGATCTTTTGTAATTTCCTATTATAAAATGTGCTGCTGTAGAATGTTGGACATTTCATACTTCTTTGGTCATGAAAATATTAAAAGCACTTGAGGTAGTCACAGTGAAATCATATTGTAAGTGCGTTTGCCATAATTCTTTTTTGTAACATAACAATAATAAGAACATGGTTGGATATGCATTCAGCAGTCTTTAGAATATATATTCAGATAGAGTGGAATGACCTGCTATCAAAACTTCGATTCAAATTACAAATGTATAAAGGTCAGGCACGCGTACGACTTAATGAATTAATTCCAAGTGATGCACGATGAACATATTTAACTATATATTTCCACTAATTAATCAGACGACAGAACCATGCAGTACACAAAGATGACACATAGCATAAGCTATATACTAATCATTATCGTGATGCACGTTAATGGAACTACTACTAGCTATATTAATTTCCTTCGTTGCTGACATGGAGCACTAAATATATATAGTTGAAGTTGTTGGACTGGCCTAATTACCTACCAAGGCACACTGACTCGTTTTAGGTATGTCTTCGCATATACACACGTCTCCAAGAACCCAGCACTTAATTAATCAAAAGATTAAGAATACATATAGTAATATGCATTATGCAATGTCAGACAGAACAGGTAGAGATGAGTTTCTTTTTTTTTAACGTAAGTAATAGGATGAGCTTAGGCTAAGTTCTTTTTAGATTATTCATCGGACTATTGAAATAAATTATCTACTCCGTGCTCCAAAAAAATAATTTTCTCCAAAAAAAAATTTATACTGCATTGTTTATTTTTTAAGTTTATTTATCAAAATATTTAATTTGTCCCTATAATCAAGTAAATAATTCATAGCAATAAAAATCCGCTTGATAATATGTTATCATGAGCCTATTCTTTTCTTATCTCGATTTTCATCAGCACGCTTTTCAAATTACTAAACAATGTGTTTGTGTGAGAACTTTTTATATAAAAATTGCTTTAGAATATCAAATATATCCATTTGTCAAGTTTGTAATAATTAAAACTTAATTAATCATTTGCTAATATATTTTTCGTTTTTGGTGCGTCAACTTAATCTTAGTCTTCATCTTCATCAATTTCAACATCAGCCAGGCTAAATTGCACCTCACAAACCATTAAAAAGTCCACTGACTCCAACTCGGAAAAAAAAAAAGCATGCAATGCACATCACATTGTCACATCTCACTACCCTGCAGAGATCAGGGATGGATGCTGGCTCTTGCTAGTGCCATATCCTGCATTCAGATTTCAGAAAACATTAGGACAAAGACAAGATGGATGCCAGTGTGTCGCCGCACTGAGCAACTAATGGAATTCCAGCTCTCAGGTAGTAGTACTAATACTTCAGCTTAACTTTTAAGCATTTTATCTAACTTTTGTGATTCTTTTTCTTCACTGGATGGATTGACCATGTGTGTGTATATCCTGACGAAACGACGAGGAAAATCAGCCATACATATTGCGTGTTTATCCTCTCTTTTTTTCAGCATCCATTTTAGTAGGTTGCAATGTATGGATTTTTGTCAAATCCATGCTGCTAGTCAATCCAGTTGTCACTCAGTGACAACTGACAAATCCAAATTCGTTGCATTCAGATCTCAGTTGTTTATGAGCTGGTCAACTGCTTGCCAGTGGAAACCTGCTGAAAATGAGGCCAAGTTTTCTCAAGTGTCAAAACTTTGGAGAAAGTTTGCAGGCCATTGTAGGATGAGGTTTTTGAGCAGAGTTGGCATGCATCTGGCTGGCCTTTGCTACCTTCATTTCAAACTTATCCATTATACATGTCCACCACATACATTGTAGCACAATTCAAATTTTCCTTTCCAAAGATGAATTTTCTCGGTATGTTCCAGCTCCACTGAAATTATGTAACATCACCACATTATCAGTTTACATTGTATTACTCCTAGAGCATATATACAAGTCCCTTTTTATAGATAATGGAATGTTTGCCGAAAACGGTCTGAGATAACAATGTTAATCGAAAGCGAGAACGAAAGCTCAAGCGCTTACTTCGACTCATACTGGGGGTAAGGCATCAAGTGAATTTTGGACAGCATGACATTTGCATATAAACTGTAAACAGCTATGGGGTTATGATGTAAACTGCCATAAACAAAGTTCTATTCAGTGTTCATACAGATAAATACATAATGGTGCCTCTGACGTGCTCCTTGTGATAAAAGCAGAAGAATGGATGGCAGTGGCAGGGAGAAAAAGCAGATCTTTTTTGTGTGACCAATTATATGCTAAAACCTATACATCAGTAGTAATAATTATTGTGCAGGTGGGATGCAAATCTCCGGTTAACAAATATTGCCTGATACTGACGCAAAGCAGATCAAAACAACTCCTGGAAAAGCTATGGCCAGAAGTGAAGCAGTACTGCAAAAAAAGCACATGCTGATAGTTTTTGCTTGCTCTGAAGCCTGAAATGTCAGGGCACAACGAAAAGGAGAAGCCATTTCAATCTTTAATTTTGTGCAGATATGATGGATGCAGTGCCATGGATTGAATGAAGATTAAGACCTGCTTCATTAAATAAATTTCTTTTTCTCCATTCATGGATAAATATTATGCATAAAGGAGACCTGAATATTAGAATATATACCTGATCCATCCATCCATCAATCCATTCATTTTCCCCTTAATTATGTCCAAAAGCAAAAGAAGAAGCTGCATCAAGCCTGAATAAAAATGCTACGGGTAGAGTACCAAAAAGACATTCTGGTCAGCACTAACACAAACTTAATTTTTGTCCACTTTAATTTGGCCATCACGTACACGATCGCCCGGCCGACCGGCTGTGCTGTATGTCACTTGTGACTTCAGACATCCAGCTCGATCTTTTGAGGTAGACAAGGGAAAGATAATTTGGCAGCTACTAGAAGGAAATTAACATGCAAGGATTCAGAGTGCAAACCTATGAGGCCATGATGCGGTTCGATCAGTTCAGGCACCACGTGTGGTTTTAATTTGGGCAACTGTGGTGGAATAAATGTAGAAGTATTTTTTTTCAGCTGGCTACTAGAAAAATAAGATGTATATACAATTTCCTCATCCCTTAAAATATAAGGGGGAAAAAAGATTTGAAGGGAGAGACGTCACTCTAAATATTTTTAAACTAAACATTTTTAAGAAGGTACGAGATTTAAAGGAAGATATGTCCCTCCAAATATTTTTTTAGAAGAAATTGTGAGCGTGTTGGGATGAACATGGGACCTCAGGGTTGAAATTACACACCCCTTATCACTGCAGTATCAAGTGTATCCCGACTTATGATAGACAGTTTAAGCCAGATAGAAAAACACTCAAATGTCCTTCATTAAAACTCGGGAATCACCACCCGATTGGCGTAATTAAAGGCCGGTTATTCATGCAACGCATGTAGTATTTAACTCTTCTTGATTTACCAACTGATGTTAATTTAGTGGCAATCAAAGGGGTTTGTGAATAAGACGTCGATTATATTTTGGGATAAAATTGAAGCACCAGATATTCTTATCTATATTTTTTATATAGTTACATATATAGCAAGAAGTATGTCCAAAGTACAAGTTAATCCGACTATTTGGATTAATTAATTGTTTCTTCCAAACACCTCTTCACGTGGAAAACAAAACTCAACACAAGGTGGAAAAAAGGCACGCTTTTAGAATAGACAAATCACAAAAGTTTTAAAATTATCCTATCACAGTATCACTCAAACCATTAAACCAAACAGAGCAGAGACGAATGCCCGGCAGACAGGCACTAATCTGATGAAGGCAAATTAACCCATGACACAGATAGGGAATTTATATGCAAGGCAACCTCTAGCTCCCTCCTCCATCACCTGTCCCAAGTGTCCATCTCGCAGGAACGGCACATGGCAGAAAAGAGAGATGAGAAAACACAGGCGTAACGTACGCGTACATGCGTTATGGCACGTTGTCGTCTACGTCGACCAAAACGACGCAACAAACGCCGCCGCCGGGAAAAAACCGCGGGAGCCAGAGCTGCCGTGCTGAGGTAGCGGCCGGCGAGGCTGCCAATCCACGGATGCCGGCCTTCACGGCCATGCGTCTTCCACCCAGGTTCCATCACTCCGTTTGCACAGCCACAACCAACCCAATCACTGACGACATTCCTACTACCTTCCGATTCATATTATAATCAGTTGTTTTAACTTTTTTTTTTCTAGTCGAAACTTTTTTAACTTTGATCAAGTTTATATAAAAGGACAGTAACATTTCCAACAGAAAACAAACCAACTATCAAAATATATTCAATATTACATTTATAAAACTAATTTGGTTTGATGGATATTGCTATTTTTATATAAACTTAGTCAAACCTAAAGAAATTTAATTAGAAAAAAATGAAATCTACATACCATAAGAAACAGAAGAAGTAACTAGTTTCTTTATGGTTCTCTCTATTGGTAGAATTTTTTTGTCATTAAAATACACCCCAGTACAACAGCTTGGTAGGTGGGTGTGATATAGTGTAATAACTTGAGAATTGAACGTCTAAGTGTAACAACTTGACAAGTGGGTGCTGTCAGGGTTATGGATACTACATGCCTAATAGTAGTTGACTAAATCTCGGCTGGATCCACCATATACCATGTCTTATACGGAAACTAACCTCGAGGGAGTTCCGGATAAGGAAAGACAACCAGAGTTCTACATAATTTAGTATTTTGGTGTATCAACTTGGCTAAGTATAGTGAGTTTTTTTTTTTACGATGTCAATATGGCATTACATAGTAATCATACAGATATTATCTTATAATATTAAATTTAATCTTTAAAAATTATACTGCACATAGTAATACAAGTTACATCCAATTACCTTTAAGAATTTTTTTTGTTTTCTTCACCTTTTCAAATATCAACCGAAATATCATAATTTATACATCCAGTTTAATTGGCTTTCAGTTATTAGTTATTAGGATAAAAATATAAATATACTTATACAAATCCACACTAGTATATTGTCAAAATAAGTACTTAAAAATTGAAGTTATATAAAAAATACTCAAAATAGTTAAGTTTTTAAAATCATATATACCTTATAAGTTGTTGCATTTATACGATCACTTATAAAGTTCTGGTACTAAATTACACCTACCTGCCAAGTTGTTACATTAGAATGCTCATTTCTCAAATTATTGCACCAAATTGCACCCACATGCCAAGTTGATGCACCGTGGATGCAATTTACTCTAAAAATAATCTTGGCCGCTAGTTTATGAGTTCTACTATAAATAGAAAAATATTTTATTACCAGTAATTGATGTAATAGTATAAAACTATAAATAGATATGATTTATTAGATGAGAAAAAAGAATGTCTAGATTGATTTTATTACAAGTAAAGAGCATTATAAAACTCATCTTCTGATTATGTCTTTTGTGTAGAAACATAGTCAGAAATGTAACGAATGCCTGGCAGACAGGCACTAATCTGATGAAGGCAAATTAACCCATGACACAGATAGGGAATTTATATGCAAGGCAACCTCTAGCTCCCTCCTCCATCACCTGTCCCAAGTGTCCATCTCCCAGGAACGGCACAGGGCAGAAAAGAGAGATGAGAAAACACAGGCGTAACGTACGTACATGCGTTATGGCACGTTGTCGTGTACGTCGACCAAAACGACGCAACAAACGCCGCCGCCGGGAAAAAACCGCGGGAGCCAGAGCTGCCGTGCTGAGGTATCGGCCGGCGAGGCTGCTAATTAGCCAATCCACGGCTGCCGGCCTTCACGGCCATGCGTCTTCCACCCAGGGATCCCATCACTCCGTTTGCACAGCCACAACCAACCCAATCACTGACGACATTCCTACTACCTTGATTTTAAATACTTAGTTTACTCCTTCCGTTTCATATTATAATTAGTTATTTTAACTCTTTTTTTCTAGTCGAAACTTTTTTAACTTTGATCAAGTTTATATAAAAGGACAATAACATTTCCAACAGAAAACAAACAAACTATCAAAATATATTCAATATTACATTTATAAAACTAATTTGGTTTGATGGATATTGCTATTTTTTTTATAAACTTAGTCAAACCTAAAGAAATTTAATTAGAAAAAAAATCAAATCTACGTACCATAAGAAACAGAGGAAGTAACTAGTTTCTTTATGGTTCTCTCTATTGGTAGATTTTTTTATTAAAATATATCCACAGTACAACAACTTGGCAGGTGGGTGTGATATAATACAATAACTTGAGAATTGAACGTCTAAGTGCAACAACTTGACAAGTGGGTGCGTTCTAGTACAAGAACTTAATACTCCCTCCATTCTATAATATAAGGCACAACCATTTTTCTTAGATGTTCCATAATATAAGGCATGCATGCATGCATGCCATTAACTATGACATATTCTTCATTAAATTACTACTTTTTTAAATCCTTCACTCTCACATTCTCTAACTCTATTGGATGCATGCATTACATTTATTAGGATAATCCAAACTACAAGATAATAATAACTATTTCTTGGTCTTTGGGTTAAGGGTGGTTATGCCTTATATTTTGGAATGGAGGGAGTAATTTAGTATTTTGGTGTATCAACTTGGCTAAGCATATGCTAGGTGAGTTTTTTTCACGATGTCAATATGCCATTACATAGTAATCATACAGATATTATCTTATAATATTGAATTTAATCTTTAAGAATTATACTGCACATAGTAATACAAGTTACATCCAATTACCTTTAAGAATTTTTTTTTGTTTTCTTCACCTTCTCAAGTATCAATCGAAATATCATAATTTATACATCCAGTTTAATTGGCTTTCAATTATTAGTTATTAGGATAAAAATATAAATATACTTATACAAATCCGCACTTGTATATTGTCAAAATAAGTACTTAAAAATTGAAGTTATATAAAAAAAATACTCCAAATAGTTAAGTTTTTAATTTATTGAATCAAAATCATATATACCTTATACATTGTTGTATTTATACGATCACTTATAAAGCTCTTATACTAAATTACACCTACCTGCCAAGTTGTTGCATTAGAATGCCCATTTCTCAAGTTATTGCACCAAATTGCACACACCTGCCAAGTTGATACACCGTGGATGCAATTTACTCTAAAAATAATCTTGGCCGCTAGTTTATGAGTTCTACTATAAATAGAAAAATATTTTATTACCAGTAATTGATGTAATAGTATAAAACTATAAATAGATATGATTTATTAGATGAGAAAAAAGAATGTCTAGATTGATTTTATTACAAGTAAAGAGCATTATAAAACTCATCTTCTGATTATGTCTTTTGTGTAGAAACATAGTCAGAAATGTATTTTTTTTTAAATAAAGTAGTAGCAACTTGCCCGTCGATTCGACTTTAGAAGACAGCTACTTTTTTGTATTTACTCAGAAACTTTTCGTTTTGACATTGTGGTAGCTTTTCTTGTATACTTTTTTTTTCTGAAGCCTAAAAATTATTCTGAAGTACTGCCGGCCGTTGATTTCAACTTCTCTCTGACGAACACCGGTACATTCGGGGTTACCTAGCAATAGATAATTCATAGTAACAAATTTGTACTGGGCCTTTTAAATTTGTGGCTCTGTGAGCGGGCGGCAGCTACGTCCGTCTCGATCGCGACCAAGTGTACGGTACGTAATCACCTATTGTTACTGACAATAGAATTTACCATTTAATATTGGTCGCTTTTACAACAATTAACACCTATTGTGACTGACAATAGAATTTACCATTTAATATTGGTTGCTTTTACAACAATTAAGAAGTCATCAATCACCTATACAATACGAACAGCACAAACAAATAAAAGATCTAACCAGAATTGTTATTTACTTAATTACGTAGTCGGATTCCCCTTAACCGTGCCAATTCGAACTCACTTATCCGTATCAATTCTGAGTCAGTTGTCCAATATTAATGCACATGATTGGAAGGCCCCATAGGACTACCCGTGTGGCGTGCGTAGGTAGTTTCCCCTCTCGCTAGGGTTTATGTGAAGTTGAACAAGATTTAAGCCATATTATTTTCTAATAAACGCTAATAAATTCAAGTTTCAGTTTTGATCTAAAAATATCTAAATTTTTCAGTTTAATTTAAGCAGTAATACATGTACTGCTCTAATAAGCAGCTATATATGTACTGCTCTAATAAGCAGCTCATGGTTATCAACACAGGCTGAAGGTGCAAGGTGATAGCTTAGCTGAGTTGCCAGTGCTTATCCTGTTATCCATAACCATATGGTTCCTATGCCCAATCGTTGACCAGAAAATTGAACCCATCGATCGATCAGCTGCATGAAGAAATATGTTTCGCGGATCGAGTTGGATTTGATTTCTTTTTTCATCTGACTATTGCACACATTTCTCCTTTCTTTTGGTTCTACATATCAAAGTCAAACTGTTGTTGTAAGATACTATTGCTTGAGGATATATACAGTTGGCGCTTCGGTGGGTTGTGCTGTGGAATGTGGAATATTCTTCGAACCGACCAATTTGGAGTTTATCCAATGTATTCACCCAACTTATATATTGAATATATTCATCTTATGGACCGTTCTAAACTGCGTTCGGTTTGCCTATTTTCTTATTTTCTGTTAGCATATTTTTTAAACTACTAAATGATGTATTTATGAAAAAAACATTTTATATAGGAGTTAGCTAACAAATAAAAACAAATTCATTTTTTCAAGTTTACAATAATTAGCATTGACTAATCATATGCTAATTAATCACCTTTTTTTATATATTTTGCGTATGATTAATCAGCCATTTCTAAACGTACGTTTAGAACGCAGCATTCGTGTCTACTACTTCAAAAAAACAGTGGACACCATCCCTTAAATTAGGTGTAAGACTTAAACTCTCATGGACATTATATGCATATCCGCGGATTGGTTATTGAAGGGACGTCACATTTTGTTGGATTGTGGTTCTTGGCAGATGCAGGTCGGATATATATATTTTTGGGTCTTATTAGTCTCTTCCCGTTACCTTTAAATAAAATTGAACAAAGAGAAACGATCTTCTACGCTAAATGCGCTGATTAGTACAGTAGAAAGTATGGATAAAAAATATGCAACTGAAATAAGCAATGTACAACATCCATCCCAGAATATAAGATTTTTAGATATGTATACATACGATTATTAAAAAAATAGGTAGTATTAAATAAGAAAATATTGTGATTGGATGAGAAGTAGAGATAAGTGAAAAAATTGAATAGTGGATATTGTGATTAGTTGAAAAGAGAATATCGGTGAAAGCTTATATTTTAAGACAAATTATGTAGACTAAAACAATTGTTACTTCCTCCGTCTCCGTCCCAAAATATAAGAACCTAAGACTTTTGTACAGTAAATCTGAACAGACCTAGTAAATATATATCCAATCTCATATGATTCTAGGTTCTTACATTGTGGAACGGAGGAAGTATATTTTAGGATGGATAGATCACTAACCAGCTAACTATAGTAGTACGGAGGGAGTATATGCCATGAGATCCCAAGTACAGCAGGCCGTACGGTCAGCGCCCATCACAATCGAGTTGAGGGGGGGACTTATATTATCAATCGTCCAGTTGTTGCTATACCAACGGCGGCGTGCGTTGCCGGTGAGCGAACCGGATGGATGGATGGACGGACGATGGAGCGCGAGCGACTTGCTTTGCTTTGCCCGCTCGCTCGGCGCCCGCCGCCACCGCGCCGCTCGGATCGCTCGCGCACGCAAGCTGTGGCTAGCCGCTATAGCAGTTGAATACTTGAATTTAGGCGGCGACCTACTGCCTGACTCTCTCTCTTTTTTTTTTTCCCAATAGCGTTTCTAACGGATTGAGATCGATCCTCTGGGTTGTCTTTATCTTGACATGTGGACCCAGGGATAATCGGACTTATATGTCAGGACAAAGTCACGTGACTCCACTGCAAAGGATCTTATCCGTTTTTAACTTTGTCTGTACATTTTTGAGATATAACTTTCATCATTTTTTTTATATTTTGTACAATAATAATAATAATAATAATAATATAATAATAATAATAATATATATATATATATTATTATTAATTATTATTATTATTATTATTATTATTATAAAAACATTTGTAATAGCAAATCTAAAGTTTTAGGAGTAAATTTTACAAATAAAAATGGTTCCAGATGTGTGGTTGTTTTTTTGTTTTAAAGAAATAATGGAATTTGCTAGATTTCAGGCACCTGAAAATATGTATTTTTTTAGTCACAAAAAAATTAACATTACTAAACCTAAAATTTCAATACTATGCAATATGGTATGTATGTATGTTACTCATTCGGAATTCTGGTTTTTATTTGCAAAACAACACAAGTGTTACTTTGCACCGGCCTATCCACCCTAGATTATGATCGACACGTACGTTCACACTTGACAAGTAATACCCAACTGTTAACAAAGGGCGAAGATATATAACGTGGACGTCTCATAAAAACGTCCATAATGATACAGAGGGTGTGTTTAGTTCACGCTAAAATTGGGAGTTTGGTTAAAATTGGAACAATATGACGGTAAAGTTGGAAGTTTGTGTGTGTAGAAAAGTTTTGATGTGATGGAAAAGTTGAAAGTTTAAAGAAAATGTTTGGAACTAAACTCGGCAAGAGTGAAACTTATATATTTTCGCTCAATTATAGCAATGAGAAGTGAAACTGAAAGCATTCTAACATTTTTGCAATCGAATATTACACTACCTATACTTGGTCACCTGTTAACGAGGGTGAGATGGCATGCCTAATAAAAAGTCTACACTAATGTAAATTAAAGTGAAATTTAGGCTTAGTTTGTTTCGGCATATGAGCTTAGTTTTTTACTATATGTAAAACGGTATGTGTCATTACCGTATAATTAATTAAATTTAGCTATTACAAACTTGAAAAATAAGATAATTTGATTTTTTTTAAGTTAAACATTTATATATTAAGTATTAAAGGAACCCATTATTTAACAGTTGGGAAGCGTGCTAAAAAAATACTCCATCCGTCCCAAAATATAAGCATTTTTAGAATAGTACCAAGTCAAACCTTGTAAATTTTGACTATTAGTAGCAAAAAAATTAAAAAGATTATAAATTTGATGTTACTATATTTATCATTAAACGAACTGTCATAATATGTAACTCTTTTTATTTAAACTATTTTACTTTTATAGATATTGTTGCTCGAAGTAATTAATATCTTGAAGACTGTGTCAAGATAAAAAATGCTTATATTTTAGAACGGATAGAGTAGTAAGGTAGAAGCTCCCGTGGGAAGCAGAAACGAACAAAGCCTTGTGCAATTTTGTGCAATTTTATTACATTGTACACACCTCAGAATAGATCACCTGTTAATGAGGGCGAGATGACATGGATATGTGATGAAAACGTTCACAGTACTGGTGTAAAGTGAAACCTTTTTTTGCTAGTAGATCCCAGCCGGCGATGAGAGAAGTGAAAGCATTGTATTACATTGACATTACTTGTTAAAGAGGGCAAGATGACATGAATGCATGATAAAAACATTAATTGCGAAACTTACTTTATCCTGGCGATGAGAAGTGAAAGCATTATAGTACTCTTCGATTTCAAAACATAAAGATTTCTAGGATTTAGCTAGATTTTGTATCACAATATAAGCATTTTTTTTACTGATTCATATGGTTTCGATCATTAATTTCAATGATTCAAAAGTCAGTCAGATATAAAGGAAACCTAAACAATTTAAAATTCAAAAAATAACGATCGATTAAATTGATAGAAAGAAATCTTTTAACATAACCTGTATTAGCTAAACAATATAGAATTTTTTTACTTTGAAATTAAGGGATCGGAGTAACTCTTGTATAATGTTATTTAAAAGCCTATGTGCATGTCACGGTGCATATGCTAGGATATTTATATTATATTATCTAAAAACTGCGAGATGAAATGGACGTATGATAAAAACATTCACACTGGTATAAAGTGAACTTATTACTTCCTCTCTAACACGCTAACAAGAAGCAAAAGAATCTGGACGGAGAGACGTCCTCCAAACATTTTCTGAAAGAAATTGTGAGAGTGTTGAGGATTGAACCTGGGATCTCGGGGTTGAAACCACACATCCTCTGTCACTACACTATCAAGTGCATCTCTCGATTAATCTAGTTGCATTATTCTTATGCCATCAATCTTTCGGACCCATTGTGGAATAAGCGAAACGGTATATTTGCAAACGGAAAATAATTTGTGAATAAAATTTTTATATAAGTGTTCTTAGCGATCTAAAAATAAAGGCTGAAAAATAAACTTCGATTAAAAAACCTCAAATTCAACCGCAAATTTAAGGTTAAAAATTTAAATTTTGGCTGATAAGCATAAACGTAAGCGAAAAGACGAGACCATTGATGATTCTTATTTATTGACAAGTTAAAAAAGTTTGATTTCGAACAAATTTAAAAGTGCTTATATATATCTATGGACACCTAATAATTTGATATTTTTGGGAGGTGTGCCCAATGATGGAGAGGGGTTCCCTACACGTTGGAAGATCTGTGTTCGTTGGCCCATTTTGGCTGGACCGATCATCCATCAGAAGTGGCGCTGCGTCCGGCTGGTTGCCGTATATGGCGCGTGGTCAAAGGTGGTCCCAGCCGTTGGATCAAAGCTAGGTATAGTAGGTAGATTGGTCCGGGAATCTCGATGCAGCTCTGTTCCAAAGATCTCGCAGTACTAGAATTGGCAGTGATAGATCTACTGATGCAGGGACGACGCAAGCATGGGCGTGCGTGAATCATGAGAAAGTACATACAAGCTGGGTCCAAGTTGAGTGTTTCTTTTTTTTTTTTTTCCTTTTTCACTGTCCAAGTTGATGGGTTCCAGTTCAAGTTGGTACGTGCATGGTGTTAGATAAAAGGTATTTTGTCAGATTGTAAACCAAAGGAAACAATGTTTTTTTTTAGAAACACAAGGCTACGTTGTATACCACTAAAATAATAATTAGTTGTAAATACGAGCACCAAATGAGCTGGTTCCACCACAAGAAATCTAATCAGTTGAGCTATATTCACTTCATGGAAACAATGTATTTTTAGTCTATGTAGTTTGGATAAATTTATTTTAATTCTTCGGCTTATGATGTGCATGGTCCTAATTAAGCCATCCCGCAATACCTACTGTGGGGGGTCAAATTTTGCACCATAGTGTAGCGTAAACTTTTAATATAGAGCGGAAGCAGAAATCATCGAAGTCTAGGGCTCGGCTAATGGGTTAATGATTTTTCTATAATTTATTTATGATGATTTGATAGGAATAAAGCATAATTATGAACATAAACTTACTGCTCGAGTCCTAGCTGTCCTAAAACGTTTTTTTAGGGAACTAACTGTCCTAGGTTACCCCTGGTAATGGGATATGCTTCTTACACCACGAGATGCATGCGTGATAAATTGGTCTTTCATAATGCAAGTTTTTTACATATTGTTTTTATATGTATCTAGCTAGGCAAGATATTTGGAAATATATGAATACTTAAAATTTAAGTTTCCAACCGAACATGTGTGTTCAAAATAACAAGAAATTATTTTTTTTCCAACTTGAAATATATAAGTGGTTGCGGGATGGAATCAAGATCGATTTCGATCAGTCCCGTAGACACGCATGCGAGCTTCTCATTTTTTTATTCTTCCTATGTTTTATGTTCTAAGACGATTTAATATTTTTTTTCTAAATCAAACTACTATAAGTTTAATCAAGTTTATATATATAAAAATGCAGTAACTCCAACTACATCAAATTAATTCCATTGCATTAACATTAAATATATTTTGATACTGAGGATGTTTTGTGTAAAAAATATTGCTATATTTTTCTATATATCTGGTTAAATATAAAAAGTTCATTTTTAAAAAAAAGAAAGTCAAAGCGTTTTATAACATAAAATGGGGGAGTCGTACTTTTAAAATTTAGCACGGAGTCACGAACTACTACACTGCATCTTACAGATCCGGACATGAAACATCGTGACGAACTGACGACATATATGGGACACACACCTCGTGGCCTCTCGTGGCAGATCATATACGGAGGATGAGAAAGAAATTAAAGAAAATTATGTATAACCTTTTTTCAGAGAGACATTGCGCTGCAACTGTGACGTGGATCATGCTTCGATCCCCGACACATCGAACAGGAGCAGATCGATGAATAAACGTAGGTGACACTTGACAAGTAAGACCTCGCAGCACCGGCAAGATCAAAAGGGAGAGGTCGCAGTCACATGACCCCTGGGATGCAAATGCATACAGGTCAAAAGGTGAAAAACAGAACAAGGATCTACTGTACAAATGTTATTGAAAATACCGTTTTAGAAAAATATACTCCCTACATTTCATATTATAGGTCGTTTAACATTTTTCTAGTTAAACTTTATTAAGTTTGGTCAAATTTATAAAATAAATTTAGCAGCATCTAAAATATTAAATTAGTTTCATTAAATCTAACATTGAATATATTTTGATAATATGTTTGTTTTGTGTTCAAAATACTATTATATATTTTTTTTATAAACTTGGTTAAACTCAAAAAAGTTTGACTAGAAAAAAAAATCAAACGATTTATAATATGAAACAAAGGGAGTAATTGTTTTGTTAGATTAATGCTCAAGTTTGTGTTGCCAATTTAGTGAGATATTGTAAAAAATTACAATAGCACCATCCTATTATACTCTCTCCGTTCCAAAATAATTATGTTAATTTCCTATTATAGGTTTTCTGTCAAACTTATCACAAAATAATTTTATTTTTAGCCTTTTACCTGCTCATCAACCCACAAGTCGAGTAGTTCCATCCCTTCAATACCCGTACTGTCATCTCACTGGTAGTGCAATTTTTCCTAATAATTAGAGACATTTAATTTTTTTTCCTCACCACTATTTTTTTTTCTTATGATGCTAGAAATTTATTTATTTATTTTGGGACAGTGGAGCATAGGGAGTATAAAAAAGAAGATAATTCTGCTGAGTCATGACTATTGTTGACATGAGTATATGACCGGCCTATCCACACTTGTCATGCTATGATGGGGCAAATTTCATGCTACCAATGAAAACTCAATTTGCTACAACACGCTCCTTTCGTCCATATAGATGAATTTTCTAAATGGGTGCCGTAAAATCTAGAATATTTAAATCATACACAAAATTATGTGAAAACAATATTACCAGATTTGACGTGAAAATTACACTTCCATGCATGAATATATTTCATGTTTTTTAGAAATATAAAATTGGAAAAGATAATGATCAACCATGTGTTTTTTATTACATGGGAGACGCGCACGCACACTCACACTCGCGACATGCTTCTAAATATCACACGCTAAAAAAAATGGATACGAGCAACACATCTCTAGCTAGTACAAGGATTTAAACCGTTATGCATCTACGTACAACTCCATTACATCGCAGGTGCTTCGATACAAACTTAAATACACACTGTGTTGATCAGTCTTAAGCATCACATAGGAGTACAACATTAATTAGTCACATACGCACAAACAGTGACAGACAATGCCAAATTGAATTGGGTCTCCTGTACATGTTAGAGCAGGAGAATAAGTAATAGAGTTGTCGCACTCTGACAACGTGAAATCTCCTACAACAAAATTGTAGAAAACAATAACTTTAATAAAAAATGAATATTTGATCATATGCCACTTCTTTAGTACTGCGACAACTTTATAATATGCCACTCATGTATCTTACGACAAAACGATTGCTTATCTCTTACAATGTACAGTAATTACTGGTTTTGTCCAAATTTATAAATAGGGAATGTTACAACTCACAAACTTTCGGTGTGCTCTTGTTGCATCGGAGACAACTGTGCCCATCTTTTCGGTTTCGACGTCTCTTTTTTTCGCGAACCCGCAAAAAGATTGCTCATCAATATATTAAAAGAAAAGAGTTATAGTTACACACCGTAATCAGCCAGACCGGTTTATACTAGGGAAAGAAAGAAAAAGTAAAATAAAAAGCTGAAGCTTAGAAAACTACGACAGCTTAGAAACAAACTCTAAGCAGTGGGAAGGGGCCGAGCCACGCTACCCTCCCAACAAGTCCCCAATAACAGCAACGCTAGCTAAAACCACAGATGGCTCTCAGAGTGGATGAAATCCAAAACCACTTAGACTGATATATGTATACTTTTATGAAAGTATTTTTCAAGATAAATCTATTCATATAATTTTTAAATTTTCAAACTTAACAACTTGAGAGTTATTCATGATTTATATTCTCAAGGCTTGACTTAAACATTGTCCTAAACGACTTCCTTTACGAGTACACAAAGAGTATATTGGAGAACCACGTGGATACATGGTCATTGTTGCCTTGTTGGAGAGCAATCAAAGCTCTGCACTGCATATATATATATATATGGGTGCTACTGAACATGAAAAGCTGCATGAGTACGTGGCACGGCGGCTAAAATGATAGCTGAAGACCATGAACAGAGCATCCTAGCTATCTCGGTATGACCTCTGCATGTGGTGCACTGGTGCTATGCTTTTGCAAGACGAAAAAGAAAATGTAATTAAATTGCGCCTAAACTTGATAAGGATTGTCAATTTATCAAATATCAACAATAGCAAAACAAATATAATTCTTGTTTAGAAATCTAGCTCCACGTAAATTTTTACATGTATGCATGAAAATCAATCGGGTATGCGGAGTATGTCTTAACACATAGTATTAGCGTCTAACATTTCAAGCGTTAGACAAGGCGAAATAATGTTGCCGAGACTAGCCGTGTCTGAAAGTAAAAAAGGAAAATGTCTCAAGCATAGTATTCCGTTCGGACGGAATGATACCTATAAGATATGGCATGATGTCTAATAGTTATTGGTTAATATTCTGTTCGGACGGGATGATACTTCTTAGGTATTACCTGATATCTAGTGGTATCAGCTGATTCCTAGGTATCAGATAGGACTTCTGAGGTATTATCCCGTTCGAACGGGATACTGTCACGTAGCATTAAAAATACGATGTTTCAGTTAAAAACCAAAAAACAAAAAGAAAAAGGAAAGATGTTTGAAAACTCAAAATTGCCACTGTTTTACCTTTTTTTTTACCTTTCGTAACCTGCACTGAGGGGGAAATTTAACTATTTGCCACTCATGACATGGCAATTAACGATTTGCCACACCCTATCAATGACATGTGGGTCCTTATGTGTCTATGACATGTAGACCTAGTGACAAATCGTTAAGCACCATTGGGAAGAGCGGCAAATAGTTAAAAGCCCTGCAGTGAGGACCCTCTTCGTCTCTCCTCCCGGCGTCCCGGAAAAGGAAGGCTAGGCGAGCGGCGAGCCGCGGTAAAAGTAAAACGGTGAAAGTGAAATCGATCTCTCGCAATCGGCAACCCACCCACCCAATCCACCACCGCTTTTCACCTCCCTGCTCTCCGCTCTCGCTCTCGCTCTCCACCCCCTATAAATAACCCTTCGTCTCCCCCCGCTTCGAGCTCCAACCCCACCACCACCACCACCACCTCCCCGACCGCCACCGCCACCACGTGCGGCGATCGCCGCCGCGCGCCGCGACACTCCCCCCGATCGAGCTAGTGTGCTTATCCGTGACAAAGTCACGTGACTCCGACTGCAAAGGATCTTGATCCGTTTTTAACTTTGTCTGTACATTTTTGAGATATAACTTTCATCATTTTTTTATATTTTGTACAATAATAATAATAATAATAATAATAAAATATTATTATTATTATAAAAACATTTGTAATAGCAAATCTAAAGTTTTAGGAGTAAATTTTACAAATAAAAATGGTTCCAGATGTGTGGTTGTTTTTTTGTTTTAAAGAAATAATGGAATTTGCTAGATTTCAGGCACCTGAAAATATGTATTTTTTTAGTCACAAAAAAATTAACATTACTAAACCTAAAATTTCAATACTATGCAATATGGTATGTATGTATGTTACTCATTCGGAATTCTGGTTTTTATTTGCAAAACAACACAAGTGTTACTTTGCACCGGCCTATCCACCCTAGATTATGATCGACACGTACGTTCACACTTGACAAGTAATACCCAACTGTTAACAAAGGGCGAAGATATATAACGTGGACGTCTGATAAAAACGTCCATAATGATACAGAGGGTGTGTTTAGTTCACGCTAAAATTGAGAGTTTGGTTAAAATTGGAACAATATGACGGAAAAGTTGGAAGTTTGTGTGTGTAGAAAAGTTTTGATGTGATGGAAAAGTTGAAAGTTTAAAGAAAATGTTTGGAACTAAACTCGGCAAGAGTGAAACTTATATATTTTCGCTCAATTATAGCAATGAGAAGTGAAACTGAAAGCATTCTAACATTTTTGCAATCGAATATTACACTACCTATACTTGGTCACCTGTTAACGAGGGTGAGATGGCATGCCTAATAAAAAGTCTACACTAATGTAAATTAAAGTGAAATTTAGGCTTAGTTTGTTTCGGCACATGAGCTTAGTTTTTTACTATCTGTAAAACGGTATGTGTCATTACCGTATAATTAATTAAATTTAGCTATTACAAACTTGAAAAATAAGATAATTTGATTTTTTTTAAGTTAAACATTTATATATTAAGTATTAAAGGAACCCATTATTTAACAGTTGGGAAGCGTGCTAAAAAAATACTCCATCCGTCCCAAAATATAAGCATTTTTAGAATAGTACCAAGTCAAACCTTGTAAATTTTGACTATTAGTAGCAAAAAAAATTAAAAAGATTATAAATTTGATGTTACTATATTTATCATTAAACGAACTGTCATAATATGTAACGCTTTTTATTTAAACTATTTTACTTTTATAGATATTGTTGCTCGAAGTAATTAATATCTCGAAGACTGTGTCAAGATAAAAAATGCTTATATTTTAGAACGGATAGAGTAGTAAGGTAGAAGCTCCCGTGGGAAGCAGAAACGAACAAAGCCTTGTGCAATTTTGTGCAATTTTATTACATTGTACACACCTCAGAATAGATCACCTGTTAATGAGGGCGAGATGACATGGATATGTGATGAAAACGTTCACAGTACTGGTGTAAAGTGAAACCTTTTTTTGCTAGTAGATCCCAGCCGGCGATGAGAGAAGTGAAAGCATTGTATTACATTGACATTACTTGTTAAAGAGGGCAAGATGACATGAATGCATGATAAAAACATTAATTGCGAAACTTACTTTATCCTGGCGATGAGAAGTGAAAGCATTATAGTACTCTTCGATTTCAAAACATAAAGATTTCTAGGATTTAGCTAGATTTTGTATCACAATATAAGCATTTTTTTTACTGATTCATATGGTTTCGATCATTAATTTCAATGATTCAAAAGTCAGTCAGATATAAAGGAAACCTAAACAATTTAAAATTCAAAAAATAACGATCGATTAAATTGATAGAAAGAAATCTTTTAACATAACCTGTATTAGCTAAACAATATAGAATTTTTTTACTTTGAAATTAAGGGATCGGAGTAACTCTTGTATAATGTTATTTAAAAGCCTATGTGCATGTCACGGTGCATATGCTAGGATATTTATATTATATTATCTAAAAACTGCGAGATGAAATGGACGTATGATAAAAACATTCACACTGGTATAAAGTGAACTTATTACTTCCTCTCTAACACGCTAACAAGAAGCAAAAGAATCTGGACGGAGAGACGTCCTTCAAACATTTTCTGAAAGAAATTGTGAGAGTGTTGAGGATTGAACCTGGGATCTCGGGGTTGAAACCACACATCCTCTGTCACTCCACTGTCAAGTGCATCTCTCGATTAATCTAGTTGCATTATTCTTATGCCATCAATCTTTCGGACCCATTGTGGAATAAGCGAAACGGTATATTTGCAAACGGAAAATAATTTGTGAATAAAATTTTTATATAAGTGTTCTTAGCGATCTAAAAATAAAGGCTGAAAAATAAACTTCGATTAAAAAACCTCAAATTCAACCGCAAATTTAAGGTTAAAAATTTAAATTTTGGCTGATAAGCATAAACGTAAGCGAAAAGACGAGACCATTGATGATTCTTATTTATTGACAAGTTAAAAAAGTTTGATTTCGAACAAATTTAAAAGTGCTTATATATATCTATGGACACCTAATAATTTGATATTTTTGGGAGGTGTGCCCAATGATGGAGAGGGGTTCCTGAACGTTGGAAGATCTGTGCTCGTTGGCCCATTTTGGCTGGACCGATCATCCATCAGAAGTGGCGCTGCGTCCGGCTGGTTGCCGTATATGGCGCGTGGTCAAAGGTGGTCCCAGCCGTTGGATCAAAGCTAGGTATAGTAGGTAGATTGGTCCGGGAATCTCGATGCAGCTCTGTTCCAAAGATCTCGCAGTACTAGAATTGGCAGTGATAGATCTACTGATGCAGGGACGACGCAAGCATGGGCGTGCGTGAATCATGAGAAAGTACATACAAGCTGGGTCCAAGTTGAGTGTTTCTTTGTTTTTTTTTTTCCTTTTTCACTGTCCAAGTTGATGGGTTCCAGTTCAAGTTGGTACGTGCATGGTGTTAGATAAAAGGTATTTTGTCAGATTGTAAACCAAAGGAAACAATGTTTTTTTTTAGAAACACAAGGCTACGTTGTATACCACTAAAATAATAATTAGTTGTAAATACGAGCACCAAATGAGCTGGTTCCACCACAAGAAATCTAATCAGTTGAGCTATATTCACTTCATGGAAACAATGTATTTTTAGTCTATGTAGTTTGGATAAATTTATTTTAATTCTTCGGCTTATGATGTGCATGGTCCTAATTAAGCCATCCCGCAATACCTACTGTGGGGGGTCAAATTTTGCACCATAGTGTAGCGTAAACTTTTAATATAGAGCGGAAGCAGAAATCATCGAAGTCTAGGGCTCGGCTAATGGGTTAATGATTTTTCTATAATTTATTTATGATGATTTGATAGGAATAAAGCATAATTATGAACATAAACTTACTGCTCGAGTCCTAGCTGTCCTAAAACGTTTTTTTAGGGAACTAACTGTCCTAGGTTACCCCTGGTAATGGGATATGCTTCTTACACCACGAGATGCATGCGTGATAAATTGGTCTTTCATAATGCAAGTTTTTTACATATTGTTTTTATATGTATCTAGCTAGGCAAGATATTTGGAAATATATGAATACTTAAAATTTAAGTTTCCAACCGAACATGTGTGTTCAAAATAACAAGAAATTATTTTTTTTCCAACTTGAAATATATAAGTGGTTGCGGGATGGAATCAAGATCGATTTCGATCAGTCCCGTAGACACGCATGCGAGCTTCTCATTTTTTTATTCTTCCTATGTTTTATGTTCTAAGACGATTTAATATTTTTTTTCTAAATCAAACTACTATAAGTTTAATCAAGTTTATATATATAAAAATGCAGTAACTCCAACTACATCAAATTAATTCCATTGCATTAACATTAAATATATTTTGATACTGAGGATGTTTTGTGTCAAAAATATTGCTATATTTTGCTATATATCTGGTTAAATATAAAAAGTTCATTTTTAAAAAAAGAAAGTCAAAGCGTTTTATAACATAAAATGGGGGAGTCGTACTTTTAAAATTTAGCACGGAGTCACGAACTACTACACTGCATCTTACAGATCCGGACATGAAACATCGTGACGAACTGACGACATATATGGGACACACACCTCGTGGCCTCTCGTGGCAGATCATATACGGAGGATGAGAAAGAAATTAAAGAAAATTATGTATAACCTTTTTTCAGAGAGACATTGCGCTGCAACTGTGACGTGGATCATGCTTCGATCCCCGACACATCGAACAGGTGCAGATCGATGAATAAACGTAGGTGACACTTGACAAGTAAGACCTCGCAGCACCGGCAAGATCAAAAGGGAGAGGTCGCAGTCACATGACCCCTGGGATGCAAATGCATACAGGTCAAAAGGTGAAAAACAGAACAAGGATCTACTGTACAAATGTTATTGAAAATACCGTTTTAGAAAAATATACTCCCTACATTTTATATTATAAGTCGTTTGATATTTTTCTAGTCAAACTTGATCAAATTTATAAAATAAATTTAGCAGCATCTAAAATATTAAATTAGTTTCATTAAATCTAACATTGAATATATTTTGATAATATGTTTGTTTTGTGTTCAAAATACTATTATATATTTTTTTTATAAACTTGGTTAAACTCAAAAAAGTTTGACTAGAAAAAAAAATCAAACGATTTATAATATGAAACAAATGGAGTAATTGTTCTGTTAGATTAATGCTCAAGTTTGTGTTGCCAATTTAGTGAGATATTGTAAAAAATTACAATAGCACCATCCTATTATACTCTCTCCGTTCCAAAATAATTATGTTAATTTCCTATTATAGGTTTTCTGTCAAACTTATCACAAAATAATTTTATTTTTAGCCTTTTACCTGCTCATCAACCCACAAGTCGAGTAGTTCCATCCCTTCAATACCCGTACTGTCATCTCACTGGTAGTGCAATTTTTCCTAATAATTAGAGACATTTAATTTTTTTTCCTCACCACTATTTTTTTTTCTTATGATGCTAGAAATTTATTTATTTATTTTGGGACAGTGGAGCATAGGGAGTATAAAAAAGAAGATAATTCTGCTGAGTCATGACTATTGTTGACATGAGTATATGACCGGCCTATCCACACTTGTCATGCTATGATGGGGCAAATTTCATGCTACCAATGAAAACTCAATTTGCTACAACACGCTCCTTTCGTCCATATAGATGAATTTTCTAAATGGGTGCCGTAAAATCTAGAATATTTAAATCATACACAAAATTATGTGAAAACAATATTACCAGATTTGACGTGAAAATTACACTTCCATGCATGAATATATTTCATGTTTTTTAGAAATATAAAATTGGAAAAGATAATGATCAACCATGTGTTTTTTATTACATGGGAGACGCGCACGCACACTCACACTCGCGACATGCTTCTAAATATCACACGCTAAAAAAAATGGATACGAGCAACACATCTCTAGCTAGTACAAGGATTTAAACCGTTATGCATCTACGTACAACTCCATTACATACATCACAGGTGCTTCGATACAAACTTAATGCACATATTTTTTATACCAAGTTAAGACTGTGTTGATCCGTCTTAAGCATCACATAGGAGTACAACATTAATTAGTCACATACGCACAAACAGTGACAGACAATGCCAAATTGAATTGGGCCTCCTGTACATGTTAGAGGAGGAGAATAAGTAATAGAGTTGTCGCACTCTGACAACGTGAAATCTCCTACAACAAAAATGTAGCAAACAATAGCTTTAATAAAAAATGAATATTTGATCATATGCCACTTCTTTAGTACTGCGACAACTTTATAATATGCCACTCATGTATCTTACGACAAAACGATTGCTTATCTCTTACAATGTACAGTAATTATTGGTTTTGTCCAAATTTGTAAAAAGGGAATGTTACAACTCACAAACTTTCGGTGTGCTCTTGTTGCATCGGAGACAACTGTGCCCAGCTTTTCGGTTTCGACGTGTCCTTTTTTCGCGAATGTGTAAAAAGGATTGCTCATCAATATATTAAAAAAAAAGAGTTATAGTTACACACTATAATCAGCCAGACCGGTTTATGCTAAGGGAAGAAAGAAAAAACAAAATAAAAAGCTAAAGCTTAGAAAACTACGACAACTAAAAACAAACTCCAAGCAGTGGGAAGGGGCCGAGCCACACTACCCTCACAACAAGTCCCCAAAAGCGGCAAGCCGGCAACGCTAGCTAAAGACCACAGATGGCCCTCAGAGTGGATGAAATCCAGAACCACTGAGACTGAAGAGAGCGCAGAGTCGAAAACCCTAAAGTTTCGTTCTTTCCACAGCTGTGAAGAGACTAGTAGCACTAGGGAGTTGAAGCTAGCACGGAGATGCTCAGGTAAGCATGCCCTAGAGGACGGGCACCAGTCCTAGAACCAGCTGCCACGGGGAAGAGAGGGCAGCCCAGCCAGGAGGCGACAGCACACGGAGCCAGACCTGCCGAGCAAACACGCAGTCGAGGAGGATGTGGTTCGCCGTCTCAAGATCCTGAGTGCAAAAGGGGCAGGCCGAGTGACTATCGATGCCATGCTTCTGGAGAAGATCAGTCGTCCCGTATCGCTGCTGGAATGCAAACCAAAGGAAGAACCTGCATTTAGCAGGACCCTTTACGTGCCAGAGAAGATCAACACATGTAAAGGAATGCTGGTCATGGAAGAAAGCCTGGTATGCCGAACGCGCTGAGTAGCGTTGGTCAGACATTCAATGTCAAACAAGACGATCCTCGACGTGTCCGAAATACACAGGACTGCACAGGCTGAAACTAATATTCAGACAACGCATGCACACAGATCACAGATGCATACTCCCTCCATACTCGTAAAGGAAGTCGTTTAGGACAGCAACACGGTCTCCAAAACATAACTTTGACTTCTTGCTTCTATAAAATCATATTGAGTGAAATATATGGCCGGTCCTTAAACTTGTGAGGTGGTGTCACTTAGGTCCATAAACTTAAAAATTGCACATTTAAGTCCGTGAACTTGGTTTAATGTACCACCCCCGTTCAATCGTCCTTTGACCACGTTTGACCGCCAATGTGGCATGCCACATAGGCAACACTTTTGTGTTCAGCCCCCTTCACATATATCTTCAAACATAACTTGCCCTGACCAATGCATTTCAACCCAAATCCTCAAAAATATCCCTAAATCGTATAGGATTTCGACGGTGAGGTTAGTGGAAGGAGACCGAAAGGTAGTGGTTGTGACGGTCTTGGCAGTGAGATTAGCGGCAGGAGGCAGCGCGGTACAGGGTACGGCGGGATTAGCGGTGGCACAGTGCGGCCAGATTTGCGGTGGGAGGCAGCGCAATGCGGCTTGCACGCTAGGCATCCCCATGGATTCTACAAGCTCACCCTTGTCTTGAAGTCGCCGGAAGAATGTGTTGTTGATCAAGTGCCCGTTGTGTAAGGATAAGTTTACTTTGGAGCGCGGAGCAATAGCAATTGCTAATCGGAACCACATTTTCTATACATGCAAGGAGAAGAATGAGAGGGGAGAACGATTTGAGATTTTTTTTTTTGGATTCTGGTGTTACTATATATAGCTATAAGAAGATATATGCGATGTGTTGTGATGTGGAGGGGGCTGAGAGTAAAAGTGTTGCCTACATGGCATGCGGTCAAACGCAGTCAAAGGACGTTTGGACCGGGGTGGTACATTAAACCAAGTTCACGGATCTAAACGTGCAATTTTCAAGTTCACGGACCTAAGTGACACCACCACACAAGTTTAGGGACCGGCCATGTATTTTACTCAAAAATATTTATTGAAAAGTGATATATGTATACTTTTATGAAAGTATTTTTTAAGACAAATCTATTCATATAATTTTTACATTTTCAAACTTAACAAGTTAAGAGTTATTCATGATTTATATTCTTAAGGTTTGACTTAAACATTGTCCTAAACTTTTTTTTTTTTTTTACGAGTACTGAGGGGTACATCGGAGAACCACATGGATACATGGTCATCATTGCCTTGTTGGAGAGCAATCAAAGCTCTGCACTGCATATATATATGGGTGCTACTGAACATGAAAAGCTGCATGAGTACGTGGCACGGCTGCTAAAATGATAGCTGAAGACCATGAACAGAGCATCCTAGCTATCTCGGTATGACCTCTGCATGTGGTGCACTGGTGCTATGCTTTTGCAAGACGAAAAAGAAAATGTAAATTGCGCCTAAACTTGATAAGGATTGTCAATTTATCAAATATCAACAATAGCAAAACAAAAATAATTCTTGTTTAGAAATCTAGCTCCACGTAAATTTTTACATGTATGCATGAAAATCAATCGGGTATGCGGAGTATGTCTTAACACATAGTATTAGCGTCTAACATTTCAAGCGTTAGACAAGGCGAAATAATGTTGCAGAGACTAGCCGTGTCTGAAAGAAAAAAAAGGAAAATGTCTCAAGCACAGTGTTCCATTCGGACATAATGATACATATAAAATATGGCATGATGCCTAATAATTATTGGTTGATATTCCGTTCGGACGGGATGATACTTCTAAGGTATTACCTGATATCCAGTGGTATCAGTTGATTCCTAAGTATCAGGTAGGACTTCTGAGGTATTATCCCGTTTGAACGGGATACTGTCACGTAGCATTAAAAATACGATGTTTCAATTAAAAACCAAAAAACAAAAATAAAAAGGAAAGATGTTTGATGTACTGTGTAATTTTTAAAAAAAGAAAACTCAAAATTGCCATTGTTTTTTTACGACCTTTCGTAACCTGCAGTGAGGTCCCTCGTCGTCTCTCCTCCCGGCGTCCCGGAAAAGGAAGGCTAGGCGAGCGGCGAGCCGCGGTAAAACGGTGAAAGTAAAATCGATATCTCTTGCAATCGGCAACCCACCACCGCTTTTCACCTCCCTGCTCTCCGCTCTCGCTCTCGCTCTCGCTCTCCACCCCCTATAAATAACCCTTCGTCTCCCCCCGCTTCGAGCTCGAACCCCACCACCACCACCACCACCTCCCCGACCGCCACCGCCACCACGTGCGGCGATCGCCGCCGCGCGCCGCGACACTCCCCCCGATCGAGCTAGTGTGCTTATCCCCCCCGCCGCGGCGCCGCCTCGCTACCGCGCGCGGGATGGGGAGGGGGATAGGGTCGAAGCGGAGGGTGGAGGACGACGACGGGGAGAATATGCCGGGGAGGAAGAAGAGAGGAGGAGGAGGAGGAGGATGACGATGGGGAAGAGGAGTACGAGGTGGACGTGGTGCGCGACCGGATCGGGTCGTCGCGGGGGAGCCGCCTGGCGCTCTTCGGCTCCGACCTCCGCCTCGGCCGCTTCCCGCGCCGCCGCCCCGCCGCCGCCGCGTCGCCCCCGTCGACGGCGACGACGGCATCTTCCAGGACTTCGTCATCGACCCCGACAACAAGTACGTCCCCCCACCGCCCCTTCCTCCCATATCCATCCCATCTACTCGCTCGCCATGGATTGCCTCGCTCGCCGCCGGGCTCTAGATTCTAGAAGCTCGCGTCACGGCAAGGTAGGGCGGGCACCGCCTCTGATCGGCCAGCGCGCTCCGGTCGGATGGTTCGCCTCGCCTCCTTGCTGCTCCATTAATCAATTCGAAAAAAACCAGCACCAGAAGAAAATTCCCTATTATTTATTTTTATTATTTATTAAAAGCTTTTCCGAATATTTTCTTTCCGCCGCATCCGTTTTTTCTCTATCGAGAATCAATAAATCGCTTGGTTCACAGCGTAGGCTGCGGCAACGTTCTATTTTTTTTTTTTTAAAAAAGAACATGATGTAGCAGTAGTATATTCACACATATAAAGACATAGGGCAAGATTAGAGGTATAGTGATAAAGGACGTGCCGTCATGCAGTTTAAATCTTAAAGTCATGTGTTCAATATCCAACACGTTTATAATTTTTTTCGTCAATAAACTGTTTGGATAGACTTCTCTTCCTCCAAATTTCTTCCTTAAAAATGTTTAAATCTTATATTTATATGGCAAGATTATATCAGTCCCAGAATTTGTTTTCCCGTTTTACTTTCTTCCAAAAATTTCTGCGATGTTTAAGCTTAAGTGCTTAACTGCAGAGTCTCTGCCTGGAAACTACACTTTTTTGTCGATGAGTTTGCCAGATGTGCAGGCTTTGCTTGATTGGGCAGCCACATGTTAGCTTCGCGCAGTTCACGGGACAGCCTCTGACGACCATAGAAACGTTGGCGTGCTCACGCTTTACTAGCTGTAGTAGCCTGTAGCTTCTTAATTAGCTGCATAAATTTTTTTTGGTCTTCTGGGATTTTTCGCTTGCCGTGTTACATATATTTCAACTTTCAGGGGTTAGTACTTACTACTAGTACTCTTAGTACCAACGGGTTTGACGGTATATCGCTGAACTTTATTAAGATGATAGTAGAGTACAATAGTACATCTTTAACATAACCATGGCTTTTCTGTTGCCTAGAGATGTACCTAATAGCACTGTGGTTCAACCTAATGTCACGTATTCAATCCCTAATATGCTTACAATTTCTTCGTAAAAAGTGTTTCGAGGAACGTATCTCTCTCTAAATATCTTTTCTTTTTTCTTCTCTGTTGCCTTTATTTGATGAGAAAAGAGTGGATGAAATGAAACATGCGTCGGACATTATTATGTGGGGAGTAAAGATGCTACAAGTTGATGAATTAACGTACATATTTTCTTTTTATTCCGTGAGAGACTCATAAACACTTTACACAAGCACGGGTGCATCCTTTTAATACATTACATGCTCTAGAAGACAGAGGCCAACAGTTTATTCGAGGGCAAGTTGATCAGAGAAAACTCTGTAATTGAAAAGCTTTTGAAAATCGATTGCTTTTCATTGGAAGCTCAATAGAATGGAGGAATTAGTAGCTTTTGCTTTCGTTCTCATGCATGCATGGATACTTAAATATACTCTGGTATTTTTGTCCTTAGTCAGCATCCAAACATTGTAAGGCACATTTTGTCAAGTAAGCATGTTTGCGTCATATCATGGCTTTATATTAAATAACTTAAATACTGAAGTGTGTATAGGAATCGTGAAAGCAAGTACTAATAACATAGACACAGGATTTGGGCAATCTACATCTGTATATGTAATAGTTGTTAACCGGTAATAATAATATACAAATGAGCAATCTGAGAGCTTATCACAATATGACAACTAAGCTATAGCTTATACTTACCGCCAACCAAGATGTACGGCTACTTGGGAGGTTGTCCAGATCGATGTGAACTCCAATTTTGATTTTGTTTCTTCATTGATTTCGATTGATGGTTTGAACGAGATAAAATATTCGCCAGGATGAAGAGTATTTTTGGACTGTTACCAGCGAGCCGCTAATCCTGTGGTGATGTAGCTGGAATCATCATACTTAGGAATAATAATTAAGTCAATGCGTAGGTTGAGGGATCTCTTGACAGCTAATTTATTTATTTGATGCTGGGCTGACAGTGTCAATTAGTTTTGATTAGCAGTGACAGGGCATAATCAAACTGCGTCAGGGGACAGTATCCGAATTTTTCAGTTTAATTTAGAGCCAATTTGCTACATCATGAAGCCATTGGTTTTGCGGGATTCTGGGTATTTGATTGTTTTGACACTTTTCAGAGTAGTTTAACTATATCAATTGCCTGTCAATGATCTCACTTGGCAATTATATGATGAAAGATGATTTTAATCCCTAGGTCACTACACATCAGTTGACTTTGGTTCCAATTTGTACTTGCCAAGAACCGGTAAAACAGTAATATTTTGTTTGAACTGACTAGAAGGATTTAAATAATCACATGATAAAAGGTGAAATCTTTATCATGTGACGGACCATGGGGAAAAAGAAAAGATGAAATCTTCAGAACATGCTTTGTTTCGTGTTCCACCTTTTATTGGTGACAGGGACGGATCCTGTTCGACATGAGGTAGCTGTCAGGCTGTGCAAGCTAGCATTCTCAGCGTCCTCTTAATTAGTTTATTAGATTTCACGCTCTAATTAGTTTATTTACCAGTACTACCAGATCGGTGCACCGTGCACATTAGGAACCCACTCAGGGCCACATCATCTCAGACATTTGCATGTGCATAATGGGTTATGCGTATGAACTCACCCGGGACAACTTCTTTGGTCTCTGCAGCGTTCAGCAATACTTTTTTCGGCCTAACAACCAAAATTTACCTAATAATCTAAGGTTGTTTGGTGTTTCTAGCTAAAGTGGTTTTACAAGAAGATGCCATATTTTTAGTGTATAGTTTGGTAACTCTCAACATAGCAAAATTTATATTTCTAGTACATCTGAAGGACCATAAAGTTTCTCAGCTAGCTAAGTCTAAGGGTATGAATATTTTTTCCTTTTTTTTTAAAAAAAGGTCCGTTTGATAATCGGCCAGTTCATAAAATACATTAATGTATCTATGTATGACTTTGCAAGAAAATATACATTTCGAACAATTTAAAATTTGAACGTTACATTAAGAATTAGAATTAGAATTGTTCTGGTTGCTATGCTGGTAACTGACGAGATTTGCATCCTTATTTCTAGCTAGTCCCAGCAGTTAAGAGTTCACACCTTTCCCAGGCAACCAAATTGCTGTTTGTGCATATATTAAGTAGTGGATGACCTTATGGTTTTAATATTTTCTTTTGGAATCACTGCAGGTGGTATCGGTTATGGACGAGGTTCATACTAGTGTGGGCAGTGTACAGTTCCTTCTTCACGCCATTGGAATTTGGCTTCTTCAGGGGGCTCCCCAGGAACCTCTTCTTCCTAGACATAGCTGGTCAGATCGCCTTCCTCATCGACATTGTTCTCAGGTTCTTCGTGGCCTACCGTGATCCTGACACCTACCGCATGGTTCACAATCCCACCTCCATTGCTCTCCGGTAATAGAACTTCCTTATCACTTGCTTGAAATTCAGCTAGAACTATGAAATTCAGAACCATCAAAATGGCTGCATCTTGATAGTGATATGTTAGGTTGCTGAAAATGTGCTGTTACAATAGAGGGAACTTCTGTTTAGGCATTTGCACCTGAAATATGATCTGCAGTAACTCAATTGTGACATCTGTTGTTGCTGTTTGAATTCAGATATTGTAAATCAAGCTTCATTTTTGATCTTCTTGGTTGTTTTCCGTGGGATGCTATCTATAAGGTTGGTCTTTATCTAACAAAATTTTCTTTGGTTAACATGGCATTATATTGCGGTAAACATTTGGCTTATATTTCTTCGTTTTTTATGCGTTGATTTTGAATCAGGCTTGTGGAAGTAAAGAAGAAGTAAGATACCTATTGTGGATTCGGTTGACACGAGCTATGAAGGTGACAGAGTTCTTCAGGACCATAGAAAAAGATATCCGTATAAATTACCTGTTTACTAGGATTGTGAAACTCATAGTTGTGGAACTCTACTGTACGCACACAGCAGCATGTATCTTCTACTATCTTGCAACAACACTTCCTGAATCAATGGAAGGATATACATGGATAGGGAGCTTGCAGTTGGGAGACTATAGTTATTCTCATTTCAGGGAGATTGATCTTACCAAGCGTTATATGACATCGCTGTACTTTGCCATAGTCACCATGGCAACTGTTGGTAAGTTCTGGTGTCATTTCAGTCCAGAGTCATCCTTGTAGTCTGTAAAATTAACTTAACTTTTTTAGATGCTGAAATGTTCTTTTCATTTTTGCAGGTTATGGTGACATTCATGCTGTGAATGTCAGGGAGATGATATTCATCATGATTTATGTTTCCTTTGATATGATTCTTGGAGCCTACCTCATTGGTAACATGACTGCACTTATTGTCAAGGGCTCGAGAACCGAGCGGTTCAGGGATAAGATGAAAGAAGTTATCAGGTATATGAACAGAAACAAGCTTGGAAAGGACATAAGGGAACAGATTAAAGGACATTTGAGGTTGCAGTATGAGAGCAGCTACACTGAAGCTTCTGTCCTTCAGGATATCCCAGTCTCAATTCGTGCGAAGGTAAGGATATGCTTTATTTAACTTTTGTTGTTCGTTCTAAAAAAATATTTAATTTTTATTTCCCACCCTTGTGTGATAGAGTTTTGAAAACTGTCTTCGTGTAAGTTTACCATACTGATGCTTCTGTACACATGGTATATCAACTTTGTTTCTATCTGTTGTGATTAACAATACATTGCATTAAATCTGCAGATTTCACAAACACTGTATAAGCCATATATCGAAAGCATTCCACTGTTCAAAGGATGTTCAGCAGAGTTCATTCAACAGATTGTAAGTACCCCTTTATTTTGGCCAGAGTCGCCAGACTACAATACATAGATCTTTCATACAAATTTCATTCTGGATAATTTTTTCCCCATATTTTCTCAAACATGTTCTGATGTGGCAGGTGATCAGGCTGCAGGAAGAGTTCTTCCTACCAGGAGAGGTTATTTTGGAGCAGGGAAGTGCAGTTGATCAACTGTACTTTGTCTGTCATGGGGCACTGGTGAGTTCAAGCCTGAACTCACAAAAGCCTAATTCTTTCACTATTCCAATGAGTTTGATATGGAATGCATTTTTATTCAAAATACTACTTAAGGAAATGCAGAGGCTCCAGATTTGTAACTAGATATAATTCTATCAGTAATTCAGTACTTACCAATGATATTTTTCTTGTGCGTAGGAAGGTGTTGGCATTGGTGAAGATGGTCAAGAAGAGACCATTCTAATGCTAGAGCCTGAAAGTTCTTTCGGAGAAATAGCTGTTCTCTGCAATATCCCACAACCCTTCACCGTTCGTGTCTGCGAACTTTGTCGTCTTTTGCGGCTTGACAAGCAATCCTTCACAAACATCCTGGAGATCTTCTTCGTTGATGGAAGAAGAATTCTGAGCAACCTTTCTGAGGTACACTGCAGAGACAGCAAAATGGCACTCATGTTGTCAGATTCTGAAAGTGAAATCCATCCTGCAAAACATCTGCAATTCATGCATGATTTGATAGATTTTTTCTTACTGGTTTGCACTGTGAATTGTGACTGCAGAGTAGCGAATACGGCAGCCGGATCAAGCAGCTGGAATCCGACATCACGTTCCACATCGGGAAGCAAGAGGCAGAGCTGACGCTGCGAGTGAACAACGCTGCGTTCTACGGTGACATGCATCAGCTCAAGAGCCTGATCCGTGCAGGAGCCGATCCCAAGAACACCGATTACGACGGGCGATCTCCTCTGGTACGAAAATCTGCAATCCATGGAAGCTTTTGATCTTGCCGATGCGTTTGCTCATGATTCGACTTAATTTGGATTTTTGTGTCTTCGTCTTCGTCGCAGCATCTTGCGGCTTGCAAAGGGTTCGAAGATGTCGTCCAGTTCCTCCTCCACGAAGGCGTCGACATCGATCTTTCCGGTAATGATCGATCAGTTCGTCGCAATCTTGCAACCAATTCAGTTCTTTTTCGGAAGCAGCAGCAACTAATTCAGTTCTCTGAACTTCTTTTGATCAGACAAATTTGGCAACACGCCATTGCTGGAGGCGGTGAAGCAGGGGCACGACCGGGTGGCGACGCTGCTGTTCAGCAAGGGGGCGAAGCTGAGCCTGGAGAACGCCGGGAGCCACCTGTGCACGGCGGTGGCGAGGGGCGACACGGACTTCGTCCGGCGGGCGCTCGCCTACGGCGGCGACCCGAACGCGAGGGACTACGACCACCGCGCGCCGCTCCACATCGCCGCCGCCGAGGGCCTCTACCTGATGGCGAAGCTGCTCGTCGACGCCGGCGCCAGCGTGTTCGCCACCGACCGGTGGGGCACGACGCCGCTGGACGAAGGGCGCAGGTGCGGGAGCCGGACGATGGTGCAGCTGCTGGAGGAGGCCAAGTCCGGCGAGCTCTCCAGGTTCCCGGAGCGCGGCGAGGAGGTGCGGGACAAGATGCACCCGCGGCGGTGCTCCGTGTTCCCGCACCACCCGTGGGACGGCGGCGAGCGCGCGGGAGGGGTGGTGGTGTGGATCCCGCACACCATCGAGGGGCTCGTCAGCTGGCGCAGGAGAAGCTCGCATCGCGGCTCCGGCGAGGGGCTCCGGCTGCTCGGCGAGGACGGCGCCAGAGTGCTCGACGTCGACATGGTCCACGACGGGCAGAAGCTCTACCTCGTTGGCGGCGGCGGCGGCGGCGATGACGGCGGCGCGGAGGCAAGGGAGTAAAGGGTTTTGCGCGCGGGTTTTGCGGTGTACCATATAGCGGTGCAGGTCGATGGAAGCAGCTCGATCTCCACTGATGTTAATGTACAGTCAGCGTGACGTGTCATTACTCACGGGCCCACAAATCAGTGACCATGTTACTCTGGCTTTACGCCATAAGATCCTTGTTGTGGTGTAGATACATTGAGGGGAAAAGGAAAGAAAAGGAGGAAGGAACGGATTTGATGTACAGATTGTATATTACAAGGAAATGATATTGTGGAGGAAGATGTTAGTATATGCCACGGAGAAATAAAGGAAAAGTAAATTACTGTTGGGGATATATTCTTTCTACCGAAGTTTTATTTTAGATCACTCTTTGCTTGATATTATCGCTTCGGTTTTGCTAAAAAACTTTCAACACATTTATTTCTTCAAAACTTCCAAAATTTTCACCGTAAGATGTTCTTTAAGATTGGTGCTACCGAGATAAAAAAAAAAAAGAGAATTGCACGTGCGCAAATCAAACCCTTGACTTGTTGCTTGCAAGTCCACTGCACTAGCCACTTGCGATGAAGAGTGTTTTTAGAAAAAAAAAGATCAATTTACATATAAGTTACGTATTAGTTAAATACTAGTTACATAATAGTTATACTGTAATTACATACTAGTTACATTTGAAAGTTTTTCTCCTACAAAACTGCCGAATGTTATATAGGTACTTCCTTTCGCTTTGAAGTAAGTTCATTTTTGTTTTACTTTATATCACCCTAATTATCTTCTGTATTGGTCTCTACTTTAGCAAAGATAAGATCAATCTATGTGTAGGAGGGCTCGTGATCATGCTAGAGTTGATGCACTCGAGGTTAGGGGTGAAAATGAGACGGATATTTTCCGACCATCCATCCACCCCAAAGCTCACAGAAAAAATATGGGAGGACAATAGAATGCACCATAATATCTGAGTTCGAATCCAAATCCGCAAAAAAAATTGATTTAGGATACGAGAAGACTTGTATATATTTATGAATTAGAGATAGAAATAAATATTCGTTCCTGAATCCGATTTGGAGAAAATAATATGGCACATGATATGAGATGAGCGATATGTTATCCGGCACTTTCCTCTTCGAATTTGCAGAAAAATATAGGTTAGGAAATGAGGATGCCAAATCCAATCGTTCCCGCCCGTTTTCATCCCTACTTGAAGTCGTTAATGTGCTTAAAAATAGTTTAGGGGTAATTCAAATATTGAGTAAAAGATGATAAAAAGAAACTTCGTCGATAAAAAATGGTCCAAAGTGCCATTCAGTCGTAAAAAGATTTTGTAATTCAAATGTTACTTTTAAAAAGGAAGTAGGTAAAGTTGATTAAAAGATGGTAGGAGAGACAAAGGATTTTCACGATTGTAAGTGTAAAATAGAAGATTGTACAATGTATGTCCAGACGTCATGCATGCGCCACATAGGAAAAAGAAAATGGCCTCCAAACCTCTACGGGAGGCAAATTAAACCGGTTTCAATCAATGATGGAGGCGATACTATGGAATGAATAAATTCACTTTGACTCTCTTAACTAGTGACCGAATTTGATTCGTATCATTCAACCGCAATGCTGGATATTTCAACTCCCAAACTATTAAAGCCGGTGCGATTTGACTCCCTTGGTGGTTTTGGAGGACGGTTTTGCTGACATGGCATCTACGTTTCAGTGTTGACCTGGTATGTGGTGTTGACATGGCGCTTAGGTGGCACAAGAATTAAAAACATACATGTGGGCCCCATTTGTCATTCATACAAAAAAATAGAGCCCACCGACATGTGGTGATGACGCTCTCTCTCACGACACGATCTTCAGGTGAGGGGATAACTCTCACTTTGATCGAGTGCAACATTTGCGATGTGGCTACCAACCAGGCTATGTCGAGGACGTCGTGCAATTGCTACACCACGAACGATGTCGTACCAATCGTGATACGCAGTTGATGATCCCTGCAATGCAAACGAGAGAGCATTGCAAGAACAAGATAAGATGCAATCTAAATATTGTGAATAGGTGATTAAACACAAAGGAATAGTTGCGAATGAAGTGGTAGATCTAATTGACCCGTCAAATCAACGCACCAACTATTGGGACTCTGAATCTATAGTCGTCGACTACTCGAGCGAGGATTAGAGACAAGGTGAATGATACTTGGCAAAATTCAACTAAACAAAACCCAATTGTTCTAGAGGGCGCACATAGACATTTATAGAGGAAAATAAATCTAGGGTTAAGTGCTAATTCGTGAAGGTGGAGGAAGTCACTTCTGAGATGGGTCTAGTCTATTACAAGTCCCAAGGCCCAAGACCCAAGTTCGGTTTCAGTAACAACACTACCTTGTTTTGATGATTCATGTTGACTCGAAATGAATTTGGATATGAGATCAGATGTGTTTGAAAGGTAGCAAGGTAAGCTTTCTATCAGGTCCAAGATCACCCAAATCGGAGTTGGCATGAAGGCGCTAGGTCCGTTTGAAAGTCGTGTTGTCTTTGCAGGCCGAACTGGATTTAGACTGAGAATTATCATTGGAATGTGTGAAGTTATGTGCGCATCCGATGAAGTGGTGTCCTCATCATGTGGGGCCCACATGTCATCTCCTCTCTATCCTTTTTCCTCCCTCCCTCTTCCCGTTTCCCCTTCTCTCTCTCTCTCTCTCTGTTTCTCTTCCTCTCCTCGATGGAAGCAGCTCGATCTCCACTGATGTTAATGTACAGTCAGCGTGACGTGTCATTACTCACGGGCCCACAAATCAGTGACCATGTTACTCTGGCTTTACGCCATAAGATCCTTGTTGTGGTGTAGATACATTGAGGGGAAAAGGAAAGAAAAGGAGGAAGGAACGGATTTGATGTACAGATTGTATATTACAAGGAAATGATATTGTGGAGGAAGATGTTAGTATATGTCACGGAGTAATAAAGGAAAAGTAAATTACTGTTTGGGATATATTCTTTCTACCAAAGTTTTATTTTAGATCTGGAAGTGATATACTTTTTTGGGGTGACCAATGGGAGAATGCAGTGTTCTCTTCTAAATACCCAAGGCTGTTCTCGTATGTTAAGAGCAAGTTCAATAGTATAGCCAACTGTTGGCTCCAAATTATTTATAGCCAATCTAATAGCCCATTCATACAATAGTTATCTATAAAAATATACTACATCATTAATAACCGGTCCTACCTCTCATACACTCATAACGTATTGGAGTCCGTGTTACAGCCGGCTACAAATCTGTAGCTTGCTTTCTTCTCTCTCTTCTCTTTTCTTCTCGATATGTGGTTATAGCTGGCTTATAACCTGCTATTGTACCTGCTCTAAGCACAAGGAAGACTCGGTGGCCCAACATCTAACAAGATACCCACAAGATCAATTTCACCTGCCGCTCTCTTAGCAGGCTTACCAAGAATATAATTTGATGTTAAGTGAAATTCAGTCGGTTACTCTTTCAGATACCAATGAATCTTGGCAATTCATTTGGGGTTCAGGAATCTACACCTCAGAGATTTTACAAGCTCTCGTTCTGGTCTCTAACTCCCCCTTGACCTTTAAATGGATCTGGCAAAGCAAAGTCAACATGAAAATTAAGGTTTTTGGTTGGTTGCTTCTCATGGACAGAGTGAACACTAGAGACTTGTTGGATAGAAAACATTGTGCTCCCTTGGGTGCATCGATTTCTTGTTCATCGTGTCAGGAGAATGCAAGATAAACCAGGGAGCATTTGTTCTTTGATTGCGACTTCAGTAAAGGGTGTTGGAATAGGTTGGGATGGTGCTGGAACACGTCATTGGAGTTTAATCAAATGATTCATACCCAGCGCTCCTCTTTCTCCCACCAAGGTTTTATGGAATTGTTCCTTCTGGCGGCTTGGAACATATGGAAGGAGAGAAATGGTATAATTTTTCAAGGGATTCAGCCCTCTGCGACTAATTGGCTGTCCAATTTCAAAATGGACTTGAGCTTACATTTAGTTAGGTTCAGGGAAAGCGATCGCCCCTTAGTGCAATCATGGATTGATCAGTTGTAATCTTCTGTTTTTTGTTTTTTGTTTTCTTTTTTCTTTTCTCTCTTGTTCCTCCTTTTTCTTCTCAATCTCTCTATAAATAATTTTGGTTATTAATTAAAATCATACCGTGGGGGCCTCCCTCACTGTTTTTGGGTCAAAAAAAGTTTTATTTTAGATCACTCTTTGCTTGATATTTTCGCTTCGGTTTTGCTAAAAAACTTTCAACACATTTATTTCCTCAAAACTTTCAAATTTTTCACCGTCAGATGTTCTTTAAGATTGGTGCTACCGAGATAAAAAAAATGCAAGTGCGCAAGTAGGGAATCAAACCCTTGACTTGTTGCTTGCCAGTCCACTGCGCTAGCCACTTGTGATGCTGGGTGTTTTTTGGAAAAAAAAAAAGATCAACTTACATATAAGTTACGTATTAGTTACATACTAGTTACATAATAGTTACATACTAGTTATATTGTAATTACATACTAGTTATATTTGAAAGTTTTTCTCCTACAAAACTATCGAATGTTATATAGGTACTTCCTTTCGCTTTGGACTAAGTAAGTTCACTTTTGTTTTACTTTTTACCACCCTAATTATCTTCTCTATTGGTCTCTACTTTAGCAAAGATAAGATCAATCTATGTGTAGGAGGGCTCATGATCAGGGTAGAGTTGATGTCCTCGAGGTTAGGGGTGAAAATGGGACGGATATTTTCTGAGCATCCATCCACCCCAAAGCTCGCGGAAAAAATATGGGGGGACAATAGAATGCACCATACTATCTAAGTTCGAATTCAAATCCGCAAAAAAAAAAGATTTAGGATACGAGAGGACTTGTATATATTTATGAATTAGAGATAGAAATAAATATCCGTTCATGAATTCAACCCCACATGCCAGGTCAACGCTGCCACGTCAGTAAAATCGACCTCCAAAACCGTGTAGGGAGTTAAATGCACCAGTTTTAATAGTTCGGGTCGATATATCTGATATTGCAGTTTAAGGATACAACTCAGATTCAGTCGGTAGTTAAGGGAATCAAAGTGAACTTATTCCTTGTATGTGTGACCCAGGCGGAGATGTATACTCGTGGGCTGAAATTTAGCGTGGGCCTACACGTGCAGGCCCAACCAACCTAAGCCACCAAACCAAATCATCAATCAATGAAGCAAAACGGTGAGCAGTCTAAGCTCATTACTCCGTACTACTGAAACCTAATCGGATTCGCAGTAGTATTACGTGCTTTAGTCCGAAGCGGAGACACGAAAGTTTCTGAAAAAAGGAAAGGAAGTCGAACTACCAATCCGAGTCGGACATGGCCTCTGCAGGTGCGTGGCTATATAAGTAGAAACGTGCATTGTGTCCTCGGTTCAATTCATTCATCCATACACACACACCGTCGACGTGTCACACGCCATGGACATGGAGCTCTCCTCCTCCTCCTCCTCCTCCTCCTCTACCACCGTCGCTTCCTCACCTGCGTCGTCGTCGCCGCTCGGGAGGTGCGTCCTCCGCATCAGGCTCCCGCCGGCGTGGACGCCCGAGGAGGACGCCGTCCTGGAGCGCCTCGCCATGGAGCACGGCTCCCGCCACTGGCGCCTCGTGGCGGCACAGATGCCCGCCGCCGCTCGCCCGCGCAGTGCCGCGACAGGTGGAGGGACCACCTCGCCCGCGCGTCTTCCACCGCCCCTTCACCGCCGCCGACGACGCCGAGCTCGCCCGCCTCTGCCTGCGCCACGACGACGACGCTGGCGCCGCCGCCGGCCACCGACGATGGAAGGACGTCAGCAGGGCCGTCCACGGCCGCAGCTCGTGCGCCGTGAAGCGACGCTGGAGGGAGCTGCGCAGGAGCGACGCGTTCCTCGGCGCGCGTGTGGCGTCCGAGACGACGGCGACGCGGCCGCCAGCCAATGCCGCGATCACGGCGACGTGCTGATGAACTGTGGATGAGCGCGAGAGCTCACGTCGTCGCACATTTGATCGACCGACGATCTGCTCTTGAATTGGTCACTAGCTGTAGGCTGTATCTGGTAGTAGTCGTAGCACGTCTCGTTTTGTAACTGTTGGATTTGATATGTTTTGGTGCTCGATCGAAACTGATCGCTATGTAGTGTTGGTAGCCTCATTTTCCCATCCTTTTTCAAGAGAGTCATCTAGTCGTGTTGTTACCAAGTTAATGGCATATGTATGATCGTTGATCAAAAGATCTGCTTGAATGTTTATGTAAATTGATGAAGCTATATATATAACGATCTTGTCGTACTCTGAATGAATATTGTAAACGTATAATTTGGATTTTGGAACAAGACCAAAATTCAAAACACAAAAAGTTGTGTGGATGCTATACATAAACCACGGGTAAAACAGAATAATAAGGTGATGAGTGATGACTACAAAAACTCATGCCACATCCTCGATCAATCGTCGTATTCCCAGATATAACCATCGAGCAAGCATTCTCATGTTTTAGCAAAACTCCTAATAATTCTGCTATAGCATCGGTAACACTATTACAAATTCTAGGACAATTTTGGACTCTATTTATGTAAAAAAATCAGCAAAAAACAGATGAGAACAAGAGTCGTCTAACTGCTCTAAAGATTTCGTATTGACACCATTACTTTTCCCCCTTTCTTGATCCAACAACTGTACGGGAGAAATTTCACACATCTTATATTTTTATCTCGATATATAAGTATTTTTATGGATAAAAATTATAGTATCACAATATAAATATTTCAAGGACACTGACTCCAATGCATAGAAATACATAAATTTTTAGTTAATCAGATGTTTGAGAGAGAAATTTATCTATTATATACTAACTAAAGGTCCATTAAACTTTCTATAAATGCTCTCGAGTCGCCAAATAGCACTCTAATAAATAAGAGAAATCCGACCATTCATTTTCATTTAAATTGATAGACCCATTGTTTGATCGTTAGATCTATTTTGTAATAAAAACCACATCCGGAACCTCCCCTTTACAAACAAAGGACATACGTAATGTACGTAATTCTCTCCCGTTCCTTCTTCTATATGTTCCGTTTTGCCACTTCAAACATCGTACAACGCTTTTAAATTGCTATGCGATGCTATTAAATTAGAGAAAATACTATAAATTCTTTAAAAAGAACAAAGTATCCGACTATCGATTTCTACTTCAATTGACGAATACATTGTTTAGATTGTTAGTTTTTTAAAGTAGAAAGACCCAAACCTCTCTCCTTCTCTTGCCACCCCTATGCGGCATTCAAATCCATTAAACATCTTATAAATGCTTTAAGCTTCTATATGACATTCTTAAATTAGAGAAAAATCTTAGAAATTTTGAAAAAAAATCGAACCATAGGCTTTGTAAATCTATGGAAGAACTATTTTCAATTGGTTGACACATTATTTTCGGTCATTATTTTTTTTTGAAAAAAAAAAAGACGTGACAGGCCGACATAGGCGGTAGCCGTCCGATTTTAATTAGATCTGGTGGGCTGATTCTGCTAGCTGGATTTCAGGCTCTGGCGCTCTGCGCTTAAGGTATCCATAGTGGACTGTTTCTTAGTAATGACGAAGCCCATATATTTACAAAAGCTTTAAGATTCGGCCCATTTAGAAAACCAATATGAGATCGCGTGCGTGGAGACGATATCATGTTAGTTCCGACTCGATCAAGGCATACAGCTTTGTCGCCGGCTATAAATCCAGACGAGACCATGCATGTCTCCCGCTCCTCATCTCATCCCGTCGCAGCGCTCTCCTCCAACTCAGACTCAGAGAAATGGACGTGTCGCCTCAGCCGCCGCCCGCCATGGCCGACGTGAACTGCCGCTGCAGCCGCGTCGTCTACGTCGGCAACATCGCCTTCCACGCCTCCGAGGCCGAGCTCCGCGACGCCTGCGAGCTCATCGGCCCCGTCCGCTCCCTCCGCCTCGCCGCCGCCGACCCGGCCACCAGCAAGCGCAAGGGCTACGCCTTCGTCGAGTACGCCGACGACGAGACGGCACGCAGGCCCTCCGCAACCTCCACGGCCACCTCCTCCGCGGCCGCGAGCTCCGCGTCGGCCTCGCCGCCCGCCCCCAGCACCAGGCGCCGCCGGCGGGCGAAGCCGCGAGCCCGTCGGCATGGAGGACGCCGTCCACGCCGCGTCGCTCGTGGTGTCGGGGCGCCCGCTCGCGTCGGTGACGAGGTACCTGGCGGCGCGGTCGAGGCAGGAGGTGCGGGAGATGGTGGCCGCGCTGGAGGCCACCGAGCAGGTGAAGATTCCCGGGCTGGGCACCGCCATGGAGCAGGCGCAGCGGCTGCTGGAGATGTTCGCCGCCGACGAGGAGGAGGTGGCCAGGAAGAAGCTGAAGCGCGCGAGCGATGAAGAGCACGCGAAGCAGAGCAAGGTGGTCGGGGTTGATGGCGTCGTCAAGGCTTCTTCACGCATCGTCCCCTGCTTCTGATCTATTCTCGCTTCTGATCAATGTAACAAAAAAAAACAAAAAATCTGACAGTTTTAAGGTTGCAATTTTGTCAGAATTTTATCTTTTTTGTTATTCTCTATGTAGAATGAATTTGAAGATGAGACTTTGCACGTAGATGTAATACTATTGAAAGTACATGTATGAATTTTCCTAGAATTTTTTGTGATAATTTTTAGTTGGTGTACACGGTGTGTACACGCGAGAGCCTGTGTGCATAGGATACGCTCCCCAATTGTAAACCTCTGAATTTGTATAGATGCGCCAAGATATAATGCAGCTACGTTTTCTTGATCTCGTTGGCTCGTCGTAGCTACTTGTATCACCTATTGGGAAATTTGAATAGATGAACATTCTTGAATCAATGACCTATTTAGTTATTTATTCTTAGCAAACACCTTTCGCAAAAACCAATCGGTTCTCAAAACACGATCCATATCAGGAATAATGTGAATTTCCTTTTCTGTTGTGAGTCAGTGAGTGACAATTCTTTTGTATCTGTAATTACCACAGTTCAAATTATGTTACTATTTGCGTGTGCTCAGTAACTCAGCCAAATAAAACTTGACTGAACTGTCTCATCCATGGAGAAGTTTCTGAAACTTCGATCACTATCATCCAGAACCAGAAGAGACACGCTAGTTAACTGATGAGAAGTCTCACTCTTTTCTTAAAAGTTTTCACCAGGAGACAAAACTTACTAACATGACCAAGATTACCATTTGTGAACTCTTTTGCTTGCTAAAATTGACAAAACTCTTTTCTCAATCAGACTGCAAAATGGGAGACAAAACTGAGTAAATCGATCACCATTAGTGAACTCTTTTCTTGCTAAAATTGCCTATCAGAAGAAAGCACTTCAAGCATCAGCTCTGCAGGAAGCCAGCATCAGCAGTTTCATGTAAGCGGATGGATCATTCTGTCGTCGTGGCGGCGGCTGCGATGGTAAGATGCAACAAGCAGAAATTAGTTACTGCTAACTCAATGCACATTTGGATATGACTACTTAACAGCAAACAGGAACCAACAAACAAGCACAGAAGCTGTTGTTCAGGTCTAATATGCATGAGGTTTAAGCAGTATTAATTTGCCAGTCAGGTCAGAACCGACAAATGCACAGAACAATAGAACATTCTCTGAAAAACAAAAGAGCAGATATGAACACGGGGCGGTAATCTGCATCTAAGAATGATCTGGAACGATACAGAATGAAACCTGTAAACATGCTATACGTCCCCAGCATGCACACCAATTAGGAGGAAAATTCTGCGTATTTACAAGATTAGATGTGGGGCCAGAAAAGTGGTAAACAGAGTAATTGGCCGTATCAACAATCTCCTAGTTACAAATGTCTGTAAACGATTTGGATTTGACTAATTATCAGCAAACCGCAACTAATCAAGAGAGCACAGAAGCTGTTCAGGCTCAAGCAATCGCAAACAAATCAGTTCAGAACCAACAAATGCACAAAACAATCTCTGAAAAAAGGAAGAACGCAGAGCTCGTACCTGGAGTGCAGAAGCTCGTGTAGGGAAATACAACGTTGATTCCAATTCTCCTTGACACCACCCTGGCTGGTTCAGTTGATCCCAGCTCAACGACGTAGGGGCCATGGTACGTCCTGACGACAACCACACGAACGCCGCCGTCGGCGAAGCCGATCAACAAATTGTTCATCATGGAGATTGAACCCCGGGGGAGCAGCGTCTTGAGGTCCCTGACATCTTCGTTCTTTGATGTTGTTTATCAAGTTGTCCTGGCCGGTGATCAAGTCAAAAATCCTGGTTGTCCTCAATGCTCTCCCTGTGACAAACGGCCAGGGTTTCGCCTCTCTCAATGATGCCCTCATCTCCCTCTTGCAGAAGAAGGATGAGGCTGTGGAGGTCAAGGACTTCCACCCAATAAGCCTTATCCACAGTTTTGGCAAGCTTTTCTCTAAGATCATGGCATCATGCCTCTCATCCCATCTCGACAAGCTTGTTGCCGTGAACCAAAGTGCTTTCATCAAAGGTCGTTCTCTCCATGATAACTTCCGCTATGTCCAGCTTGCGGCTAGGGCTCTCGATGCCCGGGGCACGCCTCGTCTGCTCCTTAAAGTGGACATTGCGAAGGTCTTTAACATGGTCAGCTGGACGTTTCTGCTTGAAGTGCTTGGTCACCTTGGTTTTAGCCGTCGATGGTGCGATTGGATTTCCCTGATCCTCCGTTGCTCCTTCTTCAGGGTGCTGGTCAATAGGGTTCCCAGTCCCTGCTTCCTCCATCAGAGGGGCTTCGGTAGGGCGATCCCCTTTCTCCCATGCTCTTCCTCCTAGTCTTGAATGTACTCAATGCGATGATCCACAAGGCCTCCGACACGGGTGGTTTTCTCCCTCTCAATGACCGCACACTTGCGGCATCGTGCTTCTTTCTACACCGATGATCTGGTCCTCTTCCTCTCCCTTGTGAGACAAGATTTGGAGTTCATCCAGGACATTCTCTCCGTCTTTTGTTCGGCCTCCGAGTTACGCACCAACTTTTCCAAATGCTCGATTACTTCGATCCGCTGCACAGCAGAGGACTTGGAGTTGGTTCAGAGCACCTTCTCCTCTTCTATCTTTGAGTATCCTTGCACCTATCTTGGCATCCCGTTGTCGGTCCGCAAGCTCCTGAAAGCAGTCCTGCAATCTCTGGTAGACAAGGTCTCCCATCGTCTCCCTCCCTAGAAGGGCCGGCTCACTACTTTAGCTGGTTGTTCTGTGCTTGTCCAGTCCATACTCTCTTCTATTCCGGTCCATGTGTCCATGGTGATCGGGTTGACAACTGGGTCATCAAGGCCATTGATAAGAAACGCCGTGCCTTCTTGTGGATAGGTACGGACTCAGTTCAGGGGGGACGATGCCTCGTATCTTGGACAAATGTCTGTCGCCTGAAATCCGTTTGTGGCCTGGGCATAGTGGAGTTGAGGACGACAGGCTTCGCGCTGCGCCTGCGCTAGCTTTGGCTTCAGCGCATTGGCCACCCTTATTGGTGATCTCAAGGTCCCCCCCCTTTGGAGCGGAGCGTCTCTGACATGTTTGTGGCTTCCACCTTCCTCGGGCCGGGAGATGGTGCGTTCGCTCTCTTTTGGTCGGACCAGTGGATCCAGAGTGACGGTGCATTTGCTCTCTTTTAGTCGGACCAGTGGATCCAAAGTCATTCAATGGCCTCTCTGGCGCAGTGCTCCCGAGTGTCTGGGCAACGTTGGATGAACAACACGCGAAGCTGAGCAAGGTCGTCGGAGTTGACGGCGGCGTCAAGGCTTCACACATCGTCCCCTGCTTCTGATCATCTCGCTGATCAATGTGTTATAGTACTAGTTATTATCAAGTGTAACCGTGAACTTGTGAATTTGTAATCCATGCCAGATCTTGCTCTTGATTATGTGGAATTGTATCACAAATTGTGAAATTGTAATAATTGTGAATTTGCAATCGTTGCCAAGATATACACTACGTTCTTGCTCTTGATCTCTCGTAGCTGTATCACCTACTGTGTGAATTTGTGATAGACGAGTATCTATCTATCTATTGTATACTAAGAGTCCATTAAACTTCCTATAAACGCTCTCAGGCTGCCACGTGGCGCTTTATAAAAATAGAGAAATCCAAAAAATTCCGAGAAAAAAGCAAAACATCTAGCCCTTAATTTTCATTAAAGTTGGTGGACCCATTATATTCTACCGTTAGATTAATCTAAACAAATCCTTCCACCTCCACCTCTCTTCTCCCCGACCCCTTTTCCCCTGTACGTAACAAATCCATATACCTGTATATATTCGTACATGGGCTACGTACAGGACATATATCTCCTCTCTCTCCCTTCTCTACTTCCTAGAAATAGCGAGCAATTTAATGCAGTTTAATGTCTCAATTTAATTTGTAGTTAAACTACTCCCTCCATCACAAAAGTTACACCTATTACTTTTGTTACTAAGAACAAGAAAAAATTAAATCATCTTGGATATTACAAAATTAAGAAGTAAATGTAAGCATGCAACCAATAAGTACTTAGATGACTCCTTTGGTCCTAATAAAACATTTCTCTTCATTTAAGTATTGAATGCACAAAGACTATAAATAGAAATAACTTATTTGGAAAAACTCAAATGTGAAATATGTCTAACTTTTGCGGATGGAGTGAGTAATAATTTAGGTCTCCCTTCTCTCTACTTCCTAAGAATAGCAAACAATTTAATGCAGTTTAATGTCTCAATTTAATTTGTAGTTTAAACTGATCATTATTTCTAAAAAATTTAGAAGAAAACAAAACATCGGGCGACTCAATTTACACTTGAACCATGTGAATCTATTATTTTAATTAATTAGGATATATCTTCCTGAACCTAAAATAAATCCCTTCCCTCCTAATCTCCTGTCTATATTGTATGATTTTGGTCCGACAAACAATACTGATACAACTATATACGCCGGTCTCCATCCCATATAAGCATTTTTAGCTATAGTGACAAGTCAAACATTTTTACACTTTGACCATTAAATAACAAAAATTAAACAAAAAAGATCAATCATGTAAAATTGGATATTACCTAGATTGTATCACTAAACAAACTATATAATATGCACTGTGCGGTACTTTTTTATTTAAAATATCTTACTTTTTAATAGATATTGTTGGGTCAACGTAGCATCTCGAAGACCGCTGTCAGGGTCAAAATGCTTATTTTTGGCGAGCGAAGGAGGTATATCTATATTTATACGCGTATGCAGAGACTACTATTTGGCCCGGGAGACTACCTAATCACTGAAGAAAAGAGATCTGTAGTCGGCTCTATCAGCGTTATCAGTCCGCGCTGGCTTGTGTCGGCTGCTTGTCCGCTTGACTCTTTGTTTTAACTAGTATTTGCACTAGGATAATATCCTAGATGTATATCGTTACATCCATAATAACATATATTTTTAATTAAAAAAATATCATGTGGAATAATATTCTATTCTTTTTTTTCAATCTCAATCCAAATATTCTTAACAATTACTCTCTCCTTTTAAAATAATTTATAGCGGGCATTATATTCATTTTACAAACGGCTTCCATCAACCCTATTCGACTTTTTTAAAAGTACGTGTCGAAGGATCACTCCTGGCTTATTTTCAAAAAGGAAAATGAATATTTGTATATCGTTGCTATATTCTATGTACAGTTTGACTCAAAACTTTTTAAAAGAATATCTTCATTCCATCCATCTTGCTCTCTAAATTCCCTTAAGGACGTCAATTGTGAACACTAGAGCTTCGCTATCTGACATGTATGTATGGTACGGGGCATGCATATGGCAATAGAGGTGCCCAGTGAGAAGTCACCATGTCAATAGAGCTCAATTGCCCTACATATTAATTAATTTATTTATAATGTGTTTGATAGTGAATTAGATATTAAATATTGTGCTCTACATTGATCTGTAAGAGACACAACTATATCAGTATGAGACCCATGTTAATTTAAGCCATAAAAAACAAGAAAAGCGATTTGTGGCTACGGCTCGGTTTCATTCCGTTAGAGGGTGCATTGATTATATTTTTAATGGTTTTAAACCTATTAGTTTGCAAAAGGTATTTAAAATATATTATATACCAGATTCCATCAATTAGAAATGCAGTGGTATGAAAGTGGAGATGAACGCTTAATAGTATAACGATGTACTCCCTCCTCCCCTAAATGTTTAAAAACGCGGTTCGACTTTTTAAACATATTTGACCATTCGTCTTATTCAAAAATTTTGTGAAATATGTAAACAACTATATGTATACATAAAAGTATTATTTTCAACAATTAAATCAAATGATAGAAAAATAATTAATAATTACTTAAATTTTTTGAATAAGACGAATGGTCAAACATGTTTAAAAAAGTCAACGGCGTCAAACATTTAGGGATGGTGGGAGTATTAGGTTTACTTTTTGGTATGGATGAAATTCCATTTATAAAAATGCATTCAGGTTTCCATACCATAATGAAATATCTATATAAAAAACCATTCACTTGATATACTAAGTGATAATAATGTCTTCTATATTGAAACATAAATTACTTTTGACATGGTTATATGCCTATCGCCACTAATTATTCTTTTATAATTATAAGGTAGTAATATATAGTTCTTATAGTGAATTAGGTGACAAAAAAACTTTCTTTAGCTTTCTTTTTATAAACAATAAATAAGTTGCCCGCGCATCTGCGCGGGCTTCCTTCCTAGTTTAATTAAAACGTTTCTACAGGTTCACTGTGTTCAAGCCTTCTTCAGCCAATGACCTGTTTGTTCTTAGCGAACACCTTTTACAAATACCCGTCAGTTCTCAATATATGATCAGTATCAGGGACATTGTAAATTTCCTTTTCTTTTGCGAGCCAGTGAGTGTCAATTCTTTTATGTCTGTAATTTGCCCAGTTCAAAAACGGGGCTACCATTTGAATTTCTTTTGCTTTCGTATACTCAGTAATTCAGCCAAATAAAACTTGACAGAGCTATCATCTATGGAGAAGTATTAGAACGTGGAGGCAAAACTTTACTAGTGAAACATCCAGACAAGACATGCTAGTGAACAGGAGGCAAAACTTTACTAGCATGACCAAGACTACTAACTCTTTTCTCAGTCAGACTTCAAAATGGGAAACAAAACTGACTAAATCGATCACCATTAGTGAACTCTTTTTCTTGCTAAAATTGCCTATCAGAAGAAAGCACTTCAAGCGTCAGCTCTGCCGGAAGCCAGCAGCATCAGGTTCATGTAAGCGGATGGATCATTCTGTCCTCACGGCGGCGGCAATCTGCCTCTAAGAATGATCTGAAAACATGATGAAACTTGTAAATTACCCCAGCATTCACACCAACCAGGAGGGAATGTCCGAGTATTAATTTGCAAGATTAGATGTAGGACTTGTGCTTCATCAGCAAAGAGTATTAACAATCTCCTAGTAATCTATCTACCAAATGTTGGCAGACGAGACAATTGTGATGATAAGATGCAACAAATCAGTTAGTGCTAACTCAATGCACATTTGACTAATTAAACAGCAAATCGTAACTAATCAAGCAAGCACAGAAGCTGTCCAGGTTTAAAACTAATCGCAAACTAATCACTTCATTCAGAACCAACAATTGTAACAGAACATTCCCCGAAAAACAGATGAACACCGAAAGGGATGGCTAGCTGCTCGTACCTGGAGTGCAGAAGCTCAAGTAGGGAAATGCAGCGACGATTGCGCTCCTCCTCGACACCTTCTTGGGTGGTCGACTTGATCCCAGCTCAACGGTGAACACGCCATCGTGCGTCCTGACAACAATGACGCCGTCGGCGAAGCCAATCAACAAACTACTCATCCGGGAGAATGGATCGTGCACATCCACCGTGTACGGAAGCAGCTGCTCGAGGTCCCTGACATGTTCGAGGTGCTTCCATTGATTCGTGGCCTCCTCCTTGGACCACTGGTGGAGCGTCCTGGACTGCTTCAGGATGGCGGCGAACCCGAGCCCGCCGCCCTCCGACGTGACGAGGAGAGCGCCGCACAAATCATCGTGCTCAGGCCCGGCGAGCGGCGGCGGCGAGGGGATCACCGACAGCGTCATCGTGGCCATGTCGAACTCGACGATGCTGGTGTTGTTGTCGCAGAGGAAGTAGAGGCGCGCGTTCCCGACGAGGACGCTGGGCCTCCTCGCCTGGACGCGGGCGTTGGGGTGGTGATCGATGGAGGTCGGGTCGCTCCACGCGTAGGTCTCCGACGAGTAGACGGCGGCGTGCGTGGCTCCCCCGGCGGTGTCGGTGCCCACCAGCGCGACGCGGAAGGCGCGGCCGTGGCAGTCGTGGTGGCCGCAGCCGTCCACGGCGCAGAGCACCGCGGCGCTCCACTTGATGTTGTTCGCCCAGAGCTGCGGCGCGCACAGCGGGCGCTCCATGCATGCCGGTGATGGGGTCCAACACGAGGAGCTGCAGGGGTGGCTGGGTGATGAAGAGGGCGCGTCCGTGGCGGGAGTCGCACGGGATCAGCCAGCCGTCGCCGCCGCCGCCGCCGCGGTCGGGGATGATCGGGCGGAAGGAGGTGGTGCGGACGAAGCTGGAGAAGGGGCCAGTCAACGCCTTCTCCTCGCAGAAGAAGCCCAGGATCGGAGGCGCTCGGTGGAGGGCGTGGTAGCGGCTGAGGAAGACGCGGCCGCTGAGGAGGCGGCGCCACGGCTTGCAGACGGCGGAGACGCGGACGAGGACCGCGGGGTCGTCCGGCGGGATGCGGGAGAAGATCTCGGCGAGCACGTCGTCTCTCAGTTCCGGCGGCGGGCGGCTCTCCGTCTGCTGCGGCGGCGGATTCATGGCGCTCGCGCTGCTCGTGCTCGGCCTCGGCGTCGTGTTGGGTTTTGGCCGTTTGGGTGGAGGCGAGCGCGCGGTGGGGATGAAGACGAAGGCGAACGAGGCACAGAGTAGTTTTTATACTAGTTAGTTGGGTATGGGGCCCAGATGTCAGTGGAACATTTGAAGCTTGAACTTGTCGAATGCACATTTCGGTTATTGCAGGTGATTTTCAGATTCAGATGAAGTTATCTTGATTTGCTTAACCTTGTTCACCTTCACAATCCACATTGATTCTCCAAATTCTTGAACTGCGATACTTCAACAGTATACGTGTTACTACCTTTCAGTCCGATGTTGCACTTGCAAGAACAATTCCGCATTGGCAATTTGGCAGTTCAATCTTTACAGATTTTTTTACTTGGGTGCTTTGCCAATGTTTATAATTTATTTAAACGGTGGTGGTTCCTTTGTATGATTGCATCTTGAACGACAAGAGAAATACTCCATCCGTTTCAAAATAGACCAATTTCGTACAGAATATGACATACCTTATTATAGCCATACTTCAGATTCGTAGCAATATAATATATCACATCTCATACCAGAATAGTTTATTTTGGTATAGAGGGAATACATGAACGCGGAATGGATGAGGTGACCGATGACACAGAGAGAACGCTAATCTCTCCCAACATGTTCCTCCCAATTTGCTCGCCATCTCAAAAAATATCCTGTCTAAAGCTGCTTTTTCCTCCCGACACGTAATACATATAAAGAATTACCGTATGATTAATTAAATATTAGCTTATAAAACCTAAAAATAGATTAATATGAATTCTAAAATAACTTTTCTAATATAAATGCTATTTTTGAAAAAAAAACCACACCGTGTAACTGTTTAGTGAGCGTAGGTGTGAAAAACAAAAGACTAAAAATTGAGAGTGTCCATTTGAATGTTCAAACTAGGAATAAGTTCACTGGAGGTCATTCAATTTAACAGCAATATTTTTTAAGGTCCCTTAACCACAAAATCGGAAATGTGTACCCCTAAACTCACACAAACCGTACAAGGACCTATGGCAGTATATATGGGCGTGGTTTCGCTGACGTGACATCCTAGTCAGCAATCTGGGCCCACATGTAAATGAGATGAATAAAAATGTGGGTATGTGGTGGCAAGCGGCTGGAGCATGCAGGCGGAGCAGCGGCTGTCGCGCGGAGCGGGGGTGGCGGCGAGCGAGCACCGAGAGGTCACTGGCGGCAGAGGGGGGAGCGATGGTTGGCGAGCGCGGCAGTGGGAGGTAGGGAGCGGCTGGAACAGGCATGTGGAGCGACGGAGAGCGGAGCGAGGGCGGCGGCGGGTGAGCTCTCGCACAAGGATGCCGAGGTCGAGCGTCGATGTCGTCCGCGGTGCCGCCACCTCCGTCTGCGTCGGGACAGGGCGTAGGAGGTTGATGAAGATGGCTCGAGGAGGAGGGGACGCGACAGTGGTGAGGTGGTTTTCGGCGGAGAGCACCAGGGAGCCGGGCGGCCGCCAACTAGTCCGGAGGTCGGTGAGGAGGCGGCGATCGGCCATGGAGGCCGTGGAGGGGCCCGCGGCCCACTCGATGGATTAAGTGGGTGGTGGAGTCGGAGGGGACTCGGCATGGTTGGGAGCTCATCTGTAGGGGAGGGGGGCATCGATGAGGGAGCAAGCGGGCGAGCGCGAGACGGCCGGTGGAGCGGCGACAGGCGAGCTCGCGACCAGTGGAGCTAAGCAGCAACGTTAGGGAGCGAAGCGTTGGCGGTGGAGCGAGCGCACGGGCGCCAGAGTGGAACGGAGCGGCAACGGTGGCGGCGGGCTAGCTCGTGGTCGACGGAGTGGAGAGGGCGGCGGTCGCGCCATCTCGTGTGGCGTTGAGAAGATTGGAGAGGAGAAGAGAAGAGAGGAAAGAAAAAGGGAAAGAAAAAAAAGAAATAAGATATGTGGGCCCCATATTTTATTTAATATTTTTTCTGACTAGGATGCCACGTTATTGAAACCACTCATATATACTATCATATGACCTTAATTGCACGGTTTGTGTGGGTTTATGAGTATACATTTCTGGTTTGTGGTTAAGGGACTTTAAAAATTTCGTGGTTAAGTTGAGGGACCTCGGGTGAACTTATTCCTCCAAATAAAACGTTGCCTTTAGTTTGGCCCATCAAGTCGTCAAAACCCGTCGTAAGCCCAGTTTGGAGTAACGCCCACGTCACGCTCGCGGCTCACCGGCTCGCCGCCGCCGCCGCCGAACACAACGACACGACACACGAGCCCCCACTCCTTCTCCCTCCTCGACGACGTCCTCCCTCCGGCCAAGTGACACCGCAGCTCACCTCCCCTCACCTCACACCGAGGTCCACCATGTCAGCAGCGCGGCGGCTCGCACCCGCGCTCCGCCGCCGCCGCCGCCGCAGCTCTGTTCCTCCTCCTCCGCCGGCTCGCCGCCGCCGAGGCCCCGACCGCCGCGTCGCTCCTCGCCGAGCTCCTATCCGGACCCGGCCCCCTCCGCGTCCGCCCTCGCCTCCTCCGAGACACGCCCTCACTCTCCGCGCCGCTCTACTCCCTCCTCACCGCGCCATCCCACGAGCTCACCCGCGCCTCGCTCGCGCTCCTCCTCGCCCTCCCCGCCCGCCACCGCGTCCGCCGCCCTCCGCGCCGCTCCTGTCCGCGATCCTGTCCAAGCTCCTCGCGCGCTTCCCGTCGCCCGAGCCCGCCGCGCGGTTCCTCGCCGCCTCCCTCGCCGCTGGCGCCCCCGCGCCGGATGTCTTCGCCTTCAACTCCATCCTCGCGGCGCTCGCTCGCGCCCGCGACGTCCCCGGCATGGCGCGGATCTACGCCTCGATGCAGGGTTCCGCCTCCGTCCGGCCCGACGTCGTCACCTACGGCATTCTCGTCAACGGCCTCTGCAAGGCCGGCCGTGTTGGGGACGCGCTCAGGGTGCTCGATGGAATGTCTCGCCAGGATTCAGATATCCGGCCAGATGTCGTGACGTTGAACACCGTTGTAGATGGTCTGTGCAAGAGCGGCAGGGTCCAGGAGGCTGTCGCGTTCGTGGAGCAGCGGATGAGGAGCGTGCATGGGCGTCCTCCTAATACTGTCACTTACAACTGCTTGATTGATGCATTCTGCCGCGTGGGGAATATTTCAATGGCCTATGAGTTGGTAGAGAAGATGGAGAATGAGGGTGTGCCACAAAACATTGTCACCCTCAACACGATTGTTGGTGGCTTGTGCCGGGCTGGGAGAACCGGAGCTGCACTGGAGTTCTTCAGGGAGAAAAGAACTGTGTGGCCAGAAGCCAAGGGCAATGCAGTGACCTACAGCACTTTGGTTGGGGCTCTCCTCCACTCCAACAATATTGGCATGGCCATGGAATTGTTCCATGAGATGATGAGTGAAGGGCATTCACCAGATGCGATCATGTATTTCACTATGATATCAGGATTGACACAAGCAGGCCGACTGGAGGATGCTTGCTCTATGGCTTCATCGATGAAGGAGGCAGGCTTTAAGCTGGACGCAAAGGCATACAACATTTTGATTGCTGGATTTTGCAGGAAGAAGAGGTTGCATGAGGCTTATGAACTTCTTCAGGAAATGAAGGAGGTTGGTCTTCGGCCAGATGTGTGCACCTATAATACTTTGTTGTCTGGTTCATGCAAGGCAGGGGATTTCGCGGCTGTGGATGAATTATTGGGGAAGATGATCGATGATGGTTGCCAGCCTTCTGTTATAACTTTTGGTACACTTGTACATGGGTATTGCAAAGTTGGCAAAATTGATGAGGCATTGAGAATTTTAAGATCTATGGATGAATCTGGTATTCATCCCAACACTGTGATATATAATACTCTCATTGACTTCCTCTGCAAGAGAGGAGATGTTGATTTAGCCATTGAGCTGTTCGATGAGATGAAGGAGAAGCATGTGCCAGCAAATGTAACGACCTTTAATGCTCTATTGAAGGGGCTTCGTGATAAGAACATGCCAGAAAAGGCTTTCGAACTTATGGACCAGATGAGGGAAGAGAGGTGCTTTCCTGATTATGTGACCGTGGATGTTCTCATGGAATGGTTGCCTGTCATTGGTGAAACAGACCGATTAAAGCGTTTCATGCAGCAAAGGGAGCATACTGCATCCAAAAGGATAGTTTCTGACAGAACCTCAGCTTAGTAGGCATGGTGAAATGTTTCAATTGTCATGTGAATGGAGGGGATGCATGAATTTTGCTTAAAGCTATTCATACCAAGGTCTGATCTCCATTTCATATTTTAAGTAACTTCATATGTCGAGGCATTGTGATTATAACATTGAATGATGAAAAGTTACATACGCAGATCGTGAGTTGTTCAAAGTTGTTGAAATGTACCTTTTCACAATTTAACTGAACTAGATCAATTTAATGTGGCGGAGTGGCAGATGATGACTAAAGGGTGCAATTTTTCATGGAGGATAATTGATCTTGGAGCAATGCAGTTAATCAGCTAATTGATCTGCCTTGGGTATTGTGGTGAGTTGTCATAGAAACATATTCAATGAAGTGTATCAACCCTCACCTTTGAAGAAATTGTATGCCCAGAAAATGGGGCTTCTGAAATGTTTCATTATCCTAGAGTTTTCTTCATTGTTTGTACTAATTTTAATATCTGAATAGATTACATTTTGCTCTAGGCAGATTGTTTTAGCTTTCACTTTGCAACAGGTTTAGCAGAAACTTTCACTTTGCACAAGAGGACCCTTGACACCAGCCCAACCCTTTAGGCCTGAACAATCTCTCGATGCTGGCAGACCAGTCCACATTGCTTCGAAGTTTAGTTCATCCAGGAATCTTCTGTTTTGCATCTTGTGAGTTTGTGACTTAGTTCGCAGAGCGTTATAAGCCCACACACCCTTTCCTCTTGGATTAACTTGTCCCTTTTGTCAATCATCTGGTGCTGATCCTGAATCTACCTCACATAGAGCTACAAGGCAACAACTGCCAAGGCAAGCTCTGTGTGGCTGAGGATGGTGAGTGCTCAAGCTGGTTTTGGGAGACAGAGTGGCTAGGTGGAATTTTACATCTTCCAGCAAAGAACAATTTAGTTGAATCCTTGATTTGTGCATTAGGAGTCATAGAGAACAATTGTTTTTTATTATTTGAGGATTAAGGGTGTTAATATCTTGAATTTGGATTATGGTTATCTTGTTTGGGGAACCTAACCAATTTGTGGACAGAGACAAGACATTGTTTGCAATATGAAGATGTGCTCAGCCTGATATTATCCTTGCTTGACAATTTCATAGGGCCCTGTGACTTCCTGATCAATAAGTTGAATGCAGTGAAGAAAAGGGTACCACTCTGTTGTAAAAAATGGTTTCACAGTTACAACCCTATAAGGCGCGCTCCATTGCTCATCACCGAGGTAAGTTTGAATTTGTATCTACCTTTTCAGTTTAAATTTTATTGACAGAATGTGTATGCAAACAAGATTAATTTCTGTAGTTATACCATGATGATACCTACTTAGTTCATCATCTACAGGCAACTGGATGCTCTGAACACTGCTAAGATTCAAGTTCCAATAATGTTAGGTCTACTTTAAGACATCTGAAAGAGTGATTGCCGTACAATCATGAAACTGAAGGAGGCAATCAAGAAAAGATCTTCATTTTATTTAATCTCCGAAGGGTGACTTTTACAGTGCAGTGTTGTGTTTGTCTAAGTGGAGTATATATATATACTTCTGGTACAAGCAACACTTTGTAGGAGGTGAAGTACCGTAAACAAAGACTCACGTGGACATCTCAATTCTCAAATGAATTATTATCTAATGCCTTAACCTAGCAAATGTCAAAAGCATAACAGCCTTGTGCTCAATGTCAATTCATCGGCCAGAAAGGGCTGCTATCCTTGAAGGCTTGAAGCAACACTTGCATGCTGTGCACAGCACTGATTTTTAAGTGATTGAACACTGTATCTTATGTTCAGATGCATGCGGTGGAACTAAATTATTTTCTGTGTGGCAGCTGAAAACTGAGTGAACTTCAGTGAAGCAGTAACATTTCAACAAGAGAGGCTGGCGGTGGTATACTTTGATGTACACATTTTAAATTGATGACAGCCATGCACGACTTGCTTCCGCCCTGTCTTTCTGCCATTACTACAAAGTCACAAGTTACTAACTATCAGCTACCATACCTGTATGGAAGCCAATAACAAACCCTTTATGGAAGCCAATAACAACCAAACTGGCATGATTTTGGCAACCTGTTTCCCTACCCTTGTCGGTGCTGAAGCAATCTCATTGTCATTGAGGTGTGCATGTTTTATCTTTAGAATCATGAAATCCCAGAAGAGAAAAGAGAGTAAGCAGCATTAATTAATCCGCCGACTTTTTCTGTATTACCTGTTTTGCAGGGAGGTGAAAATTCGGAAATGGAAGCCGTCCATCCTGGAAATGAAGCTGGAATGAGACGGTCAACTGTAACAACGACACAGTCTCAACCAGGATATTTTTCCCTGTGCCGAGCTGCTTGATTGATACTGTTTAGTCCAGTATTTCTCTCTGTAGAAAATGCTTAAAATTGTTGCTCTTCCTGCGACCTGCTCTCCATCGCCAAGTCAAATTGTCCAGCCATGCAGCACTGGGAGCATTGAAATCCATGGCGGGCAGGCAGAGATCGAGTTGTACAAGTCACAATAATCTCTCCCCTTGTCTAACTAAAGTATAAACTCTGAAGTGGTCGTAGGTTTGCTTTATGGCTTCAACGTGTCACAAGGGGCTAATGGTAGGTCAAATATCATCCACGTACACAGTAATTGCAGTAATTTTCTCATGTATAATTATAGTTTTAAAACCAGTACTACTGATAATTAACTGGTACCTATATATGCATTGTCAGATATCGTGCTTCTATCAAACTCTAGCCAGTTTCAAACATAAACAACACAAAAGTTTTTGTCAACCAAGCTAGCTGGTGCGCAGTTTATTACACGTAAGAAACAGGGAAAATGGTGAACCTGGTAACCAACTTTAGAGTACTTTCTTGGAAATCAGCATGGGATTTTGACTTTGCATGAACACCAGGGCGCAAAAGAATTCCACCCAAAGGATAATCGTGCGTGCTGTTTGAATATGCAAATTGAGAAGTAGAGATCAGAATTCCAAGTTTTTGACCATTGTGAACGAATTACACTAGTACTAGACCAAAGTACACATGACCAAATTAAGTACGGACTAATTAAATCCCGTGGAATTTTCAAGTCAAACTAGACCCCAAATCTGCCTTGCCTCTCAAGTCGGACGCATTCACCTGGTCAGAACACATCTTCTTCCTCTTGCCAATTAATTCCTCTCCAAGAACCAAGTACTATACTTATATACTTCAAACAATAATGTTAGTCCAATATTAATTAATCGGTCATACATTCCGAGAAATTTATTTTTTATATCAGCCATCTTCTTGACTAAACCGGCTGTCTGCTCATCCATTCAACATGGAGCCCTGCACACCTTGCTGATCGATCGATTTGCTGGTCAAATTAAACGACGCGCATCCACGTTTGACGTCGCATCACAAGATCGATCGAGCCGGTTTTAATTTGTTTTGTTACCGATGGCCGCTAAAAATGAAACAAATCCGATCCGCCGTTGCGGGAATTAATCGAATTGAATTTCGCGCGCGTGCAAAAGTAATTTGGTGTGAGCAAGCTAGCGTTCGCGGATTCGCGCGCGCGGCGGCGACTTTTCCGCGTGAAAACGCGACGACGGAATTGAAGGTGAATTAGGGGGAGAAAGAAAATCTCAAAAACCAGGTCGCCGCACGCAACCCGCCATGCAACTTCGCTCGCGAAACAATGCCCCTCTCGCCTCTTCCTAGCTCCCTCTCGCATTATATATAGGCGTCTCGACCCGTTCCATCTCTCTAGCTTAATTAATCAGCTTAATTGCCATACACACACACACTTACTCAGCAACGCTGCATTGCTATCTGCAAGCAAGAACACACAGAGAAGAGAAGAGAGAGGAAGCTAATTAAGCTAAGCTAAGCTAAGCTAGCCATGGCGAGCACGAGGGTGATGATCGTCAGGAGGTGGGCGCCGGTGATCGCCGTGGCGGCGGCGCTGGTGGCGCTGTCGGTGCTCGGCACGGCGGCGGAGGCGGCGAGGCCGTTGGTCGACGGAGGAGTGGACGGCTGGG
>CM020181.1:20147429-20172127 GCA_009805545.1 Oryza longistaminata
GCAAGGCGGCCACTTAAATCCCTCCAGCGATGTATCATATTTTTGGGGTTTGTGAAAATAAAGCTATTTTTGCAGGTGAATTTCTTAAAAAGTCCGTCTAAAAAATTGATTTTCGCAGGCTGGGGCTAAATCTAAAGGTTCTTTAATTATTTTTGCAAATGGTTATAAGAGGGTTTTTTTTGTCCGCCTGAAAAAAAAAGCCAACGTTGGTAAAAAATTATTTTCTAGTAAAGGAGGAAGCACATGACTTTACCAAATTTAAATTCCTAATACGCACGAACATTATATACACATAATGTCACCGATTTCCGTCTTTTGAGCGGTGTTGAGAAGGGGAAAGAAGGACGCTATTCAATGGGTTTTGCATGCATATTTATGTGTATATATGCGCACGCATTTGTCGTGTACACCGAGTCGCCACCGAACCATGCATGCATGCACCCTCTCCACAGGCGGTTGTGTTGTTCTCTCTCTTTTTTTTTCCCTTTAATGCATCAGCACATTTCAACAGTGGAACGGTCTGTTGTGCTTTAAAATTCGTGCGCTTAACTTTTATTGAAGAAACCGAGAATGGACCAACTGCTTAAAAGTTGAGAAATTTGTCTGGCAGTCAAGTTTTCTCTCACTATTGGTTTTGATCCAACCATTCCACCACGATCTCCCTCTCTTATGTCCTACATTCTTAGACGAACATACCGTGCATGTAAAAACTAAAAGCCAACCGGAAATAACATATAGGTGCGAGTGATTTTCTACCCATGATTTGATCTAAGTGGATCTTAGTGTGAGTTGTACTTGGCAATGTGATTTGACCTTAAGTGAATTAAGGTTAGTAAGTGGGGATAACACGGGAACCATGGATATAGGGCAAGAGAAAAGAAGAAGAGAATTTGGTTAAAAAAAGGAGAAGGAACCAGAGAATGCTATGGACAATGGTTGTGAGGAGAGAGAGAAAAAGTGGTTTGGGAGAGAAGCAGTCATGGATGCCGTCGCACTCTAGAGGTGGGCCACTAGAAGGATGTTTGATTTGTGACATGTGTTTATGTGTATGGTCCAATTATTATCTTAAAAAAACAGCTACAGAACAAATATTATACATCTGTTGCTCTTATAGCTTGCACGTCTTACGATGATATCATCCTCTTCACACGATAACACGGAATACCCCACCTCTCCCACCAAATCATGCCCTGCACTATCAAATCCCATCCCTCTATATCTTTTTTCCCATTGCCAAGTTTTTCATCCTCTCCATCAACATTAATCTCCAAGTTTTCAATGTGTTTGCTCCATCCTAGAATATTTATTGTTGCTCTCACTTTTTTGTGCTTTGATCCATGATAGTATAGCAAGTTTAATAGTATAGCCAATTATTGGCTCCAAATCATCTATAGCTAATCTAGTAGCCATTCATACAATAGTTAACTATAAAATTATACTACACCATTAATTCTCGGTCCCACCTCGCATACACACATAACGTTTTGGAGTCCGTGTTGCAGCTGGCTACAAATCTGTAGCCGCTTTCTTCTCTCTCTTCTCTTTTTTCTCGATATGTGGTTATAGCTGGCTTATAGCCTGCTACTGTACCTGGAGTAATGGTTTCAGTCGATAACCAAGGTGGCACCTACATGGCCTAGGCGTTAGTCACGCTTGATCGTCCTTCCAACTAAATACTATGCTTCTTCGGGAGCCATACAATAATGCACAACCTCTTACCTACCATGCATGTTGCATTATCCCATTGCTTCTCCAATACCAATAAGGACTATTAACTTCCTTCGTCATCGTCAACATCATTCGTCCTCTTCAAATAAGGATATTTGATTCTAAAATACGGAATGATTCCTATATACCCCTATAAAACTCATGGGTCGGGATCCCTTATTTCCTAGCATTGTTCTTCCCCCTGGCTTCATGCCTACTATAGTTATCAAATTTGCTGTCGTTCCTTGCCACACCTCCAGTGCCTGGTATTTATTGGCTTGTCGCCTCTAGGGCTCACGTCCCTCCTTTAGCCCCCCTACTATATAGTCTACTAACGAAATTTTCGTGTTGTTGTCAATGTGTCATCAATTCAGAATTAACTGTGATTTTCCGCTCAAGTGTATATTAACGAAACCATAATTTTATATAGCTTCTTAAGGTAAATAACCACTACCTTATGTGGAAACCTAGAAACTACAACATGAGGTTCTATTTTTATTTTAAAATGCAACACGCACATAAGAAGTGGTATTATGCACTATTAGAAATTTTGAGAAATTAGCTTTTTTTTTGTGAGATTGAAACTGACGAACAATGAAGGAAAACAAATACTAGTCCTATTTTCATACCTTCTCTGCGCCAGTTAATTTTATATTCCCACAAATGAAATGGTAATTGGTCATGAATTATTGTGTATAGTTGTTTACATATCATATTCCATATGTATTTTTTAATAAATAATTAAAACTTTTATATATGTAGGTATTTCAAGGGTTATCATCCAAATAGTGTTTCCTGCCCGCGATACTACGGCTGTGTTCGGAGGAGAGGTGGCGAACCACTCCTCTTCGGCACGTAAAAAGAAGCACATATTAGCTATATACATGATTAATTAAGTATTAGTTTAAGAAAAACTTTAAAAATAGATATATGATTTTCAAAGCAACTTTCTCATAGAAATATTTATTAAAAAAAAATACACTATTATAATTTGGAAGGATAACGTGAGAAAAAGGAGGAGCAAGTTTGAAAAGTAATTAGAATCAATCTACATCCTACTTATTCCCCAGCCTCTGTCAAATACAATTAATATATATTGGTCACTCTATTAGCGGGCACACACGTACCGCCCAAGACTACCGATAATTATGTTTGGAAAGGCAAATTTAGTCAGATCAACGAATTTACAGCAACCAATTGGACCCATTCTTCTCAAGTCAGATCGACCAATGGCGGCTTTATATATAAAACTATTCGATCGTACCTCCCAAAAGGGAAGCCGGTCTCACACTTTCTGCCACATTCTTGTCAAAATAGGCACATAAATTAACTACTTCCTCTTGCCATTTGCATCCAAAAGAGAACCACTTAAAAAGTGAAACACTTGTAGCACTCCAACAAGGGAGCTAGCATGTAATATTATATATCTAATTGCGCACGCCTTCGGAAAATTAACAGACAGTATGTATGTAGTCCTAGTTAGTCAGTTAATTAAAAGTGCATACAATTAAGACAAATAATTAGCACGTGAAGTTAGTGCAGCTTAGAACATTCTATGTGTTGATCGATATGTAGCATCCTCGCAGGTGCTGGATCGATCTTTCTGGTTAATTCTATATATGCCTAGCTAAGTACCTGTAGCTCTCGTCAGAACACACGTAATTAAGCATGCATATGCATATAGCTAATATTGCACCAATTAATTGGTCAGAAACCTAAGCGTGAAACTGTGCCCTATATAATACATTCGCCCTGGTACCCCATACACCATCAAATCCACAGCAAGAATAAAGAGAATCAAAATCAAATCAAAGCCATTTATTCACTGACCGAATTAACGATCAATTAATTGATCGATGAGAAATACACAATCAGCTTGGTTGTAATTCGGAGTAGAATATACATTTTTTCCATGGCGATTGTTGTGATCAGAGGAGGCTAGCAGCTGTGGTGGCGGCGGTGCTGCTCATCGGCGTGGCGTTCTTGGCCGTCTTCCGGGCAGGCGCGCGCCGCTCGCGCGCGCGAGCCGGCCGGCTCGTCCGCCCGCGGCTGGTTCCAGCCTGCTACTCCGGCAAATGTACCTGCAGCGGCTGGCGGCGGGGCCCTCGTGCGGCACCAACAGCTCCAATGGCGGCTGCCCACACCGACCGTGATCTATCAAAGATTCAGAGATCCATAGAAAAACAAAGCCTGCGTACAAAAAAAATCATTATTATTAGCGATCGTGATCGGTGACGCTAGCTATCATCAAGCTTTTCATCAGGGAGGACAGATGATGGGTAATTAACGTAAGTGTAATTAGATGAGTAAGTGATGGATGCACTAGCATTGGATGTATGCATGCGCATCATTGCTCGCTCGGTCGTTATTGTTTTTTTAGTTTGATTCTTTGTATTGTGTTGATTCATTCGGTCACTGTATTTATGAGATCTTTGTAAGCAACATTTGCAGTTGCATTTTGAATATATAAAAAGTCGAAGTTTCTTTCGACTGTTTCTGTATGTATTTTTGGTAGAATATAATTTAATTATGTATTCAGTTGATTGTTGGTTATAGGAGTGTTAAGCAGATTGTATGAATAATATTAAATTTTCATTACTGACCTCTGTTTTAAATTAGGTTGTGAATTTTTCATTTATCTGCAATTTTGTACTTTGGAAATTTTTTAAGGAAGTATTGATTATAAGGTACAGATAAAACTACACTTAATTGGAACAAAACGAAATGCATAGAAAATTTTGGACGTTGGAATATGCCATAGCAAATTTTCCTTTAATTTGACGTATATACGGCACAAAAATAGTAGCGCACACCTACTAGTTACTCAATTTTTTTCTCAGTTATTTTTTCCCTTTAGGACATTACAATTTGAATGATATTTTCGATTTTCCTACATTTTCTTTTCTATAGGAATAGTCCAGGCATGCAACATGAATGCTCAATTTACTATGTTTTTGTCTATTCCTCTCTGTGTGTCTTTTTTTCTCAGCTAGAAGGTAGCCCGCGCGTTCGTGCGGTACGAATTGTAGATTGCGTTTTAAAAAACTTATATAGGCGAAATATCAACTCGCTGACACCTATCATGTTTCAAAAGTACAATTTTTTCATAAATTTTCTTCATCGATATTGCTTAGAATATTTTTTCAATATATTAGTTACCTTTTGAAATATATAATATTTAATACATCCATACAAAGAATTATCTACGAACTCTTTATTATCCATATAAGGTGTTTTGTTTTGTTTAATTGAATATTTACTAGCTTTTCTTTAACAAATCCTATTGAACTATTATTGTTAATAAATATGTTTTATTTGTATCATCAAGTTAGTCCTTCTTCTGGTTGGTTTAAATTGATGCGGGTTGTCACGTACTTAACAAAAGATATATCATAGACCTCGCTTCCTTGTGATATGCATGATGTATACTATCTTTTCTAAAAGAAAGTACCTAGTGAACATGAGTCCAAAAAATTAAATTTGGTAGTAACAAATATAACTTTTCAACCAATTATACACCGTTACCTTTGTGTGGCTTATATATACAATAATATGTGGAGAAACTCATAATACCACGCTATAGGATAGATAAAAGGTCACTAATATCTAAGTATCTAAAATTTGTTATGGCAATGGAACACACAGTGGTTGTTCTAATTTTAATGAAAAGTAAAAATCAATTATTTTACGAATTTATTATATTTTCTCCAAATATTTTAATTTAGTCTCTATTGATATTTTGTATTTCCTAATTTAATCTATCTGGGTGTTGCGTCACCATCTTTGGGCACATTGGGCCATGTGTCGGGTTGGAGGCCAATAGGGATAGAACATATATATATATTCAGTAGCCGCCATTAAGTTAGGGTTGGGTTTTGATTAGATTATTTCTACCATCGCAGTTTTTCCGCTAGATCGTTTTGTGAAACCCCAAATTCAAGTTCTTGATTAATCATTCATCTACAATTGAGTTGCTAGCTTTCTTGTTCTCGCTTGTGTTTTTTGATTCACATGCAGGGATTAGCCTTCTTGGTGAGGTCAATTGGGTTTCGGCACGTTGATAACCAGAGGAGACGTGGTGTTGCAATTGCTTGGTTCGGATCGTGTTGATCGGAAGCCGAATTATGTGTGTCAAGTTTTCGCTAAATCAATAGTTACCTTCACCTGATGGAAGATTAGGCAACCCGTTGCCATCACCTAGACCCAATGCTTGCACATGTTAGTTGATGTACATGACATACAACATAATGTAATTCGCTGTTTTTGTCAAGTTAACAAAGCTACATTGCGAGGCTGTAACATAATAGTTGTTATTTCTGCCATTGTACCTATATTTTGTTGCACGTCCACTTATGTAATGTAGTTCACTGCTTTTCCTAGGTTTGGTCAGTTTAGTTAAAGAGCAACTCTTAATAAACTTCAAATTATTTATATAATGTATGTGATTAACCTGTTTTCGTGCACACACAATCCTTTTAGAGAGAATCCCTTATATGCCACTCTAAATTAACCGGCTCCCTTATATGCCACTTCAAATTGGCTTCTCCCTTTTATGCCACCGGTTCAAATTTCTCCTCCCTTTTATGCCATTGCCGTCAGTCCACCGTCAGTTGACCGTTAGCTTCATTGTAAAAAGACGCATTTGCCCTTTAGAATTAGTATACAACCAATAATAGGTATTTTAGTACTAATATAGCTACTGGATACAACATATGAAAATTGATTTTTTTTCTGCATCACATGCAATTTTAGCCATTACCATCACAAATAAATTTTCAATGTAAGCATGAAACATGCAGTTTTCCAACAATATTTTTAATATAAAGAGCATTTTTCACTGGTTCTGACAAAATTTTGTTCACTCAAAAAGGATTTAAAATAAATTAGTTATGATTTTTTGAAGTTTACACATTTTTTAGTTGAGAGGGCATATTGGTCATTTACGAAAAAAACTAACCTTTGACTAGCAGTCAACTAACACTACAGTGGTGGGAGTGGCATAAAAAGGTGGACAACTTGAACTAGTGGCATATAAGGGAGAAGCCAATTTTGAGTGGCATACAAGGGAACTGGTCAAATTCTAGTGGCATATAAGGTATTCTCTCATACTTTTAACCAATCCAATAATACTTACATGTTTCCTCTTTTGAATTTGACATCACATGAATAACAAACTTCCAGTTATGTAAATCCTATGTTTTGAGGTTACCTTCTTAGGTTAAATCAATAGTAGCTAATTTGCATTTATTAGAATTTCTTTCACGTGTGCGGCGTGTTGCCACACGTTCTCTTCTACCAGTGGGTCGTGTCATGCTAGCTAGGTGTGAGGTGTCATCTAGCTATTGATGCATGACTAGTCTCAACTTAAAGTTTATACATGATATAAGCATGCTTCAATAATATTAACTAAGTGGGGCCCCTAGTCCATTTTACACCAAGTGGGGACAAAAGCCCCCTTCCCCACCACAAGTTAGTTTGCATGCGGGCCTCTTAAGAAGCCATATAGGAAAATGGAGGTCAACTTTTGCAGGTGCAACCAGTTACAGTCCTTCTAGAAAAGGGGTCATCGTACATGAAAATCATTTATGTAGTAGTGATTATGATGCCGAGTGCATGGATATGATGTTTTGATTTGTCGTGGATACATGCTTAAGCAGCTCGTACTCTACATATATTTTCATCGCTATTTGGTTCTGCTACTATGATTTGCTGATAGTTTATTTGGGTGACATATATATCATAAGTTGTTAGCTACTCCCTTCGTCCCATAATATAAGGGATTTTTAGTTTTTGCTTACAATGTTTGACCACTTGTCTTATTCAAAAAAAATTGTGCTTAAAGTAATTTAGATAATAAAGTAAGTCACAAAGAAAATAAATAATAATTCTAAAATTTTTTTGAATAAGACGAGTGGTCAAACATTACAAGGAAAACTGAAAATCATTTATATTATGGGACGGAGGGAGTATTAGTTTGCTAGTGCTGCCCAAAGTCCGTAGCCAGTTGAACCTCCTGTGAGATAGAAACTAAGAAATTAAATTGAAAAAATATCTTAACTACCAAAAAGAATGAATTCATCCTTTCATATACGTACGTGCTTGATAACCGGTGTGGTGGAAAGGTGGGCCAGTGGGAGGGAGAAGAGATTTTCTTTTTCTGTTAAGATAAATATAATAGCTAAAAATAGTGGGTCAATCGGTCCATTAGTTTAGAAGCCTTTGTACAAAGTTTAATTTATTTTTTTATATATAATAGATAGATGCGGTTGAAAAAAAAACATTTCCAATAATGGTGGCGTACTATTTTCAATGAGGGAATAAATAATGGCATCAACTCTAAGGAATGTGATGAGCAGCAACCAGACAGGTCAAAGCTAAACAAATAGACACTATAATAAACAAACAGTGTGATTATGGTAAGCGAAAGTAGAAAGTTTTTATTCCTTGAAAGTTGCAATTCTGTTTCATTCATGCCATTATATATATATTCCAAAAATAGCGTGCTAGTGGTACGTGTCTAACATTATTACCTAGTCAATGCTATTGATTAAAAAATACGGAAGGTTCAAGAACAAAATTCTTAACCAGTTGGAAAAACATTAAACTATAGATAGAAAACTAAAAAAAAATATACAACTTTGAATAGAGCATACTCATATTTTACTCACTTTAGTCATAAATATTTTGATACTTGAAACAACAAAAAATAATCAAAATGCCTAGTTTTTTTAAAAATAATTATATGTCTATAGATTTATCTTATACTCTCTCATGTTTTTAATAGATAACACCGTTGTCTTTTAGACTATATCTGTGTGTGTGTGTTTACCATTAGAAGTACTTCAAGCGTGAGTTACGCGTTGGCATATTTGCACGGAATTTTGAGTAAAATAAATAGCCAACATATGTTCAAAAGTCAACGACACTATCTATTAAAAGTCGGAGAAAGTAGTACCTCCGTCCCAAAATATTGTTACCTATGATAAGACCTATTTTGAGATGAAGTTGTTTATTAGGTTTATAAACTTATTTCAATGTAAAATTAATTGTCAAAGTTTAAAAGTTTAACTAAATATTGTCCTAAATATCAAATATTGAGCAAAGGGAGTAACTCGGAGAAGACTTGAATTTAACTAACAATAGGATATCAATTATACGATACGAAAGTATAAGCATAAGTATTTTTGAATATGAATATAATAACATCAATATTCTGTAAAAAATATATCATAATAGAACAATTATTGGTTAAATCTTTTTCGTACAAAATAAAATACGTCTTATATTTTTAGACAAAGGGAGTACTCCCTCCATCCTAAATTACAAGGCGCCCCCTTTTTAAGGAAATTTAAACTTGGTATTTTTTGACTAATATTCATACTAACTATATCTATACTAAGTATTATGCACGTTATATCACTAGATTTAAATTTTGAAGTACTATATGTGATGCTAATTTTATATTTGTTGGGATTATATATAAAACAAAATAAAATATTGGTCAAAGTATATTATTGAAGACCGTGTAAAAAATATATATCTTATAATTTAGGACAGAGGGAGTATTTACTATTATTTCTTTGATTATACTGTTTCAGTATTTCCTCGAATTTTCTGGCATATCAAACAAAATGCTGACTGAATGGCGATGACTGAATGAAGAGTAGTGTTGTCTCTGGATGTGAAGGCCAACACTGAAAAACGAAAAATTCTGTTCAAATGGTTAACCACTCACATAGACCCACGTATATGTGGTACCACTGTACTACTAGACCATCGCAAAGTTGGTCTCGATCTTCCCCATTTGGTTTATCAATCAATAAATCATCACTAATATCTAATAATTACTTCCTCCGTTTCATATTATAAAACTTTCTAGCATTACACACATTTATATATATGTTAATAACTCTAAATATATATGTGTGCATAGACTCATTAATATCTATATGAATGTGAACAATGCTAGAAATTCTTATAACCATTTCTTATAACCTGAAACGGAGGTAGTAGCTACGTATAACTGTCATGAACACCTCTAATAAAGCATGAACACGTACCCCTCTAATTAAAACCTGGGAGATATATGTGTTCCAAAAGAGAGGTCTAAACCACATAAAGTCATGAGCATGTTTGGCTAGACTTTAAAGCAAGTCAATTACGAGCGGAGACCGGAGAAAATCTTTACATGTACGGCAGATCGAGAATAATCCACAGAGAAGAGACCAAATTCTAAACTCCAACGTGAATGTGCTCATGCTAATATATGGGTGCAGTATATTTAGTCTCTGACCAGAAATTCATCCATATTCTTGTTGTACATCCTGTTGAATTTGAAGTCAAAGAAAACCTAATATTAAGAGATGCATGCATGCCCTGGTTAATTAGTTGCTGCCTACGTAACATATGCAAACATGCGTGTCCACTTCCAAAAAGTTTCCTGCTTCTACTTTTTATATATTATCTGGATAACTTAATTAACTCACTTCTTTTAGCGAACGATTGGCCTATAACGTATGAATATTTGTCTCCCTAGATTTGCTGTTGGGACACCAACAGTTGCATGCAATTCACTGGGTATGTATGGTCTTTAATTAATTTGGGAAACTAGTTTAAGCCTCGAAATCATACTTGTCCACATTACAATCTGAAGGAGGATATGTATGTGTACTACTGGTCCACATATACAAGATATGCACGTTTCTCGTAGATATTAATTCATTTCGAGTAATGTAATTAAATGGGGGTTGGTCCTCGCTTAAAATAATAATAATATTTCGCTACGGCAAGGAACTAGCTAACATTTTTAAGTGTTAAGTAGCGATTCTTTCGTTTTAAATTATTTATCGTTATAGCTTTATCCTATATTAAACGCTTTTATCTCCGACCATCATTTTTTATAAATTCATGAAATTATATTTTATATAAATATTTCTTATATTGAATCTGAAAATATAATTTTTATGATGAATTAAAATATAAATCTTATGATCTTAAGATAGTTGGTATTTTAAAAATATAAGGTCAAAGGTACTTATAAATATTTAACTTAGATAAAACTAGAATGACACCATATTTTCAAATGGCGAGGGAGTACGTCTGAGAATAAGAAACTTCTCTAGTATCTAATGAATATTTGTCTCAAAATAAGTTTATTTTTATCCTCTACCATACCCTCGATCGATCCACAAATCGAGAGTTTTATTCTTCAATATATCTTACCTACACATTTGCCAATACTAGCTACTAATTTCTTATCAATGAGAGGTATTTTGGATTTTCCTTCTATACTAATTTATTCCTTCAATATAACTGAACTTATTTTTGGATGAATGGAGTAGCTAATTTAAGTTGAGGATAGACGAGCTAGCTGATTCGACCATAGTATATCTCTGAAGTTAAGTATTACTCCCTCCATTCCAAACTGATCTACATATTTCATAGGTACACTAAGACCAATAAAAGCTAATAAATCTCTCATACTATATTTATTCTAGCAACAGACTTGATGCATGCACCATCCCCACTATTTTCTAGCCAATAGCAAATCAAGATATTGCATGTGGGTTATAAATACCTGTGTGCATGGATGCATACATCAATATCCATTTACTCCAATGCACAAATAACGAATAGTCTTAATAAATAAACACAAATATGTAGATCATTTAGGAATAACCTAAAAAAACTATATGTAGATCAATTTGGAATGGATGGAGTATGTCTGAAACTACCATTAGTTTCACCGAATCAAGTAGCAGCTGCAGGCGGCAGGAAGCTAGCAATGCAGCATCCGCGTAGCTGCCTAGCTTAACTAGCTCATTAACATCCATGCGTGCATGCTGAATTCCGAATTCCCGTCAAATTCTCAGACTTGCGGCCCCGGTCCACACGTAACATGCATAAGCATGACGATCGATCGATCACTATGCAAGCTCGCATTCAAGAAGCATCAGCAGCAGCTACCTAAGCTTAAATTAATTAGCCATATACCCAACCCAAATCCCATTCCCTATATATATAACCGTGTCTATAGCACTTGAAATCACATCAAATCGATCGATCTCATCTCACTGCCAAAGTTGAGCTCTCTGCATATTCAGCAGCAGCATCAGAACTCAGAAGCTTATAGCTAATCTGCTCACTGTTCACTCTCTTCTGAATTCTGAGCTGGACACATCATGGTGATGATGAGGCAGCCAAGGATTGTCGTGCTGGTGATCTTGGCGGCGATCATGGCGTTCCTCGTCGCGTCGAGCTCGGCTCGGCCGCTGGGCGGCGGCGGCGGCGTCGGCGTCGTCTCCGGCGAGTCGATCCTGCAGCTTCTCCGGCGAGTATACCTGCAGCAGTTGGGGTCAGGGGCATCGTGCGGGACGAACAGCTCCAACGGCGGCTGCCCGCCTCCATCGGGGAGTTAATTGAAGTGGGGCCACCTGTCATTAGCATAGATGGCTAGTATATAAGGATATGGTGGTTTATGTACTCAATTAACCACTTGATTATTAGTAGTTGGATTAATTTTTTTATTCATATTGGTTTATGATTTATTAATATATCCATGTTGATTTAATTTCCCCATGAATAGGGGTGGCAAATTGTAAGGAATGACGACAGAGGTTTAAATAAATGGAAGCCATGTACTATACAATTGTTTTATCGATCATAGATGTTAGCAAACAGTAGTTTATTGTTAGGGTTTATGGAAGATGGGATTTTAAAATGCATAAGGTTTTTAATTATGGGATTTCAGAATTTGCCACCGATCGATGCACAGTGACTTTGACCCGGCCAATTAACCACAGTGGTTCTATAGAAAAACAAAAAACCTCCATTCTTGAAAATGACACAACGGATGAGAAAGTGGTGGGATGGCATGAGCAGACCTGCGACGAAATCACCATAAGTCTTTCTGCAAATTAAGTACCGAGACTAGCTTAAGTTTTTATGGATAAGAAAATTTATTTCGGTCTTTGCTTTAGAAATTCTAACCAATTATTACAAAAGTTACTTGATGAACTTCTGCAAATTATAAAATCAAAACTTGATTAAAAATAAGAAAGCTACTACGGAGGGGCGAAGGAGGCTAGATTAGCCGAAAAATGGTTATAGGTTTAAGGACACAAGTTAACCTTACTTTTTCAGGGTAAGAAAGGATAGAAAAAATGTCTCAAGCCGAGATTTGAGAATCAAGCGTTGCAGCGTTGAAGTATGAGCCCTGTGGACTAGCCATTGCTTCTCCACGAGGCTCATGCCAGGCTAAATACCACCTTAAAGACATATATACATACATGGTTAGTGAAAATCTGCATAAGTATTGTATGTAGTCCTTGTTCTTTTCTTAAACCGAAAACATAATCTCTAAAATCAGCGGTCCATCATTGTGTTGATCGAATTTCACACACATCACCATGAACGATTGAAGTCAAACCAAAGAGAAAAATAAGGTTGGAGGGTAACTGAGCTATAAATCTGCCATTCATCTATATCTTCCCACCGTTTATAGCCATCAAAGCTGATCCGACGTCAAGGACGCACCCACCAAACCTCCACTATGATGTCTCCAAGAAGGTCAAGACATTGTAGATGTCGCCACCGCTCTTCCGGACATTCGGAACTAGGTTTTCCCCTAGAGAGTCCACTATGAAGTACCAAGGTGAGGAAGGAGGTGTTAGCGACATCGCTTCCAGGAAGGTGCATGGCATGCATCCACAGCCATCCCGATGCTGATGCTGGTGTTCCCAGTGTTGATGGCCCTAGATCTGTGATGACCTTGATCTCCTTGGTGTCAAGTAGCATCAACGGCTTTCCCAAGCACAATGACGACGGTGGGAGGCGGCTAGCGATGAGGTGCTCAAACCTCTACGGTGTAGATCCAGTCATCCAGATGGTACAACAACGGAGGAGACACCACCACCCCTATCTCCACACTGTCTCCAACACACACCAACCGATCACCTCGCCTTATCGAGTAGATCGGTGTTGGAGACATGTCGGCTTCCCGCGCCTCCATATCGCCTGTGTTAGATTAGGGTCACCCTTGGTCAACCCCGCCACCACGCTCCTTGCTCACCGCGTGGCTTGCTCCAGCGGTGAAAAGGCGCGAAGAGGGAGACGGATGGGGGCAGAGGACGGTGTAATGGAGGGAGTAGTCTGTAATGCACAACTTAATTTCCGGGTAAAATATACATGGACCTTTTCATTTGCAAAACTGGACTATCAATCTATACGTTGATTCTTATAATGTTAGTATCCAGGAAGCAATGTAATTTGACCGGTTCACACTAAAATATACATTTGCCTTCCAATGCATTTAAAAACTGCAAAAATACGCTTTAATTAGTTTGTCTATTTTATATCTCCACCATCAAACAAAAAGTTAGTTAAAATTTAAAATATGTTTCGGTAAATTTAGTTACTTCATTTTTTTTCAATAACAAATTATAATACTTGATTAACAATGTGGTGTGGTTTACTATATACATGGGCGGATATAGAGCATAGTTCTGGTATGCCGTGTGCGGTGGTACATCCATAAAAACCAACCCAAGGTCCAGGTACGGTCAAAAAGAGAGAAAAACTACCCTGAAGATATAAAGAGAAGAAATGACCACGCTATTAATATACCAATCATGCATGTTTAATCAATTCTTGTACTGTATATTGACATGTTATATTTACTATACATTATAAAAATACGAATTGAATTATCATCGATCTGCATATAAAATTCTAGACACGTTGCTGACTATATATATAACGCACATATTTTAGTCAATGGCCAATGGCTAGGCACGCATGTGGGTATATATATGAAGCAAGCCGTTAGTTTAAAGTTCTAGATTTTAGCTGGCATAACTCCTATTATTCTCATTTTATTTTTATAGGGTTACACTAAATTTAATTCTCTTTTTACATCTAGGCCAGCAAAGCACAATATATAGTTGTTTGTTTTCACTCAATATTGTCCTTCACAAATAAGGCAATAAGAGAGAAAAATAGATGTTGGATGAATAGCCAAAGGATAATTTTTCTTTTTAAAAAAGTGACAAGACATAAGAGAATGCATACCACTAATCAGCTCTAACTGAAGGGCCTGTTCACTTTGATGCTATTTTCAACCTTACTAAATTTTGGTAAAGTTACTAAAAAAATAGCTACATTTAGGGCCTGTTCACTTTGATGCCATTTTCAACCTTACCAAATTTTGATAAAATTGCCAAAAATATGGCTACATTTAATTTGCTGCTAAATTTTGGTAACTATATAAGAAATCCTGCCAAAATTTTGGTAAGTTGCCAAAATTTTGGCAACCAAATCTTGGTAAGGTTTTTTTTGGCATCAAAGTGAACAGGCCTTTAATTTGCTACCAAATTTTAGTAACTATATAAGAAATCCTGCCAAAATTTTGGAATTTTGGTAACTTGCCAAAATTTTGGCAATGCCAAATTTTGATAAGATTTTTTTTTGGTATTAAAGTAAACAGGGCCGAAGTCATGATGAGCCTGCCAACAAACACGGCCCGGACATATATAGACTTGTAACAAACTTTTGGATGGTCAAAGTCCATGCAAGTGGCCGGCAACGAATGTAGCGTGCAAAATGTAGGACAGACGTGTAGTCATCCTACTACTTTCGATTGATTAGGAGAAATAAATTATTGAGAAGTCCAAATTAAGATCAACACTACTAAAAGTAGGAAATTAAAGTCAACTAGTCAAAATAGGCATGGTCGCACCTAGTTTCCCGTCCAACCTGGCAAAGAGGCATCACGAGCAAATAAATCCAGTTGATCACCACTTTTTTGAAGTTTAATTTCAAATCGTATTCCACTACCCATCAATCATCAATTCCAATTAATAACCGTTAATTTACGTTTGATCACAACTAAAATCTACTTCTCCCTCGGTTCCATATTACAAGACTTTAATCAAAGATAAACTATTTTAAATTCGATTAATTTTGTAGAAAAAAGTAGTAACATTTTCAACCCAAGATAATATTTTATGAAAATATATTCAATTATCGATTTAATTAAACTAATTTGTTGTTGCAAATATTGCTATATTTATCTACAAACTTAAAGTAACGAAACGACTTGTAATCATAAACGGAGGGAGCAGTACATATTCTCAAGATGGTGTAAAATAAGTATATTTTAATCTTGAGGAATATTCCGTCATCTACTTTTTTTTCTTCTAAATTTAATACAAATAACTAAAAAAATCTGAAAAAATCGATAATATGAAGTATAGTGACATACTCTAAGAAAATCAGGGATTATCTCGAGGATCAAAGCAGTTTCCCGTGGTAAAAACTAAAAAAGACCACTATGAAGTATACGACGCACAATACATTCTGCAGCCGCAAGTACGTAACTTAGGCAAGATCTATCAATCGATCGATTCTTGTAACGACTGAATTGCATTACGATTTGTCGTCGCCGGCGTTGAAATTAGAGACCCTGAAAACCGTGTGGACGAACACGAATTGAATATATGTACGATCGATCGACGACGACGGATTTGCAACAAACCTATCAAAACTCAGGAAACTACTCTAAACTATCGAGGGAATATCCGCTCGTTGTTTGCATATCATTCAAATAGTTATCAAAAAATTTTAAAAAATTCGACAAGATATATTAATACGTGCTAGATCAAGTCACAAACATGCAAGGTAAAATTTATCTTCTACATGTCGTAATAAAAAAAATAAATTTGACTTTGAATATACGTTTTTTTAGATAATACTCCATCCATCTACTTTTGATAGACATATTTCCAAATCTGAAAATTTTATTTTTGATAGGCATATTTCAATCCAACAACCTATCCTCTTAATGACTTTCTCGGATTTAATGCGTGACTCTCTATTCTTCCACACAAAATTGGCTACATTGGCATCGAGAAATGTAAATATTAATGAATCGCTTGTTTACGAGGAATATAGCATGTTTAAATGGATGATAGGTACAATTACTTATCATTGGTCTGTGTGCCAAGATAAAATATGACAATCAAAAGTAGATGGAGGGAGTAACTCTGAATATACGTTAACTAGCTGTAGTTTACTTAGTTTTTTTAACAACTTGTAGAAGTTAAATTTAAATTTGCATTTTTTGTAAAGTGATATATCACATGTTAATACATCTTTTTAATTATTTTTAATTTTTTTTATAACCACTTGAATGATATGCAAATAAATATGGGACATGCAAATAAAACCTAGTCTCTCGAAACTCAAACATTCCGACCAGCAAACTGAGCTGAATTTCGCCCGGTCGCACACGTTAGAGCGGCTGGCCGGCCGCAGCAGCTTATAGCATGCATTCAACAGATCGATCAACGCATGCATGCGTGCATTTGCTTGGAGCTTTCGCCAAAAACCAAAGCTCAAGTCCACGCCATGCATGCGAAAATGCAATTTATATGCAACTCCAAATAGTCTAGTTACGTTGCTAGCTATATGCTCACCTATATATACGCATGTATGCCCCAAACCTAAAGTATATACATACAACACATCCATCTCTGCATCTACATTGTCCATTTGATCGATATTATTCTTGCTTAGAACATCTCATAATCTCATCCATGGCGAGATCGGCGGCGGCGGCGATGCTCATGCTGTCGTTGCTGTTGCTGGGTTCAAGCTGGTGGCCGCCGGTTTGCCGCCGCGGCGAGGCCGCTGCTGCAGGGTGACGGCCGCGAGGTGGTGGCGGTGGCGCCGCCGCCGGCGGCGGCGGCGTCGGGGTCCTCGTGCTGCGTCGTCGTCACCGTCGCTGCGGCACTGGCTGCCGGTGCTGGAGATGAAGCAGGGCGCGTCGTGTCAAACGAATGATCCCAACAACGTTAACTGCCCACCCAAGCCGCCAAAGTAATCAATTCAAGAGGGAGATCGATAGCAAGACGTGCACAGTTAATTAATAATTCTACCGCTGTGCTGCACTGGAATAATATGCTGGAGAAAAATTCATTTCGTTTTTTTAAATCAAGATGGAGCAAATTTCTTTTTTTTAGTGTACTGTGTCCTTTTATTTTGTTGATGTTAATTCATTTCTTATAAATACTACCATCTCTGTTTTTGTTTTCTATTTGGCGTTGGTTTGTTTGTTCAAAATTAATAAATTTGGAGGGAGCAGATGCAAGTAATTGTTTGGTTTGCAATATTATAAGAAGTTTTTTATGATTGGTGGTTGTAAATCGTTGGCACATCTGATACGACGACTGATATATTGTACTCTGACAAGAAGTCCTTACGGTTTGCTGTTAGTAAAAGGTTCTACAAGAACAGGGGATTAATTATCTGTTTAATTAAGAACTGCTCGGGTTCACGACTTCATGCAAGAAAAGGAAAAATCCAAAGAAAATGTGAAAAAAAAATCTGACACGTGTACAGACCTGTTGTATCCAGATCACTTTCATGCAGAATTTGTTCCAAGAAACGCAGATGTTGTTTAAAATCCAAATTTGTGTGCGAGCCGTTTGCAAAGCCCAGAATATAATACGGAGTAGGACTTCAAAATTTTGAAGTTGGAATATATCTTGTGTCAAAACCAAATCCACAGAAATTAATTAATTGATGCATTCATTTAAGCTTTGTACTGCTAGGAAAATGTACTCTTTCTCTTTCTCAGTGACAGAGCTAGAAAACTTTTACGTATATATTGGGAGCTTATATATTTTTCACAATTTACATACTTCCTCTTCCGTTTCATATTATAAGTGGCTTTAACTATTTTTGCTAGTCAAAAAGTTTAGCTAAATTTAGAAAAATATATAGCAATATTTTCGACACAAAACAAACATGTTATCAAAATAAATTCAATATTAGTAACGCTGTTCAATTTTTCTATATATTTGATAAGTTTGACTAGAAAAAGTCAAAGCGACATAATATGAAACGAAGGGAGTAATATTTTTTAAAATTATAATGGGATTATGGGGCTAGGCATAGGGCTTCAGCTCTAGCCACCCTAATGCCTGTTACAGCCTCCTACTACTACATTCTGTAGTAGTGTTGGCAGTACGGGCTTCATATCCCTCACAACCTCATATTCCTCAATGTTTCATTATTTCCCAACAACCTCTTGCCGTATATATACCGGCCAGTCACCATCACACAGGGATAAAAACCGACCAGAACTACTCAGGTGGTGTTTGGTTGGAGGGACTAAAGTGGGGCTAAACTTTAGTCCCTCTCACAAAAATATAAGTCTCTATAGGAGGGACTTATGTTTTTGTGAGAAGTCCCTCCACTCCCAAACACCCCCTCAGATTTCGTGTTTATTTTGGTCATTTGTTTTGGCTGGCTTGAGGTGACAAATCGCTGGGTAGGTAAATTAATTGGTCAAATTAAAAAAAAAAACTGAATTTTGATTTGTTGGGTAAAATTTATCCAAACTTCACTGGTTTTGAACAGTTTCAATGAAGAAGACAAAATGGCTTAATTAGTGTAAAATCAAAGTGTTTTTATTATTATTATGTGATGAACAATTGGCATCTGAGATTATTGGTTTTGATATTTGGAATTTATTTGCGAAGTGGTTTTGAAAATGATTGGATTTTACAGGTGATCTACAGGAACTGCTGGATATGTGGTCCGGTCAGACCGGGCATGTGCTGCCGGTCAGACCGGCTTGTATTGTGCGGTCAGACCGGCGCAGCCCACGGTCTGACTGGCCGACGCTGTGTCGGTTTCGGTTTCGAGTTGTTTATTTGGATATCCATGATTGTTTCATATTTATGGCTTCTAGATGGATACTATGCGTATGTAATATTGTTGTTTGCTACTAATGAGTCAAGTTGGAGATAGCTTGGTCTCGGAATATGGTTTCTTTGTTTGATTCATGTGTAGGTGACTTGATGCCTCGGGAGAGTATTGCTGGTGATGGATCAGGAGTCGGCTTGGGGATAAGACGACGTCCATGGTGGTCAGAGATCATGCGGGATATTTAGGCTAGAGTTCAATGCACATGGTTGGTGAAGATTCTATATGGCATACGATGGAGGTATTGTGTGCGTATGGGATGCGGAGTCGAATTTGGAAGGAGTCTAAATTTAGTATGATTGGAGTTTGTAAAGTTTGTTTCTTGTACGGGAAGGTTTCCTAGGTGGATTAGGACTTCTAGTATGAATTTGGTTCGTGGCTTTAGGCTGCCTACCTCATGTATAAATAGAGAGGGAGCGTGAGGCTTCCTTGTATCGCTTTTGAGAGCATTGAGTTGATAGTTGAGTTAGGGTTTTGAGTTTAGTCGAGATTTTCGTGAGGAGTGATGTTGTTGCACTTTGTAACACAGAGAGAAGTAATAATGTTGTCATCTACTTTAATAGTTCTTCGATTTGTGTTTGCTCGGTTCGGCGGTCTAACCGACGACATACCGGCGATCAGACCGGCGGCATACCTGTGGTCAGACCGGCGACGGCGTCAGGCGACTTCAGACACAGCTGCTGATCTTGGCGGTTCGACCGAACGTTCCACTTCGATCAGACCAACGATATACAGGCGGTCAGACCTCATCTATTTCGGTCAGATCGTGATCCGTCGAATTTGAGGGTAACTTTTTATTCCGCAAAAAGTTAGATTTTTAGGTATACCAACCATGCACCCCTCTGGTTGGCTTAGTTCCTGTGTTTCGATCCTATAATTAGGAGTGGTATTCAATTACCGAACGGTCTACCCTCTCCAGTATCCAAGCAATTGGCTGTTGTGTGGAGGAATCCGGTGAGTGGATGGCAAAGAGATGAGCAAGGAAATACAGCACGGAGGAGTGGCTAACCATACAAATGACGCAGTTAATTTGTGCATATAAGGAGCGAAGATATGTAGTGGAAACTATACTTTTGATGAAAACTTGTAAACTCCCATTGGGTGCAAAATATACGGCTAAGATCATGGCCACCTATTCTAAATTTTCCCTATGATCATATACATGATTGAAAACAACTTGGCTGGAGGCTGTGTCATTGGCAGCAAGGTTAGGGCACCCGCTGTCACGGTTTTAAGCAATTTTAAAGATGTGTAACTAAATGGCAATATGATGGTTATTATTCGTTCCAAATACTCCCTCAGTTTCAAAATGTTTGACACCGTTGACTTTTTAGTACGTGTTTGACCATTCGTCTTATTCAAAAAATTTAAGTAATTATTTATTCTTTTCATATCATTTGATTCATTGTTAAATATACTTTCATGTACACATATAGTTTTACATATTTCACAAATTTTTTTGAATAAGGCGAATTGTGTTCATGAGGCAATTGTGTTCATGATTTGTGATTTTTTTTTTGTTTATGATTGTGTTCGTGGATGAGATCTCATGGGTGATGTTGATGATTAATGTGTTCTTGGATGAATGGATGATGGTATGTGAATCTGTGATCTGTAATGTGTTTGTTTTTGAGAATTTGTGATATATTTGGTCTGTGATGTGAATCTGTGATCTTATCTGTGAATCTTTGATTTAGGGAAATCAATATGCAAGCAGTAAAAAAAATTAAAAGAAAAGAAAAAAAACCTTTAGTAGCGCCAGCCACGTGGTGCTACCATATTTAGTCCCTGTTATTTCAACCGGGACTAAAGATACTCGTCTTTAGTCCCAGATTCAGAGTATCGGTTTGCAACCCAGGACTAAAGGGGTTGTAAATTAGGACTAAAGCAACTTTCTCCAGCAGTGCCCAAAGGATGTACACAGCCCATTAGATTTCATATATAACTTATATGTTGGAGTATTTTGTAACCTAAACACACCATGTGGTAATAACAATACCTAACTTATAGTCAAGTCTCCAAAAATAAGTGAGATTGTGCCTGTCGACATGCAAGTGGCCGAGTTGCTGGGATGCATGCCCTGCCTCTTGTGATAATTTTGCATGCGAGTCAAGAGCAGGCCAGGTCAATTGGTTCAAGTCATATTCTCAATAGTTGCAAGAGGCACACAGGGAATAGTATCGCCACGTACGTAGAGTAGAGACGGACATACGTACTACGACGTGATGAAAACCACGTACGAGAGGACGACGACGACGTACGCCATGACGAGACGACCCAACCGGTGAAAAACGGAGAATCTCTCGATCGATCGCTGGAAAAACGTTGTGCGCGTTGCGTGTCTCCGTGACGCATCCGCAGCACGTCACGCGGAATGACGTCCGTCGCTTTGGCTTTGGTTTTCTTTTCTCTGATCCCTCCAGAATTTCAAGCTCTCTTCAAGGTCGCCGTCAATTAATTTTCTTTTCTGTTTATTCAGTTTAACGGCCGGGGAGTTTTCTCTTCTTTTGTCAAGTAACTGCGTAGCTTGTGACTAACCAACCGCCAGAGAAAATGTTGCGTTTTCACATGCGGTTAGTTAAGCCAGCCGTCTCTAGAAATGCATTTTTATATGGTTGTTGTCGTCGATAAATATCTGAGTATAGTAAAATGTATACGTACCTACCTCTTGTGTTTTGTCTTCTCTTTCGGATATGCAAGTTAGATACAGAGAGATTTTTATACGGGTTTGCGTCCTCCTCAAAATAGTAAATCCTACATCATGTTAGGATTGATAAATAAAAATAATATGGTTATGAGGATATGTATGGAAATAATTTGGATCTAATAGGCTAAGTCTCGTAGGAGATTCTAATGAGATGGAATGCTGGAGGGTGGTCAGTGGATCAGTCATCAATAACTCCTTGGTTGGTGTATGGCTCGATTGCTGATGGATAGTAGGTGAGTTGATTCTAGGCGTGAACCTCACTTGGGGCCATATATTTAAACCCTTGGATCACTTCAGTATTTGGGAGGGACGTATTTGTAATCCTTAGCATAGTCTTGGCTGAATCCTAATAGGTATTAAAGATCTTTCCAAAGTAGGTCTTGTATTCTTTATCTGTTCGGGTTTCTAACCCCATCTAGGAAATCCTTAAGCTTACCAAACGTCATCTTACGACAATCGTCTCTATAAATGAAAATTTCATTTTTAGAGCTTATAACGAGTATCTTAGACCCCTGAACTATCTAAAAACCTAAAACCACAAACTTTGTCGAGAGATACAATTTTCATATAATATAAAGTTTTTCTTCATCTAACTTTATATGAAAATATATATCTATGTATTTAAAAATAGGAATGTTTAATGTTCAAAGGTGGTTCTCCCATAGAACCATATCTGAAAAATGATTTTCATATGCAGCTTTAGGGCCCCTTTGAATCGTAGGAATGAAAAAACGGAGGAATAGGAAAAACATAGGATTCTAACAGGAATGTAAGTGTAAAACAAAGGATTACAAAACACAGGAAAAACACAGGAATGATCGTTTGATTGGACCACAGGAAAAACACAGGAATTGGATGACAGAGATAGACTCGAAGGAATTTTTCCAAGAGGTTGGACCTCTTGTTAACTTTCCTCCAAAATCTCTATATGATTACCCATTTCATAAGAATTTTAAAGAAGTATAGGATTCAATCCTTTGTTTCAAAGGGTTTCATGGGAAATTTTTTCATAGGATTGAAATCCTTTAAATTTCCTACACTTTTCCTACAAATCAAAGGGGCCCTAATTCTTGCAACCCATCTTCTCCTTGTTACTACTAGTACTCAACTACCCTCTTGTTTCATTCTACAAGACATTTTAACTTTTCTTAATAAAAATTTGTTGAATTTAAATAAGTTAATAGAAAAACATAGCACCATTTCCAACTCAAAACAAGCATACTATTAAAATATATTCAATCTTAGATTTAATAAAACTAATTTAATGTTGTGGATGTTATTTCTATAAATTTAGTTAAACTTAAAAGAAGTTTTATTGTAAAAACAAATCAAAGCATCCTAAATATAAAATAGAAAGAAACTTGTTAAAAATGCACTTCCTATTATCCTATAGTTTGGTGACCTGTATCTGCCGTTTCAGGGCTCACAAATTCACAATGGTTTTAGTACATCATAGATTTTTGTAGAAAATAGTTCAGTTTTTGTATAACTCCTCTATTTCCAAAGGAGATAATATTTTTTTCTCTGATTCAAATCTCTATAAGTGAAAAGTTTTTCTCACGATGCTTCTAGGGTGAGCCACGTCATCAAGTGAAAGATGACTGTTGGATTCATAGGTGAAACCAATATCAGCTGTTGGATGAAATGTGTGGTAGTGAAGGAAGGATATAGAAATAGAAATAAGGAATCTGGAACCTTTGTGGCTTAGGTTGGAAGGATTCATCGGGTGTGGCTAATGGGCGATCGAGCGATCGATCCCCACCCCCCCTACACTCCTTTCCTCTCTTCCTCCTCCCCTGCTTCTCTTCCTACTATACTATAAATTTTTTAAAAAATAAAAAAACAAAGTTGGAAAAATTTATGTATAGAAATACTTTATATAAAACATATTTGAATTCAAATTTAAATTTGAATCGGATATGTAAACTTTTGACTTATAAACTTTGGGTCTATAAACTTTAGATGTATAAACTTTAGATGTATAGAAATACTATATATAAAAAATATTTGAATTCAGGATATAATTCAAATTCAAATTTGAATTGGATATAATTCAAATTCAAATTTGAATCGGGCATATAAACTTTTGACTTATAAACTTTGGGTCTATAAACTTTAGATGTATAAACTTTAGATGTATAGAAATACTATATATAAAAAATATTTGAATTCAGGATATAATTCAAATTCAAATTTGAATTGGATATAATTCAAATTCAAATTTGAATCGGGCATATAAACTTTTGACTTATAAACTTTGGGTCTATAAACTTTAGATGTATAAACTTTAGATGTATAGAAATACTATATATAAAAAATATTTGAATTCAGGATATAATTCAAATTCAAATTTGAATTGGATATAATTCAAATTCAAATTTAAATTGGATATAATTCAAATTCAAATTTGAATCGGGCATATAAACTTTTGACTTATAAACTTTGGGTCTATAAACTTTAGGTGTATAAACTTTAGATGTATAGAAATACTATATATAAAAAATATTTGAATTTA
>CM020181.1:20174844-20196947 GCA_009805545.1 Oryza longistaminata
TATGATTGGTGGTTTTAAATCGTTGGCACATCTGATACGACGACTGATATATCGTACTCTGACAAGAAGTCCTTACGGTTTGCTGTTAGTAAAAGGTTCTACAAGAACAGGGGATTAATTATCTGTTTAATTAAGAACTGCTCGGGTTCACGACTTCATGCAAGAAAAGGAAAAATCCAAAGAAAATGTGAAAAAAAAATCTGACACGTGTACAGACCTGTTGTATCCAGATCACTTTCATGCAGAATTTGTTCCAAGAAAACGCAGATGTTGTTTAAAATCCAAATTTGTGTGCGAGCCGTTTGCAAAGCCCAGAATATAATACGGAGTAGGACTTCAAAATTTTGAAGTTGGAATATATCTTGTGTCAAAACCAAATCCACAGAAATTAATTAATTGATGCATTCATTTAAGCTTTGTACTGCTAGGAAAATGTACTCTTTCTCTTTCTCAGTGACAGAGCTAGAAAACTTTTACGTATATATTGGGAGCTTATATATTTTTCACAATTTACATACTTCCTCTTCCGTTTCATATTATAAGTGGCTTTAACTATTTTTGCTAGTCAAAAAGTTTAGCTAAATTTAGAAAAATATATAGCAATATTTTCGACACAAAACAAACATGTTATCAAAATAAATTCAATATTAGTAACGATGTTCAATTTTTCTATATATTTGATAAGTTTGACTAGAAAAAGTCAAAGCGACATAATATGAAACGAAGGGAGTAATATTTTTTAAAATTATAATGGGATTATGGGGCTAGGCATAGGGCTTCAGCTCTAGCCACCCTATGCCTGTTAGGCTGTTACAGCCCCCTGCTCTTTCTGTAGTAGTGTTGGCAGTACGGGCTTCATATCCCTCACAACCTCATATTCCTCAATGTTTCATTATTTCCCAACAACCTCTTGCCGTATATATACCGGCCAGTCACCATCACACAGGGATAAAAACCGACCAGAACTACTCAGGTGGTGTTTGGTTGGAGGGACTAAAGTGGGGCTAAACTTTAGTCCCTCTCACAAAAATATAAGTCTCTATAGGAGGGACTTATGTTTTTGTGAGAAGTCCCTCCACTCCCAAACACCCCCTCAGATTTCGTGTTTATTTTGGTCATTTGTTTTGGCTGGCTTGAGGTGACAAATCGCTGGGTAGGTAAATTAATTGGTCAAATTAAAAAAAAAAACTGAATTTTGATTTGTTGGGTAAAATTTATCCAAACTTCACTGGTTTTGAACAGTTTCAATGAAGAAGACAAAATGGCTTAATTAGTGTAAAATTAAAGTGTTTTTATTATTATTATGTGATGAACAATTGGCATCTGAGATTATTGGTTTTGATATTTGGAATTTATTTGCGAAGTGGTTTTGAAAATGATTGGATTTTACAGGTGATCTACAGGAACTGCTGGATATGTGGTCCGGTCAGACCGGGCATGTGCTGCCGGTCAGACCGGCTTGTATTGTTTTCCGGAATAACCGGTGTTGTTTATTTTACTATATAAAGTTTGGCCATGGATAGAAAGATTGGGAAACACTTTAGTCTTGTTTAAACTATGTAACGGCCTTTTTTTTGGGAATAACCGATGTTATTTATTTTACTACATAAAATTTGATCAGTTATAGATTTAAAATTGTTCAACGAGTGAATTAATGTTGTTGTAAAATGATTCACCGAGTGAATTAATGTTGTATTGTATTAATTCTAGATTTTCCATGCAAATTAAAACTTTTAAGTTTTTATAAAAATCTGTTACTAAAAATAGTGGCCAAAGTTTTACTGTAAGCACAATGATTTCAGTTATTTAAAAAGGATGGAGGGATAACTTGCTGTACAATAGCTATTGCCCAAAGTACTGAACTGCAGGGCACATCCTCCAATGTGATTGCTTTTTTCTTGCTGACTTTATGTTATAAACAACAAAGTGTGAAGGAAAAAACAGGGGAAGGAAAGACATACTGGTAAAGAAGAATTAGACAAATATACAGTGGTACAATTTTAGAATAAAAGAATCTTACTTGGACATTTTATAGGGTTTGCATAGCAGATACTTCCTCCATTCTTGAATAATTGTTACTGTTAACTACAACCGTCTCATTCTAAACAGAAATTACTTTTCAATTATTACATTATGATGGATCGGAGTTATTCGCTTATATTTATGATGGCATATACTTCGATAATATCACATATTTTTAAGTATTTTTTTTTACGAAAAGACAAACTGCCAAAGTTTAAATTTGAATAGTGTAAGGGTTAATTTTATTCGAGAATGGAGGAAGTAACTAGATTCAATAAGATTACAGAACTCATATGACAAATAATGTGTCTTATGCTGTCATGTAGTCATGCTAACAATAAAAAAATGCAGACTAGGGTTAAATATTATTTTTGCATTTAGAAATAATTATATTGGTATTAATCTGAAGTTTTAATTTGTTCCTACATCAGATACATTTCGCATCTTTATTTTTCTCGCCATTTTTTCTGAAGACATCGTGCATCGCATTGGTTATGTCTACTGTTCAATAAAATGGAGGTACGTACTCGTATGCTGTACTACGTACTCCAGTACACTTTTTTTGCAGTCCAACCAATCAGCCAAGTTGGTCAAAGGAGAGAGAGCGAAAGAGAGCAGGAACCCCGCCATTCCTGTGCAGTTTCTGCCCCAAAAATCTCATTTTTAATCATCCCATTTTTTTCCCCTGTCTTTAAAAATCTTCCTCCATGAGACTTCGGTAACAACAGCTACTACTGGTGCCTGGTAGTAACCAGACACAAAGAGGGAAAGCAAAACAAGAGTGGGTGTCTCCTGTTGTCTGTCTTCCTCCTCGTTTGAGCTCCAAGCAAGCTTAGCCAAGAAACACCATCAAGAAGAGAGTGAGAGAGAGTGTGTGTGTGAGGAGGTGAGCTTCTCTCACATGCTACATGGAGGGAGGGGAGGGCATTGCTGTAGCAGGTGCAGGTGGTGGCCATGAAGCCGGCTTCGGTTTGTTCAGAGCGGCCGATGTGACCATGACAGAGGCGCAAGAAGCAGCCAAGGAGTACCAGTCTTCTCCCTCCTCGCCGTCGACGTCTCCTACTCCTTCCCCACCGCCGGTTGCTGCCTCCGGCCATGGAGGGGAGGCCGCTGCAACGCCGACCATGTGGAGTTTGGGCGGCGAGAAGATGCCGAGTGAGGCTGCAGGGGACAACGGCATGCAGATGTCAGGCCACAGTGAGCATGCTAGCTTGAGCTCCGGACGGCGTAGGGGCCGGCCAAAAGGGTCCGGGAGACGCCAGATCCTAGCCACTCTAGGTCAGTATCTCCCTTCCAAAATCCCAAGTTTATTATACATTTTTTTTTTTGTGTTTGGAATATACTCATTTTTCCATTTTTGCTGGTTATTTTCTTGCTATATTCGCCATCGTTTGTGGATTTTTCTGTTTCATTGCCTTGGATGGGGTCCAGTCAGGGTGATGTGTAAGTTGCCTTTTGTGCTGAAGGAAGGCTAGCTAGTCAATAACCGTTAGTTAGCACAGTCATGTTCTGCTGTTCTTGTATTGTCGCATTCGTCCCCTATTTTTGTTGAAGTGATTATTTTTGTTTCCCCCCCTTTCTTCTCAGTTGGTATTAACCTTACTTTTGAAGATTTTGTCTAATTTCTGTAGATTATTAAGTGCAATTAAGGTTTTTGTTTCACATGGTCTTGTAGTCTGGTTATTCAGAAAATGCGCATTTGCTTGACTGATTGGTATTCTGCAATGCTTGTAAAGGGGAATGGTATGCGCTATCAGCTGGAGGGAGCTTCACGCCTCATGTCATCATCGTAGGCACAGGGGAGGTAAACCCTCTATGTTATTATTCCTTTTTCACAGGTCATGACTAGCTTGGCATTGTAATCTGGTAGCGAGAGAATGAACACTGACTGTTCTTGTGCAATCCGTTGGTACTTGTAGGATGTGGCGGGGCGCATAATGTCCTTCTCTCAGAAGGGTCCACGCTCGATTTGCATCCTCTCTGCCAATGGGACCATCTCCAATGTGGCATTGAGCCAGCCTGGCTCGTCCGGTAGCACCTTCACCTACGAGGTATGGAATGGAGTTGCATCTTATGATGGTTCTATGATACTTGGCAAAGTTGTGATCTTTGACCTGCTACCTTTTGTTAACTTTTGATGGGTATGTACAAAGTCCTGAATACGCTGAACCATTTTGGTCTATTTAGTTTGGGGTCTTCTCTACCAAGTCTTTTAGGTCTGATATCACCACTGTAATAAATAACTGAGTAAATGCGACAAATGGTTTTCTTGCCTAAATGTTCTAATGAGGGGGTATATTTTGACATTTCATCTGTTTCATCTCAATTATCTGAGTCTTAAGTCTTAGCTACCTCATGTAAGATGCTCTTGAAGGTTTTGTCACTAAAAGTCGGTATGACTCTGCTTAAATGACTTTATCATTAGCACCTTCACCTACGAGGTATGGAATGGAGTTGCATCTTATGATGGTTCTATGATACTTGGCAAAGTTGTGATCTTTGACCTGCTACCTTTTGTTAACTTTTGATGGGTATGTACAAAGTCCTGAATACGCTGAACCATTTTGGTCTATTTAGTTTGGGGTCTTCTCTACCAAGTCTTTTAGGTCTGATATCACCACTGTAATAAATAACTGAGTAAATGCGACAAATGGTTTTCTTGCCTAAATGTTCTAATGAGGGGGTATATTTTGACATTTCATCTGTTTCATCTCAATTATCTGAGTCTTAAGTCTTAGCTACCTCATGTAAGATGCTCTTGAAGGTTTTGTCACTAAAAGTCGGTATGACTCTGCTTAAATGACTTTATCATTAGCACCTTCACCTACGAGGTATGGAATGGAGTTGCATCTTATGATGGTTCTATGATACTTGGCAAAGTTGTGATCTTTGACCTGCTACCTTTTGTTAACTTTTGATGGGTATGTACAAAGTCCTGAATACGCTGAAAGCAATCACTCTCCTCGACACCCTCCTCAAGGAAGACGCACTCAATCAAGCTGATCATGTTGTCAACATCTTGAACCAAACGAAGACCATGATCGCTGCCTCGGTTCCAGCCAACTCCGCAAGCACCCGCACCCCGACTGGTAGCCGAGTCCCTCATCTTCGATCTCAAGACTACCACCAGCCAAGCCTCAGCATTGCCGGCGCCGGATCTAGTCGCAGGAACAGGGGACATGATGAACGATCTGTTCGTTCGCCTCCTGAACGATATAGGGAGCGTCGAGTTGAACGACCACACTCCCCACATCGAAGGCGCCCCGTCGATCTTCGCGACACCATCAACCAGTGCCGCGCAGCAAGAGGCCATCATTCACCGGATCGCTACGACGACGACATGGACGGAATTGCTGCCTTCACAAATGATCTGCGTCGAGTGGATTGGCTAGCCGGCTTTAAGCCGACTGGAATCGAGAAATATGACGGCACCACCAACCTCGAGTCTTGGCTCACCGTATATGGTCTCGCAATCCGCGCGGCAGGAGGAGACAGCAAAGCCATGGCGAATTATCTACCTGTGGCCTTAGCGGATTCTGCCCGGTCATGGCTTCACGGGCTACCCCGCGACACAATTGGATCATGGGCAGAGCTACGTGACCACTTCATCGCCAACTTCCAAGGCACCTTTGAACGGCCCGGTACACACTTCGATCTCTATAACATCGTCCAGAAGTCTGGAGAATCTCTTCGAGATTACATTCGACGCTTCTCTGAACAACGCAACAAGATCTCCGACATCACCGACGACGTCATCATTGCCGCCTTTACTAAAGGCATTCGCCACGAGGACCTAGTCGGCAAGTTCGGACGTGAACCTCCCAAGACGGTTAAGCAGATGTTTGAAAAAGCCAACGAGTATGCCAAAGCCGAAGATGCTATTACAGCGTCCAAACAGTCGGGCACCACTTGAAAGCCAAAGAAAGATACGCCGACCGCAGGAGGGAGTGGAAGTAACAACCACAAGGATCGCAAGCGTAAGCCCGAAGAACTTGTGGCAACAACCTCTCCATCTTCCCGACAACATTCCCGCGCCAACACCTTCGACAAGATAATGAACTCCCAATGTCCGCATCATCCCAACTCCAACCACGCGGCCAAAGATTGCTTCGTCTACAAACAATTTGTGGAGCAATACGTCAAGAATGCACGTAAGCCCTCAGACGGAGATCAAGGCACATCAAAGAAGAAAGATGATGAAGACGATGCCCCGACTGGTTTTCAAGACCATCGCAAAGAACTCAATCACATCTTCGGCGGACCCCTGGCTTATGAATCTAAGAGAAAGTAGAAGCTAACAGAACGGGAGATCAACGCGGTTCAGTCTAACACGCCCCAATACCTTCGGTGGTCAGAGATAGCAATTAAGTTCGACCGCTCGGATCATCCCGACTGAGTGGTCCACCCGGGGCGGTACCCCCTGGTACTAGACCCAGTGGTTCGTAACGTCAAGCTCCGAAGAACTCTCATTGATGGTGGCAGTGCACTCAACATCCTTTTCGCCAAGACCCTAGATGATATGCAGATTCCTCGCACGGAATTAAAGTCGAGTAATGCACCCTTTCACGGTGTCATCCCAGAATTATCTGCTACACCACTCGGCCAGATCACTCTTCCGGTTACTTTCGGCACTCGGGAGAATTTTCGCACAGAAAACGTTTGTTTCGAAGTTGTTGATTTCGAGACAGCATACCATGCTATACTCGGACGACCGGCTCTAGCCAAATTCATGGCCGTTCCACACTACACCTACATGATGATGAAGATGCCTGGTCCTCGAGGAGTCATATCACTACGGAGCGACATCAAGCAAGCCGTCACATGTGACAAAGAAAGTTGCGAGATGGCCCAGACCCGCGAGATTACAGTGGTAGCTGGTTTGTCTAAACTAGCTACCACTCTATATATGATAGGCACTATCCACCTATACTTCAAATACAATTTTATCTAAAACTGCTCATCCGATCTACGATCCGATTACACTGTTGTGTTTGTAACAATTAAATCTTTATAATAAGATCTCACATGATTATATTTTGATGAAAAAAATATAAATTACTTTTATAATATATCTAAATTACTTTTAGATTTCACTAAGTTACTTCTTAGACATATATAAAAGTAATTCAATAAAGCCTAAAAGTAATTTACATATACTATAGAAGTAACTTATAACAAAAACAAAAAGAAAGTAACTTCTATAATATATGCAAATTACTTTAAAACTTTATTGAATTTACTTTTATATGTTTAAGAAGTAGCTTAGTGAAATCTAAAAGTAATTTAGATATATTATAAAAGTAATTTGTGATTTTTTATCAAATATAATCATGTGAGATCTTGTTGTAAAGATTTAATTGTTATAAACACAACGGTGTAATCGGATCATAGATCGGATGAGTAGTTTAAGAGAAAATTATATTTAAAGCATAGATGGTAGGAATATTTTTTCTGCTTGACAATGGCTAGCGTCGCTCATTATGACTAAATCGAGAGCGCTCTCGATATAGATTTTGTGATAATTATAGTGTAATTTTTAAAATTTACATTGTATAATTATACTGTAAGTATAGGTTATTTGCAGTATAAAAACAATTTAACTGGATTTTTTAAATGCAGCGCCACAAATATAGCTACTAGTTATGACTTTTTTGAATAAAATTGATCATGTATAGATTATAGCGTCATATCTTATGGAACAAAAGTTCAAAATAAATTCTAGCTAGAAGTGCTGAAAAGGAAAACAAAAACAAAAGGAGTGCTGCTATGCGTACGATACTTTTTATACGATGATCGTACGACGAAACGCCTCTCCTAGAGTTATATTAACAGCTACAGCCTACAACTTCTGGTCCCACACAGAGGGATTCTACTTCCATCCATGTTAAAAAATTTGCAAAGCAAGTTTATGATGACATGTTTTACAAATCAAAATTTTAGATTAGATCAAAAATGAAAACAGTCTTAGACATTGCACGGAAAAAAAAAAGAAACTAGCGTACCAACGCTGATGTAGATTAGATCAAAAATGAAAACAGTCTTAGACATTGCACGGAAAAAAAGAGATGTTTGTTAGTCCAAAGAAAATCAAGCAAATAAGATGGACTTACCTCGTCTTTGTATGCAATTTAGATTAGTATTCTCTCCATTTCATATTATAAGTCGTTTTGATTTTTTAAGTCAAACTTATTATCAAGTTTAGAAAAAAAATATAATAATATTTTTAACACAAAACAAACACACTATCAAAATTTATTAAATATTAGATCTCACGAAACTAATTTGGTGTTTTAGATATTGTTAAATTTTATTGTAAATTTGGTCAAACTTTAAAAAGTTTGATTACGAAAAAAGTTAAAACGACTTATAATATGAAATAGAGGGAATATTTGTTGAAGATAAGATAAGATGGCATGTTAGTTCTCGTAAACATATAATGTTTTTAGGTTTACAGCATAAGCAAATTAATAGGCAAAAAGGGGCACAATGAGGTTGTATATGGGCTTCACGGCCCAGGAGTGACTACAGCGCGTGCGCTCCGCGTATTGACGTGCCGTCTGTGTCTTCGGCGTTTGATCGTACTAAAATCGTAACTAAACATCGTACGCGCAGCATTTTCCAAAACAAAAGCAAAAGCACAGACACATTATCACGAAGATTTGGTACGTTTTCACTTTTCATGTATCCATATATCGAATTTATACTTTTATGTTTATGGAGTGACACATGTCATAGTAACTTACGCAGTTTATTTTCAGCGTTTGTCTGACTATAATTGGTCGTCTGAGCCAACCTCTCCAGTTGCCTGAGTATTAATCACCCCATGTACTGACCAAGTATAATCTCAGGCACAAATTGAACCAAACAGCACCTGACCATTGTATCCCCTCAGGCTTGTTTTCAGGGCATCAACCAAACACACTACTCTCAGGGAGACATGCCTGACCAGGTAACTTTGCTATCTAAGCTCAGGCTACTCTCAGGGATGTAAAATGCTCAGGCAGGTCGCTCAGGATAGCAACCAAACAAGCCCGCGGCATCCCGACAGGCCCAGAGCCAGCCACGTGGAGGCCGAGCGGAAGCGCCGGAAGAAGCTGAACCGCCAGTTAGAGCAGGTTTAATAGTATCGCTGGCTACAGACTATAAATGTGTACCATGTCATCTTATAGCTAGAGAGTACAATAGTAATCTGTTGACACGTTAAACAAGTAACATCTTTATTAATTTTTTAATCACCTTAATCTCTTTTTTAATCACCCTTCCCTCTCTCACTCCACTGCAACACTGACAAAAAGCAATGCACAGGCGCCTAGGAGCTCGTGTGCGCTGGCGACTAATTTACCGTCCGCTCGCACTCTCTTTCCTCCCTTCTCTCGTCCATGTCATCATCCAATCTGACGTGTAGCTCATGTCGCCGGCTCAATCTACCTTATTAAACCTGCTCTAACTGTGGATTAGTTTACAACTCCGTCACCTGGCGCCGGCCGCCGGCCGCCGGAGAAGCTACGAGTTAGGCCGGCAGCCCGGCACGGGCCCAACGAATAAGCAAACGGGCCGTGTACAATATTCGGCACGTGAGTAATTGGGCCTTTGAGAAAGTATGGTATTGCGGGCTCAATTTTATAACGGATAAGTCCAAAGACGTCTCTTTATCTTATCCTAAACTACAATAGCAGAAATTTTCATCAACTTCCAAAATCAAATCGGGTTAAATTAGGTCTCATAGCATCGAGTTTAAATTGTATCATAAACTGCAATACCATAAATCTTTGTCATCTTCTAAAACTGGGTTGAATTAGATCTCAGATGGTTTCACGTAGTGGCGTTTAGTTAAGAAGAAGACGTAGTGGCGTTCTAGTTAAGAAGAAGAAAATAAAGAAAAAAAAAGGGGTTAAATTAGATCTCAGATGGTTTCACGTAGTGGCGTTCTAGTTAAGAAGAAGAAAATAAAGAAAAATGAGACCCACATGTAAGGGCCTGTTCACTTTGATGCCAAAAAAAACCTTACCAAATTTTGGCATTGCCAAATTTTGTTATAGTTACCAAAATTTTGGCAAACTTGTCAAAATTTTAACAGGATTTCTTATATAGTTACCAAAATTTGGTAGCAAACTAAATGTAGCCATTTTTTGACAACTTTACCAAAATTTGGTAAGGTTTTTTTTGGCATCAAAGTGAACAGGCCCTAAGTCGCACAGGCTGCCACTAAATCATAGCCACGGGATGTCTACATGGTTTTCAAATGATACTGTCTGGAGTATTTCCAAAGGGAAAGCAAAATGAAATTGTACCATGTCTATAACAACTGAATACACTAAATTCACATTTGGACGCTCCTGCCCATGATAATATTCAAACTTCTTGTCTCATTCGTCTTTAATTTGGATTGCCAAGATTTCGCATGAAACAGTTCAGTTCTGGCAAGTTTCTCTTGTGTATTAAGGCCCGGTTTAGCTTCCAAAACGTAAAATCTAAACAGTGCGCGCTCTTCGTTTAGTCTAATCGCGTGACGCACCTCCGACCATCCGATCCCGTTATCTATTCATCTCCGGCTAACGTTATCGCTTTCTCCACTAGTACTCGGCTGCAGGCAGGGTAACACACCCATGTAGCAGGAAGGACCGAAGGAGTAGTGAAGGAAAAAAAAAAGAGAGAGTCTACTACATGCATGCCTTTTTTTTTACACCATGCCCTTTTTTTAATAGACATGTACATCTTTTTTCTCTTCAAATAAAGTTTTCTCTCAAATTACTTATCCGATCTACAATCCGATTACACCATTGTGTTCGTTACAACTAAATTGCTGAAGAAAACTGACAATTTCCAGTGGGGACCCGAGGCACAAAAAGCCTTTGAAGACTTCAAGAAACTTCTCACTACTCCACCAGTTTTGGCCTCGCCATGTCCGCAAGAGCCGCTACTATTATATGTGTCGGCGACCTCCCAGGTTGTGAGCACGGTCCTGGTTGTCGAGCGTGAAGAGGAAGGCCATATTCAAAAAGTTCAACGACCAATTTATTTCGTTAGCGAGGTTTTGGCCGATTCCAAGACAAGATATCCTCAGGTTCAAAAGTTATTATATATTGTCTTAATTACCGTCAGGAAATTATCTCACTACTTTCAAAGTCACTTGGTCACGGTGGTCACATCGTTTCCACTCGGGGATATACTTCATAACCGCGAAGCGAACGGGCGGATTGCGAAGTGGGCCTTAGAATTGATGTCTTTGGACATATCTTTCAAGTCACGAACTTCGATCAAGTCACAAGCTTTAGCTGATTTCCTCGCCGAGTGGACCGAGTGCCAAGAAGACATGCCAGAGGAAAAGATGGAATATTGGACTATGCATTTTGATGGGTCGAAGAGGCTTACGGGCACTGGAGCTAGGGTCGTTTTAATTTCCCCGACTGGAGAAAGATTGAGCTACGTATTGTGGATATATTTTTCTGCGTCCCATAACGTGGCGGAATACGAGGCGCTGCTCCATGGACTAAGGATTGCCATCTCTTTAGGCATTCGGCGATTAATTGTCCGTGGAGACTCTCAATTGGTTGTCAATAAGTCATGAAAGAGTGGTCCTGTCTAGATGATAATATGACTGCTTATCGACAAGAGGTACGCAAGTTGGAAGATAAATTCGATGGACTTGAGCTCACCCATGTCCTTCGACACAATAATGAGGCAGCAGACAGATTGGCCAATTTTGGTTCAAAACGGGAAGCAGCCCCTTCTGATGTGTTTGTTGAGCATATTTATGAACCAACCGTGCCCAGAAAAGAAACAATTGAAGCCATGGATACTCAAGGCGTAAGCATGATTGAAGCCGACTGGAGAGAACCTCTCATAAGATTTTTGACCAAACAAGAACTCCCTCAAGACAAAAATGAAGCCGAGCAGATTTCTAGGCGCAGCAGACTCTATGTCATTCACGAGACCGAGTTGTACAAGAAAAGTCCATCAGGAATCCTGCAACGCTGCGTATCTTTGGAAGAGGGAAGACAGTTGCTAAAAGATATTCATTCAAGCATTTGTGGTAATGACACTGCTGCACAAACTATTGTTGGCAAGGCTTATCGGCAAGGTTTCTTCTGGCCCACAGCTGTTTTCGACGCCGACAAAATTGTGCGAACATGCGAGGGTTGTTAGTTCTTTGCCCGACAAACTCACCTACCAGCTCAGGAGTTGCAAACCATCACGTTGTCGTGGCCGTTCGCGGTTTGGGGGCTTGATATGGTCGGTCCATTCAAAAAGGCAGTCGGCGGTTATACTCATCTCTTTGTAGCTGTGGATAAGTTTTCCAAGTGGATTGAAGCCAAACCGGTTGTTACAATCACTGCAGACAAAGCTAGAGATTTCTTCATCAATATTGTACATCGGTTTGGGGTACCGAATCGTATCATTACTGATAACGGCACTCAATTTACCGGCGGAGTATTTAAAGACTTTTGTGAAGACTTTGGCATTAAAATCTGTTACGCCTCCGTGGCACACCCCATGAGTAACGGACAAGTCGAGCGTGCCAATGGCATGGTACTTCAAGGGATCAAAGCACGAGTTTTCGACCGACTGCGTCCCTATGCTGGCAAGTGGGTAGATCAGCTGCCGTCCGTACTTTGGTCTTTACGCACTACTCCCAGTCGGGCTACCGACCAGTCGCCGTTCTTCTTGGTCTATGGCGCAGAAGCAATGTTGCCAAGTGAGGTAGAGTTTGAATCCCTTCGATTTCGCAACTTCCGGGAGGAGCGCTATGAGGAAGATCGAGTGGATGATATCAACCGACTGGAAGAAGCCCGTGAAGCAGCCCTAATCCAGTTGGCTCGGTACTTACAAGGGTTGCGCCGTTATCATAATCGGAATGTTCGATCGCGAGCCTTTTTAGTCGGCGACCTGGTTCTGAGGAAAATTCAAACCACACAGGATCGGCATAAATTATCTCCCTTGTGGGAAGGACCGTTCATAATTGCTGAAGTCACTCGGCCAGGTTCTTATCGACTCAAGCGCGAAGATGGTACTCTTATCAACAATTCTTGGAATATTGAACACCTTCGTCGATTTTATGCTTAGGCATTTCGTTTGTATCTTTCCTATTTGACTGCTACCTTCAAGCTTTTCCTTGAAGTTTTCAGTCGGGGGGCTACTATAATAATAATGGAATATGATTTTTATCAATTCAATTTGCTTACTTGATTTATCATTGCCCTGCTTGATTTTTTGGCTTAGTCAATGAGGACTGAAAGTTTTTTAATAACTTTTGCGAGTTTTAGGCTCAATAAGGTTTAACAAAAGCTTTTAAGAAATCAGAGGCTAAGTTTGAAATATCTAGCACAGCATAAATTCATCAGTATTGTACAAGTTGATCTTCCATCATCATCAGAATCACTGTTACTGATCAGTGTCAGTTCTTTCATCATCGGAATTATCAGACCCAGTCAGCCGAAGGTCGACATCTTGGAATCTCTCAACTACGTCAGCAGCAATCTTGTCAGCGGCTTTTTGCGCATCATTGATGAGGTCGAGGGCTGTTTCTTCGCTCGTCCCGTCTGCAAACCCATCAATGGCGTCGACATCGATTTTGGGGTATAAAGATTTGGTCATAGCTAATGCCATGCTTGCTCCCATACTCCCAACTTCCCTAATATTCTTGAAGTATCCGGAGCGACTCTTAGCTTGTCCAAGATCTCGGAAGCGTCAAGTGTACTTGGACCGGTGTTATTGAAGAACATGGCTTGGATGAGTGGGGTAGCGGCATTAGCGACTTTATCCCTGGCCCCTTCAAGCCTATTGATCTTGTCAACTAAGACATCAAACTGTGCCCGGGACTTGATTTTGCAATCTGCATCAATAGATTCATATCAACAAGCGGCTATAAAAACATGGGGAATCAATTATCATTACCTTCAACATCTTTTAAGGCCGAGTCCCTCTGCTTTGCTAGTTCGGCCTTGTCCTTCTCCAGAGCCTCGACCTGCTTCTCTAGGTCGGAAATCCTGGCAGCTTGCATTGTAATGCTGTTCGGTTAATCGATATGAAAAGGAAGGCTTCACGAATACGTCAAACAGATATGGTATTTACCTTTGGATGAACCACTCAATTCATAGTTGGATTCTTGAAGCTCGGAGATTCTATTCCTCAGATCATACTTAGTTTTCCTCGCGAGCTCTTTGACCTCATGTAACTGGCTTCTGGTGGCTTCAAGAGTTCCAAGATGGGGAACTAATTTCTCAAGAGTTGTGGTCTTCGCCTCATTCCTGAGATGGATTCTCTGCGATATGAATTTACCGGCGTTTCAGCAAGATATGAAAGGGGACAATTAAAGCTATGCACAAATGGACTTACATTTACAATGCGAGTGGCCTGGCTGAGTGCCTTTTTTAGCAAGCATACTTCTTCATCTTCTTTTTGCTTGCTTATCACGATGCCTTGAGGTTGCAAATCATCGTCCCACCACTTGACTAGAATGGGAGGGCACGAGTCTTCAGCCGCTTGTATTCGGGGAATTTCTTCTTCATCACCAATCATTGGTCCTAATGTATCCATGTATAAAGGTTAGACAATTGATTAGAGTCATTTGGATCAAACACAGACACGGTTTCGGGCAAGGTGTTTACCTGTGATGATTTCCGGACGGGGACGAGTCGACTCTTGCGTCCTAACAGGAGATCCTGGCATCGGGTCATTGCTGGCGTCTTGTCTACGAGGGCTGTCTGCCTGAGTCCCAACTTCTGGAATCTCTTGGCTTGGCATAGTGTCCGACTGGTTTTCAGTCGGGGGCTCCTGATCACCTCCGGCTCCAGCTTCGGCCGACTCGTTTCCGGTCAGGGGTTGATCACTAGATCCTACATTATCGGTTGCTGGCTGGTTGTCACTCGGCTGATCTTCAGCAGTTGGCTCGGTTTCTTTTAAGTTCGTTCCCATGCTGGTCGGGTCAGAGTCTTTTCCAGAAAGATCTATATCAGATGGTTTCCTGCAAGTTTGGTTATCAGTATTATTTCCACACTGGGTGCGCATCAATGCAAGGGAGATCGTTATATGATTTGTACCTGGAAGACTTCCTGATCTTTGGCATAGGACGGTTGGATGTTTTTTTCCTTGGAGTAGCCTGCTTCGGCAGTTTCTTGGTTGTCTCTCGGTCTCCAGGCTTTTTCTAGCAGTATCGCTTTCGTCGTCACTTGGCACCAACTTCCTTTTGCGTGAATCTGGCTGGCCGGCTGGATTGGAGGTATTTGGCCGGGCTTCAGAACGGATCTTGGGACCCCCGCTTCCTTGACCGGTTTGGTGGTGGGGTGATCGGTGTTGAACGACTGGGGGATCCGATTTCATCAAAGCAAATTCCTGGGTGTAATATCCTTCATTGTTAATTGATTAAACAAAAAGACAAGACTATATTTTGTGAAAGGTTGAAGTGTTTGATTACATACCGGTGGAGGAGGATTGAAAGCATTGAATGGCACGACTGGCAGCAAGTGCGAATAGCTGACGACGATAGCATTTGAAAAGATTGTGTACATCCTTTCCTTCATGACCTTAAAGTCAAGAGAGTCTGGATCTTCACGATTTGGATCATGTTTGCCGTCAAACTCAAAAGCTGTGCGGGATCTCTCTTTGATTGGAGCTAACCGGCTTTTTATGAAGTGCCGAGTGATTTGTTCTCCCTGCAGACCTTGCTCCTTCAGCTTTATCATGCGCTCCATCAATTCCACTGCTTGGGCAGCCTCATCCCCTGTAGGCAATGAATTCCATGTGTCTTGGTAGACTGGAGGAAGACAAGAGTACTCGGGAAGGGCTGGTTCAGGATTTTGAACATAGAACTAGTTGGCGTGCCAGCCTTTATTTGAGGTCTTGAAGGGCATGGAGAAATATTTTTGGCTTAGTGTTCCCCTGAGTTGAAAACCAGCGCCCCCAACAACGCACGGTGTGCTCTTGTTTGGCTGGGGCTTGTGGAAGAAGATGCGGCGGAACAAGGCAAAATGAGGCCTAATGCCCAGAAAAGCTTCGCAGGCATGAATAAAATTGGCAATATGCACTATGGAGTTTGGATGATGCAAGCTAATTCCATAGAAGTTCAGAATTCCTCGGAAAAATCTTAAAGTGGGAAGAGAAAACCCGCCATAAAAAAAGTGAGAAAATACCACGACCTCGTGTGTATCTGGGGTCGGGAATGCCTCGCCGAACGACGGCCGCCACCCGATGATCTCCTTCGCTGGAAGAACGCCGTGCGCCACCATTTCTTTCAGATTTTCCTCTGTCACATCGGAGGGCGCCCACTGACTCTCGAAACTTTCTCTCTCTTCCGCCATGGATGCGAGTTGAATGGCTTGGTTTGGTCCGAGATGTAGCTGGAGGGGAATGAAGAATCGGTGCGGTAGACGCGCGGAGAGGTTTCGTGGGATTTTTGAGAATGGATTGATGCGGGTTGATGAACCCTAGCTTCGTCGGCGTGGTTCTGTACTGTAGCAGGGAGTGGGGAAATGGCGAAAGTCTCGGCGGGGAAGACGAAGTGGCGCTTGGACTTCGATGTTTTTAGGGTATCGGGAGTACTAATGGGCCTGGGCCTGTACAGTACTTCAGCCCAATATTATAATCAGCGTGGCCCGTTGTGATCCCTAGGGACTTAGGCGCTTTTTGCTTTGGCAATTTGTGCTCACGATGATGTGGCCCGATGCTGTTAAAATCCTTTTTAACGCGATTCAATAATTCTTTGGAATTATTATGGTGCACATAAAAAGGTGCCCGACAGAAAGGTGTTATACCATTTTTGTAAGCTTTATTAGGCTGCAAAAGCTGTTTGGGTTGATTTGAGATGACTGGTTTATTAATAGTCATTCTCTTAGCATGTTATATGCTTATTTTGGTTATGGTGAGGGTCATAGCCTAGGTTATTAGACTCGTTGATTACCATGATTTTTTTTATCATATTTGGTGGATTGTCTTCAGAGTTTTTACTCGGATTCCTGTCAAATATGTCTATTTGAGGACCTTTCGAGCGTTTATCACTCGGGCATTTTCATATTTTTTCTCGATATATTAAAGCTAAGAAGCAGTCGGCTGGGTGTTTTACTGACTACCGCGCGTGCTTTGCTATATAATGTTTGGTTGTAAAACCACTCGGTTCTTGACTATATGTTTAGTTTTTTTAACTAATCACATAGTCGGGGGCTACACCTAATTAGGTGCATCTACTCGATGCACCATATTTTATTTTCGCCCTTCACAGTCTTTGATTCTAGTACTCGGCAGGCTAAGGCAGGAGGAGTTGAAGCACTCGGATTATTGTTTTCTGTGTTGAGATGGTTATTTCGTCGACTACAAAGGTCTCGGGGGCTACTGTGGAGATTATGGATACCCCATATCTACATGACAGTTATATTCCAGCTGAGTACAGGGTATCGAATATAGATAGAATATCTTTATGAGGACTCGGGTTAGATTCTAAACTTGTATGTCAAGGAAATACCCGGGATTCTAGTCGGTTACGATTGTATTTTATCTGTAATTCCATATTCTGTTAAGATATGGACTGTATTTTGTAAAGCGGACCCCTTCCCCTATATAAGGAGGGGTCCGGATGCCTCTCGGGGCACGATTTTTTCCCTAGATCATACGATCAATAATACACTCGGCGGAATCATCCCCGGACAGGAGTAGGGTATTACTTCTTGAATAAGAAGGCCTGAACCTGTATAAAATTCCTTGTCTCCAAACCCATCCACTTTTCTAGCTTGATAGCCATCCCCTTTTATTATTGCCGAAATCTTGTTTCGACACAAACTTAAGAGACATCAGTGTACTTTTCTAAGAATCGGGTCATATTGGATACAACATGTGGTTGACCATACGAATCGATGTGTATTTCCATTAAAACTTTGGTATCTTCAGAGCTTCCACCCTTTGAGGGTTTAATTTGCCCCATAATTTATGTGAATAAATTTCATAAAACTACAGATACCTTGCACGAACTATCACAAAACTACAGATTTAAGAACTTAATGTTTCACAAAACTACAGATTCAGTGTCTTCGTTTATCACAAAACTACAAGTATTTTGCACAATATATCACAAAACTACAAATTTAAGAACTTGTTTCACAAAACTATAAATTTAATATCTTCATTTATCACAAAACTACAGGTTTAGTGTCTTCATTATCACAAAACTATAGGTTTTAGCATTTTTATAACCTGTAATTTTGTGATAATGGAGACACTAAATCTATAGTTTTGTGATAAATGAAGACACTAAATGTGTAGTTCTGTGATAAACGAATACACTAAATATATAGTTATGTGAAACAAGTTGTTAAATCTTTAGTTTTGTGATAGATTGTACAAAGTACCTGTAGTTTTGTGATACAAGGAAACACTAAATCTGTAGTTTTGTGAAACAAGCTCTTAAATATGTAGTTTTTTTGATAAATTGTGCAAAATACATGTAGTTTTGTGAAATTTACTCTTTATAAGTCATGTGCGACAAGAAGGTGGAACTAGCTAGGCCTTAGGCCACCTGGGCCATGGCCCAAAGCCTGACTTAAAGAAATTTAATTGGACTTTATTTCACTGTCCTATTTAAAATCTGACCAAGTTTGTAGTGAGCCGTCCTCAAGCTTAGCCCAAACCTACGTCCACCCTTGTGAGCCTCGCATATATATATGTTTCCGCCATTAAAGACTTGTTCTTTTAAATGCAATGGTCTATGATATCTAAACGTCTATCTTGGTTCCTTATCATTGATTTCATTTGGATCTTGGAGTTCCACCTCCAAAGGCTTGTCTCATGGACATAGGTTAAGCGTAGAATTTTTTTAGCAGAGAATTTCGGTGAGACATGATATACAAACTAAAAACAGAGTAGATCTAAAACAAGGGATGAAATATATGTGAAAAATAAAAACCGGGAGGAAAAAGATGTTCACCCAGACGTACTTTACTTTATTAAATTATATGGTGAAAACATAATATGAGGAACAGGATGTCCACTCAAACTTCGCTTTGTTTTTATTCAGGTATCCTCTCCAGTCATTTTTTACCACAAAGTATAGCTACTCTAGTTGGAGAAGGGCAAACATGTAAAAGCCCCCCGACCTATAAATTCTACTCCTTCCGTTTCACAAAATATACCTATCTAGATTTATTAACATCAATATTAGTATTGATGTTAATGAATCTAGACATATATATCTATCTCTTAATGAATGTAAGAAATGCTAGAATGACTTATATTGTGAAACGGAGGAAGTACTTCTCTTCCGATTGTCCTGCAGCTGAACTTATTAACTAAAAACCTAATTTGTTAGCAGAGAATTTTAGTGAGACATGATGTCACATTCAGTTAGAACAAATTGTACATGCTTGCATACGGCCAGCTCCAACAGCCAGAGATTGTTGAACTAATCCGTTTGCATAGGTCGAGGAATGGCTCTGAGTGGTCTAGTGGTCCCAAACTTCCAAACCTAACATGTGGGACAGTATGCATACATACAAAAAAGCAGTTTTCCTAAAAATATATCCCACAGCTTTTACTTGATTTCAGTCACTTTTTCTACGTTTCTTTCGGATTTCTATATTTCCTACTCTTCCAAGTAGATAATATATTATTTTTAATCCTAAATTACAATGTAAGAATTGGAACTTATAATATAATTATAGGACGTGACTACACAGCTAGTGGTAGCTGGTTTGTCTAAATTAGCTACCACTCCATATATGATAGGCACTATCCACCTATACTTCAAATACAATTTTATCTAAAACTGCTCATCCGATCTACGATCCGATTACACTGTTGTGTTTGTAACAATTAAATCTTTATAATAAGATCTCACATGATTATATTTTGATGAAAAAAATATAAATTACTTTTATAATATATCTAAATTACTTTTAGATTTCACTAAGTTACTTCTTAGACATATATAAAAGTAATTCAATAAAGCCTAAAAGTAATTTACATATACTATAGAAGTAACTTATAACAAAAACAAAAAGAAAGTAACTTCTATAATATATGCAAATTACTTTAAAACTTTATTGAATTTACTTTTATATGTTTAAGAAGTAGCTTAGTGAAATCTAAAAGTAATTTAGATATATTATAAAAGTAATTTGTGATTTTTTATCAAATATAATCATGTGAGATCTTGTTGTAAAGATTTAATTGTTATAAACACAACGGTGTAATCGGATCATAGATCGGATGAGTAGTTTAAGAGAAAATTATATTTAAAGCATAGATGGTAGGAATATTTTTTCTGCTTGACAATGGCTAGCGTCGCTCATTATGACTAAATCGAGAGCGCTCTCGATATAGATTTTGTGATAATTATAGTGTAATTTTTAAAATTTACATTGTATAATTATACTGTAAGTATAGGTTATTTGCAGTATAAAAACAATTTAACTGGATTTTTTAAATGCAGCGCCACAAATATAGCTACTAGTTATGACTTTTTTGAATAAAATTGATCATGTATAGATTATAGCGTCATATCTTATGGAACAAAAGTTCAAAATAAATTCTAGCTAGAAGTGCTGAAAAGGAAAACAAAAACAAAAGGAGTGCTGCTATGCGTACGATACTTTTTATACGATGATCGTACGACGAAACGCCTCTCCTAGAGTTATATTAACAGCTACAGCCTACAACTTCTGGTCCCACACAGAGGGATTCTACTTCCATCCATGTTAAAAAATTTGCAAATGACATGTTTTACAAATCAAAATTTTAGATTAGATCAAAAAGGAAAACAGTCTTAGACATTGCACGGAAAAAAAAAAGAAACTAGCGTACCAACGCTGATGTAGATTAGATCAAAAATGAAAACAGTCTTAGACATTGCACGGAAAAAAAGAGATGTTTGTTAGTCCAAAGAAAATCAAGCAAATAAGATGGACTTACCTCGTCTTTGTATGCAATTTAGATTAGTATTCTCTCCATTTCATATTATAAGTCGTTTTGATTTTTTAAGTCAAACTTATTATCAAGTTTAGAAAAAAAATATAATAATATTTTTAACACAAAACAAACACACTATCAAAATTTATTAAATATTAGATCTCACGAAACTAATTTGGTGTTTTAGATATTGTTAAATTTTATTGTAAATTTGGTCCAACTTTAAAAAGTTTGATCACGAAAAAAGTTAAAATGGCTTATAATATGAAATGGAGGGAGTATTTGTTGGAGATAAGATAAGATGGCATGTTAGTTCATGTAAACATATAATGTTTTTAGGTTTACAGCATAAGCAAATTAAGAGGCAAAAAGGGGACGATGAGGTTGTACATGGGCTTCACGGCCCAGGAATGCCTGCAGCGCGTGCGCTCCGCGTATTGACGTGCCGTTCTTCGGCGTTTGATCATACTAAAATCGTAACTGAACATGGTACGCATAGCATTTTCCACTTGATACATACATAGTGAAACATTATAAGTACACTAGGTGAAACATTTTTCGGTGAACCAAAAAATGAAACGAATTTCCTTAATAGAGGGTTTCCAAAATATGTGGGTTTTTGTTGCAATGGAATATTTCAGTTCACTGCAACATTAGATCTATACACAATGAAACATTGTGAGTACACTAGGTGAAACTTTTTTTTGAACAAAAAATAAATCAAATTCCCTTAATAAGGGGTTTCTAAAATATGTGGGTGATTTGTTGCAACGACGCGTTCCATAATATCAAAATCCACTGCAACATTTGATCCGTACATAGTGAAACATTACGAGTACACTAGCTGAAACATCGTAAAACTACTGGTTGAAACATCAAAAGAGATCTTATGCGATATTCAAAAAAAAATATCAATAAAAAGCTAAAATATTTTTTTGTCGAAATATAATCATGTGTGGTCTTGTTGTAAAGATTTAATTGCAACGAATACAACGGTGTGATCGAATCGTAGATTGGATAATTAGTTTAAGAGAAAAATCGTTTTAAAAATATTTAAAACAGGAGCGGCAGCAGACGCGGCGCCCCGAGGCGTCCGATTTTTGCTTCCTTCGTCGAGCGCCCGGCGTGCAGCGTTTTCCAAAACTCTGTTCTGGTGAAAGCGGCCCACCATGCAAAGGTTGGCCCATAGGCGC
>CM020181.1:20196972-20217143 GCA_009805545.1 Oryza longistaminata
GTGAATCTCCCCCTGCTGTTGCTGCCCCTGTGGCATATATACTCCTGCGCTGTTGTTTTATGTCAATAACATTCTATCTGTTTATGCATAAGAACAAGATTATCTACACTTGTTAATTTATATACCCTTGCTGTCAAGTGAATTTCCCTCTGCCGTTGCTGTTTATGTGAATTTCCCCCCTGCTGTTGCTGTTTATGTGAATCTCCCCTGCTGTGCTGCCCCGTGGCATATATACCCCTAGTGCTGTTATATGCCCTGCTACTAGCTCTTATTGCTCTATATATGCCCTGCTGTTGCTACTGCTCTAATTTCCCTGCACTTGCTCTTTTCTTTATGGATAAGAACAGATGAACTACACTTGTCTATTTATGGATAAGAACAGATGAACTACACTTGTTCAATTTTCTTGGTTGCTTTTCCTCCTAGCAGCTGATTCCTCTTTTTATCCCCTTCATGCAAATGATTGTAATTGATGCATATTTCTGAGCAAAACTGAGGCCATATCTTTCATAGTATACCCCGTATACATTGGAATCTAATGCTATTTAGTATAATGGTAGGAAATTTATAAGCTTTTTCGCGAAAATTAGACCATGTCAACGCCCGGCGCAAACCCACCCTCCCCAACACCTGCGAGATCCAGGAAGAAGCAAACCCAGCCACAGAGACAGTTGCCGAAGGTCATCCCGCACAACGGCAGTCCAACAACCCGAAATTCATGGTAATTAATAGGATAAATTTTCGCCACATGACCACATAAATTTTAGCTACACCCTTAGCAAATATTGCCTTCTGTTGTGCTGCAGAATTGCCCGCAGGAACAACATACGTCGATGTCGGGCGGACAAGTGCAAGTAGGTCTAGTAGAAATCCCCAGTCAACAAAATATATGGCCGACCACAGTGCAAGTTATAAGAAGGTTGACGCTAGTGTAGCGCCACCGGCGCCAGGACTGTCATTGAGATGGTCTCAAACTGCTGCGGCTAGCGGCACGTGACGAACTTCGGATCCTCCATAAAGATATCGGGAAGGTCACAGAAGCCGAGAAAGAGCGAGCTTGGACGGCAATGGAGAAATGGTTCATATTTCCGGCTGAACAAAGGATAGGCTCAAGCGGAAGGCATTCCAAAAGATGGGCAAAGCTTGGAAGAATTGGAAGTCGAAGCTCTTCACCGAGTTTGTCAACCCTCCCGGCAATCATACGCCGTTCGATGAATACCCTCAAATAACCGAAGCGGTGTGGGAGGAATTCTGCTCTCTCAAGGCCACCCAAGAGTTTAGGGAATCAAGTGAGGCACATCGCCTACTGCAACAGCGGAATGAGCACCCGCATCGCTGGGCACCGCAGGTACATCGCAAGGAGCAATATGGCCCAAGAAGATGCAGCCGCTGCAGCAGCGAATGTCCCTGCCCCGTTTTCAGACATCCCTGAACAAAGAGCTCGCAACTGGCGTCGGGCAAGGGGAAGGTCAACCCGGACGGCTCTGTCACATTTGAGAACAAAAGTGATGCCGTCGTCTATCAGGAACTGGTGAGTTCACTACTTAACCTAACTAATTTCGTTCGTATAAAGTACAAGTTCGTATAAACGACTATCTTCTTTTCTATTGGGCTTGGTGCTGAACAAGCTTCACAAAGCGAGTTGAGTCCGCGCCGAAGAGGCGCGAAGATGACATCCTCACAAAGGCGCTCGGAACCAAAGAACATCCTGGCTGAACTCGGGGAATTGGTAGCGATGTGCCCTGGAAGCATGACTCCCTCAGTACAGCTCCCAATACAGGAAACGGAAAGTCTCCAAGAAGAGAGGGACGCTCGTTTGAAGCCGAACTTAAGGTTGAGGTCATTCAAGAACTAGAAGCTAGCATGAATGCAAGGGTGGAAGAAAGGTTAACAAGGTCCTCGCCGACATGAATATTACCCGAGTCACAACACCTGCTGTGCAACCAAACTCCTCGTGTACAACACGACGCGAGTCCGTCACAGCATAGGAGTACTTGTGCATCCACAGAGGTGCCGGCCCCTGGTCTCCCGACGCACCACTAGCTGCAGTGGACCACATCGAGGTAATTGTTGTTATCCGATCCATATCTAATAAAAGACATTTACACATTCCAATATTAAATTCAAACTTTCACCTTATGCAGGGCGCAGCACAGTGTGTCCTACTAGCGAGAGTCCACCCAACTTTCGCTCTTGAAGTCGCTGAGGGCATGGCTTTCAACCCTCGCGTTACAGACAAGGTCCACGGCGCAGACCTGCTAGCTGGGTATGCCAAGGTGTCCATCGATACAGTAAAGGACACCTGGTCAAGCTATCCGCTGCCCGTGCCCCCAAATGATGAAATCATGACTTTGGGCGATGCGCGCAAGACGTTCATACAATGGCCCAAAGAAGACATAGTTGTGAAGATGACTCCTCGTCCAGTCGACCGACGGAGCTTACACCTCCGAGTCTAAGCTATCAATTGAGCTCCCCGTGACCGCATTGTCAGTACCTCATTCTCCCGGTGGAGCTGATATGGACTTGGCAGATATAGCTCAAAGCTTGGCTCCAATAAAGACCACAAGAAAGGCCGATAGCTCCCCACCACTTGTCAAGGGCCAGAAGCGTGAACGCGGCAAGGAAGGTCGGGGAGTTGGCGCCGGAGCCAAAAAGGGGCAAGGCTGCGACGTCGATGCCGGTGAGCAAATCGGGGAAGGTCGTGAGGGCGCCAGCCCAATTTGAGCTAGCATGCCATTGGTGGAGGACAATGTGTTAGCCGTGATGGGTATTGCTTGCCGAGAGCTACATAAGCAATACATGGAGCTAAGCAATGCCAAGCGGAAAATGAGGGAGTCATCCATAGTTGGACATCACGACCACCAGCCGTTCCTAATCGTCGCCTGCCTATATAACTATAGGCTTTGATGACCTCTTCGACCTTTTCAGGATCCGGAAGTTGGACACTGGTCTTCTAAAATGCTACTCCCTTGTAAGTGCATACCTTCTATACTTGTGATATGATTGGACTATATCTCCTAATTAAATTAGTTCTAATACGTAAATATTTTAAGGTTGTGTTGATCGAGAGTCGTCGCCATGGTAATCAGGTTTGGTTCCTTGATCCATCCATGGTGAATGAGGTTAATTTACGACAGAGCTTCACTGAGGTGGTTGACTATGTCAACCGGTGTTTATGGGCCCATCAAGACAAGAGTACAATCATGTGCGCACACAACCAAGTAGAGGACAATACCCTTCGTGTATATTGTTTTTGAAGTTAAGGTTCTTAGTACTAACGCTAACATAACCACTGCGCAGGCGACACTGGATTCTCCTAGTCATCGTACCTAAGTGGAGTAGGGTTACCTACCTTAACTCTAAATAAGTCCAAAGATTATGATTTCAGTGAAATCACCAAGGCCTTAAATATGGCTTGGGCCCATATGTGGAAAAGGGTGGTAGGCACAAGGAGGCAAGGACGAACTTTATCATGACACCAAGTTTGCATGCGCACAACAGATCGGAGACCAATGTGGTTTCCACGTGTGCCACAACATGTCAACACTTCTAAGAGAGGTGAAAGATTTCGACCCTGAGGTTGTTGCTAATGGCGAATAAGCTCATTTCAATACCTACATTGCTATTCAAAACGTGCTAATTAACCTCTTATTTATTAAACAGAAAGGTATAGCTGGCTTCAAGATCTCACCCATCAACCCCCCCCCCCCCCCCCCGCTATCAGAGTGAAGTGTGCGCCTTTATTCTTGCAGAAATATATGAACAAGAAAGGACGTTTTCATGCAAATAGACTCATGAACTTGGCTAGATAATTTTATTGTGATGTAAAAAAGTGTTTTTTATAATTTCTGGCGATGTAAAAAAATTATGTTTTTATGGAGTGCAATGTAATTTACTTTCATATGTGCAATATTTATGGTAGTTTACTAAATTGTCATCACATTTGATCAACTACGAATTTACGTTGTACTATTCATCTGTTTTCTCCTTTTTTTTTCCCTTATTGACAGGTTGTGGAGGTTCACAACGAACAGAATACAAGAAATTTTGGTAATCATTTTGAGGACTTTCATGGGTATGAATTGTGTGCTATAATAAATTAAATTGTTGCATATGTATGTTGTAAATTGTTGCTTGTGATGGATCTGTGATATGTGATGCCATCTGTGATGTTGGGCAGTTGGGGGAATATGTGATATGGAGGGGGGTGACTGGCACCTGTGATGTTTCTGTTTTTCAGAGGGCATGGCTAGCAATTCCTGAGGCTAGCCAATATTTAGCATTTATTTTTTTTCTGGAATTAACTCATCAGTGACGGTTCGGAAGAAACATCCGTCACAGGAAACCTCACCTGTGACGGACTCACAAACGTCGGACCGTCACAGGTGACCCACCTGTGACGGGCCTTTACTTTCGGCCCGTCACAGGTGGGTCACCCTGTGACGGCTACTATATACCGGAGATCATCACCTCTGACGGGCCTTTATTTAGGGGCTCGTCAGAGATGAGACACCTGTGACGGGTCCTAACAAGCCCTAGGCTAGCTGAGACCAACACCTCTGACGGCCTTCTATTAACTTGCCCGTCAGAGGTGGATGTCACCACTGACGGCCGGCCACCCGTCAAAAGTGACTGGACTTACCAGTGACCACTGATCACTGACCAAGCCCAAAGCCGTCAAGGTGAGGTTTGGGCCCGTCACAGGTGACCTTGACCAGTGTAGTGGAATGAACTATTAGATGGCTATAGATGAATTAGAGCTAGTAGTTGGCTATACTATTAACTTGCTCTAATAGCTAATTCATACAATAGTACCTATAAACATATGCTACATTATTAATTATTTGGTCCCACCTGTCATACACATATTGTATCTTGTAGTCTGTGCTGCAGCTGGCTATAAATTTGTAGCCCACTGCTTTTCTCTTACATTTTTATCTTCTCAATATGTGTTTATAGTTGGCTTAGAGCAGGTACAATAGCATACTATTAGCCAGCTATAAGCATATTTTAATGAGATAAAAGATGAAAGAGAAGAGCAGCGGGCTACAGATCTGTAAGCCGCTGCAGCACGGACTCCAAGACGTAGTGTGTGCATAATATGTGGGACCATATATTAATAGTAAGTAAGTAGTAAGCAACTATTGTATGAATTGACTATTAGATTGACTATAGATGAATTGGAACTATTAGTGGGCTATACTATTAAACTTGCTATTATAGTCTGCTACTCCCTCGGTTTCGGTTATAAGACGTTTTGACTTTGGTCTGTTTTAAGTTTGACTAAGTTTACAGAGAAATATAGTAATATTTATAATACTAAATTAGTTTCATCAAATCAATAATTAAATATATTTTCATAATAAGTTTGTCTGGGTTAAAAATATTACTATTTTTTTCTACAAACTTAATCAAATTTAAAGCAGTTTGACTTTGACTAAATTCAAAACGTCTTTTAACCTGAAACGTAGGGAGTATTATACCTGCTCTTAGGCCCTGTTTAGATTCACCTCAAAATTTTTCAGCCTGTCACATCGAACGTTTGAACACCTGCATGAAGTATTAAATATAGGCTAAAAAATAAATAATTGCACAGATTGCAACTAATTTGCGAGACGAATATTTTAAGCCTAATTGCTCCATGATTTGACAATGTGATTCTACTGTAAACAATTGCTAATAACGTATTAATTAGGCTTAATAAATTCGTCTCGCATTTTACTGACGGATTCTGTAATTAGCTTTTTTATTAGTACCCGAATACTCCTTGTGACACCATATATAATACCTGATGTGACACGCCAAAACTTTACACCCCTAGATCTATACACTCCCTTAGTGCCATCTATGTGCACTGTACTCGTGTTCGTCTGGTCATGTAAAAAAACGCAAATATTAGGGAAGGAACTAATATCAAATAATTAAAAGAGGTGAGACTTTAAATCCAGATCGTCTAGTCCACCACCTTTGAAGCTAGCCGAAAGACCCTCTCTCGTCAGGTCGTGTACAAATCAGCAACCTCTTCTCCTTCCTTTGGTCAGAATGTACTAGCGATAGTGCAGTGGAATGCCGCGAAAAGCTATGGCTTTACAGCACGAAAGGTGAGCTGAGGCCTGAGGCGATGAGTTTAATTTCCTGTTTGACTTGTGAAACGTGTGCAAAAGCCCACGGAATCGCAGCACATGGATAGCATTTAGGCCGGGTTTAGTTAAACAATTTTTCATCGAACTTTTAACTTTTTCATCACATTAAAATTTTCATACACACACAAACTTTCAACTTTTTCGTCACATCGTTCCAATTTCAACCAAACTTTCTATTTTAGCGTGAACTAAACACACCCTGCATTTGCTCCAGTGGATTCGGTCAGACTCGATGAGTTCCTGTGTTCGTTTAAGTGACTCAAAACGAAGACGTCTTGATCAAATTGTTCTTGTTTTGCTATCGACATTCATGAATTAATGTAATTTCGCAAATCTCACGGCCGAATTTAAAACTCTCAAGGACAGATACAGACTTTGCGTCTAGCTCTTCAGTTCACTTGCTTAGCCTGTGTTTAGTTCAGCACAAAGTTTAGATTTTGATTGAAATTGGAGATGATGTGAGCTCCACAGTCGAACATTTAGGTGGTTTTGAGACTCGCTATGAGATGTTGGAGCTGCTTATTCATAGTGGTGAACTTGACAATGATAATTAGTGTTGGGTCGTAACAATTGTGGCACCGCAAGTTATTTTGTTTTTCCCTTTCTACATAGGTTTTTACCCCCTTTTTTTTTTAATTAGCCGTGCAATAGTATTATTTTCGGCCTGATTTTTTAAGTAAACAAGACAGCTCCTTTTTCCTGTTAATATAAAACAGGAACTACTCTCGAGGTTCACCTCGAAAAGAAAAAAAAGGTAGTAGCTACTGGCCAAGAAATGCAACGGCGAAGACGACGAGACCTGTAGCGATCTGATGGCGATCGGTAGTGGTCGGCTGGTCAGCGTGCCGGTCCATGGGGTTAATTAGATCGAGAAAAGTACGCAGTACCACACGCTACCCTGCAAATATATCTCTGCAACTATCACAACAGCATCACGAGAGCCAACGACGACGACGTGGAGGAGGAAGACGAAGACCTGTTAGCTTGGTCGACTACTTCACCAATCCAACGTACCATTCTCTTCCAGTAGCTGTCGCCTGTCATGGTTTAGGTGATCACAGGCTGGACGATGATGCATGGCTTTGGGCTTTGGTTAGGCTTCGAAATGGAAGAGGATTAATTTCGCCGTCGTCGAGTAATTAATTATTAAGCGAATTTCGCAAATCGATATGTATTTTGATCATATCATCGTAAAACTATATATTTATATATTTGGATGTTATATCGTAAAACTAAAAATTTAACACAAGACTTATTACAAAACTACAGATTTAATGTCAAAAATCACAAAACTATAGATTTAATACTAGAGTTATCACAAAACTATAGATGTCACTATAGATGTCTGTAGTTTAAATCCTTATCACTAATGTCATGTTAGAGTGAGAAATGTTGTTGTTTTGCACTTAACATGGTATAAGACATATAGTTTTCTCATAATTTTAAAACTAAATATCTAGTTTAATGATTGTCCATCCTAAAATCTGTATTTCTTCGATAAAATTGATTCTAAATCTTTAGCTTTGTGATAACTTTATCAAAATTTATGTAGTTTTGTGAAATTTACTCTTAATTATTTTTGGTCGACGGTGTGAGAATGGGCTGAATGGTGGTCCAGCGATGTCGTATTAGAGCAAGTTTAATAGTATAGCCAACTACTAATTAACTTCAAATCATTTATAGTCAAGGTCCTCGATTTCGATCGATCATTTATTGATTGATTGATTCAGATTTCGATCGATCATTTATTGATTGATTGATTCAGATTTCGATCGATCATTTATTGATTGATTGATTCAGATTTCGATCGATCATTTATTGATTGATTGATTCAGATTTCGATCGATCATTTATTGATTGATTGATTCAGATTTCGATCGATCATTTATTGATTGATTGATTCAGATTTCGATCGATCATTTATTGATTGGTTGATTGATTAGATCTTGTGCTAGTTCATGTCCTGTGCGTGTAAATATGCGATCTTTTTTTTTACTGATCGCTTCGTGTGAAGTTGGTAGGCTTTGGTAGAGGAGGAGATCAGCTGATTCTTAATAATTCCATTCTGTTTTACTTTATCAGGAGAATTGGTCTCCAGCTGTTGCTTTTTATCTGATCCTTCGTCATCCAGTCTGTACACGCATTCATTTGTTTTCTAATAAACATATTTTTTGTGATTAGACAGAAGACGCACATACACACCACACTCACAAACCCATAGGTACATCTCCTATCACTCATAGAGATGGAGACCAACAATACATAACTAGCCCTACTATCCGTGAGGAGTACTCCCTCCATTTCACAATGTTAGTCATTCTAGTATTTCTCACATTTATATTGATGTTAATGAATCTAGACATACTCCCTCCGGTTTCATTTTAATTGACGCTTTAGACAATGACACGCTCTACAACATACACCTTTGACCTTATTTTTCTATTATAATATATACAATAAATAAATACATGTTTACTTTTATTATAGTGTTTTGAAAGACAAATATATATATATGTTTTTCTAGTTTCTTTAAACTAAATATTTTTAAAGTTATTGTTCGTCAAAGTTATAAAAGTTTAACCTTAATCTTATCTAAAACGTCAATTAATATAGAACTAGAGAGAGTATATATCTATTTAGGCTCATTAATATCAATATGAATGTGGGAAATACTGTGAAACGAAGGAAGTATGATATAAATCCTGATGGGTGAAGTATTACGGTCATACATCCATTAACACACCACAAAATGGTTACAGTAAAGAACAAAATCTGATTAATGATGAGGACATCACTTCGTCAGATACGCTCATAACTTCACACACTCCAATGATAATTCCAAGTCTAAGTCCAGTTCGGCCTCCAGAGACAGCACTGACTTCAAACGGACCTAGCGCCTTCATGCCAACTCTGATTTGGGTGATCTTGGACTTCGTGGAAAGCTTATCTCGCTACCTTTCAAACGCATCCGGTCTCATGTCCAAATTCATCTCGAGTCAACGGGAATCGCCAAAACAAGACAGTGCTGTTGCTGAAACCGAACTTGGGTCTTGGGCCTTGTAATAGACTAGGCCCATCTCGGAAGTGTCACTCTCCACCTCCACGAATTAGCACTGAACCCTAGCTTTATTTTCCTCTATAAATAGCTTTGTACATCCTCAAAAACATTTGGGTTTTGTTTAGTTGAATTTTGCCAAGTGCCATTCACCTTGTCTCTTGTCCTCGCTCGATTAGTCGGCGACTATAGATTCAGAGCCCCCAATAGTTGGTGTGTTGATTTGCCGGGTCGATTAGATCTACCACTTCAATCGCAACTATTCCTTTGTGCTTAATTCCCTAATAGCAGTCTACAAATCAACTATAAACAATGTGGAAGAGATAGAGAGAGAAAAAGAAAAAAAATTGAGATACAGATTTATAGCCAACTGTAATATGGACTACAAAACATTATGCATATGAGAAGTGAGACCATATATTAATGTTGTAATAGACGTTTACAAGTAATTATTGTATGAATGAGTTGTTCGATTGACTTAAAAGGTAATTTGGAGCTGGTAGTTGGCTACGGTATTAAACTTGCTCTTATGGACTTCGTCACCGTGTTTGTTCGTATTCCCACACGTCATGTTCTGGTTGGCTAGAGTGGAAAGTGGAAACACACGTTACATGTACGTGATAAACTAGGACGATGTGCTAATTGGCGATTAATTAAGTTAGACGATTCCAGCGTCATGATTCACGAGTCGTTGATTTGTTTTTAAAAAAAGAAGACAAACGATGGAATTTGAGAGCTTCTTGCTTTTCAGTACGTTTTAGGACAGGCAATCCTTCATGAGTAGAAATTATTTTTTTGGGTAGGCTCTCGCTTATGGTCAAGAAAAGACCTTAAACACTATAGCATTTACTATGAATAAAAAAACATACTCTTTCCGTCCTATTTTAAGCACATCGTTCGTTTTATTTAAAAACTTTTTAAAAATAATTAAAAAAATATAGGTCATGCATAAGATACTATTCATGTTTTATCATGTAATAACAATTAAAAAGTTGGACACGAAAACTTATGATGCGCTTAAAATGGGACGGACGGAGTATACGATTGTCTCATCTTATAGTCGTCATGTGCCTCTACATTGAGAACATCCTGACTTGTTTATACATGGCATATTTTGACCATTAAAACATTTTCTACAACAGCTGGCTTTTATCTTTTGGATGAAAATGAAATAGTTTTTCTCACCTTGAAAAAATAATATGCTATAATTTGGATGACTAATCTTCTATTAGTCCAGACACAAATACTAATATGCATAATTTTTTCTTGAAAATTAATAAGAGCATGTGTCATGGTTTCTAATATATACTAAATTATAAGGTCTATATTTTTTACACGGTCTTTAATAACATACTTTGATCATCAATTATTTCATGTTATGTTCTCAACAAATATGAAATTAGCATCACATGAAAGTACTTTAAAATAAATATGAATATAGTGATATAACATATATAATACTTAGTACTCCCTCCGTCTCATAATATAGGATATTTTGGATGGATTTGACACATCCTAGTGCAACAGTCTGTTCAAATTCATTACACTAGGATTTGTCATATCCATCTAAAATCCCTTATATTATGGAACGAAGGGAGTATATATATATAGTTAGTATAATTATTGGTCAAAAGTTACCCAGATTGAATGACGCCATATAATTTAGGACGGATTGAGTAATACAGATGACCAGAAATTGTTGCTCACTTAGGCTGCGTTCGTTTGTGTGAGATAGGATGAGAAAACACCTCGTTTTCCGCACGCACGCTTCCCAAACTACTAAACGGTGTGTTTTTTGCAAAAATTTTCTATAGAAAAGTTGCTTTAAAAAATCATATTAATCTATTTTTAAAATTTAAAATAGTTAATACTCAATTAATCATGCGCTAATGGCTCACCTCATTTTGCGTATCTTCTCAATCTTCCCGATCTCCTTATCCTCAAACTCACCCTTATTCCTTCTCAACTGGAGACCTCGGTTGAGCTCTCTAACCAATTGTTTCAGTTCTTTGGTGGTAATTTGGCTCACAAATACTTGTCCATGCCATTAATATTATATTTGAACTTGTGAGTAGAAATGTATTTTCGCTTGCTCTACCATAAGTGTTTTGAGTTTATTGAACATCATTTGGTCAATAATCATAATACCTGGTGGTATTTTCCTCTGCGTTTGGATAGTTTGGAAGCAGTTTCTAAGAAATATATATTTGTTTTCATATTCACGCCCGATCATATATTATCTTATTTGTACTCGAAATATAATCCGTATTTATTTTCGTATCCAAGTTATTCTTATTCGTTTCTTATCCAGCTAGAAATATGATAATGGAATATGGTACGAGAGCATTATTAAACCGTATCCGCTCCATTTTCTCTGGTGTCCTATCATATATGTATTGACAAAAAGGCCGCGGAGCATCCGAGCTGCACCGCTACTGGACGAGCAGCCAAAAACGGACAGATTAACGCACAACTGCGGACGATCCAAGGATCAAAAGACTGGACTAAATCAACGTCCACTAGCAATTATACTCCAGTGGACGGATCCATCAATCAACATACGCACCGTTCGTCGTCCACCCAAAACCGCCACCACCTAGCACCAGCATACTAGCATATTCCAAAATCGAATTAATGCCTTGATAGTTCGATATATGCCAATAATGTTTGACCTTTTGTCTACAAATATATGCCAATAATAATGCAGTACAGGTTAGATTTCATCGTAGATAGCGCATACTGTATGCTGCAAGTGGCCCTTGTGGCGGCAGCGCAAGAGCGCGACAGGAAAACGTTCAATAAGAATTCGGTTTTTGTTAATGTTTTCGTCAGTATTATGGACATGTTTGGAAAGCGTTCTTTTTCCCGTGGCTAATAAATCGTTTGAGATACAACTGATAATTTGTGAAAAAAATAATGGAGCAGCCAACAATGATTTACAGACAACTTTTTTATATATGCAATGTTATCTGACCGATTAAGACGATTAATCATCGATCAGTCTCGATTAATCGACCTGATCGGTATTATGTATACCGGAACCTATATTCTATATAGTGCATAGTATAAAGCAATCATAGTGTAAAACAACCAGCAGTAGTAGCACATATTCACATGTGCTAACCCTTAAAACTTGTTCTAAAAGTGATCGATAGGTGCTTTGATCGGACGATTAATCGCGTCTGATCGACGATTAATCGGACGATCAAATTTCTGATCGAGTTGATCAAATGAATGTCCTTGATCAGAGTCAGGGACCGATCAGGACGATTAATCGCAATTAATCGAAAGATCAGATACCACTAATATGTGGTATTTGCTGTTTAAAAGCATAGGCTGGACAATATACTACGACGTAAAAACTCTAAAATTTAGTTCTAAAATTGAATAAAAATCCTAAATTTTTCAAATTAAATATTTAGCTGTAGCTTATAAGACAAAGGAACCAAATAGACCCTACTACGTTCCGCAAAAATTCAGTTTCTTGAATGTTTGTTGTCCTTTTTTTCTTTTTTCTAGAGTCCAATTTGTCCCCCTGCATCTTATCCTACAGGTGAGCTGAACAACCGCACCAAAGATGTATTTCCCAATCCCCGGAATCATCCTTGACTAATTTACGTACTCCTACTTGCAATGGATATTTTACTTAGGCTGAGGCCTCCAATGAATGGACAGCCACATTTGGAGGACTGTGATTAATGTTGTGCCGTCAGGACTTGGGATCCTTTTCAGAGAGGCCCCCAAGTTGGAACTCAGAATTGTCTAGCTGCAGTAACACACAAGTTGAAAACAAACCTGTCGACGCCTTTCTGGTCCCTGCACTTGTGGGCATCGAATCGAACCGGATTCTCCCCGTCCGGCCCAGATTAATCTTCTTGCTCAATGACTCTTTGCAGCAAAAAAGCAGTCACAGAAGCCGGCGGCAGCCAAAAAAGGTTGTACCTGGAAAGGCCAAAAGTAGCTGAACATGACGACAAATTCAGGGCAACAGAAGTAAAGTTTGTAAGTTGTGATTTCAGTGTTTCCACTTTCCAGTTCATTCTCAACTAGATAAGCACAATGCCAACATGTTAGATACAGCCTTGTTAACCTGATGAACTGAAGCTTGGGCTTGGGCTCTGAACATTCAGAAACTTTCAGGTTTATGTACTACTATGAAATATGCCAGTCAATGTATACACAGGTGAAAAAGCATAACCAACTGTACAAAATGTACAATCTCTGTTGAGTAACCAGCTAAGTTAGTATAGAAGCAACACTGCAACAGTACTTAACCACTGCAGAATAACGATTGAAGTTAACAAGGTGAAATTTGCGCTGCCAAAGGGAGGAAAGGACGGATTCCTCCACTTATTTACAGTGGAACGACAAACACCTGGCAGGAAACCACAGCAATTGATCAGGTGCATCCACACAAGAACATATAATAGGACCACATTACATAATGTGGGATTCAGGAAGGACTATATACCTGAGTAACAAAAGAACCATAACTCTTCTACGGTTCTACCAACCTTTCTCACCGTGGGTTGATAACGCCACAAGTGTATCTGCTGCTTGGTTGATGATGCTACTAGCATCAACACCTTGATTGGGGCGTTGTGCTTGTACCTCTCTTCTCAACGCCCCATTTACTGCACAAAACCATTGGAAAAGCTTTATTAGGTGGACAAGATATGTGAACCTGCAATACTGCAGGAGAAGATAAGTTTCAAGCAACATACTTAGTGAGGGAGCATTACGCTCTTTATCTGCCAACTTTGCAGGGTGATCAGGACCATGGAGAACTACATTTGGTGTTGTACACATCATACTTGATGTATGAACACCATGCCCTTTTTGGGTAATGCCAAACAATGGAGGTTTACAGATGACAGGAACCATAGTTGCTGCACTGGAATAGTGAGCTTCAGGCATGTTTGTTGAATGAACCTTAGAAATCTTCCTCAGTACACGGAGATGGGGCGCCATACTTCTTGGTAGACAGAGGTGAGGTGCCACACTCGTTCGTGGACAATTTTGAGGGGGCATACTTGGTGCGTGGACTTGAGGGGCTATGCTTGAAATCACAGCATCACTGCCTTCAGAATCCAGAGATGATGAGTTCTCGTATGCTCTACTTGGTGCAACAAACACCTGGGCTTCGGTTGTCATACACGGTGCACTAGAATGTAGTCTTGCTGTAGAGTTTCCAAACATTGATACTACATGAGAAGCATGCCCTTCAGAGTCAAAATTCTGTGCAAGGAGAGAATGGCAATGCGATTCAACGCTTGGTCCAACAGAATCACAGCCATTAACGCTATCACTGATTAATGCCCTCCTTACAAGGGTGTCATCGGCTCTCATCCTCATAACAGAATCCTGACTTTTTGTGCAATGGGATGAAAAGCTTTCAGAACACATACTTGGGATGGAGAATTGTTCTCTTTTGAGTGCCATGCTTACTATTGTAGAATCCACAGGTCCACATTTCTGAGGTTGTACACTTGGTGCTTGAGAATCGTTGCTAGCTCTTCCAGATGCAGAGTTTATGTTAATTCTACTGTTGGAGATAGGATCCAGTTTTATACTTAAAGGATGACAATTAACTTCTGAACGAGACTTGTACCATTCTGACGGCTGCAATAGAAAGAAAGGAAGTTTAGAACATGATATGGGAACAAGAGAAAAGGCTCACATATATGTACTGATTGTCTATTTGATTAGTAAAAATCTTTAATAGGTTCCAAGCATGTCCAAGAATACAATAGTACTCAATTTATCCATATGCTATTGCTTCTTTCTTACTAGACGTCGAAGAGGAAAAGGTTCCACAGTTTGAAATTTAGCCTTATAAAAAATGTGCCACTCTTATAAAAAGGTCCCAACAATATGGTGTCCTTTCAATGGGATGGTAGTGATGGTAGTATGTGCCATTCTTTTTTCTAAAGCAATCAGCATTACCATCCATTATGTGTGTAACTGATAGGCTATCGTTAATTAACGTGCCAAATCTGCCAACAATATGCTCTAAACAAGCCAACAAAAAAGAAAAACAACAATCCATAAGAATTCGCTGGGGTCATTAAAACACTCAAGACTCAAGAGCACACGTTCCATTATGACTAAGGATCACTATTCATTGTTGGTTCTCAGGCAATCCAATTCTGGGTGACCCTCCTCACAACACATACAAGAGAAACAGGTAAGCCATTTAATTAATCAGATTCTGTTTCATTGTTCATGTTAAAAATTAAAAAGGCAGACACTTGCATATGCATATGAGCTTTTCGGTGTGAGGGAAGATTTTCCATGAAAGCTTTGTGTGCAATAATAATTTCCAAAAATTTACTTTCCACTCCCTAGAACTAAAATATAAGGCCTAAAATTTACAATCTTGCCTTCCTACTTGGACTTTACAGAGTTTTTCTTCTTCAGTTCTAAAACACTGTATTTCTTATTATTATTTACAAATGTTTTCAGTAGGGCTCTGTTTCCACTAGTAACGTGCACAAGCAGGACTTACATTGTAGTTAAGTTTCGTCAAGGAATCCAAAAGCAATTGCTCTCCAACTATTATGATCATTTTCTTGACCATTTCCTCACGAGTAATCTTGTTTTCCTAACAAATAGAAAAAAGTGTGGTTTTGAAACATTGAAACACAGAAGATAACTGACAGCAAAATTCAATGACACCTGACAACAGAACATTATAAATTGTCAAGATAGTAACACCTTCAGCTCTTGATAATGATGAAAGAGCAGTTCCCTTGCTAGTGATGATATACTGTCTTGTATTGTTCCAAAGAGAACTCTGAACGGGATCCATGGAGAAGTTGGTCCATTATCAGATTCGCACACTACCTACATTTATGTCATAGGTCTCAGGTCAATGAGACAATTGCTAGTTTTTTTTTTGATAATTTTGACCTATTTTATTCAACACAAAAGCGTGAATAGTAGTAAATGTGAACCTGGACAGGAATTCTCTAAAAGATGCATCCAACTCTTTTTTTTCAAAAAAAAAAAAGGGATTGCAACTCCTTGTTTCCTAATGGAATGTACCAAAAGATGACTCTTAAAGCAACTCACAGGTTGAAGAGTAGAAAGATCCACTTCCACTTCTTTTGGTGGTGGGCACAACCATAAACCCTTCAAGTGAAGCAAGTAGTCTGAAAATAAGTACAGTTAAGATTAAAGAATGAATCACTCATTCTGTCTCAGTGTGAGTATACATTGTCAGAATCTAAACTCTTAACACCCCTAGCTAAATTTACCTTGAATTTCTGGTGTGAGCCTAAAACTAATGAGATATTCCAGAGAAATATGAGTGCCTAGCTTTGATGGCCAAATCACATAATAGCTTGGATTGGAGCAATTGTCAACACCAGAATCATATATGCTTAGAAACTCATCCGATGATCCTGGTTTTATAGTTCCCATGTTGCCCAATATTGCTCGGCACAGCAACATGTACTGAACTCCTTTTTCATCAACATCACAGAGACCAACACTATAAAATGATAAAAAGATTTAAAATTATGAGTTGACTAGTATATTATCCACTAGCATAGAATTTAAACAGGCCACTAATGAAAGTTAAGTAAAACAACAACCTGGTAAATGCACGGTTTTCAGGCGAGAGATACACACCAGTACACATATCAGAACTGTCACTTGTTTGTCCAGTGCTAATAAAACCATTAATCAAAACTCCAACTATGTCTTGCTTCCTAGATCCAAGCCATCCATATCTCACATCTGCATAACCAATTTTCTTTCTCGTTAACCTCATCTGTCTTGCAAAAGACTCAAGTCTACATTGTGCTGTGACATCCTCTGCAGAGTACCGATGAATATGAAGCAAGTTTTTAGGTGATGCAAATGAACCCATGCCAGAGAGGAAAAGGTTCTGAACAAACTGAAAGTTCTCACTGCCTCTTTCAACAGGCACAATCTTCTTGCGTAATATGTCAGGAATACAAGAATTCTGTAAAACTGGAGGGCTAGTTTCAACGACAGCTTGCTTCACCAGTTCATTTGGAGCCTTTGGAACCATCCCCTCAGTTAGACCTTGTCCGCTGCCTTCAGTACCCATGTCTAATTTTCTGGTTTCATCAACGTCCTCGTCAAAGAATGCAGAAGGAAAAAACCATTTGCCAGTGCCATCCAGCCATGAAACAGATCTCTGCTTTCTTGTTTTTAGGTTCACCATGGTCATCGACAAGAAATCAACAAGCAGAGGCTGATCATCCATCACAACTACAGCACTAGATTTATCAGCTTTGAATCCCTCAACAAGGGACTCCATTATTTTCTGAGGGAAATCACACCATGCACCTTGTTTGTAAAATACAACGCGACTTGGCAACCCGCTTTTCAGGTAATTGACACAATCTTTAGCCAGATTAGGTTGAATGCAGCAACTCTGAGAAGGTGAACCGGGTAAGGGCCTGCTCTCCACATTGGAAGATACATTATCCTCTTCGACACGGCGATACTTGAAGTCTTTCGACAGGCAATCATCAACAAGCTTGCGCTTCAGGCACCAATCGTGGGACTTCTGAAGCGAATCCATGGGATACCGTAGTTCCTAACAGAATATCAAGGAAAATGTTATCCTAATATGATACAACAATTTTTCATTTCTCCCTTCACCATGATCTCATAAACAACACTAGTACTTCGTAACAGAGACCGCATCTCGTATCATCAAATAAGGAATACAGAAACATATCAGAAAATTTTAATCCGCACTAATTAGTAAAATAGAAATAAACTCCGCGATATGGAATACAGTTGAAACAACTTGATACTAAAACTGACATACTTGCAAGTACTAATAGGTTGCTTCAAAAATTCTTCTGAAAGGTTTCGTTACTTCAAAAACTGCAGTGCCAGTAAAGCGAAGGGAAATTTAGTTAAAAAATTTGCAGATACCCATTTCACGCATCACCAGAATCACAAATCAATCGAGGCTCATAACGAATATTTTTTTTCCATCAGACGCCAAAACGAGACCATATCCAGAACTGAGAAAACCTAGCAAAGAGAGAGCGAAATCGAAGCGAATCGAGGGGAAAGCGCAAAACGAGATGTCGCGGAGACGCCCTAATCAACACCCCGCATCGTCGGAGGCGGCGCATGCGGTAGAATCAGGAGAGACATAGAGAGGGAGAGAGTCACCTGTCACCGGAGACCGCGGGCACGGCGCACCTTCACCCTCCCTCGCGCCGTCACGCCTCCGCCTCCGCCTCCGCTCCCTCGACGGCCGGCGACCCGGGGCGGGGGGGCGTCCCTTTCTCGGCGGGGCCGGAGGTGGAGGGGAGGGAGGCGGACGACGAGGAGGACGATGGAGTTGGGTCGTTGGCTGCACGCGCGCGACGCGCCGAGGCGAGCCCATCTCGTGATAGGAAAAAACAAGTCTATTGTGACTCATCATATTTGAGAGCCTGGAACTTTTCTCGAGTCCACATTTTCAGTCTAGTTCTAACTCATTTCAGCCACTTTGTCATTGCAGTAAATTTCGGACGATGTTATCTCTTGGGTTTGCTTAACCCTGTTCATCGTTTCCTTTCTGTCCGATGTTGCATTTGCAACAGAAATACTCCCTCCGTCCCAAATATTTAATGCCATTGACTTTTTTTTAAACATATTAGATCGTTCGTCTTATTTAAAAAATTAAGTAATTATTAATTATTTTTCTATATTGTTTCATTGTTAAATATACTTTTATGTATACATCTAGTTTACATATTTCACAGAAGTTTTTTATAGGCAAAAGTTTACATATATCCTCCTACTCCAACACTATATAATTTAATAGGGTCTCTCTTTCTCTATCTAAAAATATAATTTAATAGGGGCACTATAATAATTCTTACTAACCTTAAATTTTGCTATGTAACTAGAACGATAATTATTTTGGGACAAGGGTATTAGTACTAGTTTGTAAAACCTAACAAATCTACTGAATTGTTTTGTCTGTGATGACGTTGTATATCATCCTGAGTTCTTTGGAGTTTATCAGTTTGTCCTCCACATATTCGTTGGAGCTCTCATCGGTCTTCTTATCAGGTGCAGATAGGGCCATAGAGTGGTAATGGGTCAAGGCCCATGGGCCATTTCACATATCCATCTCAAACTTTAAATATTTTTTAGCACAAAACACTACTAAATTTTAACCCAACCTTCTTTTACCTAACCCTCACATTTTGTAGGCCAAATGTTGGGCCCATTACCATCCCTAGGCGTAGATGGCCCAACTGCCCAAAGCCTCTAAATATGGGCCTCTCGGAATCGCAACAATAATCATAGCAGCCGCGCGAAACGACTGGTTGAACATGAGAAATAGAAAATTGGGGAAAAGAGAATTGCATGTTTCACTAACATGTGAGTCCCACCTATGAACGAGTCAACCACGATCAACCTTCCACATCTGCAGAAACCGATTTTCAAACTACTATCTTTGTTTCATATTATAAGCCGTTTTGACTTTTTTTTTCTTAGTCAATCTTCTTAACCTTTGACCATGTTCGTGGAAAAAATTTTATACTCTCAGATGTTCCTTTTCCAAGCAAAATTAAAAAGACAAGTAATCCGAGTAGTACTTGTAGTGCCGAGTAGAACTGTGCTTCTCTTTGTTATTCGAAACAATTTCCATATATGAGGCATGATTCGGTATAAGATGGTATAGGTGGTCTTGTTGAGCCCAACCAAAACTATTGGGTATGCTTTATCTATAACACTAACGTATTTAGTGTTAGATTTAATAAAATTAATTTAGTACTACAAATGATAAACTTGATCAAACTCTTAAAATAATCACTGAAAAAATTCAAAGCGAATTATAATATGAAACAGAGGAGGCAATGAATGAGTCGATTTGTAACCTTCTTCTTTCTTTTAAAAAATAAAATAAAATAGAGGAGAAGTGGTTGACGGGGTTGATCTAATCAGTAGTAAGAGGTTGGAGGAGCAAAATATACTTA
>CM020181.1:20218144-20233081 GCA_009805545.1 Oryza longistaminata
CACCAGCATCGTCGAGTTCGACATGGCCACGATGACGCTGTCGGTGATCCCCTCGCCGCCGCTACCGGAGGATGTGTACGGCGCTCTCCTCATGACGGCGGAGGGAGGCGGGCTCGGGTTCGCCGCCGTCCTGGACCGATCCAACCTCCACCTGTGGTCGAAGTCGATGGATCAATGGGAGCACCTCGAAGATGTCAGGGACCTCAAGACGCTGCTCCCACGGGGTTCAATCTCCATGATGAACAATTTGTTGATCGGCTTCTCCGACGGCGGCGTTCGTGTGGTTGTCGTCAGGACGTACCATGGCCCCTTCATCATTCAGCTGGGATCAACTGGACCAGCGAGGGCGGCGTCGAGGAGAACTGGAACCAACGCTGTATTTCCCTACACGAGCTTCTGTACTCCAGGTGCGCGCAGCTAGCCATCCTCTTGTTCATCTGTGATCTTCTGTTTTTTGGGGGGAATGTTCTGAACTGAATTGTGCCGGGGCAAACATTTGTTGGTTCTGATTTCTGAACAGCTTCTATGCTTGCTTGATCCGTTGTGATTTGCTGATACTTAGTCATATCCAAATGTTGTGATTTGCTGATAACAAGTCATATCCAAATGTTCATCGTGTTATCACAATCGTGTACCGAGATTTGCTGAACTGAATATATAACTACTAGGAGATTATTGATACTCTGTTTGCCTCTTTCTGTCTGATCTGAAGCATAAGTCCCACATCTAATCTTGTAAAAACTCGGAAGTTTTCTGATCCTCCTGATTGGTGTGAATGCTGGGATAATTTACAAGTTTCACCATCTGCATCTTTCCAGATCGTTCTCAGAGGCAGATTGCCGCCGCCACGAGGACAGAACGATCCATCCGCTTACATGAACCTGCTGATGCTGGCTTCCTGCAGAGCTGATGCTTGAAGTGCTTTCTTCTGATAGGCAATTTTAGCAAGAAAAGAGTTCACTAATGGTGATCGATTTACTCAGTTTTGTCTCCCATTTTGCAGTCTGATTGAGAAAAGAGTTTTGTCAATTTTAGCAACCAGAAGAATTCACAAATGGTAATCTTGGTCATGTTAGTTTTTTTTGCATCAAAGTGAACAGGCCCTAAATCAACTCCGTCAACCACTTCTCCTCTATTTTATTTTATTTTTTAAAAGAAAAGAAGAAGGTTACAAATCAACTCATTCACTGCCTCCTCTGTTTCATATTATAATTCGCTTTGAATTTTTTCAATGAATTATTTTAAGAGTTTGATCAAGTTTATAAAAAATATAGCAACATTTATAGTACTAAATTAATTTTATTAAATCTAACATTAAATACGTTAGTGTTATAGATAAAGCATACCCAATAGTTTTGGTTGGGCTCAACAAGACCACCTATACCGTCTTATACCGAATCATGCCTCATATATGAAAATTGTTTCGAATAAGAAAAGAGAAGCACAGTTCTACTCGGGCACTACAAGTACTACTCGGATTACTTGTCTTTTTAATTTTGCTTGGAAAAGGGACATCTGAGAGTATAAAATTTTTTCCACGAACATGGTCAAAGCTCAAGAAAATTGACTAAGAAAAAAAAAGTTAAAACGACTTACAATATGAAACAAAGATAGTAGTTTGAAAATCGGTTTCTGCAGATGTGGAAGGTTGATTGTGGTTGACTCATTCATAGGTGGGACTCACATGTTAGTGAAACATGCAATTCTCTTTTCCCCAATTTTCTATTTCTCATGTTCAAAGTCGTTTCACGCGGCTGCTATGATTATTGTTGCGATTCCGAGAGGCCCATATTTAGAGGCTTTGGGCAGTTGGGCCGTCTGCGCCTAGGGATGGTAATGTGCCCAACATTTTGGCCTATAAAATGTGAGGGTTAGGTAAAAAAAAGGTTGGGTTAAAATTTAGTAGTGTTTTGTGCTAAAAATATTTAAAGTTTGAGATGGATATGTGAAAAGGCCCATGGGCCTTGACACATTACCACCCCCCTATCTGCACCCGATAAGAAGACCGATGAGAGCTCCAACGAATATGTGGAGGACAAACTGATAAACATCAAAGAACTCAGGATGATATACAACGTCATCACAGACAAAACAATTCAGTAGATTTGTTAGGTTTATACAAACTAGTACTAATACCCTTGTCCCAAAATAATTATCGTTCTAAGTTACTTAGCAAAATTTAAGGTTAGTAAGAAATTATTTTAGTGCCCCTATTAAATTATATAGTGTTTGGAGTAGGAGGATATATGTAAAACTTTTCATATCAAAAACTTTTGTGAAATATGTAAAATTAGATGTATACATAAAAGTATATTTAACAATGAAACAAATGATAGAAAAATAATTAATAATTACTTATTTTTTTTAATAAGACGAACGATCTAATATGTTTAAAAAAATCAACGGCGTTAAATATTTGGGGACAGAGGGAGTATTTCTTGTTGCAAATGCAACATCGGACAGAAAGGAAACGATGAACAGGGTTAAGCAAGCCAAGAGATAACTTCGTCTGAAATTCACTGCAATGACAAAGTGGCTGAAATGAGTTAGAACTGAAAAATGTGGACTCGAGAAAGTTCCAGGCTCAAATATTCCACTGGCATCTGGGCCCCACACCCAACCAACCAGTATAAAGTTCAAGTATCAGCCTCGCCATCTTCGTCCCCATCGCGCGATCGCCTCCACCTCCCCAACGGCCAAAAACCCAAACGCGACGCCGCGTCGCCGCCGAGCCGAGCAAGAGCAGCGGCGCGAGCACCATGAATCCGCCGCCGCAGCAGCCGGAGCGCCGCGGCAACTCGCTGACAGATCTGAACGACGACCTGCTCTCCGAAATCTTCTTCCGCATCCCGCCGGGCGACCCCGGGGTCCTCGTCCGCCTCTCCGTCGTCTGCAGGTCGTGGCGCCGCCTCCTCACCGACCGCGACATCCTCCGCGGCTACCGCGCCTTCCACCGAGCGCCTCCGATCCTGGGCTTCTTCTGCGCAGATTTTGGGCGCATCACATTCGTCCCCACCACCGCCTTCCGCCCGATCATTCCCAGCGCCGACTGGCTACTGTGCGACTCCCGCCATGGCCGCGCCCTCTTCAACGCCTCACCCATGCGGCTCCTCGTGTCGGACCCCATGACCGGCACGGAGCGGCTGCTGGACGCGCCGGAGCGCTGGAGGAACATCGACTGGACCTTGCGGTACCCGTGGACGAACATCCAGTGGAGCGCGGCGGTGCTCTGCGCCGTGGACGGCTGCGGTCATGGTCATCTCCACTGCCACGGCGGCGATCCCTTCCGCGTGGCGCTGGTGGGAACCGACGCCGCGGGAACCACGCACGCCGCCCTCTACTCGTCGAAGACCAAGGCGTGGAGCGGCCCGGCCTCCATTGATCACCACCCCGACGCCTTCGTCCAGGCGAGAAGGCCAAGCGTCCTCGTGGGGAACGCGCTCTACTTCCTCTGCGACAACAACACCAGCATCGTCGAGTTCGACATGGCCACGATGACGCTGTCGGTGATCCCCTCGCCGCCGCTACCGGAGGATGTGTACGGCGCTCTCCTCATGACGGCGGAGGGAGGCGGGCTCGGGTTCGCCGCCGTCCTGGACCGATCCAACCTCCACCTGTGGTCGAAGTCGATGGATCAATGGGAGCACCTCGAAGATGTCAGGGACCTCAAGACGCTGCTCCCCCGGGGTTCAATCTGTTAGTGTGAACACAAATGTGATCTTGCGGCTAAACCAAAGTCGGCAAGAAAGATTTTTTTAGGGCAATCGCTACAGTGATCGCCCCTTCAAGAACATCCCCGATCGGGGGGGTTACCACCTTAACCCTAGTGCCGGTTCCCCCTATGTGCAGTGGCTATAAATAGAGATCAATACCTAAGAGTTAAACCCTAAGAAAAATTTCTCTAGCTACCCGATCAAGCAAGCCACTGAAACACAGGGAAGAACCGAGACACAATCCTCTCTGTGCTTCCAAACGAGAGGAAAAGAAAGAAGAACAAACAACAGAGAAATGGGAACTCCGGGAGATCAAGGTATGATTCAATCCCATTCCAATTTGTAGTTCCATTTTGTGCCAAACCGATCCAAACAATTCAACATTTTACCAAGTTCATCGGCTGTGATCTTTCAGTTCGTTCTCCGAGCAGATTGGCGCCGCCATGAGGACAGAATGATCCATCCGCTTACATGAAACTGCTGCTGCTGGCTTCCTGCAGAGCTGCCTGCTTGAGGGCTTTCGTCTGAATAGGCAATTTAGCGAAAAAGAGTTCATTAAATGTGAGGGGATTTAATCAGTTTTCTCTCCCATTTTTCAGTCTGATTGGAGAAGGAGTTAGTAATCTTGGTCATGCTGTGATTTTGTCTCCTGTTGAGAAGTTTCAAGAAAAGAGTGAGAATTCTCAGATAACTAGCATGTGCTTAATCTGGATGCATACGTGATCCACATTCTATATACTTCTCCCATAGATGATAGCCCCTTGTCGCAAGTTTTTTTTGGTTGAATTACTGGAGCATACGCAAGCAAAAGAATATTCAAAATTGAAGCCCCCGTTTTGAACTGTGCTAATAACGAACAAAAGAATTGAACACTCGTTGGCTCACAAAAGAAAAGGAAATTTTTACAATATCCCTGATCTGACTCATGTTGAGAACTGATGGGTCTTTGTAAGAACAAACAGGTTGTTGGATGAAGAGAGACTTGAACACAGTGAAATTGTAGGAACTTGTTAATTAAATACTCGTCTATCACAAATTCACACAGTAGGTGATACAGCTACGAGAGATCAAGAGCAAGAACGTAGTGTATATTTGGCATCGATTTACAATTTCACAATTGGTGATACAATTCCACATAATCAAGGGCAGGAACGGGCATCGTTACAAATTCATGATTAAATAACACATTGATCAGCTAGAATAGATCAGAAGCAGGGGACGATGCTGGAAGCCTTGACGCCGCCGTCAACTCCGACCACCTTGCTCAGTCTTCGCGTGCTGTTCATCCGGCTGCCGCGGCGAGTCGCTCGCACGCTTCAGCTTCTTCCTGGCCACTCCTCCTCGTCGGCGGCGAACATCTCCAGCAGCCGCTGCGCCTGCTCCATGGCGGTGCCCAGCCGGGAATCTGCTTCAGCTGCTCGGCGCGTGGCTCTCCAGCGCGGCCACCATCTCCCGCACCTCCTGCCTCGACCGCGCCGCCAGGTACCTCGTCACGGACGCGAGTGGCGCCCCGACACCACGAGCGACGCGGCGTGGACGGCGTCCTCCATGCCACGGGCTCGCGTCGCGCCACCGCGGCGCCTGGTGCTGGGGCGGCGGCGAGGCCGCCGCGGAGCTCGCGGCACGGAGGAGGTGGCCGTGGAGGTTGCGGCAGGGCGCTGCGTGCCGTCTCGTCGTCGGCGTACTCGACGAAGGCGTAGCCCTTGCGCTTGTTGGTGGCCGGGTCGGCGGCGGCGAGGCGGAGGGAGCGGACGGGGCCGATGAGCTCGCAGGCGTCGCGGAGCTCGGCGTCGGAGGCGTGGAAGGCGATGTTGCCGACGTAGACGACGCGGCTGCAGCGGCAGTTCACGTCGGCCATGGCGGCAGCGGGCTCGGGCAGTGGCACAGCCATGCTTGCTCTCGGAGCGGCGCGAGACGAGGAGAGAGAGAGATGGCGGAGATTCGCAACGCGCGCGTGGAGCGGGAGATGGATGGCTCGCGGGCATCGGGTGCCCGGCCCATTTATCGAGGCGATTCCTTCTCCTTTCCGCACTCGGAGTCCAATTGCGGTGGCGGTGGGCAGGGCGCGGGGTCCGACTCCGAGACGGCTGCGTATTGGGCCGTTTCTACCTGGAAATTTCGGCCCGTTAGTCCGTCAGATAAACTGGGCTGGATGAACTATAGATTGCAACCCAATATGGACCGCTTATATGGGCTTTTATAAGGCCTAATATTTCGAAGTTGGCCCACGAGAATTGTCAGAGCCTACACAAGATGGAACCCCAAGTTTTTTTTAAAAAAAAGATTTTGAATTCATTCTAGCATATTTTTTAAAGAAGATATATTCAATTATTACATATTGCAGGTCGAACGATTATGAATTAAAAAAAATAATAGCTTAATTGAAAAAAGAAGACTACTTAGAAGTCATATTACAGCTACTATCTGATTTAATTTGATTTAGGCTTCTTCCTCGCACAGCTTATAATTATAGAGTTCATATATATATTCAGTTTGAAATTTTAACCTGGGGCAAGACAATGAATAACATACTTTTTTTTAACCGGAGAAAAAAAAACACCCACAAGATTTCTAGCTTATGCTAAGATGCTAACTTACAGGTCAACCACGCTAACGCTTAAATGTCTTTTTCTTTAATCAGTGAATTTAATTGGTGATTAAAAATCAGCAGGTAAATCTTATTTTATTTGCGATTATATATTCCATTTTGAAACGTTCGTATAAGCGCACGCACTAACGCGTGCGATCACTTTTAGTCGTCATATCAATTTGATATGGAGATATCACATCAATTCAATGAATGAATCCACCATGATCGATCAGGTTAAAAGCCAAGACACCACTTGCTTTGATTTCTTGTTGACACGAGGTCACCATCTTAACCACCAAACCCTTCCTATGATCACCAACTTTTTCGCTAATCGAGCCATGGTTAACACTTTTCACCAACCTTTTTCTTTCTCCCCGTTTCTAATTAACCCATGCATTATTGGTACATGTAGGATCATGAGTATCTAGTTACTACTAGCATCGTAGTAGTAAATGTCGTCGAAATTGACCTGCTCGATTGATCGATTTCAAACGTTCTTTTCAGCCAACTGCCCCGGATGTTGAGAGATTACGATCTCCAAATGCCATGCAAAAGTGAGGGAGTAAATATATATATATACAAATTCAGAGTGACAAAAGCAAAAGTTGCATATGGCTCGTGGATGTCGTGTGCATGGAAGTGGCCATGCCAACCTCTGCAAGAACCAATGGCTGAAACCTTCTTGATTCATGATTGTTTTGATTTGAGGTTTTCTTCTGTGCTTTTTTCTATGAGCTGATCACACCATGAATTCATGAAAAGATTTTACAGAGCAAATTACATTGCAAAAGAACTTGTCAAGATACAAGTAGTGTTACAGTCAGGTTTTTTTTTTTCTTTCACGAATACGTAAAAGAATTACGCATCAGTATATTAGAAGAAAACGGTATTTTCGATATACAACGCAAACGGCAGATGGCCATTGCCAGGGGTAAGGTTACGGTCAGGGTGGTTTACGTTTTCGATTGACCACCGGATCCCGAGGCGGTATCATGGTTTATGACAAATTTTGACCGCATTTTGATCGGATTTACTACCGTTTTGAACTTGAATTTAACAAATATCCCCTTCGTACTTAAAAAAAAGTCTAATCCTAACTACGAATTTGAACACATATGTGTCCAAATTCGTAGCTAGAGTTTGTCTTTTTTATTTCTTTGGAACAGAGTAGTACCATCTGAAATCCCTCCCGGAAATTGATTTCGAGTCACGCCGAAACGTCAAAAAAATCTCGGTCAAGTTAAACCTGTACTGAAGTTAACTGAAACAGTGCTTGCTGAAGTTTCAAGGACACAAGTAGTAGTAGTAGTGTGAGTACAGTATAGGTGTTGGGTTCGCATATAAAGGCTAGAGTTCTCAAATTATTGTCAAGTCTTCATCACAAGCACAAGAACAAACTGCCCCCTGGCATTTCGTTGTACTTGTCGTACGTTGTTAAATTAACCTAACCACAACCCATTAGGTTCAGAAATATCTCTGTGGGACATCAGGCCTATTCTCTCCCTGAAAGCTCTTGTCCAGCTTCAGGAATTCCAAACTTTGATGTATTTATTTCCAGCTCAAAGAAACATGTTTCCTGAAATGAAATGTACTAAAGCCAACTCACATAAGCAACAGTGTAGTGCATATTTGGATTTATGTTTGATTCTGTATGCATTTCTCTTAAATTCTGTATGCATTTCTCTTAAATTCTCTCTGGTGAAAGAAAGCAGGAACCACAATCCTCCATCTCTCTGTGACATCGTTAAACAAACTAATTACGCGCTAATTAACCTAACCAGTGCCCATCATTCAGTTAACCATCAGTCGATTAACAATTCTGATTAGGTCCAAATTCAGGGAGCTCGAGATTCCCATAATCTGAACTGTTTCGAAAAACCAAGGACTCTGAAAGAATCTGTATCTCTGTCAGAAGCTCCCCAAACATAGCATTACGACAGAAACATGAAACATGCACAGAGGCACTAAGAACATACAGTCAGCAAAGCTTTTGATTAGCTGAAAGAAAACCAGGAGCTAATTATACAAAGCACCAGGTTATTAGCTTCTAATAATCTAATTAAGTGAGAGTACACCACTGGTGAGTTGTGACACGCACCTTGATCGAAACCCTCCTCCACTACACTCGCCGGATGGTTGGTGCAGACAGCAGCAACTCAACCGCTCGTCTGATCTGCCTTCTGCTTACCTTCCTTCCCTCTCACGCGACAGAGAGCAATCTACCATGTTTGCTACTGCAAATTTCAGAGAAGACGACACTGACCAGATGCTAAGAGCTACAAACTCTTTTTGTTAGTGTGCCAACCTCTGCAATGTGGTCATCAATCAAAGCATGTATGTGTGTGTACCATCTTTGCAAAAAAGGATTCCAAAATCAAAATGCCTAAGCATGTAGGTCCAACGACTGTGTGCGGTTTTGATGTTTTGGGTTAGTGCTGGTGTTCTTGGATTTGGACTGTTGATGGTGCTTTAATTTTGGCAGTTCAGGAGAGGATACTGAAGAACATCCAGTTGGATGTTGGCAAGCTAATTAATCAGAAGGTTCTTGTAATTGTTCCTCCACCAAATTGTCTGGTTTTTGGTTATATTCTTTACACATTGAATTATAGCTCCCTTTTTTTGTGTAATGGTGATTGTATTCCATTTTAGAGTTCTACACATGGATATTCCCTAATTACTCTGCCCAAATGTTTCAGTGTGGTTACAACTTACGATTTAATTTGGCCATTGACTTATATTGGAGCATTGGAGTTAATCAATATACATGACTTCACCTGTCAGGATAAAATATTATCAATAATAATTTACGTACATATTTTTGTAAGACTTTTAATTGTCGCACTAATAGATTTATGTCTCAAGTCTGTTTGAGAGTGTGGTAATGAAAAAAAAAATTAAAGAAAAAGAGTCAGCTAGCTATGTCTACATGACTCTCAATATTATAATCTCTTCTCCGTTAGCTTAATGAACAAGATTTAGCCAGTGATGCTCATGTCCTTCAGACACATCTAATCATGTCGTTATGACGTCACACGCTCGCTTTAAAAAGCAGGCATGCTGTTCCGTTAGATGACACATATCTTTCCTTGCTTTTATATTTTTCCTCTTCTTATTTTCCCCCTCATTCCTGATGATAGTCACTCTCCAAAATGGTTTGCGAGCCACTTTTCATGGGACGTCATCTCTACAAAGCTACGCAAATTTAGTACAGAAGTATACTGTTTAATTTCTCACCTTACGATTACTCACCTAATTCAGAAAAAGATTTGCTCAAGCCCTATAGATATTTGTTTATTAAGATAATAGATAATCCGACCTTACTTCAAAAGAAGCTATATCCACTTATTACAAAATTGTTGAATAAACCAAAAGCGATCTTTTGTATGAAGTAATTATGTACTTGCTTAATTTTGCCACATAGTTCTATGTATAAAGTTTGACAATGTCTATCTAGTTAATTGGTGTGAATTTGAAATATACTCTGTTAGAAAAAAAAATAAAACTGTGTAGACATGGAAAATTCAAAATATGACTGCCACATTGCTCAAAGTATCACATCAATTCCTACTGCCCTAACAACCTAACAAGTGGAACAATTACCCCTAACCATGTAGGATTAGTGGACCAAATCAATCAATAGGGAATATTTATCAAATCAGCTTATTGGCAACAAGATATGGTCCACAATGCATCAAAGGACCAGCATTTTCTCCTTGTCCAGATGGAGGAACCCTACATTTGCAACTAAACAAGCTGCAGGAGAGAATAATTCCCCCAAAAAGATGATCCCTAGCTAGTTGAAGCCAGTGCAATGAAAAAGACACCCTTTTCTTTGGCATTTTTTTCTCAAGCCATGGTAAAGCTAGCTATAGATACCTCATTGTCAAAAGGGAATCAAGAAAGAAAGTTTGGTAATTATTTGGTATATATCGTTATATATATATAACTCACTTTAAAGATATATCTTTGTCCTCTTTATATGGTGGGAAATGAAGAGGAAAAAAGCCTTGTTCATACTGGTATTTCAAAATCAAACTACAAGACTAGTTCTCACTGGAAAACTAGTTTGTGGCCATATGGCTAGGCACAAAATTGTGCATATGGTCTACCCAGTTCAAGTCGTATACTAGACATTGTTGTACATATCAACCAATTTTAGCAGAACATATACGTATGCACATTTAATGCGAGTGCGTATGCATACCCACAATGAGAGTGTAATTATGTTGTACTTCCCAACTGTACTTTCTAAAAAAAATACCGGTTCACGTTGATTTAGGGCACAAATTCAAGAGAGAATTCAATGGTGTATTAGCACAATCGAAAAGATCCATACCTGAAAATAAAAATGGTTAAACTTCAATGGAATTTATTCAATTTCCCAAATAAAACTAGTGTGCGGTTTTCCTTTTACTTATTTACTTATGAAACAAAATTTACAGCTATTTCTAGAACAACTGTCAGATGCCATCCCTGAATGTTCAGAGCTATCTTGATCACTCGAGAGAATCAGGCGGCTAACATTGACAAACAACTTAATTATATATATTTGATTTGCCAACACCAGAACCTATAAAACTATTTGAGTCAAATCTCCATGTACCCAAGATATATATAAAACCAAAGAAGGATTATCTTCAGAAGTATATCGTATCATCCACAAAACTATTGGAGCAGGCATACATTGTATTTTCTTTTGCAGACTTGTACATGATCTGTGACATTTACACTAAGGCCGAGTTTAGTTCCAAACTTTTTCTTCAAACTTCCAACTTTTCCATCACATCAAAACTTTTCTACACACACAAACTTCTAACTTTTCCGTCACATCATTGCAATTTAAACCAAACTTCCAATTTTAACGTGAACTAAATACACCCTAACGTTGGTTACTTGGGCGTGCATGCGTGGACGGCATTTAGCCTAGGCCCTTTTTAAAGGGAGTCAAGAGGGAGGTGCAACAGAGTCGTTGCACCGACTGTTCTGAATTCAATGTAACCCGAAATGGGCAGCCTAACGGCCAAACAAATTAAGAATTTTTGTTCATTTCGCCCTTTAGGATAGTACAACAGTAACAATGGCCTCCGATCCTTCCGTTCTGGAGTTCTCTTTCCTATGTTGAGCGTGCTATTCCAGCGAAATCTACTATAAGAACTAATTAAAGCTGCGTTCTAAAATGCGTTTAAAACAAATGATTAGTCGCACATAAAATGTGAAAAACGATAAGTATAGGATTGATTGAGTATTACTTATTGAAAACTTTAAAAATGGATTTGTTTTATTTTTAATGCAACTTCAATTTTTACATAAAACACACCGTTTATTAGTTTAAAACGTATGCTAACGAAAATTGAGGAAAAAACCAAGTTAAAACTGAGTTTAGAATGCTCATGATCGAAACCAATGAGTTCTAATGTGCAAATATAGTTCTGGCATATATTTTTCTCACGGTCGAGCTCTATGCCTCTATATATTATGCATTTTAGAAAATTTTATGATGGTAGTATAGAATGATGGTGACTTTTATGATAGTGGAATAGTACAGAACTATGCTACGAAAATCTTTGTGGCAGTTTTAATAGAATTTTAGTGAGATTAGAAATTTATTGTTGACGTTGTCACTTTAACCATGTGTTAAGATGGACATTGACGAGTGTTTGCGTATACGTCTTCAGTATAATTCATTTCCAACAAAATGGCAGACAGTTGGTCCTGATCAAATCACTATTTTTTGTTGGCACTATGCAAAAGTATCCCTTTCATAAGCCGACCAGCAAGTTGTACTCAAAATAAATATTGACCTGTAAATCTAATTGCTTTTCCATCATTAAGCCATATAGTATTAATCTGATTATATGAATACACTTAACTACACCTAGGAGTGCTTGTAGTTGTAGTTGTAGTCGTCTACTCGCTCTATTTTAGGGCATCCATAATGTGCATCTAAAGAGGGTAGTAAGGAATAAAATACTACTACTACCAGGTTGTATACATTGTGGGAGTAGTAAGTAGCTAATACCATGTAATATGCTTACTACCTAGTCATAAAAAATAAACAAATGATTTCTCTCATCTTTCTCTCATGGCTAGTTATTGTGGGGTCCAGCTTACTATCCACTTTTGTTCTTTCACTATTATGGCTACAACAACAACTAATACCCACTGATGCAGGGCTCACCCTTATTCACAACGTAGGTAGTAAACATTGGTGATGCCCTTATAAAATATAACAACCTAACAAAATTAGACACAACTTAGACTGTGTTCGATACATAGGGTTGGGAACCCATCTCCTTCACACGAAAAACAGAACAGTCTATTAGCGCGTGATTAATTAAGTATTAGCTAACTTTTTTTAAAATGGATTAATTTGTTTTTTAAGCAACTTTCATATAGAATTTTTTTGCAAAAAAACACACCGTTTAGCATTTTGAAAAGCGTGCGCGCGGAAAACGAGAGACATGGATTGGGAACACCCTGAAACAAACGCAGCCTTTAGTACTATAAATATAAACAAAAATCTATCTATATTTGTTATATTATGTTGCTATAATCTGACACGGGAAGTAGTATTTGTAGCGTACTGTACTCGATCCCGTACATTCTCCCACTTCAATTCGTACGTTCATTCTTTTTCTAAAACAAAATGTATGGTATGGATAATCTCCTCTCTAGTCTCTACCGCTCAACTGAATGTACGTACGTAGACGGTCCCCGTTCCAGATTGGCTAGCGCATAGCACTGACCTACTCCTAGTACTACTGATGAGTGTCAAACTGGGGTGGGGCCCACTGCCACCGCTGGCGTCATGCTGACGCCAGCACATCCAGCTCCCCGCGAACCCGATCGAAACGCGCTCGTACGTGTAAAACAGTTTGACGATCGATCGATCAAAAAAAAAAAAAACAACCCATGCATCGATCTCGTGGCCGTGGGGACGCAGCGAACAACGTACCGTGTCTCACCGGCGCCGCCTCCGCCTTTTTTTTTCTTTTCTTGGTCACGCACAGGACAAAGCTCACTAGTCACTTACCAGGGTTTACGAATGCATGTTTTGTTTTGCGTCACAGAGGAGAGGTTCCTAACCCTGGCCTCCTCTCGACACAACCTAAGATGCAGATTCTACGCTGATTTTCATTAATCTTGTTTTTAAAACTGTTAAACGGTACTTTCTCCGTTTCATAATGTAAGACTTTTCTAGCATTGTCCACATTGATTTCTAGATTCATTAACATCTATATGTCTTTACTATTATAAAACGGATGAGTATGTTTTATACGAAAACTTTCGATATAAAAGTTGCTTTGCGTTCGTTGGAGAACAAAGAAGTTGTGTTTCGTTTTCCGCGCGCACGTTCCCAAACTACTAAACGGTGTGTTTTTTTTGCAAAAAATTTCTATATGAAATTTCTGTTAAAAAAAATATTAATCTATTTTTAAAGTTTAAAAATAGATAAACTCAATTAATCATACACTAATGTCATCCTCGTTTTGTTTATCTTCTCAATCCCTTCCCTCAAACAACAGATAAATCATTTTCTTAAATCTAAAATAACTAAAATCAATTAATCAATGCTAATAGTTTTGTCGGTCATCCAATTTAATCTTATCTTAAGTGAATTCAACCGTGTCAGTTAATTGTCCGCGAAGTGTGGCTGCCTCGGGAGTCATGACACGTCGCAACGCGGCCGAACAAGTATGTTGATTCCCCGGTTATGCTATAGTTTATGTTGGGAACCCGCAGATGTGTGAGCCGTAGAGGAGCCAAGTCAATTCGAAAGTATAGCAAATATTATGCTCCCTAAAACGATCTATAGCCAATCTAATATGAACTACTATATTATCCGAATATCAAAGTCATTAACTGTATAAAAAAAACATAATCGGAGTTACACCATTAAATTCATTAAGCTGAAAATAAGGCTTTTATATATTTTTTTCATCCTCAGAGAACCTCTTATGCATAATACACACATAACAGTTTGGGAGTCGTGTGTTGTAAGCCCCGTTACAAAATCATGTAGGCTGTGCCGGCTTTTCTGCTCTCCTCTGCGTTCTCTTTCTTCTTATCTCAAAATGTTACCCATTATTATGGTTTATAGGCTCGGACTCTTATATACAGAGTTTACCTGCATTATTTTACCTGCTCGTTTATGATGATGCACTCATATCTTATAGTATAATGCACGTGTACTGTTGTATCTTGTATACCATACTACTTGGCGATATCGCATACTCTCCCAGCTCGCATGCCGATTAATATCTTGAAATGAGAATGGACATATCATAATTACGATAGTGAATTTAAGGTAGAGATTAGAACACATTATATTGCTATTACACTACGCGTACTGGTTGTTTCGTGTGAAGTGATATATCAGCGCTGAACTTGGATGGCAGTTTTGATGCGAGAGAAATAGTTTCTCCGATACACAACCAGTGTAATGCAAAGGACTGTGAGTTTAGGCATGTTATGGCCCAAAATTTGTGCCCAACATGCATACTTGATTCTTTTCTTCTTTATCAAATTGCCGCTGTTCACATCCAGTGATGCGAAGAGAAGTAATATGGTCACATCATCATCGTTCTGAAGTATCAAGACGTAAGGAGATAAATAACTATCCCAAAGTGTGTA
>CM020181.1:20234582-20323217 GCA_009805545.1 Oryza longistaminata
ACTTAAATTTTTTGAATATATAAGACGAATGGTCAAACACGTACTAAAAAGTCAACGGTGTCAAACATTTCAAAACGAATGGAGTATTTTCTTTTGCAGACTTGTACATGAACTGTGACATTTACACTAACGTTGGTTACTTGGGCGTGCATGCGTGGACGGCATTTAGCCTAGGCCCTTTTTAAAGGGAGTCAAAAGGGAGGTGCAACAAAGTCGTTGCACCGACTGTTCTGAATTCAATGTAACCCGAAATGGGCAGCCTAACGGCCAAACAAATTAAGAATTTTTGTTCATTTCGCCCTTTAGGATAGTACAACAGTAACAATGGCCTTCGATCCTTCCGTTCTGGAGTTCCCTTTCCTATGGGTGTGTGTTTAGTTCATGTCAAAATTGAAAGTTTGGTTGAAATTGAAACGATGTGATAGAAAAGTTGAAAGTTCGTGTGTAGGAAAGTTTTGATGTGATAAAAAAGTTGGTAGTTTGAAGAAAAAATTTGGAACTAAACTCGGCCTATGTTGAGCGTGCTATTCCAGCGAAATCTACTATAAGAACTAATTAAAGCTGCGTTCTAAAATGCGTTTAAAACAAATGATTAGTCGCACATAAAATGTGAAAAACGATAAGTATAGGATTGATTGAGTATTACTTATTGAAAACTTTAAAAATGGATTTGTTTTATTTTTAATGCAACTTCAATTTTTACATAAAACACACCGTTTATTAGTTTAAAACGTATGCTAACGAAAATTGAGGAAAAAACCAAGTTAAAACTGAGTTTAGAATGCTCATGATCGAAACCAATGAGTTCTAATGTGCAAATATAGTTTTGGCATATATTTTTCTCACGGTCGAGCTCTATCGTGCATTTTAGAAAATTTTATGATAGTAGTATAGAATGATGGTGACTTTTATGATAGTGGAATAGTACAGAACTATGCTACGAAAATCTTTGTGGCAGTTTTAATAGAATTTTAGTGAGATTAGTAATTTATTGTTGACGTTGTCACTTTAACCATGTGTTAAGATGGACATTCACGAGTGTTTGCGTATACGTTTTCTGTATAATTCATTTCCAACAAAATGGCAGAAAGTTGGTCCTGATCAAATCACTATTTTTTGTTGGCACTATGCAAAAGTATCCCTTTCATAAGCCGACCAGCAAGCTTGTACTCAAAAGAAATATTGACCTGTAAATCTAATTGCTTTTCCATCATTAAGCCATATAGTATTAATCTGATTATATGAATACACTTAACTACACCTAGGAGTGCTTGTAGTTGTAGTTGTAGTCGTCTACTCGCTCCATTATAAAATATAACAACCTAACAAAATTAGACACAACTTTTTGTTACACACAACTTAGTACTATAAATATAAACAAAAATCTATCTCTATTTGTTATATTATGTTGCTATAATCTGATCGAGACGGTAAGTAGTATTTGTAGCGTACTGCACTCCCGTACATTCTCCCACTTCAATTCGTACGTGTATTCTTTTTCTAAAACAAAATGTATGGTATGGATAATCTCCTCTCTATCTCTACCGCGCATAGTACTGACCTACTCCTAGTACTACTTTAGAGCAAAGGCTAATAATACAGCCGACCTGTTGTCTATAAGTTTCTTTTTGTCTTTTCTCAGTCTACCCATATAATAGTTAGCTATTTATGATTAATACAGAGCCCACTTATCTCTCTTATAGAGTTTTTTGGTTCTTGTGTCCAAGTCGGCTGTAAGTTTACAGTCCGTTTCTCCTCTCTCTCTCCTCCACCTCAGCATTTAGCGGCCGGTTTATAGCCTATTAGAGCACCCGCAATGGTAAAGTAAGGTGCTATCTATAAAACATGTACATCTCAGCAATAGACTAGATTAATTGTAAACCACTTCAATGGTATGTCTACATGTGTATCTATAGCTCTCTAATGCATTGCCTCGTTTTTCTCTATAGACTATCTCCAGATTAGTAGATAGCTTTACTCTCTCTCTTCATTTAATCTTTTCGAAGTAGGAAAATATGCTGACATGGATCTCTTGTAGAGAGCCTATAGATAACCATTGTGGGTGCCCTAATATACTTGCTCTGATGAGTGTCAAACTGGGGTGGGACCCACTGCCACCGCTGGTGTCATGCTGACGCCAGCACATCCAGCTCCCCGAGAACCCGATCGAAACGCGCTCGTACGTGTAAACAGTTTGACGATCGATCGATCAAAAAAAAAAAAAAACAACCCATGCACCGATCTCGTGGCCGTGGGGACGCAGCGAACAACGTACCGTCAATCACCGGCGCCGCCTCCACCTTTTTTTTCTTTTCTTGGCCACGCACAGGACAAAGCTAGCTTACTACCAGGGTTTACGATTCCGAGATGGCCATCCGTTTCGGGCTCTGGCGGAATGACCGTTTTCATGAAATCCGATGGAAAGCCGGTAGATTCCGAACAAATTTCATAAACCAAAATTTAAATACAAATTCCTTGAGCTTACCGATAAACTCGTAAAAACCGGTCGGCTTTAGTGAAATTTTGAGCGAAATCATTGAAATTTCAATCGATAACTAGAAATAGAGGTAAACTGATTTTTTTCTTTTTTTAATTCGTTATTTTTTTTCTTTCCTATTGTAAATTTCAGTAAATACACGGAATAAATCATTTTTTTCAAAAATTTATATCCCAATAGGTTCTATGAATATCATACTATTTATAATATTTTATTTATTTATTTTCTTTTTTTATCAATTCGAATTTGAATTTGGATAAAACTTATCGAAATCTCAGACGGCTTCTACTTTCGAGCCTCGTTGAAACATCGAAATTTCGCGAAATTCAACCGATTTTCATCGGAATCGCGAACCCTGCTCACTACTCTCTCTCCGGTTAAAAAAAAAAAAAAAAAAAAAAACAACCCATGCATCGATCTCGTGGCCGTGGGGACGCAGCGAACAACGTACCGTGTCTCACCGGCGCCGCCTCCGCCTTTTTTTTTCTTTTCTTGGTCACGCACAGGACAAAGCTCACTAGTCACTACCAGGGTTTACGAATGCATGTTTTGTTTTGCGTGCCGCAGAGGAGAGGTTCCTAACCTTGGCCTCCTCTCGAACACAACCTAAGATGCAGATTCTACGCTGATTTTCATTATCTTGTTTTTCAAACTGTTAAACGGTACTTCCTCCGTTTTATAATGTAAGACTTTCTAGCATTGTCCACATTGTATTTCTAGATTCATTAACATCTATATAAATGTGGGCAATGCTAGAAAGTCTTACGTTATGAAACGGATGAAGTATGTTTTATACGAAAACTTTCGATATAAAAGTTGCTTTGCGTTCGTTTGGAGAACAAAGAGAGTTTGTTTGTTTCGTTTTCCACGCGCACGCTTCCCAAACTACTAAACGGTGTGTTTTTTTGCAAAAAATTTCTATATGAAATTTGCTTTAAAAAATTATATTAATCCTTTTTAAAGTTTAAAATAGATAATACTCAATTAATCATACACTAATGGCTCACCTCGTTTTGTTTATCTTCTTAATCCCCTCTCCCTCAAACACAGATAAATCATTTTCTTAAATCTAAAATAACTAAAACTCAATTAATCATATGCTAATAGTTTTGTCGTGTCTATCCATATTTAATATTTATCTTAAGTGAATTCAACCGTGTCAGTTTAATGTGGTCCGCGGAATGTGGCTGCCTCGGGAGTCATGACACGTTCGGCAACTCGGCGAACAAGTGATGTGATTCGGTTATGCATGGTTTGTTGGGGCGAGATGGTGACCGTAGAGCAAGGTTAATAGTATAGCCAACTATTGGCTCCAAAACATCTATAGCCAATCTAATAGCTCATTTATACAATAGTTAACTATAAAAATATACTACACCATTAATACATGGTCCCACCTCTCATACACACATAACATTTTGGAGTCTGTGTTGCAGCCGGCTACAAATCTGTAGCCCGCTTTCTTCTCTCTCTTCTCTTTTCTTCTCTATATATGGTTATAGCTGGCTTACAGTCTGCTATTTTACCTGCTCATAGTGTGTCTTCTAGTAGTACAGCTACTGTGTACTTGTATAGCATACTACTTGGATACTACTCGTCCATCCATGAACTGAATGGAAGACTCTATACTGATGTGGATTGTAGTAGCACATTTATTTGCTTCGATCGCGCTGGTTGTTCTTGTGATAATACGCTAACTTGGATGCATGTTTTGTATGCGAGATTTCTCGATACAACAGAAAGGCTGTGTTTAGATTTATGGGCGAAAATTTTTACCGTGTCACATCGGATATATGGACACACGTTTAAAGTATTAAACGTAGTATAATAACAAAGTAAATTACAGAATCCGCCTGTAAACTGCGAGATGAATTTATTAAGCCTAATTAATCTGTCATTAGCAAATATTTACTGTAGCACCATATTGTTAAATTATGAAGCAATTAGGCTTAAAATATTCGTCTCACAAATTAGTCGCAATTTGTGCAATTAGTTATAATTTTAGCCTATATTTAATACTTCATGCAGGTATTCAAGCGTTAGATGTGCATAGTGAAAAATTTTAGGGTGGGATATAAACAGGACCAAAGAGTAGTTCCGATGAAGGAAAAAAAGTCAAAGATAGATGGTTCTCCAAATGTTTTGTGGTCTGTTCCTATCATAAATTGTTTCAAATGAACCTTTGCCAAGCCCAAGGAAACATAGTTGGTTGGCATGAAATAGATCAAATTAAAGGCATATGGTATGCTAAGGCACCTAACAGATTCAATACAATGGAGGAATATCGATAGGATATACCTTGATTTCATAGATGACACGAGAAACACGAGGCTTTGTTTGTGTACAGATGATATGCATGAATCATTTTAGAGATACGAGCAACAGTCCTAGCATCTGGCCAGTTCTTATCGCAAACTATAACCTAACACCATTTTTCAAATTGTATTTGGATTAATAGGTTGTGATGGCTCTCTTTTAAAAGATGCATGGGCGTGGTTTGATAAATTCTTGATGCTTGCAAAAACTGATGTTCTATTGGATATGAGAATTGATGGAAATTGGAGACAGGCGCGTGCACACGCTTTTCTTTTTTTATCAATTCGAATTTGAATTTGGATAAAACTTATCGAAATCTCAGACGGCTTCTACTTTCGAGCCTCGTTGAAACATCGAAATTTCGCGAAATTCAACCGATTTTCATCGGAATCGCGAACCCTGCTCACTACTCTCTCTCCGGTTCCATAATTCTTAGCGTTTTAGATAAAGTTGAGATCAAACTTTTGTAACTTTGATTATCAATAACTTTAATAACATTTATTTTAAAGGAACTAGAACAACATATATAGGTTTGTCTTTCAAAGTACCATAAGAAAAGTAAACATGCATTTATTTATTGTATATATATTATAATAGGGAAACAAAGTAAAATATATATTTTAGAGACCGTGTGTCATTGTCCAAAACGTCCAGAATTATAAAGCCGGATGGAGTATCTAGGTTAAGGTTGTGTTTTTTTTCCCAACTCACATCTCTCGTTTTGCGCACGCACGTTTTCCAAAATTTTAAACCATACGTTTTTTATAAAGTTTTATATAGAAAAGTTGTTTTAAAAATATATTAATTCATTTTTAAGTTTATTTTAGCTAAGACTTAATTAATCATGCGCTAATGCGTGTTTTGTTTTGCGTGCAGCCGAGGAGGGGTTCCTAACCCTGGCCTCCTCTCGAACACAACCTAAGATGCAGATTCTACGCCGATTTTCATTAGCTCATTTTTTAAACTGTTAAACAGTACGTTTTATACAAAAAAAAAACTTTCGATATAAAAGTTGCTTTGCGTTCGTTTGGAGAACAAAGGGAGTTTGTTTGTTTTGTTTTCCGCACGCACGCTTCCCAAACTATTAAACGGTGTGTTTTTTACAAAAAATTTTCTATATGAAATTTGCTTTTAAAAATTATATTAATCCATTTTTAAAGTTTAAAATAGTTAATATTCAATTAATCATACACTAATATCTCATCTCGTTTTGCTTATCTTCTCTCGTTTTGGTAAATCTAAATCATTTTCTTAAATCATTTGGTAAAGTACTCCGATAAATCATTTTCTTAAATCTAAAATAACTAAAACTCAATTAATCATATACTAATAGTTTTCTCGTGTCTATCCATATATAATATTTATCTTAAGTGAATTCAACCGTGTCAGTTAATGTGGTCCGCGGAATGTGGCTGCCTCGGGAGTCATGACACGGCAACTCGGCGAACAAGTTGTGATTCGGTTATGCATGGTTTGTTGGGGCCAGATTGTGACCGTAGTGTGTCTTCTAGTATAGTACAGCTACTGTGTACTTGTATAGCATACTACTTGGATACTACTCGTCCATCCATGAACTGAATGGAAGACTGATGTGGATTGTAGTAGCACATTTATTTGCTTCGATCGCGCTGGTTGTTCTTGTGATAATACGCTAACTTGGATGCATGTTTTGTACGCGAGATTTCTCGATACAAGAGAAAGCTGTGTTTAGATTTAGGGGTGAAAATTTTTGCCATGTCACATCGGATATATAGACACATATTTGAATTATTAAACGTAGTCTAATAACAGAATAAATTACAAAATCCGCCTGTAAACTGCGAGATGAATTTATTAAGCCTAATTAATCAGTCATGAGCAAATATTTACTGTAGCACCACATTGTTAAATCATGGAGCAATTAGGCTTAAAATATTCGTCTCGCAAATTAGTCGCTTAAAATATTCCTAAAACAAAAATTTTCACACTTACATCGAATGTTTGGATACATGCATAGAGTATTAAATGTAGATAAAAAAAACCAATTACACAGATTGCATGTAAATTACGATACGAATCTTTTAAGCCTAATTATGCTATGATTTGATAATGTGGTGCTACAGTAAACATTTGCTAATGACGGATTAATTAGGCTTAATAAATTCGTCTCGCATTTTCCTGGCAGAATATGTAATTTGTTTTATTATTAGACTACGTTTAATACTTTAAATGTGTGTTCGTATATTCGATGTGATAGCCAAACCAAAAATTTTCCCCAGCTAAACTAGCCACATAGTCGCGCTTTGCGCGACTTTTGATCCCATTTAAGAACTTTTCTATATGGTCTGTTAGTTTAGGTAAGTTTTTAAGAAGGTTTTGATATAATAAGTTAATTTTTTTACACAGTATTGATTTCCTAGCTAATTGTATATTTAACTAAGTTGTACTATATGTTGGTTATAAGAGAAATCACTAGAAGCCTCATGTTTCTTCTCTCTTTATCCCCTCTCTTTTTTATCATGTGTCAGGAGGAGGTACCGGAAATCTCTGGAAATTTCCATATGTTTAGCCGATTTGTGGTTCTTTAATACATGTACCTTTTGATCCAATGGCCATTATTTATCCTAACGCTTTATCTGACGGCTAATATATTTGTGATAATGTGGCGCATTCTCGTGTAAGAAAGCTGGTTGCTTTCACTATATAAGATAAGGCCTTAATTATACGCGACTACTACTAGCACGTACTTCATCTGTCCCATAAAATACTACACTAGAATCAGATATAACACATTATATTACTATGAACCTAGACATATCTGTGTTTGTATTTAGATTCGTTGCAGTAGACTATATCATATCATTAATTTTTTTAGACGAATGGATGTGTTGGTGCAGTTGAGGACTTGGGGGTCGTAGGCTGCAGGTGTGAATTGACCGTGTAAATTTGGAGACTTGTAACTCCCAATCTTCTTCTCGATTGTCAACCTTTCATGCTTGTCCTGGTCATATGGTACTACTCCTGTACTTGTGCCTAACTCCAAGACAATTAAGCAGTACCAAGTCTCATCCTCTGCGCTGCTCGCCCTTTTGACTCTCCACATGCCAACACACGAGTGAGGACAATTATTCCACATGCACCACACCACTGTAGTAGCTAGTAGAACCAAAAGCTGAAACCTTGATACTATCAAGAATGCAAAGGATGTGTTTAGTTCAGCGCAAAGTTTGGATTTTGGTTGAAATTGGAGATAATCTGACTGAAAAATTGTGTGTGTATAACAGGTTGATGTGATGGAAAATGACTGAAGTTTGGATCCAAACTTTAGATCTAAACACAGCAAAATTAAACTGAAGGAACTAAAATATCATGGACATTGTAAAATAGGCAGACCAAAAACCATACCCACGGTTGCCCTTATTTACGACTATTTATTTTTATAGTAGTAGACGATATACCCATTGACAACAAGGTGTTTAGCATAACTTTATTAATCTTAAGATATTTCAACCCAGTTTTCAGATGTGTTAATGGTGCTAGGTGTTTATGTGTGTTTCCATAGAGGTGAATATGCAAGTGTATACGTATATACGATGTATAAAAAAATGTATATACAAAACATACATAACGATTGTCTCACTAACATGTGGGACCCTGTACCGCTTCTCAACAGCTAGCCACCACTCGATCTACATTATTGTGCCATGCTAATTTAAAGGTGATATATACTCAAATAGGATGGGTTATATAAAGTATTTTGGCTACATATAACTTTGCTCCTTTTTTAAGGAGCTAAAGAACAAGGTCAAGTATGCAAAACCACTCTTTTAGCAGCTTCTGCTTTTTCTCTCTGGAGCCTGGACGCGCTTTGGTGATGATCCAAAGCATCTCGTTTCACATTTTGCCTCGGCCAACGAAGCTCTTAGTTGGCAATCACTTGAGACTTATATAAACATATATTTATAACTCTAATATATACAAGAGAGAATGTGCAATGGCTTTTAAAACACCATCCTCTCTTGTCCTCATCGATGCGTGCCCTAGCATCCATTCTATCTCCTCACTGCATGCAAACAAATTTATGCTCTGAAATTATTGAGCCACCATCCGTAGTGAGCAAAAGTTAAATATGACGAAAGTCAGCTGATCGATGGAGCAAAAGCGTGTGATCAATTGACGGTTATAACTATAGGGTTCATGCACCAACCAGTTTACTTGAAAGCTTATAGTTATAGATTTTACTCCACATATCTACTTGAATACTCCACATTGTTTCTAGCTAGTTATTATCAGGGTTACATTAAGCTGTCGACTTAAAAACAAACCACTAGTTAATATTCTCTCCATTTCATATTATAAGTCGTTTGACATTTTTCTTAGTCAAATATTTTTAAGTTTGACCAAATTTGTAGAAAAATATAATAGTATTTTCAATATAAAACAAACATATTATCAAAATATATTTAATGTTAATTTTAATGAAACTAATTTAGTGGTATAGATTTTACTAATTTTTTCTATAAACTTGATCAAATCTAAAAAAAAATTGACTATAAAAAGATTCAAATGACTTATAATATGAAATGGAAGGAGTATTTTTTTATTAATATTGTGTAAATAATAGAATTTTAAGATCAATAGAACTAATTTACAGAAAAGCTTATAGTGATGAGGAGATATGCAATATGTTTCACCAAAATAACCGAAATATTATGCGTTCCCTAATTAATATATGCCATTCGATGGAACATATTTTTTCGCTATCACAAAATAGTGTAATTCCAAAATATCGACAAGCTTGGTTTTCACTTTCATTTCACCGACTGTTGCCGATCATTTGCTGACTCACGAATCGCTAACTAATTTGAAAGCGAAGCTAGGCTAATTACAAGAACTATAACATCTTAACATACCTGGGGTGGCCCATGGTCGCACACATGGAGTCCCAGATTCCAACTTTCGCGTTGTAATCGTTGCAATTAATCGGAGAAAATGAAAAAGAAAACCTGTGATTCGAAAAGCATCGTGCATGGGAGAAAGGAGGCCAAGAGAGAATTTCGTTATCACCACGCACTCAACAGCGATGGGTGGTTACCATGGATCAATCAACCCTCCGACAGCCTCCTACTGTGGATAGACAAGAACAGAGGCCAGAGAGAGCCAAATCAGTGAAAGATCGATTTTTGTGAATTTCTAAAAGGAAAAAATAAAGTGCCCATTGGTGAATACAAACACACGGCTTACTCACGATATATATGACCTGATTTGTGGATCACTCAAGCTGTTGTTTGTTCGTTTAGTATTTTCTACACCTAGGTGCCTAAGTGTATACATGTAATGCAAACAGTTATATAAAAATTTCATAAAAATTTATAAGATAGTCCATGATAATATAAGACACTATGCAAACATGCAAATCTAAATTCGATTGATATATGAAGAAATAAAAATAATAAATTTTATCTACACTGTACGGGTACTATTCACAGTCTGATTTTATTTTTTTTGTTTCTCTAGTTGTAGATCAAATTTAGTCTTGCATGTTTTGGTATAGACTTGTATCATCACAAACGATGTTACTAAATTTTTTCAATTTTTTCTATAAATATTTGAGCCGCATACAAATGATAGGTGCCATGGCACCTAGGTGTAGAAAATCCTTGATCGTCGTTTGTTTGGTAGGTCGTTTGTTCCTTCACGATGGTCATTGTCATTTCCATTCATTGACCTTTTTTTCCCTGAATCTGGCCATGCACACAAAAATATACATACAGGCACATGTATCTCATTATTATTTTTCAAATTAAATGAAAGATGCACTAAACAGAAACACATCATTTGCCGACTCGTCATTGCTGGCAGCGTGTGAAACGGCAGTGATAAGAGTATTATGACCGATTCATTACGATTTTTCTCCTTAACCGCAGCGATACTTGATGTCATTGCTAGTTCACGGCAGGAACCGACCACATGTATACACAGTGGCGTAGCTAGAAAGACTTTTAAAACTGAGCAAACGTATTTACTATAAAAATATTATCATTAACTAGGAAGGTGGCCCGCGCATACGCGCGGGCATCCGTATTGTTGGAACATAAGATTATATATAGTTTGTTCAGAAATTAAGACTCCTAAACTAACTGAAAACTAAAGGTCAAACATATCCAAAAACCATTTATAAACTTGTGAATTGAAGATGGATTAAGGTCACCTAACTTGTCAATCGACTTTTGCATTGAGTGAATAGTAAACTATCGCTAGTTAATTATCATGCATACCAACACATACTACACAATATGGCGATAAGCGAAATTTCTGAGAATAAGGAACTCAAAAAAGTTCTTGTGATTGAATTGCCTCACAAAGGTTGGATACTTTTTTCCTCTGTAAAAGTTTAACAATTTATATTTTTCTTCGGGGTTGGAAGGAACTAATTTGTTTTAAATAGGACCTGAATTATACAAATGTAATTAGTATGTATAGTGCATTTATAAATTTTGAAGTGTTTTGCAGTAATCCCTTCCCCCCCATCGTCGCCATGTCTTCGTCCTCAAGCTCTGCGTGCCCCACTCCCCCCATCTTCTCTCAATCCGGGTGACCTTTTCCGTGCTTTCATCTTAGAAAACTTCCACTCCTCCGTTTGTCCATCTGGGGGGATAAAACACCGATCCGACCGGATTTCCCCCCTTTGGATTGTGGTTTCCCCAAGCAAGCCGGATTTCAACTCTTGTTCTGTCATGAATATCTTAAACTTCTGGTTCTCCTCGTTTTCGCAAAGTTTCCGTGTTGTCAGGTTGGGCTTAGGGTTGTTTCGCACACATGTTTCCAGCTTTAGTGTGGCTTCTATGATGATTTTGTCTGGTTCATCGGTGCTCAAGCAAAAAGGAATCTCTCTCCATCTCTCGGTTCAGTCAGCTGTTCTTGATGCGAAGGCAGAGATCCTTACTCAGTTGGATGCAATCGCCTCACCGTCAAAACTTCCCGCCCCCGAGCAGCCCGTTCAAACTGCATGCAGGAACAGTGACTTTGTGTTAAAGCAGGAGCAGAACTGTCCTTCAGCATTCACTAATGTCACTTTGTCTACCGAAGCTTTACTCCTTCCTGCTGGTTCAATGAGCTCTGAGCAGCGCACTTACCGCGACGCTTTACTCACCCCACCTACCGCTCCATCGTTCACCTCCAACCAACTACGTCGTAAGCCACCGCTCTCAATGCTTCATCGCTGCTTCCGCTGCTTGAGCAAGGACCACTCGGTCGAAAGCTGCCGGGATCCTGTAGTCTGCGCAGCTTGCCGCGGCTTTGGCCATCGCCAATCTGACTGCCGCTCTCCACTCGCATCCACCGCAAAGCCTTTACACTCCCGCGCTCGCCATTTCCCCCACCCTGCGCCACGCCCACCTCTCTTCCAAAGCCGCTGGATCAAGAAGCCTTGCGCTGACACCACGCCCAAATATCCACCTATCCCCAAAAAACCCTACCCCAATTCGCTCTGCAACATGGAGAGTGTGACTGCTCAGGTGACTGTTGGGGGGACCTTCCCTCCGACTGAAGAAGATTCCAGTGCTCGGGTGGAGGGCCAGGCTGGAGCGGTGGGCACAGAGATACAGGGAAATCAGACCTACTGGGATAATGAGGTATCTTTTGATCTGGAAAAACTGTTTGCTCCAGCACCTTTGCCGCACCCATGCCTGGCTATTCTGGCGGCTCACCGCACCGCAGTTGCTGGCTCATCTAGGGCGAAAGGAAAATCCCCCCTGTCGATTGAGGGTGCTGCTCTGCCTGTTATTGCTGAACCAGAAGTAGTAAAGGACATATTTGTTTGTGAAGTTAGTACTGCTGCTCGCCCTGGCCGTGTACCTGTTGTCTCATTCAGTAATAGGTCCCCCCCACCCCCTGTGTCGGGTGGAGTTCCACGCTTGGGATCGGGGGGGCCTCGCCCTGCTGGGACACCTAGTAGCTCCTCTTCAGTTGAAGTTGAATCAGATGACATCTCATCAGCGGATGACTCCCAGACTGCTCTGCTCAACCTCGCTTTTGCAGAAATGCTGCGCTTGTACCCCCTACACTATGATGTTTTTGCCCCGTTTGCTGACATGAGGATCACTGCTCACTATGCCTCAGCATTTCTGTACCCTGCGGCCTCAGACCCTGCTCGGGTGATCTGGGAAACAATGCGCAAATACCTCCCAAACATATATTTCTCCCTGAATCCAGCTGGCAGGGGGGCGATGTTTGTCAGATTCAGCACCCCGGAAGACAGAGATGCTGCGGTCGATTTCCCTGGTACAATGATGACAGAAGGGCACATCCTAGTCCTGGAAAAGCCAGAAGAGAATGAAACTCGTTTCCACCAACCTCTGGACAAGCTTACGGAGCTGGAGGTGACTGATTGGCCGCCTAAGCATCGCATACCTGGCCGTATCAGGAACTTGTTCATTCGGGTAGCTTTTGTGGTAGAGATTGATGATGAATGTGTTTATGGTGATGACATGTCTTCCCTCCGTATGGTGGTCCAGCAATATCCAGGGCAGCCAATCCTGCCAGCTATGTTTGTCTGGCTCAGAAATGGAGATATCGCAGTAGCCAAGCTCCGGGTCATCCGAACTTGGGACGCAAGCCTCAACTTTGATGATAATGGTACTTACACTCACCATTTCCCAGTACTGGTGGTCCCCAACCTGGGACGGCATTTCTCACAGGCGTCGCCGCTTATCAACCCTGGACAGGCGCAGAACAACAATCAAAACTTTGGGGGTGGGCATCATCACAACTTCCAATATGACGCCCTCACCTTGCCAGCTCCTTTTGGTTGGGAAGATGACCACATCCTGCATGGTACTCCTGTCCAGTTCACAGAGATCACTCCTGAAGCTGCACACCCTCCGGAAGGTGTGAATGCTACCACTGTTCAAATCACAGAGATTGTTGAGGATGTTGATCCTCCAACAGAAGATGTGGCATATTCAGTCCCACAAGATGATCAACAGAACATTGATGACGTTGAGCCTGACCAAACTTTCTCGGTTAGAAAGGCCAGGGGAGATAAAAAGAGAGCTACACAGGACCATGTCAAGCGCAGACAGAGTGACCGCCTTGCTGCTAAGGAGGTTGCCCGCTACCAGACTGTTGCTGGGAAAGCTGCCCGACTCAAAAAGCTCAAAGAGCAGCTAGCCAAATGTTCTGTCAAACTGAATCAGGTCGTTGCTAAGCACAAGCTCTTCGACCTTGACTCGGCAACCACTCCTGAAGCTCTCAACGATCTCGCTGTCACTTGCGGTCTGGATGATCATGACGTCTATCTGCTTAACAGGGTGCTCGCGGCGGTTGCTGATGATGTCGTTTAAAGGGATAATCCCTTGGGGCGGGGATGTTTTGCTCTTTCCCCCCGTCCCGGTAGTCAGTCGTCTCCTCCACTATATATGCTATGTTGGTGCTACCTTGTTATCCAATGGTCTCTAACTCTCGCAGCATTTCTTTTCTTTCCTGGAATGTTAGAGGTCTAGGGGATCAGGCTAAGTGTGATGTTGTCTTTAAATGATGTATTATGTGAAAGACCTGTGCTTGTTCTATTGCAAGAGACTAAGCTTGCTAATGTCACCCCGGCGTCAGCCCGGGCTTTCCTTCCCAATTATCTCTCTGATTTTATTGCCATTGGCTCTTATGGAACTAGGGGGGATCTTGTCACCGCGTGGGATAGTAATATCTTGACAAAAGTCTCTTACATCTCCAGACACTACTCTCTGTCTACCTCTTTTGATTACTCCCTTGCAAATCTATCTTTCACAATCACAAACGTGTATGCCCCCTCCGACCACTCTTTCAATGCAGACTTCCTAGCGGAATTGTCTAATCTGCATTCTCAAATTACTGGTCCTTGGCTTTTAATCGGGGATTTCAATCTTATCAGGGACCCTTCGGAAAAAAACAACGACAATTTTCGCGCTTCTCTCGCTAACCAGTTCAATGACATCATAGACCAACTTGCTCTCCTAGAGCTTCCGTTGCTAGACAGACTCTACACTTGGTCTAATAAGAGGGATTCACCTGTCCTCGCTCGTTTAGATCGAGCCTTCATTAACCTCGATTGGAGCAACCTTTTCCCGATGACACATTTGGGTTCTAAAACTCGTACCACCTCTGATCATGTTCCGCTAGTTGTTTCTATTGCCACTCGTGTTCCTAAGCCACTGCTCTTCCGGTTTGAGAATTCTTATCTTCTTAATCCAAACTTCCTGCCATCCATCCTAGCCTCCTGGAGCTCCTCTTGTCATGATGGGATAGCTGACCTTGCTGTTAATTTGAAACGCACCCGTCTCAACATCAAGCAATGGGCACGAAATAACAAGGCCAAATCGAGCTCAGAAGAAGATTGCAAGTTTGTTATTGATCTCCTGGACTTCTGGGAAGAAACAAGAAGCCTAACACCTGCTGAGCTAGGGCTGCGTCACCTGGTCCAGCTCAGGTTCACTACTTTGCAAACTCAAAAAGCAGTTTATTGGAAACAACGGGGGAAAGTGAAGAAAATCAGATTGGGGATTGATAATACTAGTTTCTTTAAAGCTCATGCGTCCAACAACCATCGCAGAAACTACATCAAATCGATCAGGGTGCAGGACCTGGAAATATCAGATCATACGTCCATGGCTGCAATCATGCATGACTATTTTGCTTCGATCTTAGGTGACTCGTCAACATCTGACTGGAGTTTCTCTCTTCGGGGGCTCTACTGTGATGATCTCAGCTGAGATCCCTCTTCTCTGATTGCGCCTTTCACTGAAATGGAAGTTCAGACGGCGATACGAAAAATGGACAAGAACAGCGCCCCCGGCCCTGATGGATTTGGCCCTGGATTCTATCAAGCTGCTTGGACTGTGATCTCCCCAATTGTTCTTCGCATGCTACACAGTTTCCATGAAGGGAATGTTGATCTAGAGCGGATAAACCGAGCGTACATAGTCCTCATCCCTAAACCTGGCAAGCTCAACACCCCAGATGGGTATAGACCAATATCACTACAAAATTGCTCTGTCAAGATTATTGCGAAGGTTTTAGCAAATAGTCTGCAATGAATTCTACCTGCTCTCATTGATGCGGATCAATCTGGATTCCTTAAAGGGCGGAGTATCTCAGAAAACTTCATATATGCCAACTTCATATATGCCACAGAACTGATCCAAAGTTGCTATAAAAGGAAGACTCCAGCTGCAGTGATCAAACTCGACTTTGCTAAAGCCTTTGATTCCATCACTTGGGATAGTCTCCTGTCAATCCTCCAAGCTCGACGCTTCCCCAGCTTATGGTGTAACTGGATATCCCAGCTCCTGAAAACTTCAAAATCAGCTGTCCTAATCAATGGTGTGCCAGGGAGATGGATAACCTGCAAACAAGGAGTGCGCCAAGGGGACCCGCTCTCGCCATATTTGTTCATCCTTGTTGCTGATGTGCTTCAGAAGTTAATTCAACGAACTGGAATCTCGCACCCCATCTGTTATGACAAATCCTGCGCCACTCTCCAATACGCTGATGATACGATTATTATCTGCAAGCCTTTAATGTCGGATGTCCTTCGTCTTAAAACTTGCTTGGATCAGTTTGCGCTAGCAACGGGATTAAAGATCAACTTCTCGAAAAGCACACTCATCACTATGCATACCTCTGATGAAGACACTACTGCTTTAGCCCAGATCCTCCAATGCAAGATTGATAGTTTCCCAATGCCATATCTCGGACTGCCTCTTACCCCTTCTAAAGTGAGAAAATGTGAACTCCAGCCGATGATATCTCGTGCGGATAAATACCTCTCCTGCTGGCAAGCCCGCCTTCTTACATATGTAGAGAGATTGATCTTGGTTAACACAGTTCTTGATGCTGTTCCGATATATGCCATGTCTGCACTTATGCTCCCGAAAGGTGTTATTGAAGATCTTAACAGGAAAAGGTGAGCATTCCTCTGGACTGGCGAAGACACCTGCAGTGGTGCGAGATGCCTTGTTGCATGGGACACGGTCTGTACTCCAAAGCAAGTGGGAGGCCTGGGAGTCAAGAATATTGGCAAACAAAATGAGGCTTTATTAGTGAAACGGCTTCATCATCTACACTCAGCCTGCTCTCCTTGGGCATCATGGATCTGGGAAGAACACTCAAATTCTGCCCTTGCAGATCATCTGCCTTTGGGCCCTCATTGGGATTCTTTGATGACCTTGCTCCCTATCCTTCAGATGCGCACCTCGGTGATCGTTGGAGATGGAAGTCGCTCCTCCTTCTAGCATGATCGCTGGTGCGGAGATTACATCTTCTCCGACAAAATGCAACCACTATACTCGCACTCCCTGGTGAAAACTGCTTCTGTTCGTCAAGTTTTATCCTCGGACATCCGGCAACACTTTGCTCCTCGCCTCTCATCGGTTGCAGCAAAACAATACCTCAATCTGTGTCAAATTATTTCGGAATTGGGTGTGAACGTTGGTCAGCCGGATGAGAGATATGCTCATGGATCAAGTGGTCTGCTCACAACTAAGCGCCTTTATCGTGCTGAGTTTGATTCATATCCTCCCTGTACTAATTGGAAATTTGTCTGGGAAAACAAGGCCCCCCTGAAGATCCAATTCTTTGCATGGCTACTGGTTAGGGATCGCCTCCCTACTAAGAAGAACCTACACAAAAAAACCATTGTGCCGTCTCCCGACTGTGATCTCTGTCACCTCGCCGAAGAAACGGCCTCACACCTTTGCCTTTGCTGCCCTGTGGCCTTGCAGTTCTGGGCAAGCCTTGGGATCACTATTAGCATCCCATCTATTGCCAGCGTCTCAACCCTCACCCCCCCGGCAGTTATCCCATCTAAACACTTTCGGGTTTTCTACCTTCTATGTTTCTGGAATTTATGGATTCATCGACATGATGTGGTCTTTAGAAAAGAAGAAATTTCGCTCCGTCGGCTGCTTACGAAGTGCATTGATGATGCTTCTCTGTGGGCTGAAAGAATTAAAATAGATGATCGGCATGTAATCTCCTCTTGGAAATCCCTCTTCTCAAGTTGTATCCGCTCCATAAATGTGTAACTGATCAATGTACTCCTCACCCCCTTTTTTTTAAAAAAAAAAAAAAAAAAAAAACCCTTGACCTCATCACTATATATATTCGTGATTTAGTATTTGTGTCATGTAAAATAAGACACTCACAACTTCATGATTTTTTTTCACTTATTTTAGGCACATCCCAATGTATAATATACTAGATTGCAAAAAGTTTTAAACTGTTAGCATGTACTCCAACCAATAATTTCTTGGTTTTCTTAGCACATGTAGTGCTCCTGTATTTATTCGGAAGACGGTCAGGCCGGCTTGCTATACGTAGGTCAATTAGTATAGACGGCAGCGAAGAGCACGTACGTATGATGGGCCGTATTAACTAACAAATATACATGAATAAATTTTTTTTGAAGGATAAATAGCAAAGAACAAATTGCCCAACTGCCAAAAAGAAAAATGCACAACTAGTAATTGAACAACATGCTTCAGTTTCTTCTCATGTGCTATCACTGTACTTTGACTAGACCCATCCGTCTTAAACAATCAACCAATTAACACGGGGGAGGAGAAGAACACAACTAATTAATTAACACAGTTCGCCCGGGACACTTGGCAAAACACAACAAAAAAAAAGATGGAAATTAAATTATTCGGAATGGAGAGAGAGAGAGAGAATTGAATCATGGCGTCCAATTAAAATGAATGCATCAGATCCGAAATGGATTTGTGTTGATTGGGTCCCTGTCGCGCCGTCCGGTTGCTGGAAACGTGTTTGTGTTGGTTCGTTCGGCCGATCGATCGATCGAGCTCGATCAGAGAAAAAATGTGCTTGATTTCTTAATTTTGCCGAATCAACACGTACCAAAGTCTAATTTAGTGTCTAATTAGCTTAGCTATGTATTAGTCGTAGAGCATGTCGAGTTAATTAATAAGTAATTAATCGATCGAGCAGCGGTTGAGCAGGGGCCAAGAAGCTTCAGAAAACGGTCGATCAATCGATCGATTACCAACCGATCGAGCGCCACCACCAAACGCCAACGCGTCAGTCACCACCGGCGAAACGAGATCGACAAGTTTGAATTCAAACTTGAAATTTTGGTTAGTTCAAGAGAGAGAGAGATTTTAGGACTTTCTAACTGAAATACAGTGAGGGTGAAGAGAAAAAAAATAACGAAAAATCAGAGGCAAGGGGTTGTTTTCCGATTATCGACAATCAAAGATTCCACAGGTAGGACGCACTGTTGCAACTCTGACAGGCACATGCCCAAACCTTCAATCATCCTACTGATGCTGTAGCCACTCCAATAAACAGGGAAGTTCAAGCTAAATTCGAAACCTTTGAACTTAAACTATAGACTTTAATTCAACTCAGGGTGTGTTTAGTTCACGCCAAAATTTAAAGTTTGGTTGAAATTGGAACAATGTGACGGAAAAGTTGAAAGTTTGTGTGTATAGGAAAGTTTTGATGTGATGGAAAAGTTGGAAATTTGAAGAAAAAATTGGGAACTAAACCAGGCTATAAAAAAATACAACCTATAAAACCGCTTCAATCCAAAGTACCATAGTTTGTCGAGCTTTAAAAAAACAATTTTCCCAAAAATATGGCGCTATATTTTTTTCTCTTAATTCCAGTCACTTTCTTTCACCATGATTGTCGCCAAAGTATAAATTTTTATGTCCTTTCTTCAATGGTTCAAGTTGATAATCAACCGTGTTATTTTCCTAGTTCTAGTACACAGTGAGTACTTAGAAAGCAATGTTTGAAATTTCCTTTTTTTTTAAAAGGTACACCGTAAATATATGGACTTACAGTACAATCCATGGAATTTCGTGTGAATACCGGTTTCAAAATATTTATAGTGTAGGTACATATATAGAAAATTAAATATTTTTATGAAAAATATGACGCTAGAAATACAGTGTCAAGAAAAAATGGAAGTGAAGTGAATTTTTTTAACACAATACAAACGCAGGCACTCACAACGTATACACGCATACCCTATCCTTATAAACATCTTTGAAAAACTGGATTGACATATCTTGAGATTTAGAAAGTCATCGTGGACATTTCATTGTCGATGGATATGTCGTCTACCACCGAAAAAATAATTAAAATATGAGCACTTATATTAAATCTAGAACTTAATGAATGCGGATGTGCTGATTTCATCGCAACGAGCCTAACCAAGTGAAAGTGAAATTAACTCTGACCTCCAAACAATTGCAACGTCCAAACATCCTAGGATCGATATGTGCTCCCAGCACACACTCACACGGTCGCCACATAGCAATCTGCCACTCTGTTCTCTCCAACTTTGCATATGGGGGCTATGGTCCACCTTAGCTGATGCTCCCTCATACACACTCCCCCACAACCCAATAATCAAACCCAACCCCCACGTAGATACACTATCACACTGCCGTTTGACGATCGTTTTCGCCGCAAATAACAACCCCTTTTTCCTTCATTCAGTCAATGCAATCACCCCCTGCCCTCCCTCCCTTCCTCCTCCCTTCCCTCCTCTCCTCCCAATTTCACCCTAAAGAAAATAAAATAATAATCACCAAATCGATCATGACCAGCAGTCTATCTAGTTCTCTTTTTTTTTCCTCTTCTCAATCTGCCATGGCGATCAAGTAGTCTCTAACAACTACGATTTCTTTCAGAATCAGAAACTCTCTCAAACAATTTATTTTTTCATTCAGATTCTTATAAGCTATAGTTGCATAATTCAAAAAATGAACTAAGATTTAGAACCTGAAAAAAACAATCTTTTCAAATTAATTCTCAGAAGCTCTACCTATCAACTAACCGTTTCTCAGAATTTTAAGCTCGCCCAAACAGGTCTGAAGTGCGGGTCCCACCCTGCCAGCCACCGGGGCGGTCGATCACCTAACACCCCTCCCTTCCCTGTCAACACGGTTCTCAGCTCGCCCTGCGGCCGCGGCCTCGTCGGACACTCTCGCGCTCGCACATATAATAGCCCGCGTCCCCGTGGAGTGGACACCCAGGCAGACAGACAGACAGCCCACCACACCACTTCTCCCACCATCGATCCAACACCCCCAACTGCTGCTACCACCTCCCCCATCTCCGGCGGCCTCGCTCGCTCGCGCCGTCGAGCGCCAGCTACCTCACCGGCCGGCGGCAGCGGCGGCTGTGTAAGTAGCTGCGGTGTGGTGCGGCGAGGTAGTGGTTGGTAGGTCGGTGGACATATATATATATAATGAGGTGGCGGCGGGTCGTGGCCGTGGCCGCCGTGGTGGCGGCGACGGCGTTGTCGATGGGCGCGGCGGCGGCGGCGAGGCTTGACTACGAGGAGGCGCTGCGGAAGAGCCTGCTCTACTTCGAGGCGCAGCGGTCGGGGCGGCTCCCGCACGGCCAGCGCGTGGCGTGGCGCGACCACTCCGGCCTCACCGACGGCCTCGAGCAAGGAGTACGTTTACATCCTCTCTCTCTCTCTGTCTTGGCCGCCGCCATCGGCGTCGGCGGCGATAGGCGGCGCGGGTGATCGGTGAACTGACTGGATTGGATCGGGTTGGTGGGAATTTGGATGGGCGCAGGTGGACCTGGTGGGCGGCTACTACGACGCCGGCGACCACGTCAAGTTCGGGCTCCCCATGGCCTTCACCGTCACCATGCTATCCTGGAGCCTCCTCGAGTACGGCGCCGACGTCGCCGCCGCCGGCGAGCTCGCCCACGCCCTCGACGCCATCAAGTGGGGCACCGACTACTTCATCAAAGCCCATACCAAGCCCCACGAGCTCTGGGCCGAGGTAACTAAATCACTCTCATTTTCACTCTCATTACTCAGTTAATAACGTACTTACGTAGCTACTGCCTACTACTACTAATCAACCAAACCTGAGAGAAAATTAGAATTATTCAAACCATGCGACCAACATGCACGCATCGATTGGCTAGCTAGCTAGCTGCAGTTGGCAAAAAGAAAGAAGATTGTATTTTTTTTTTGTTTTCTTTTTTCTAAAAAAGAAAGAACATTTGTTAGGTGGAGCAACAGGACAAAGTTAAGCTATAGCTGGGAGTGGTTAATTCAGTGTCTGATCGAGACGCGCAAATCTCACACCACACCACACCATCCCCCATGATTGTCTCCTCCTCCTTGCTCACCGCATCACATGGAATCGATTAGAAATTAACAAATCATTCTTTTCTTTTTGTAGCTAATTCTCCTTCATGGCTTTGACAATGTGAGCTCCAATAATGATTATTAACCAACCATGGTGATCGATCATGGCGTGTGTGTGCAGGTGGGAGACGGCGACACCGACCACTACTGCTGGCAGCGGCCGGAGGACATGACGACGTCGAGGCAGGCGTACAAGTGGACCGCCGCCGCCCGGGATCCGACGTCGCCGGCGAGACCGCCGCCGCCATGGCCGCCGCCTCCATCGTCTTCCGCCAATCCAACCCGCACTACTCCACCCTCCTCCTCCACCACGCCCCAGCGTACTAATTAATTACTACTTACTAATCATCACCCTCTAATTAACCCGATTAACTCACTAATCACCGTCTTAACAACCACGGTCAAAACGGTAGATCTTTTTTTTTTTCAACGGGTTCACATCGAATCGAAGACGTGTTCCTCTCCTCGTTCCCCGTGCCTCACGTGCCAGCTTTGGCTTGGCCAGCCGGATGACGTCAGCGACACCGTGTGAAGCTTCTGTCGGTCGTGTGACGCCGACATGTGGGGCCCACTCCATCCCGGCGGGTAGTAGATTTCCCGTGGAAGGACAAAGACATCCGCGCTGCTGCTAAGCACGTTGACGTTTGCGTCGAATTAGGTTTTTAGTCGTCGCCTGCAGCGGCGTTGGGTTGGCTAATTACTTACTTATTAGCTTCAGCTCGTAGCACGAGAACCGATGCGTGTACTTAGCTTAACCACCACATTTCCGTCACGTTGCTGCTGCCTGCGAAACCGTGTGATTACAACGATGCAAAACATGATGATTATTATTAAAGCGAAACGAATATTAGTTGGATGCTAGTTAAATTATTGCTAGTGATTACATATGCTGACATTTTTTTTTCTTTTTCTTTTTTGTTATGGAAACGTACAGTTGTTCGAGTTCGCGGACACGTACAGGGGGAAGTATGACAGCAGCATAGCGGAGGTGAAGAGCTACTACGCGTCGGTGAGCGGGTACCACGACGAGCTCCTGTGGGCGGCGCTGTGGCTGCACCGCGCCACCGGCCGCGCCGCCTACCTCGACTACGCCGTCGACAACGCCGACGAGTTCGGCGGCACCGGCTGGGCCATCACCGAGTTCAGCTGGGACGTCAAGTACGCCGGCGTCCAGATCCTCGCCGCCAGGGTACGTCGTGACAGCAGCAAACACCTTTGCACGAACTATTCGCCGTTCTTAAGATGTGACGATAACAGATTTGTCACTCGCTGTCATAGACATGTGAGCCTAGTAACAAATATGTTGCATCGCTTGTAAGAGTGGTAAATAGTTAATTATGTGACAGTGAGCTGAGTGGCTGATGTGTGTGAATTAACGTGTTTTTGTGTGCGTGTGTGCAGCTGCTGATGAGAGGGGAGCACGAGGAGAGGCACAGGGGGACGCTGGAGCGGTACAGGAAGAAGGCGGAGCACTACGTGTGCGCGTGCATGGGGCGGAACGCGGCCGGCGGCGCCGACGCCAACGTGGAGCGGAGCCCCGGCGGATGCTGTACGTGCGGCAGTGGAACAACATGCAGTACGTCACAAACGCCGCGTTCCTCCTCTCCGCCTACTCGGACTACCTCGCCGGCGCCCGAGACGGAGACGGGGACGGCGCCGCCGTGGCGGGTGCGCTGGCGGCGGCGGCGCGGGCGCCGGGGAGGTGTTCGCGGCGGCGAGGGAGCAGGTGGACTACGTGCTGGGAGCACACCGCGCGGGATGAGCTACCTCGTCGGCTACGGCGAGAGGTTCCCGGCGAGGGTGCACCACCGGGCGGCGTCGTCGTGCCGTACAAGGACAGCAAGGAGTTCATCGGGTGCGCGCAGGGGTTCGACGACTGGTTCGGCCGCCGGGGCGCCAACCCCAACGTCGTCGTCGGCGCCATCGTCGGCGGCCCGGACCGCCGCGACAGGTTCCGCGACGACCGCGAGAACTACATGCAGACGGAGGCGTGCACGTACAACACGGCGCCCATGGTCGGCATGTTCGCCATGCTCAACCGGCTGTCCCGGCAAGAGTCGCCGTCGACGACAACGACGACGGCGGCGACGACGAGTAGCCGGAAATGGGCCTAAGTGTAAATAGATAGTCACACGAGGGGGTCTGTACAATTTTGCCCCTATTTTTTTGTTCATTCTTTGTAGATGCGAGGGGCCTCTCCCCTTCGCAGGGAAAAAAATATATTATTTGTATACGAGGGAAAAAAAATTGGGAGGTGGCATTTGGCAAGCAAATGCAAATCCCCTCCCGGTAAATATCAGAGAAATCAATAATTAATTAATTATATAAGTCAAGTAGTTTGACTATCACAATCTCGGTTAGTGATGTGTTTGCCTTAATTTCTTAGTCATGCATGCACTTGGAGCTTTTGCAATGATTACAGCATCTGGTAAATATCAGAGAAATCAGTAATCATACAAGTCCGTTAGCTTTTGCAATGATTATAGCAGATGGTAAAGTGTACTTTAAATAATCTTAAGACGCAAAAAGCATCACCGCAGAAATACGTCCCTGAGAGTATTATCATGTGATTAAAAAGTTGCTAAAGTAGGTCCAAAAAGAGGGTAAAGCCTGTCAAGCTTTTTACTGAAGACGCGGCGGCAAGTATTAGGCTAATCAGCTGAGAAGTTTGTCAAGGCAAAGTTCACAGGTTAAAAAGGGGAAATATCTTATCAGAAACGCTAACATTTTGTGTCACGGCATCATTTGGAGCGTCCTTAATGCACCAGTACTAATAAGTAATTAGTGCACCTGACTGTCAGTCGCGAAAGGTAAAACAAATGGGCATCACCGTTTCAAGGTGTACGCGTACAATGATATATAAGTATACAGTATGATATAGTACAAAGCTAGACTGATCGTCCCACAAAATCCTATAAGCAGGGGGAGTAATCAGACATGAATGAGTCAAAAAAAGATGACGAAACAATAGAGATAATGGATGGATTACCTATTTATATTTCTATAAACAACTCAGGGTACCCTGCTTACAAACTGTTCATGCAATCTCTCCACTAACAAGACGCTTCTCTCTCTCTATAGTCCAAATCCCCCAAATCCGCTCACCCCAGCCACCAATATCAATCAGAAACAGGGCGTGGTGCCTAGCAAGAATACATCACGGCGCTCGTTCATGGATAGATACTAATCAGCGTGATTAGTATTTCGGAGGTGCTGGAGGCAACCGGTTTGGAGTGCGTCGGCTGCCGGAGTTGGCACCGGAGGTCACGTCGCCGTTTTCGTAGCGCCCTCTGCGTCCATCAGCGCTTCTTGACCTTGATTCGCTGCCTGAGCTGGGTCCGTTGGATGCGGAATCGAAGGCAGACCTCCAATCCTCACCTGGGCGGTTGGGTGTCCGGGGGCTCTCTGCAAATGATTCCGTTTAAGAAATTTGTGACAAATTAACAGAAGAAAAGTATCTACATTAGTCACCCTATGATTCAACATGTAGAAATGAGTTATAAAAGGGGTAAATGGTCAGCTGGGTAACCATATCAATGACGGGTAATGAACAACATTAACAACTACTTCCTCCGTTTCACAATGTAAGTCATTTTAGCATTTCTCACATTCATATTGATGGTAATGAATCTAGATAGATTTATATGTTTAGATTCATTAACATCAATATGAATGTGGGAAATGCTAGAATGACTTACATTATGAAACGGAGGGAGTAGTTACAAAGGAGATGTAAAATACCATACAATTGTATTTGCTATTACTGCTCAGGCATTGAAAATATAGTAAGCTTACCAGCTTCAGAGATATCATTGGCATAAGAAGCAGCCCTATTGTCATGGATACTAAGTTGACGGGTAAGCTTTGACAAGAGAGATGATTGTTTTTGGTATTTTTCCCTTCTACGTTTAGCATTATGGTCCTCTTGCAGAAGCTCTTCAATTTTTGCATTGCTTTGCCCACTGGTAATGACAAAAAAGCAAAGGAATTAAGATTAGATAATAATGACATTAAAAACAGCATATAGTATAAATAGCTTAGGTGTACCATTTAAGCAAGTCTATGATATAAGCTAAGAATAAACAAACAGCAAATAGCATCAATGAACAAAGAAGTGCTGGAATAACATGTGGATTCCAGCACCTGTCCCACAGAACTGTATTTTTGACAATCAGTTAGAACTAAAATAACTAAAATCCCTCCCAAAGAATACAACATAGTGGTATGACAACATTCTTCAGGTGCCAATATTTTTTTTTCCTGTAAACAGAAAATAGATAATATGCCAGAATGATTATAAGGTTTATACACACAATATCGATTACTAAATTGCAAGATAAAAATCATATGCATAGAAAATAGATCTACAGCATTCCCATGGCACCCTTTTGATCCAGATGGCTAGTGATGACACTATATTGCAGCATGAAGAATATGAAACTGTCAGGTGGGGCAAAAATGAAGAAAGCTAGAAACAGTATGCTAGCCTCCAGAAGATAAGAGAAGTTGTATTCATGGGCAGCCTATCAACCTTATTGAACTATATAGCTGGTTTAGCATATCTTCTTTTGCTTTCTCCACTTGGCACAACACAATAGCCTGATAAGAAAAGAAAGGGGGAAAAACAATAAGAACATTGCTACAATGACAGGGTCCAATGAAATGAGCAATGCTAGCTTTTTTTTTTTTAATGTAAACCTTTGGGACATTTGCTGCCAGACTATTCAAAACAGCCTCAACATAACCACGAACTTCATGGGACATCCATCTAAGTTCTTCTTCAGGATCAGCAGGTCTCCGTGCCATAGTATCCTTTGAAAGGTACAGGGATCAGATGTCAATTGAAAGGTACAGATGGAAGTAAGCGACTCATGCCAACAACAACAATACAACATGTTTATCTTAAGGAACATGAAATAAGGTTTTACAGTCTTAACATCAAAATAAGAAAGAGATTGACAAAGAGAATTAGAGCCAGAGGGCTAAAAGCGTTGGAATGGATATAGCTAGAAAATACCAGAGCACCATCTGAATTGCTTTGCCTCATGGAACCACCATCAGTATTTGGACCCTTGAATGATCCCCCTTTGCTTTGAATTACAGCCCGTATCTTATTTACCCACTCAACTTTGTCAGCCGTGCTCTCAGCTTTCAATACAACAGCACTATGAGCTGTAAAATGAAATACAACATTTAGACAATAAGGGACTTATAAAGAAAAAAATTAAGCTGAGGTATTCAGGGATCTTAACCTTTTAGGACTGTTTTGTAGGCAACCCTGTTAGTTATCTTAAACACGAGACTTGGGCCTTTCTCTGGCCCATTTGCCTTTTTTGAATCCTTCAAACTTTTAGGAGGTTCTTCCTCCTCGACTTCTTCAAGGTTACACTCCTGCGCAATGATGTCACATTCAAGTTACCAACTAAGTTCATTTTACAGCATTTGTTGATGTATATGTGATGTTTCTTCCAATATCAGCTAGCTCTTTCCAAGGGATGAGGCGAAAAAACAAACCCAATAATATTGCAGCATGCCAAAAGTATTTCAGTGCCTGGTAGAATAAATAACATGCAAATTTAAGGACAAGGTTTGTGCGCACACCTCAAGAGTGATGACACCACGGAAATGTCTCTCCTCTTGTTTCTTCGTGTAGCCAAGCTGATAAAAATAGAAGGTTAACCAACCACCCATGCATACCAGTACAATTAGTTTGCCATCAGAAAATATATAAATAAATTTTCCTGATATTCCTCCTGTCAGTTCACAAAGACAAACAAAAACAAAAGATGATTATGGAACACTATTTAACCTTTCCGCTTTTCTCATTGAGGACAAACCACCTCCTACTCCAACCGTTTGTTTTTGCACTTTTCTTCAAAAGGTAACCTGAAGAAAAATGCACAAAATGAATGAATATTTAAATTTGCATGTACTTCTTTATAATGAGACAACAAATGTTTCATTTCACCAAATGGTTCAAAGGGCCTGTTTACTAGAGCTCCAGCTCCTGGATTCTTACAGAATGAGTTTTTAAGCTAGAATAGAAGTGTTTTAAGCCTGTCTTAAGTCTAAGTTCAATAAAAAAATTGTGATTTTTCCATAATGGCTAGCTTGAGCACAGCATGACTTGACACATTCTTACCTGCAGTAATTTCACCAGAAGAACCAGCAACCTGCACAGAGGACCCCTCTTTTGCGTCTTTGTCTTGCTGGCCTGATTTGTCTTTGTCTTTGTCTTTCGCTGATTTGTCTTTTGTGTCTTTCTCAGATCCTGTCTGAGGACTGGAGGCCTAGAACCAAAACATAGTTATTTCAGCCTTGTAATGGTGAAAAGAGGAAATACCCTGTCACTAATAATCTAAATAAGTGTATTCCTAATAAAACAAGTCAATGCGAATCAAAATCCATATAGGGTGCCTTACCCTTTTTCCCATGGGTTGGTCAGCATCCTGTGGTTTCTTGGACGATCGATTTTTTAATTCATCCTCACAGCGTTGCCTTTCCATTCTGCCAGTATTGTTAGACAAAAATGACAAGGCTCAACATTCCATAGTGTAACTGTGTAGTCATAAAATTATCTTATCTTTACAAAATATAAATAACGGAAAGCTTGATTATCAAGCAAAGGGCAACTCGCTGAATTTCAACAGAGATTTTTATATCCCTGGTACACATATGCTCGACTGATTCCAGCTAAGGGGGTGTTTGGATGCTGGGGATTGCTTTGACAATTGTTGGTATAGCTCAATTTGAGCAATATCCTAAAGATCTAACTCTAAAAAAAGGATAAGAATTTGGAGATAAATCCTCCCTATCAAAGCAGGCCCTAGAAAAGAATAGCTGAAGATAACCTGAAGTTGCATGTGTCCTTCAGTGTCCATGGACCACTTAAAGATATTTCTTTGAAGGCGTAGGTAGGAAACATACTAAGATTCCCATGCTAGATTCATAACACCAAAATATTACAGGAAATAAATTTATAAATCGAATGGACACAAATATTTTTATCAAAAAGTAAGTATAGAAATTGAACAGGGAGAAATGTTAACTAACTATTGGAGACAAATGACAACTAAAATTGAAGGGGAAAAACTAGCCAAAAAATCAACCTTCTTTGCACTAGACGGATGAAATGCTGAGGAGGAACAAAGGCGCGCTCCATATCAACAAGTGCAACAACCATCTTTTTTGCATCATTTTTGAAGCTGTCTAGTGCATTTGATGCTATTGCAATGACCTTGCGAAAGGAAACATAGATTTTTTGCTCACATCAGTCAACAATAAACTCTAGAAACGTGAAAATTGAAAGGAAAGAAACTCTAAAATAGCTAGGTGATACCTCACGCTTGAATGGAGGATATCTTCCAAGTCCCGGTGTGGCATTTGCAGAAGCATTGACGATGTCTAACAATACACGATGTACCTAGTGCATTAAGAAAGATAACTATTACTTTTCCTAGGCAATAAACTAAGAAGTTCACAACTTTCAATACAAAGATAACAATATACACCAGTACATAACAGAGAAATACCACACAACAATTGGGAACACCAAATAAACAAAAATCTGACCATATGGAAGTATGGAACTCAAGCAGATAGGTGGCCCCATGCATCCGTATCTTATTTTCTGAATCAATGGAACCCTAATTTTACCTCTATCTAAAAACCTCAATCCATAGAACAAATTGCTACCTCAATCAAATGCACCCAACCCAGCCTCCAAAAGTCAATTTTAGGATAACACTTTTCTGGTTGAGAATAAAAAACATCATTTTCTTATTGCAGTAACTTACAAATACAAACACATTACTTCTACAACATTCTTAGGCTGTATTTGAGGAGAAGGAGATAGAGAAGATTGGGAAGATACGCAAAACGAGGTGAGCCATTAGCACATGATTAATTGAGTATTAACTATTTTAAACTTCAAAAATGGATTAATATGATTTTTTAAAGCAACTTTCCTATAGAAAATTTTTGCAAAAAACACACCGTTTAGTAGTTTGGGAAGCGTGCGCGCGGAAAACGAAACAAACAAACTCACTATCACCCTGGAACGAACTCAGCCTTAGCCTTAAGAGAAAAAAAGGAACAGATCTAAATATGCCATTTTTTTATTGGTAACAAGACTTTATTTGGATCAACTAGAACATACCTCTTCGACACAGAGTCGTGACGGCTCCTTTGCCATATCCAATACTATCTTTATCAAGGACCTCAACCCTTTCTCTGGAGATATCAGGTACGGTTGATAACCATCGGCTTCCAAGACAATCTAGAATGTCAGAGAATACTGTTCAGTGTTCCAAAAAGATGGTAAAATGCCTGCTAGTACCGCTAATCCTGAAACTGGATCCAATCTTACCCTTTTAACATTGCTGAGGTCAAAGTGCCTGTCCAGTGGCAGCTGTTTAATTCTTTCTGGGAATTTCCCTTCAAAACTTGCAACAACTTTCCAACCAGAACCCTATTTATACAAGACAGTATATTGATATTGTAATTGCTCGTGCAGTTTAGGAAGGTGTGATTAAAATCTAAGTAGGTTTGAAGCTCTTTACTAAATTAAAATCTAAGTAGGTTTGAAGCTCTTTACTAACCTCGCCAGATGTAATATGAGCAAGAAACTTATCCTCGAATTCCCGGCAGAGCTCCAAAGCAACAGCCCGGGTCCCTTCAGCACTTTGTACCATAGATTCTCCCAGCCGTGCCAGTTCATCTTGAACCATCTGGGACTTACCCTGAAGACTGAAGTAGCAGCATATGAAACAATTGTATGTAAGTATAGCACTAGACCACACATAGTAGTGAATTATTCCCTCCATTGTTAACAGAAAGCATGCTAGATTTTGCACAAGGATTAAAAAAGGTGATGAAATTAAGAAAGATGTAAAAGCAAATGAATTGCACACTTTCATGATTGTTCTGTGTGGGTGAGAATACTTTGTGTCGGTGGTAAAGTGGTAGCAACTAAATGCGTAAGAGAGAGAGAAGGGGAGGAATGGTCGGCAAACACTCACTAAATGACATGCAGTATGTACCAGTGAACCAATTCGAATTATATACCATATTATATCAACAAAATGACTAATGTCACTGTAGCAAGAACATGAATTCATCTAACACCATGCAGCATCAATAAATAATTAATAGATGCTAGGTACAATACAACAGTAGTTGAAGCATGAAGCACAATTCTTACCCACTCAATAGGTTAGGAAGCCGCACTTTCATCCGTTTACGTATCTGCTTAGCAATGGTGTCAACCAGAGCTATTCTACCTAGTTTACTTTTTGGAGCTCCAGTTAAGATGGATCTGAGGGTTTCAGCTTCAGCGTTCCATGCTGTTTCTAGTGAGTTTTCAGAACCTGCTGCTTGAGCTGACGCAATTGCAACTGATTGTCCTATTAGAGCAACCCACTCGATATCTGGAAGGTTTTTTGGCCCTTTATTCGACAGAAGGGCCTGAACGCAAGCTATAGTTTTTGCATCTCCTTCTGCTTGATCAACTTTACTTATCACACCTACAGTTCTGGTGCCTGCAACAAACGGGTAAACATCACTTGTGATGAAATGAATGAATGGTACTATAGAAAATATTTACTCCTGAAAGACAGACCATCTGCATCAATATCCTTCGCCAGCCTAAGAGCTCGAGATGACGCAACATCAGCTGCTTGCATTGCAGGTATCACAACTAGCAGTATTGCATCATTGTGCCCAGCATATTCATTGATCTGAATTCAGAAAACAGTCAGAATTCTGCAGCATAAAATTGGAAAGCATGAAAACATCAAAGAAGAATGCATGTGGTGCTCTCTCTATAGTAGATGAGTATGAACACTTCAAGGGAAAATTCAATCTATGAAATAACTGCACATTGTGAAGTTCCGTAGATAAAATCTGCATGATGCTACCATTTTTCAGATATATGACATGTCACGGATCATACAAGATATTCCTGTTACCTCCCCACAAAAAAAGTTATTCCTGCTACCGTTATACTCACATAGCATGTAAACTGACAGTAATAGTGAGTGGTTTAAATTATTTCTTTGATCACCTACCATACAGAAGTACTAATGGGCAAGTAATGAGGTAAACCAACACAATTTAATAACCTACCATTGAATCGTCAACAGCTCGCTGGTCTATCCCAGGTAAATCAACCAGCTTTAGTGGGGGAGCTGAAAATAAAAAAGAATAGCCAGGTACAGTGAGACATTTATACAGGGAAGCACAATAGAAAGACAACATGAAATAAGAACATATTTGTACAGAAAAATAAGCATAAACTCATCAACAGTTAGCATTGAAATATTAAGTTCAAAGCAAAGTTGGATCACTTCTACTTTGCAATTACACATTACAAGATTCTTTGTAACTTTCTTTTTAACATGAAGATTTTTTGTAACTTTCTTCAGCACAAAACACAAACAGCATATAAAATGCAATGAACTTCAATATAACAACCCAAATTTTATCTCTTTGATCTGTGCGCCATGACTACAAGGAATACTTCACCAAGTCCTAATAGGCAGTATATCATACATATCATTCTACACTATATTATCTACATTTCAAATGGAACAAGAGGCAGGAATGAGTTAGCCAGAATCGCCAAGTTACTCGCGGACGAACCTGTACTCGTCCGCAGCTTGAGATTGATCCCCTCTACACGGCCCCTACTGGATCCGCTGGATGCCCCCTTGCTGAGCCTGTCCTGCAGCGAATGCCGCAGCGAACCTGAGAACAGCAGACACCACAAATTCAGCGCCATATCCATCTCGAGAACCCACGGGCGCAAGTACATCCACAGAATAGAGCAACGCAAAGTTTGCGAGATCCCACTGACTTGCGGACACCTGCTGCGACTTGCTGTCGATCTGCAGCACGATGGATGTTATGTGCGTTTTTCTTGTACGACACTGTTAGGCTGAGTACATAATTTACCAAATTCCTATTTGGTCTTGATATCATAGCATATTGTTCTAACATGATTTCCTTCTTTAACTTGCAGTTTCTGGGTTACTGTTAATCATCCTGTACTTCCAGTCTCAATAACTCCCTGTAAAGTAGCGTCGGATGGGTGAGTTATCTATTATTTTGTCACCAAAGAACATTATTTAATGTTGGTTCCCAAAATGTTGGTAGTGTCACATGTGGAATAGAAGGGTCGATCTGGGGGCAAGTGGGCAGGATGGATCCTACATTGTTCTCCACTTCCTTTTTTCCCCTCTTTTTTGTTTGTGATTCATGCTTATGTCCAGGTCATATGCTGTACAGTATTTCGAGAAGACCTTTCCGCTATCAAGAGCTAATTGGGAAATGCTTCAGAAAGATGAATATGACCTCCAGGTTAACTCCTTGTTCCATTGAACCATTAATTTTGTTCACGATGACCATTCCTAATCATTTTGAGCCATAACTTATTAAGATCTGTAAAAATCGCACCTTTGCAATGATATCTCAGTATAGAGTATAAATTATGGTTATTATGCTTTCTTATTGATTTTATGCTAGAGAATATTTGAGTAGTTTGACCAATATGTATCCAATTATGGCCTTGATTTTCTGTTGCATTCTATTTTCATGCAGGTTTGGTGTATCCTATTCAATGATAGCGTACCTTTCAGGATGCAGTGGCCTTTACATTCTGATATTCAAATTAATGGTATATGCCTGAGTTTTCTGTGCAACAATGCATATTTTATAATAGGGTTAATAGAAAACGGTTTATTCAGTTAAAGAATCATGTCCTCAAACTCATTGCAAATGGTATATGCCTGAGCTTACTGTACGTAACAATGTATATTCTATAATAGGGTTCATAGAGAACAGTTTATTCAGTTAGAGAATCATGTCCTCAAACTCATTGCACTAGTTTTGTTTGTATAATCCATGCTAGACTAACAGAACAGTGTCGTGGAACATACATTGTTTAATACGCTGCTTTGTTATCAGCAGTTCTTTTACAGCTTGTTGAATTTTTGGACGGTGTGTTTTCTGCCTTGAACTTGGTTGAAGGGCCTCATAATCTCTTGGCTAATCAGTGTTTGCTGTTAGGATGTCTTGAGCTTATGTTTTCTGTGGTACAATTGAGCCTATTTGCCCAAGCTAGGTGGATGATGGTGCCTGTTGCTGCATTAAAAACCAAACTTCATCTTCAGCTCATATTTTGTTGCATGACCAGTTGTTTTGCTCCTCGTTTTACTTTATTGTGGGTGATTTGTGCATGCACATCTTTTTGCATCTATGCTTTCATGCACTTGCATATTCCTTTATTTCAGCAATTTAGAAATGTAGCACCTTGCAAGTTTACAACTTTACATCCTTTTAGCTATATCTGATGTCTTGTCACTTCATATGTTATCTTAAACATGCCGTGATAAATGGTCTTCTGTACCGAATAATAGTTGAAATGTTCGATCATAAATCTGAACTGTTCATGTTGGCAATTGGTTTTCTTTTCTTCAGGTATTCCTATTAGGGTTGTCAACAGGCAACCCACACAACAGTTAGGGGTGAATGGTAGAGATGATGGTCCAGTTGTAAGCATCTTATTCTCATAAAGCATGCTATTCTCTTATTCAATTATTCATCTGAGATATTATATACATCATCTCTGTCAACTAGCTATTCTGTTTGGATATTTAATTCTCCCTGCCCATTTTTCTGTATCCAGTTAACAGCATATGTGAGAGAAGGGTCTAATAAGATTGTCCTATCTAGAAGTGACTCTCGCACGTTCTGTTTGGGAGTCAGGATTGCCAAGAGGAGATCTGTAGAACAGGTAACTGCTTCTTGTAAGTGCACAGCCATTGTTAATCAAAATATTATTCTGAAATTCATTTTTAGCAGAAAAAGGTTGTTCTGGAATCTGGATCAGCAAACACTTGGGATATTTCTTGGTCATCTGATCTTGATACCTCCCTTTTTCACAACAAATGCTTGATGTGTTTTAGCTCATTTCCTTCCTTTTTCTTTTTACCTCTGTATGCTTATCCATTCGTATATCTATTTTATGTGATGAAAAATTCCAAACAATACTTAAAACATATGTAGCTTGTTGGATATGGCCAGAACTCGGTTGATTCTCTCAGCATCTACAACACAAGCTGGTACCTGGGAGGAACATGGCAACTCTTGAGATTTAGGAACCCTGTTTTATTTATCGGAGGTCCTCTAAATTTTCATAGCATACAGGTCCTATCTTTGGTGCCAAAGGAACAAGATGGTGAGAACTTTGATAATGCCCTTGCTCGTGTGCGTCGCTGTGTTGGTGGTGGAACCGAGGCAGATAATGCTGACAGTGACAGTGATATTGAAGTTGTAGCTGATTCTGTCTCTGTGAATCTCCGATGCCCTGTAAGTACTGTGACTATTTCTGAGAATGCTTTAGGTCCTTAATTAATGATATTCCTCTTGTTCATTGGAGTGTTGGCGTATATGCAGTTTAAAGTTTTTCTATATATGTTGCACCCCTGACACTATAGGTCTAACTTTACTCTTGCTTGAATTATCAACTGTATGTGTTCATTATAATTTTCAACCTGGATGTTTTTGTGATCCTATTTTACTAACCATATAATGTTTTATTCATAGTATGGCTGACACTACTTTATGCAAAGTTAGCTATGAAGTACTCCTATGATATCTGTATAATGTCTCATGAAAATGCCTTTTATCTTGACAGATGACTGGTTCAAGGATCAAGATAGCTGGCCGGTTCAAACCCTGCGTTCACATGGGTTGTTTTGATTTAGAAGCTTTTGTGGAACTTAATCAACGTTCAAGAAAGGTTTGATTATCTTTCTCACATCAATTAGCATGTTTCTCTTTTTTTTCCTTGTCTAACCAAACTATGTTTCTTCTTGTTTGCAGTGGCAGTGCCCAATTTGCCTGAAAAACTACTCTTTGGACAACATAATCATTGATCCTTACTTCAACCGCATAACTGCTTTGGTGAGTTTATAGTGGAAATGAATTTCATGTTCGTATCTACACCATTCCATCATGCCATCTGCTGATTTGTTGTATTTTGTCATCTAGGTCCAAAGTTGTGGAGATGATGTATCTGAAATTGATGTCAAGCCTGACGGTTCCTGGAGAGTCAAGGGTGGAGCAGAACTGAAGGGTCTTTCACAGTGGCATTTACCTGATGGCACTCTCTGTATGCCTACAGATACAAGGTCCAAGCCCAACATAAGAATTGTAAAGCAAGAGATTAAAGAAGAACCGTTGTCTGAAGAAACAGGTGGCCGTCTTAAGTTGGGAATCAGAAGAAACAACAATGGCCAGTGGGAAATTAACAAGAGATTGGATTCTAACAATGGTCAGAATGGATATATTGAAGATGAAAACTGTGTTGTTTCAGCAAGCAACACTGATGATGAGAACGGCAAAAATGGAATCTATAATCCAGAACCAGTGCAATTTGATCAACTAACCAGCAATATCTATGATCTTGATTCTTCTCCTATGGATGCACATTTTCCTCCAGCACCAACAGAACAGGATGTAATAGTTCTGAGTGACTCAGATGATGATAATGTTATGGTGTTATCACCTGGTGATGTTAATTTCAGTTCAGCACATGACAATGGGAATGCATTCCCACCCAACCCACTTGAAGCTTCAGGAATTTGTGGGGAACAACCTAGAGGAGCCGGCCCAGATGTGACTTCATTTCTTGACGGTTTCGATGATCTGGAACTGCCATTTTGGGATTCTTCGAGCTCTCAAGATGCTGCAGTCACACAGGTGACACACAATCAATGTGAAATGCAAAATTTCATTGACAACCATCAATCTTTGCACGAGCCAATTTTAGGGGTTAACGTGGGTGGAACAGCAGCATCAAACACACTAGAATGTGAGCATGATGGTGCGTTACAAGCTTGTCAGTCGAGTGATCAAGATGGTGACCAGAATCAAACATGCCATGATGGGCACTCCGAGGATTTGACAAGTCTTAGTATCATTAGCACTCAAGATAGTTTAACTAATACCAAAAATGCTTCTCAGAAAAGGACAAACTGTGATGATGGCACGTCAGGTTTAGACGGTATGAATGAACTAACCAGCTCCTGATATATGAGTTCTTTTGTTTTTCTCCCTCAATAATAGTCTAACAATGCGCTGCAAAAAGTATTAAATATACACCAACCTTTGCAAATGCAACACTTCAATATAGAAGTATACCAGGTTTTGTTCGTGTCGGATATTAATATATTACTTGCACAATCGTGGCTATAGTGCTGTGTAGGAAGATATAATATTTGAATCCATATGTGATGCAGGTTCAGTTGTCAGGAGCGCGAATGGCTTGAGAGGAGAGATGCCACCACTTGGGCAGGAGCAGGATCGTGCAGTTAGACAAAAGTTGATACTAACAATCGAGTCAGACTCTGATTAGCAGCTGATGATGCTATTTGATGTATGGTCCCTGCTATAGTGCTATGCCCCCCAGATGCATGCACCATCACTTATTTTTTTGGCTGTGCACTAAGCTAAGAAGGGCATCACTTCTTTTTTGGTTGTGCCCTAGTTGAGAAGGGATAGATGTTGGAGCTATGGTGGATGGATTGATGTTTGGCGGCAAGAAGCTGGGTTGGTTACCCTTGCTTCTACTAAGGTGGTATTGATTGATACATAGAGGTAGGTAGGGTAGGTCCATTGTGTAGGCAGCAATTTTGTAGCTAGCTTGCATATACATCACAATGGAATTGCAGTGACAGAAGTTAGCTGATGTAAATATCATATGATGCTTTTCTGTTGCCTGGTGTACATATTATATGATGTTTTTTTTTCTGTTGGTTGGTTACATATAGAGTTACTCCCCCTGGTGATGTGTACTTGACGTTGGTAGTGTTATTTCTTATTAGTAACGTCAAATAAACATGACTCGGAGGGAATACTATTTGTTTTTCTTAAATTTGTTGAAGGAAGTAACAAGGTCAATTGGTCAGGTGGTGAATACTGCTTTCGTCTATATATTCCAGACGTGATAAGATGCTCATCCATGGAAGTGCAGGTGGTCTAGCTAGCCTTTTATTAACTTGCTAAGGACTTTCACAATGCACTGACGTGGCATTCAGCTCGATCCAGCCATGTCAGAGATTCCACTGCTAAGGGCTTTCACAGTGCACTGATGTGGCGCTCAGCTCGAGCCAGTCACGTTAGAGATTCCACTCCACCGTTTGCCTATTCTGTTGCTTCACAAAGAACGCGGAGCCAAATATTATCATAAGTTCGTTAGATTTCGTAGGTCTGGACCTACTGCCCACACCTTTGTGTCCCGTGCCACCTGCTCCAGCTGTAAGGGAGAGGATCGGAGGATAGGTAGCGAGGAGAACGGGAAAGGAGCGGCTAGTTCCGATTGAAGGAGGTTGTATCAACCACCGTCGAGGAGCTCAATGGTGGCGGCAACCCCCTGCGACCCTCCCTTCGGCGCTTGATCTGCCCACCGATGGCGGTGAGATGTAGGGACCGGGCAGGAGAAAAGCAGATAAGGGAGGAGAGGCACATGCGCCATAGACCTTGTTGAAGCTCGCCTTCACCGACGCCGTAGCCGTCATCGGAGATCACCTCGACCATCGGATTCGAGATTGGGGGGCGAAGATCGTCAGCGGCTTAGGACCGAGCCGTGGTGGGGTTTCGGAGCCCGTGAGCTCGACCGCAGCCACCTCCAACTTCAGATCCGGCGAACTCAGTGGCACCATCATCCGCGGCTTGGTCTCGGCCTAAGGTGCTGCCCCGCAGCCGCTTCCAACTTCAGATCCGGCAAACTCAGTGGCGCCATCATCCGCGGCTTGGTCTCGGCCTAAGGTGCTGCCTTGCAGCCGCTTCATTCCCTGCCCAACATGTTGCTGCTTGGGCAGCCCACGCCTCGCTTCCTCTGTCGGTGACCGGTGGGGAAAAGCAAAGGGAAGAGAGAAAGAGAGATGAGAAGATGAAAAGTGAGAAGTAAGAGGAAGGTGTGACTCACTATAATAAGTAAGACTCCTATTTAAGACCACATGCATTATAGAGGGTGTTTCTTACACCGTTCCTGATCTAGTTGGTGGCTTTAACTTCTCAAATGTGGTACCTGCGGCATTAATCTTCCAGCTGGTGATCCATGTTTTTGAGGATAAGTAGCATAATTTATTAATGATTTCTGTTGGTCGTACGGGAAGCAAGCCTAATCCAACCAAGTGGGCCACTATGGTTGGCCCTCCACCACTTAGCACTTACTACATAGGCAAATTTTGCTACAGACATTATGACTTCGCGGTTTTAGCTGTAGGACACCGCGCCGAGTTACTTTAGGAGAACTGCACTACGTAAACGTGGTTATTTGCCAAAGGACACTCCATTCATTAAATTAATGTTTTTTGCTGACTAGACAAGAGAGGACCAAGATACCTCTAAAGCAGCCAAAATAAATGACACCGCGCCGAGTTACTTTAGGAGAACTGCACTACGTAAACGTGGTTATTTGCCAAAGGACACTCCATTCATTAAATTAATGTTTTTTGCTGACTAGACAAGAGAGGACCAAGATACCTCTAAAGCAGCCAAAATAAATGGTGCAATCATATCGGTTTATAGTCTGCTGGGGCGTTTTAGCATTGAGAACACATCTCTAGCCGTGGGGATGCATTCAGGTTGTGTGAAGAATCCCATCCCCTCCCCTGAATACACACTGTAGTGGTGGATAAACCGGATAACACTATTGTCGGTCTTGTGGATGACGAAATGCTACAGTGATTGCCGTCACCAAATTAGGGGGAAAAAAAATCCAGATTTGGTTCCAAATCAGATTCAGTCTGTTTTCTTGCTCTTCGTTTCTTGGGTGGGTGCACCGGTCCAGTAGCACTGAGATGCGTGCTGCTTGGCTAGATTCAGCTTATTTGCCGTACAAATTTTAAAATTTAAATTTAGAATGTTGATCCTTAATGTTTTGTCATCATAATTTATTTTCAGCATTAGATATAGATATTAATTAGTTAAGAACACATATAAAAGCTTTATTGACAAATTATCTTTTATCGCTAATAAGCATTGAGGTGAAACGATGTGGTTGCCTGCAAGCGGTCCGTGCGATTCTAGTATCATTTGCAAGCAACCAAGCAGACAAGCAAAACTCAGCTCCACGCCGGAGAGCTGCCGACTTGCCGCCCTTGCAAGGCTCAAGCTGGAATGCTGTGTGACTTGACTGACTGCGTACCAGTCATCAAAACGAAATAGCAGAAGCAATCTCAGGCAAAACATATCGTCGTATCATGGAGCGCATGAAAAGATGGCATCGAAGAGGCAAAAGCACAGCTTCACTTCATGCTTGGAATATCGTCTACAAACTCTTCTTCAATAAAAGAGCTCTTTTGTATGATGTGAGGGCAAAAGAATACGGAACTCGATTTCTCGGCCCATGCAGAAAGGCACAAGCGGAAACCAAATCTGAAGGGGTGGGTGAGAAAACGCCCCCAGAATTTCGCCGTCAGTCAGTATAGTCGTACTTTTGGTCTATGAATGAGGCATAGCGTGCACATATATAATAGCATGCCATGCGCTACCCTAGCTATCCGAGGCGTGCAGCTTGCTCTTCACTGCATGAGCCGCCGCACGGTACCATGCTGCTGCAGCAACTGCTCCTGGATCAGGAACTGATGCCACCAGGTCGGGAGCAATGTATGACGACCGTCCTGCCTGCATGTGCAAGCGAATTTTGTTACTTTCGGACGGAATATAATCGAATGAAATCTCCGAAGTCACTCTAGTGTGTAGCAATCTAGCAGTAGCAATAGCAATCTAGAAACGTAGTCGTGGAATGGAGCTAAAGAGCATACCTTCGCTTGCATCTGTTTAGTGGATTCAGCACCGGCTGATGCTGCTTCAGAAGACGCGATAAAGGCAGTCACAGGATCGTCCCCGGCTTTGAGAGACTGTTTAAGCACGATGAGTTCATCAAACTAGCAATGGTAAACGATATGCCAAGAGCAAGTGGATTCAAGAAGGGACCTGTTTCAGAACTGTACATGCAGGAATTAGAGCATCCAACATTGTGCGGTACCCTGCACTAGCACCACCGTATTTGCTAACCGCAGCAACAGAGGCCTCCAAAGCATCAGCCCCTGCAGAAAAGCAGCAAAATTTATTTCAAGCACGCAAATATTTTAGATGTCATTACACTCATGATGTGAATCTCTTACATTCATTTGCACCAATACTTGTGTTCTGTTTTAAGCTTGCATATGCAGCTTTGCAAAGTATGTCATACCTGAAACATAATAAAAAGAAGCATTACATTTCTGTGAATTAAATGGTCGATAGTGAAACAGAGGTAGACATGCACAGATTTCTTACAAGATTCCACTTGTTCCACCCATCACTCTCCGGACTGTTGACCCAATCTCATTAATTGTTCCAGCTGCATCATTCATTGGGTAGCTGGCAAAGAGAAATATGCACTAGAAATTGGTCAACTAGTTCATACAACTAGGGGAAAAGATGCCCAACTTAAAAATATAAATCGGGAATTCGGGATGAAGACTGGCTGGCTTGCAGTACTACGAATACGCTATAAACTTGTCTCAGGTAAGGTTGTACCAAATTGCTGGTTTTCATGTATTGTTTGAAGGAAAGGAATTAGAAATCAAAGAAGCTTGTATTATAATTATTTAATTATAGTGAATTGTTCGTTTGTAATACATGTTCAGCAAAAATAAAACATTAAAATACTGTAGGTAACAGGAAACAATCAACAATATTATAGCATTCTTCTAACTTACCGCTTCTTCATATCTTCAAGAATAGTTGTTGCACCTCTATACATCTGAAAAATACAGAAAAATATTTTATCTTAAAATAGCTATATCATGAGAAAGGTTAAATTGGCAACCCATTCTTAGCCTCACCGTGGTTCCACAGTCACCATCACCCACTTTACTATCCCATTCATTTAAGTTATCCTTGATATTGATAATTTCTTTAGCCCCTGCTTCAATAGCAGCCTCCAGAATACACCCTTGCTTGCTTAACTCCTGAGGTTCAGTGAGAATCTGCAGATAAATCATCGTAATTAGGAGGTTCTATGTGGTAACCGATGGACTGATGACATGCATATGCCAGCATGGTTTGAAAAATCCAAATACTAATATTTTGACTAACCGTGCTATTATTTTCATAAATGAAAATGATTTCAGAATTTATTTATTTATATTTCCCCTTTTTGCTGTAAACTCAGGGTATGAAATCAAGTTAGCCCATGAAGAACCAGCAGTATGCAGCTCTTTTATACTTCCATACTACCGTGCAAATGAACTTATAGGCAGCAGGACAGCATGGAAAAGGCTCAAAAGAATTTCACTTTACCTCATCATCCTTCCCTGATGGTGATGGTGGTACTGGAACAGGAATTTTTGCTGGTGGACGATTTCCTGAATCAACAATAAATTTAGAAATCTGATGATTCAGCAGAAAACGTGTGATAAGGGAAACTATTCTGCGCTTGTGTACAGGTAAACAGACTAACAATCACATATGAAAAGCAAAAACTTCTGCCAGAAAGAACATTACCTTCAGATCCAACAGGCCAAGCCGGAGCTTTAGTTGGAGCATCAAGTCGCTGCAAAATGTTTTCATCTGATCTCATAATAGTGATAGAGAACCCTGCAAGTCAAAACAGGATACTTGCATAAGAATGCAAATTAACCATAACTCTAAGCTTGTATAGTGTATAGACGATAGAAAGGTATATATAAACATCATGTTGAAAGGAGAACAAAGTTCTATGTTAACCAGAAAAGATTCGTGAGATTTGGTCAAACAAATCCATACTATTTTTATTGATGCAACCATCAAAGATCATCATAAATTAATGCATTTTCACTGGACATGTTCCCAACTAATTTATGCTGAGAAATGTTTATACACCCTTGACAGAAGCTCTGATTATCTTATGGAGATATAAATGGTAGAACTGACCAGCCATATCAAGTGAAGTCATAAGTGTGCCAGTGTAGACTCTGTCAACAGCAATCCCATACTCCAATTGTAATTCAGGAACCGCTTTTCTTGCTGCAATCATAAGTTCCATGATAGGAGTCGCACCCAATCTGCATTTCAAAGATGGGATCAAACAATCAGGTAATATACAGTGTAAGGAAACTGCTCATCATAGGTCAGAATGTTGGACTAAGAAACCAAAAGCAAAAGGCTTTTACCTTCCCTGTGAAACTAAATGCTGATAAAGTAAGCAAACATGTGATAATCATTGAGATATGGTGAAACGAAAATTCTAAGATCTTTAGTTACCCATTGATTAGGAGGACAACATTGCTCCCTCTTGTGATAGGAAGATACTGAGTTTCCTGGAAGGATGCATTGCCATCACATTAACAATAAAATGCATCTATAACTAAACAGTGCAAACAAAAATGTATGGACTTCATGAACAGCAGAAAATATGGATCCATGGTACTGAAATGAAATGGACAAAATGACCCACAAAAATCCTGCTAACAATTTTAAATGTTTGAGGTTTCAACTGCAAGCTTTGCTATTCAAGCAACTAAAAAAAATCATCCTTTATGAAGAATGGAAAACATGGATTCAAGGTACTCAAATAAAATGGATTAAATTAGTAAAAAGGATGCTTATGGTAACTAAAATGCTTGCGGGTTCAACTGAACGAGAAATGGAGAAACATAAAAAGCCTAGAGAAAAAATAGCATATCAAAAACATACCTGTGACAATATCTGCTTAAGAACATGTTCTACTACTACATCAATGGGCTGGAGCTCAACAACAGCAACACCAGGTTCTCCATGCTGCGGAACAAAAAACGTGTTTCATATTTGGGGAAGATGCAAATTTACAGCACTCAGCTACATTGGGAACAAATACAAAGGCACAAAAACTAATAAGTAAACTAAATTCAAGTAATGACAATTGTTTCTGTGCTTAATGAGAATAATAACTGACAAGGTTTAATCTTACAATTCCAAGGCCAAGCTCCATTTGCTTAGGACCCAAACGATCAGATGTCACCTGACCAGGCAATGTGCAAACAGAAAGTGCAACTCCCATTGTACCAACAACCTCAGATGCATGTTTTGCTTCTGCAGCAACTTCTGCAAGAGATAAACCAGCATCTGCAGCAGCCCCAGCAACCTGTAAAATCCAAACAAACTTCAGACTTAGGACAACAAGAAATAAGTGCAACAAAGGATTGATTCATTCAAGTTAAGCCCAGAACTTGTTGACAGACCACAAGGACAAAGTTTTTTTTGTTCAGCATGCGTATATACCTTGTAAGAAACAACCTAATTAATTAATATGTACACATATCATAAATGTTCTAAGTGCAAGCTGGAAAAGGATGGTTCCATCAGATAATTTTACCATGAGCAACAATACAGAAGAGATCTACGAGTGTCATTGACGTACTATTGAGAACAGATAATGAATTTCTGTTATCTGGCAGACTAGCAACTAACTTAAAAAAGTTTACGTTGTGTTGTTTAAATAAGGCATGTTGCAGCCTGGGGGTAAGGCTAGATGAAAATCAGAAAATTAGCATCTGGCATGAACAAGTGGGAAGATCAATCGAAGATGAGCGGGATTTTCTCAGGTCAGCTTTGCTGATAAGTTCCAAAGTGGAGCATTGCAAGCACTGAATAAGATTGAGAAAATAATAGCAACACTAAAATACCTTGTGCACAAGGACAGTCCCTGCTAAACCTCTCTACCGCTATTCCTCGAGGGTGGAGAGGGCACAATCGTCTCCAACAATAACCATCTACAGTTGGTGGACAATATTAATTAGAAAGGTATTTGAACTTGACTTGCCATACAGAAGTAACAAATTAGCAAGATGTCAAGTGTTCATCAACCTCCATCTTATAGCCTTCAGATTTGCCTGCTCAGCAGCTAGTCCAAAATTGAGTCTATCACCAGTGTAGTTCTGCAAACGTTCAACAATCAAAGGTCAAAGGTGGTGAAACGAATGAAGCATAACAAAGAAGCATTGGCATGGCTCAAATAGAAAATTATGACAAATCAGCACTGGAGAAACAGAAATGCAGGTTGAAATATTGACAAAACAGCAGCGCTAAGCGCATCAATATCCAAAATTAGTGTTCTCCAGTTTTCTCCCTTTTTTTCATCAAACTAGTGGAGAACAGCGTTACCAACAGCATAAAAACAAATATAGCATAAGATTTCTCTATCAGATTATATTCCCAAATCTGGTGGCCCTCCATTTTTTCTCTGGATAAACAGGAAACTTTTATTTCTTGGGTGGGAAACAAAAAATAGAAATTTAAGAACAGAGAAATGAGCAATTAAAAAAACAAAGCTGCAATGCACCGTGAAAAGAACAAGATGATAGAACCTGGAAATTTTCACCCAATTACCAAAAGATCAGTAGTATTCATGAAATAACGTTCAAACAATTATATATAAATATATATTTATTCTTTTAAAAAAATGACTAATCAGCAACTTGAATTAGCCCCACAACACTCAACACATACAAAGCTTGTTTTAACCAAATCGTGTCTACTCTACAACCCACTCACCCGTAGCTACTGTTTCCAGAATGTACAACGTAAGAGATTTAGCACGCCATCCGCAGAACAATATTAATCTGCTGCGCTTTCATTTTTTTAAAAAAAAAAAGGAGTTCATAGATTATTTTGAGGAAACAATCCTCCTCTCCATCTATCCGTTGTGTGTGTGTGTGTGTGTGAAGACATTACTCACGAGATAACAGCTGGTGAAAGCAGTATGTGCTAATCAAAAGAACATTGTTCACCTCAAAGCATCAGATGATACAGCATTGCAAGGCCTTAAGTGCTACCTATCATCTCAGAATGATCTTTTAGAACAAAGGCTGCAGAGTACCTTTACATTAGAAGGCACCCCATGGGACCAGTTACAGCTCGAATAGCCTACAATGAAACATGCAGCTGAAACATGTAAGCTATGGTAATCTCAGCAGTAAAAGCAGCTTACACTTTTACTTTAACTGAAAGATCATACAGCTTAAATAGAATCAACGGGCGGAGAAGTGAAAACATCTCCAGAAACGGCAGCTGTCAACATTCCTGGCCCAACAAATCCAGCATGGTTGGCTCATGGCCACTTCCACCACCTATCAACAACATTGAAATGCTTTAGTGAGATGCCATAATGTCAATCTTATGGCTATGCTCACAGGGTGATTTTGAATGCAGGAGTAATTGTGTTTTGTATGTAAGTGTAAATTGAATTCAGTGTCAGCGATTGCAAGGAGGGCAACAACAGCTGACTAGAGTAATAGCAGACTGAGATGCATATTTGTTAAATTGTTATACTTCCTATCAATGCCGGAAAAAAAAAAAAGCACTTCCATGTCATTGTATCATGATAGATGATACCATAACAAACCGACAGAACTGCCACTTCAACCCCTAGTCTCACTTCCACTTCTTACCAAATAGTAAGAAAAATAACTGATCCACTGGGTATTGAGACTTTCAGAGTCGCACAACAAGAATAGAGCATACATCAGATCTGATTATACTATACGGTTCAAACAAACATAAAAGTGCCACATTTTTCGGAAAAAAAAGTGTTAGAATGAGCTAAACAATACAGTGCATAACCAGAAAAAAGAAGTGCATACAGACTTCATAATGACAAAATGAGCATTCTGGTGGGAGACATGGTGTATTGTATACACATGGGCAAGAAGCATGTCTTTTATATCACAATACCGTGGCATACAATGCACCTTCATTATGTGCAATATATTGCTGTATACTCATGTTTCATTCATTCCAACAAAAACATGCCAAATGTACAAATTTTAAGATTGCCAATCTCAATCAGTTGACTGCATGCAAAGCCCTAATTGTTCTCAAATTCAAAACTGAAATTGCCATCCTGATCAGTGATCGCCAGATTCATTGGCAGTTTCAAGGAGAACATCTACAAAATACGCGGATCTGATTGCATTGCACCATGCTTTGCTTTTGGATGCAAGAAAAAATATTGAAGTAAATAGTTATTGACTAGACTGTTATGAAAATGTACAGAAAACAATGCTGGAGTAAACTAACTTTGTTATAATATTCCGATTTGAGGTACATTGTGCGGAAGCAAAGACTAAGTCATGAATTAGTGAGGAAAAATCTTGATTTCCATGGAAACCAATCATCCCCTCCAATTTTATGATACAAGGTTTATACAGGACAGCTATGAACTTAGATCCAATCGTGTCAATTCATAACCAGCAAAAAGGAGGCAGTCCTATAACAAAAAACACAATTCCCAACGAAACAACACATACAAATTAAAAACGAAAAACACAGCTCCCCACACCTGAGAATACCGCGACCTTATCATAGGCGCCCCGCACGACATCAGCACGAAGAACAACCTTAATCTGCACACACACACACTCGAGAGATGATTCATCACAAAATGGTCGCCAAACCAAAAAAATCGAAACCAAATTCCCTAAAAAAACATCACCTGAGGGAACCCGTCCAAGTATTGCAGGCCCGGGTACGTCTCCACCAGCCCCTCGATGAACTCCGTCACCACATCTGCAAAAACAAAAAAAAAGTTCAACCAATCCAACCCCCCGAGAACACCGGGAGCGATTAAACCCTAGGAATCGAGGCAGAGAAAAAAAAAAACTCGCGGAAATCAACGGAGAAAAAAGTGGGGGAAATGGGCGTGGAGGCCTGTACCGTTCGGGTCATTGATGAGCTTCTTCCCCTGCAACGCCATGGCGGGGGGCGGGGGCGGGGGGAGCGCCGCGGCGCGAGCTCCGGCAAGCGGCGGCGGAGGAGAAGGAGAGGAGAGATTGGGGGGGAGGAGCGGGGGGGCGAGCAGTACGAAGCAAGTCGCCTTGTTGCTTCTGTGGGCGCTTGCTTGCTTCTTCGAGGGGAAGTGGGGGCTTATCCTTTTATAGACACGGATTACGGGATTAGCAGTCCACCGAAATGCGAAAAATGGAATTACGGGAATGCCCCTTCTGGTAGAACCGCCGTGGACTTCACGGGCTATTGCATCATGGTGGTATAGCGGTTTATTACGTGGAGGGCAGTGGGCACCCAGTATAGACTATAAAAGTTTTCTAAAAGTAAATTATAGAAATATGATTAGTGATAATAGTATTTTAACATAGTGTATATTAATAAGTAGTTTTATTAAAAGTATTAGTGGATTGAATCTCCATATAATATCTCTCGTTTTTCTCAACCTAATATTTATACATTTTATCTGCTAAATTTATAATAGTATAACATATTTTATAGGTGAAAGGTCATTTTGATGAAATTTTCAGAAAACTATTAAATCAATTAATTTGAAGATTGGTGATTTTGTTCCATTCAATGTACTATAAAAAGATATGATGAATGCGAGACTTTCAATTAATTGAACCACCAAGCAATCTTTTGGGGGCTTATCTAGGATTTCTTTGTGATACTTTTTATTATTGTTACCGGTAAAAGAGAGAAGTGGTATTGAGAATGTTGATATCATAAGGTTATATTATTTTTCTGATGCTTTAGATATGTATTTCTGTGATATTAACCGATAAGTAAGACGATATTATTTGAACTTTGTTACAGAATACTAGTAATAAGGAACAGATGAAAATAAAAAGAAGAAACAAACCACTCTTTCAAGGCAACCATTATTTTTAAAGGTAAAGTAGTGGTATACTCGTGGTATATTCCATGAATAGATGTTTTGCATTAATTTCTACCGTTACAATTATGTAATATCATATTTAAAATAGGTGCTAAATAATAATGCACTTGTGAAAAAGAATATGAATATGTACCTTTTATATGTAATAACTAATCACATAGTTGGATGGGTACACGAGCTACAACAATAACACCAAGTTGTTTTCACCATTCCTTTTGCTTTAGAAGTGTAAAGGAACTGTCACTTCCCTGTTACAGGTGTTATGAACTTATGATAGTCTTACAAGTGTGTTTGTGGAAATTTTTGTTAGGTGCGTTTCCAGTCTGATTTTAAGTGTTTCTTTTGTAACCCTAGCTGTTATAAACAAGAGTGTGCAATGGTAAAGTTTGTAAATTCTTGATGATATGCATGGCAAAAATGGAAGAGGTGACTTGGAGCTTTCTAGAGGGGACAAACGACCTACCGGATTAGCGGCCTGTGGGCTTCACCGGTTGGTGTCGATAGCTGACCCCACCACCAAAATAAAAACGTATCTGTGCCGTGCATTAGTAAATCGGACGGCACAGAAATGGTCTTGGCCCTTATCCTTTTCCGGTTATCCTGCGGATATTCTGAACCATGAACTCTCACCGTCAGGAAACGTCACATTTGTCGTTTTGTACTTTGCTCTCAATCAAAATAGCTATAGAGAAACGAATGAAAAAAAAAAACAGAGAGAGAATTGGGCCACTTCCAGTCTAGGGACAATTGGGCCCGCGAGATTAGGCTCAACTTGTAGCCCATTACCGATTTACGCAAAAGAGGCCCATTACTGAAGAACAGGCCCAAAAAACTTTCGGCGTACAGAAGGTCGGCCTTGGAAATTCGGCCTACTATCTCTACATGGACAGTTTGGACCCACTACATGGCCCATGTATACTCAGCCCATGAATGGGCCATTCATTAATTGGGCCCATAATTGGTGACTCGTACTCATACACAAAGGCCGAAATGGCACGCATTCACAGACTGAATTTACAGACTTTGACAGGCTGAATTTGCGCGTTAACAGGCTAAGGGCCTGTTCACTGCCAAAAAAAAAACTTACCAAAATTTTGGCATGATTTCTTATATAGTTACCAAAATTTGGCAGCAAACTAAATATAGTCATTTTTTGATAACTTTACCAAAATTTGATAAGGTTGAAAATGGCATCAAAGTGAACAGGCCCTAAATCTATAAGCACTTGCGGGGTGGACTTATGTGCCAAAATTACGGCAATACATCGCCTGAATTGAGGTTTGGATGGAGAGACGTTCCTCCAAACCTTTTTTGGGTTAATTAGATCCATATCATTATAAATACGGCATACGAATTTTGTGCTAACTTTTGCTGAGCTCGCCACCTTTGGTGCTGGATCTGCTCACACGAGCTTGCGTTTAGCCCTTCCGCCGCTCCAGCATGGCCTTGCTGCAGCCACCGGTGCTCGCCATTGGACCCGGTGAGAGGCTGGAGATGTGGGGCGGCGATGGCGTTGGCACTGCTGCTGCGGTCGGCCAACAAGAGGGGAAGGGAGAGAGAGGAGAAGAAAAAATTGTAAAAAAAAAAGATAAAAAAACGTTATGACAATGATATGGTTTTAATTTTGTGCCAGTTCAGTTAGCGTGGATACGAATAGATGAATTGTAATGTTATTTTCTAAAATGGTATATTCGTAATGGCATGAAAGCAACACTAAAAATAAGAAATTGTGAGTGCATTGGATATTAAACATGAGATTTTGGGGTTAAAACCGCACGATTCTTATCACTGCACTATAGAATGTATCTCAATTCATCACCTGAAATGACCATCCTCCATCCATTTAGGCCGCTCTGGGTGGACCACCGAACGCGCGCGATGGCCTAGTCAAGGTTTCAACATTTCGATTACTCCGCTTTGCAACAAGTCTGATCAGGTTCAAAAGTGGATACCTTCGGATAAATGAACGAAGCCCCAAAAAAAAGAAGATTGATAAAAATAACTTCAAAAATGTACTTTATTTAAGTTTCAAACGTCAAATTTTGGCTAGGGCAGATGAACTAACAGGCAAGCAGACGATGAGATGCCACTGCCCACTATGCAACTTCGTCGGAACCGTTTACAGCTTGCGGCAGACTACGCAGACAGCACGACACGGTGCAGAAGAATTGAGCGAGAGATGAGAGATTTCTCATTGATCGTATGCTGAATTTATACCGTATGCTGAATTTATACGTCCATCGCGCCCATCGTCCAGGAGCACAGAGAGGAGAGAAGGGACGCCGCCAACCGCCGCGTTTCCTTCTCTGCCAATTGTCCTATTCCTCCGGGTGAACGAGATCACCCAAGATTTCTTAACAAGATTTACACATCTGAGTGAATCCAGGCAAAAATAACACGATATGACGCAGGAGAACATATTTACACATCAGACAATCCAGGCAAATATATTCTGCTGCAAAATCTGATTACATTGCAACGCAGAAAACGTCTCCTCTCATCGGAGGGTAAAAGGCATCTAAATTATTGGACACCACACATGCAGCCACACAGGGCGAAACGAACAATCTTACATAGGCGTATCCCTGCAAACAAAAAGGATTCCGGGATACCAAGGGGAGGCGACAGTAGTAAGCCGACCCATCATCGCCTGGTACTACAGCAACACGTAATATAGATAGAAGCAATGCTCGTGGTATGATGTTACCAACGCCGGGAGGCCAGCAGCATCGCAGGCTTGCAGCAACGCTCGCCCTCCTCGGCTCTGCAGATGATCAAAGACCGCGTCATCACCATCGGGAGGCCGGGATGCTCATCCTGCCCCCGCGCTCCGCGGACGATCAGACTGCGTCCTATGAATGGATATCAGCTGTCAAATCCTCGGGCTCAGCCAATTCACAATGTCGTCCATGATCTTCTCCTTCTCGGGCTCGATGAGGAGATCATGAAGAAGACCGTTGTACAGATTGAGGGACTTGTCCGAGGATGAAGCTTCTTCGTACAGTTTCTGTGATCCTTGGGGATCGGTCACCATATCATCGGCACCATGCATCACCAGCATCGGGACAGTGATTCTGTGCAAGTGCTGTTGCAAATACGACGTCAGGCGTAGGATCTCGTACCCTGTTCTAACTCGGATGGAACCGGTGAACACAAGCTGGTCTGAATATTTAGCCTTCAGGGCTTCCGGGTCACGCGATACCGGTGGCCCGTTCCTGTGTGAAGCCGTGAACTGGTATCTTGGGGCTATGAGGGCAAACACAGGGGCCATGACCTACAAATAGACAGCAGAAAATATTTCTGAGATGTCTACAAAAGCCAATTACTGTTCCATGCATGCTACTCCAGTCTGCACAGAAACTAGCAGCTGTTCTCCTCTCACCAATCAGAGCAATGGAGAACACATGAGCTCTCGTTTCTAGTTTCTGCCCCAGTTAGCATAAAGCTAATTGGGACGTATTATGTATCATGTTTTATCTTAACAAGCACACAGATTAGATCTTACAGAGAAGCATTTGTACAATCAGCTTACCTTTATGATTGGATGGGCAGGCTGAACACGAACAGCTGGTGATGTCAGGAAGATGCCCTCAACACAAGAATCTACCTCTGGATCAAGCATAGCCTACCAATAACAAAACACACCAACAAATTTAAGCTTATGCATTTGTGCACTCACAAGCACATGCTAATGTAGAAGTGAACACCACACCAGTACAATTCCTATGGTACCAATGAAGTTACCTTCAAAATGATGCCTCCACCAGTTGAGTGGCCAAAACAGAAGCATGGAAGACCAGGGTTTTCAGCTAAAATTTTCTTGAGATACATTTTCTACATTGAACGAAGCATTTCAATAAGATTTTATACAAGTGGTCTCAGACAACACCAAAGGTAATAAGTTCAATTGCCCGTACCAAGTCACTGACAGCATGGTCAAGAGATTGCACGTAACCATGAAGACCATCACTTCCTCCATGACCTGCATAATAGTGTATGTAGGTTAGAAAGACTAATGGGCCTATACCAAAAACCAAATACATTACAGCCCAGTCCATAGTGAGTATTTTACCAAGGGCCATCATAGTAGATTGATTACAGAACACCCAATTTAGCCCATATAAAATTTGACAAATTCTGAATACCAGGTGGTCCATTGTCCAACTCTCTCTAGAGAATACCATTATCATTGGTTCCTAACTACTAGAATATTGCAGTTACATGTCTATGCGCTCCAAGTTAGGTATGAAATACAGATGAAACAAAGTGGAGAATTGAAGGTATCAGTTTATATGGTTGGTTTCAAAAAGGACTGATACTGAACTGGCAATAGAGGAATTGGTAAAGTGGAATTGTTAAATGATGTTTAAATGGCACCGTGTACCCCCTAAGAGAGAATCAGTCAACGTGCCAATTTCCTCTCTTTCCTATTAGTTTTGAACCATTGGGATTTGAAGATAATTAAGCAGGAATAGGAGCTGATACACAATCAGGACTTAGGCTAGTTTGGCTTGCTACCCTACCAAAACTAACCAAAGTAAACAACTCCATCAAAATACTACCTTACCGAAGTTTGATAACCCATATATTCATCTCACAATAACATAGTAGTTTTGTAGGGCAAAACTTGCACCAACTATCCTTACTTTACCAGGTCACAGACAATATTTTCAGCAGGCCTTCGGGCTTAAAATCATTGAGAACTTGAAGATACATCAATGTTCTTGAAATGGTGATGAATTTTGAAGCCTCGTGAGAGGCTCCAGTCACCCAATTTTCTATCGACTACTTATTAATTTCTAGTATACTCAAGCCATTCGTTCAAAGAAAAAAGTATACTCAAGCCAGTAAAAATATGAGTAGTTAGCTAAGGTCAGTACGGAAAATGAACACATAACACTCAAAAACAGGCAGTTGCATAAGCGAAAAGCGTCGCAATAAGACTCACCAGTCCAGTCCATCCCATAAACCTTAACACCGATGTCGTTCAACCTCCTAGCTAGATGATCGTATCTCCCACTGCCACATGAACCAAAAGGTAGGCCAACCATCAACTACCGGACAATACAATCCACCGGCTTTAAATATCAGATGGAAACCGGAGTAAATCCATTATACCTGTGCTCGTTCAACCCGTGCATGACTACGACGAGCGCCCTGCGGAAGAATCAACGGACAATCTGATGAGGACACTAGCACCAAACGAGACCTTTTTTTGTGAAATGATTTAGATAGGAACAAATAAAATTTTCAAGCACGTGTGTGAGGGAACCCCCCCCTGGATTCATTCAATTCATCCCTTTCACGGAAGGTCGTCGTCGTCGTCGTGGTGTCTCACCTCGGCTTAATGGCGGAGGAGGATCCGTGGGGCCACCAGCACTGCGTGAACAGCGTCTCGCCGCGGTGGGTGGGGATGAGCTCGTACTCGCGGCCGGCCTCGCGCGCCCGCCGCGCGGCGATCTCCCGGCGGGCCGACCGTCCTGGCGCCTCGCGGCGACGATCGGCGACCCGGCGGGGACCCGCAGCACGACGGCGGCTTCCCCTTCTTCCCGCCCGACGCGACCGAGGCGGCCACGGCGTCCGCCGCCGCCGCCGCGGCGGCGGCGCCGGGGCGCGCGCCGCGCCACCGGAAGGGCAGGAGCCAGGAGCAGGGCGAGCGGCTGGAGCAGGGCGATGAGCCGCCGCAGCGCGAGCAGCGACAGCAGCGCGCTGATCCGCCCCGCCGCCTCCGCGGCCTGCATGCTCCCCGCCATCCTCCTCCTCCTTCCTCCTCCACACGCGCGCGCGGCGACGCAGGCGTGGTCGCGACGTCGTTGGTGGTGGGTCTCGCCCGCTGCCGCTCCCCCCGCCCTAGAAATGCCTCTCCCAATCCCGGATCGATCGCGCCGCCACCGCCCTAAAAATGGACCTCCTCTCCAATCCAACCTCCCGCGACCAACGAAGAGAAAAGCGAATCACTCAATCCGCAAAACCAAACAAAAAAAAGGCGGATGATTCTCTCGCTGCCTCGCGCCGATCGATCGAATTATCCTGGAACCAGATGCTCGGTGCCGTATATCGCCTCGTCTCGCGCAACAAGGAGGACGTAGAAAAATTCGAAACTCCGCGCATTAATCGGCCGCTCGAAAATGAGAGAGAATTAAATAAATATAAAATCCTCGTAGGCGTAGGCGTAGGTGAGGTGGAGGCGGCCGCTTTATAGCCGCCCATGGAGGCGGAGGCGGCAAAGGCAAGGCAGTAGCAGAGACACCTCCTCCTCCACCTGCCTCGTCTCGCCGCGGCGGGTGGGGCCCACGTGGCGGTCTCGGGACGTCGCGGTCGTGGACGCGTGGCGGCGAGGGAGCGGAGGTGGGGCCCACCGCCGGTCGGGGGGTCGGTGGGGCCAGTGTGGAAGTGGGGAGGCGGGTAGAGGGGCGACCGGTCGCTGTCCCTTATCTTGGTCGCGTCGCATCGGGGTGATCGGATCGGACGGCGGGGTCGTAGTCGCACGGTCGGGTCTAGAAATTTCGGGAGGATATACGAGTGTGCCTGTTGATTCGGGCTCGAGGATCGAGATCGATGGCAAAGGGCGGCCAGCCATGAGCCCATGAGCCAAATCCGGATTAGGTTAAAGGTGAGGTGGGTTATCTCGGCCATTCGCGGCGACGATACAGATAACCTCCAGGATGGAGGCGTGCCGCTGTTCGTTTATTCCTCCTGTGCTATTTCCAGCACGTTTGTTTTGCCCCCCAACACCTCCCCCAAATACTCCCTTATCTGCTACTCCCTCCATCTACTTTTAATAATCATATTTCATCTTGTTACACAGATCAAGAATAAGTAATTCTACTTATCATCCATTTGAATATGCTGCTAGTTATTCATCGTAAACAAGCAATTCATTAATATTTACATTTCTCGATGCCCATGTAGCCAATCTTGTGTGGAAGAATGGAGAGATACGCATTAAATCTGAGAAAATCATTAGGATGATAGGATGTTGGATTGAAATATGCCTATCAAAAATAATTTTTTCAGATTTGGAAATATGTCTATCAAAAATAGATTGAGGGAGTATAACCAGATAAACATTTTCTACTATCATGAATCTGGACAGAATCTAAGATCGGATAAAATATTTTTTAACAGTACGAATATGTCCAGATTTATAGTAGAAAATATTACATCTAATTCTAAGTTCTTATCCGTATATTTTAAGACTGAGATAGTAGATAGGAATGAACAATCTGTGTTTACTTTACAACAACGCACACTATCACGCTATCACACCCTATCACCAAAACCATATTCTTAAACTGAGCTGATATATCATTAGACATATTCTCAAAGTATACCGATATATCGTAAAATTGATGAAGCAATTATAGATGCTTCGTTATCGATATCTATTACATAGCCTACCAACCTAGCCACATGAGCATATTATATATTATATTTTGATATTGACGAAACCACCTCATCAGTCATCACACATATATCGTTATCGATAGATACATATTTACCATAAAAAATTAGTCGTAAATATCGTTGTCTGTATAAATTTAGGAATAAACTTGGTGGATAGCTAGGTTCCACTACGATGAATCTAACCATATAATTACCTTGTAATAAAGAGCATTGTGTTTCGGTGAAAACATTTTATTTTTCTAAACATGATACCAATGCAAATGCTTATATACATATGCATATCATACTTATATGTTGAATATATGTTGACTCCTATAAATCGTCAACGGACTATTTTTATGAATATCTTTCATAGAACATACCCATATATTAAAATTAACAAAGTTATTATATGTTCTTACTGTCGACAGGTACTGACCTAATGGACAAATGTATTTTTGTTGTAAGTGTTTTTTTTTTTCAAAACACGCATAAGCACGTGCCTCAAACTGTCGGGAAACGGATCTTTTCATATACACAGTTAACAGCGACTATAAAAACCAAAATCAGCCACCAATTACATGAAACGGTCCTGATTCTCCTCAAGCGAATCTTTTTTATATGAGAGATATGTTGAGGCCAAAATCAAACACCTGATTATATTGAGTGATCCTGATCCTCCTCCTTAAACAGTTGTTAGTACTACATAGTGAGTAGTATGTTAATTAATAAACATCAAGCATTGATTTATTCTTAATTTCAGATGTGGCATGGATTTTTTTCTATTATTTATTTATTTCGAAGAAGTGCCAAAAGTTTCGCTATCTATCCTTGTCCCAATATCAGGTGATATACACTTTAATTGCAAAACCAATTCATTTTAACAAAGTTTATCAGAGTACCATATATTTTTTTTGATCTTGGAAAATCTCACATGTGAAATTTCTACGGTGCTCGTACTACTAGACATGTATCTTTTGTTGTTTGAGTATAACCAAGTCCAAATCAAAATCTCATAAAAGAAATCTATTTTATTCTCGAGGGAGAATCAGGATGATTCTGGCCCTGACAGCATGTGTACAGTATGTACAGCCTAAGAGCAAGTTTAATAGTATAGTTAACTACTAACTCCAACTCATATATATAGTCAATATAAGGTCACCCACAATGGTTATCTATAAGCTCTCTACAAGAGATCCATGTCAGCATATTTTCCTACTTGGAAGATATTAAATGAAGAGAGAGAGCAAAGCTATCTACTAACTTAGAGATAGTCTATAGAGAAAAATGAGACAATGCATTAGAGAGCTATAGATACCCATGTAGACATACCATTGAAGTGGTTTACTATTAATCTAGTCTATTGCACTTCTCCCACCGCCATGCTCATAAGTGCCACCACGCTCCTCAACATCCCTCCTAAAGTTTTCGTCTTGTCGTGAGGCTGCAATGGCTGCTTCCATTTGTTCCTCCTCGTCGGCATCACCTGTTAGGTCATAATAGTTGACCCTTGCTGCTTCAACCCTTCTTCCGCTATCACTCTTACGCTGGTCACCTGCATCTTTTATCCTGTCCAACTCACGGCAGAAGAACTCACGGACATCCGGAGGCACTGAATTGCAATATGTAACCCCCTTCCCTCTTGCAGCCAAGTGTTGCTTTAGTCTTGTTGCCCCACCACCGCCCCTCTTTGTATGGCAATACTTACAGCGCCATCCAGGTGGGATATTCTCCCCGTGCTCCCACACAGGGTCCCTACTATCTGACATCTCCACCCTGTATCAAATGCATGAGAAATTATCACTGCTAATTATAAACATACCTCCCATTATGCAATAATACGACGTAATTATATGTACACTGGTAAGCATGCATCCAAATTCTTCCATACTATGACGTATTTAATTTAACCTATATGTACATAGACCAAAGCAATCAAATATACTTCACATGCATGGTTTTAGCCAAGCACGGGCAACCAAATGCCGAAATAAACTCATATTCCCAATGTATTTCACATGCATATTGGTAAAAATATGTTCTATTGACCTAAATCCCCAAATATGTTCATGCATATCACAGTAAAAAATACCATACCACGGTTCAAGCCACGGTAGGGTGGACGGTTACCACGGTTTTCACACGATTACCGCACATACGTATATCGTCGCATAGCTTACGAAGCCGACGGTAACCCTACAAAACCGCACGGTTACCGCTCCTAACCGCGCGAAAACCTTCAAAACGGAGGGATTACCTCTTGCCCGTCGACCCAGGCGGTTACCGTCGCGTACCGCGCGGTTACCGCCGCTTACCGCGTGGGAACCAGCCTCGCCGGCGTGTAGGCGGCGGATCTGGCGCGGGCGCACGCCGTCGCCCCTTCGGTCCTGAGCGCAGCTACGCGACAGAGGGGAAAAACGGTAGGATTCGCCAGAGAAACGAAGCAGAGGCTTCCAAAGATATTTTCCTCCCATTGTGGGCCTTATTGGGCCTCGTGAACAGTGCATACTTGGCCCATTCCATTTAATCTTTTTTCTTTTTTATAATTCACAATAGGTTTTGCGCTCAAATTTGAATTTACCTGCATCTTTTTGATGAATTTTTTTCACCATAACAACATACAAAACAAGCTTTACATCCATGATTTTTTTTGATTTTTTTCGATTATTTTTCAAATTTTTGAATTTGAGCAAAATTTGCCCAAACCCTACCGCCGGTTTTCGTTACCGACTCCCCACGGTAAGCCCGGTAACTGCGGTTACCGCGCGGTTACCGGCGAGAAAGTGAACCCTGCTAACAACACATATAGAAAATTTTTACTTATAAATTAATTTGTATTTTGTAATAAAGCGTTTTGGCTTATTAGGTAATGTGGACAGTAGTATTTGGATGGAGGGAAACAACTGCTGTATACGGAGTATCTTGCTACTCGGTATTCTATTTCGCATCACCGGAGCGGACTCGATCGGCGGCCGGCGAGCACGAACGAGTCCAGCACGGCGGAGCCGTCAGCATTGAATGGAAATGCATGCATCTCTCTTCATGACGCAGCTGCAGACCTGCGTCACGAATGTCTGGCCCGGTTAGGCGATGGACGGGACGAAATTCAGCAGAGCGAGCCAACCTGTTCCGCTACAAAATTCTGTGTACACGGCAAAAATCATCGGCGACACACGATCGATCTAATGAACGAGCTGCAGTTGCAAGATACTAGTAGTACACAATCTACGAGTACAACCTGTACGTACACATGATGACTTTCGTGCCGCGGCGCAAAGCACTTGGATGATTGATGAGGCTATCCTCCACGCAAAAGAAACAGCAGTGGACCAAATCGTGCAAAACGCAACGTCAAGTGCGTTGTGCGGGCCTGACGCGTGCAGGCGCAGCTGTGCACCGAGGTCGGGTTGGATAGAAGTCGGCTGTACGCCGAGATACGCAGAGCCTTTGGCAGTTTGACATGGTTGAACATTGATGGAAAATTTAAGCCCAGCTCTACCTTAATTTTCAGATACGGCAGGTATGAAGATTAGGTGCACCGGCTCATGTTAAGGACTCAGAAAAAGAAGGTAAGCAAAGTGTAACGATTCTCGGCAAAACAAGCCTGGAGGGGCAAGCAGTTCCTAAGCACCTTGGAGGTGCGAGATGTACAGAAGAATGGGTTAGAACCACAAATGGAAGTGCGCAACAAGGCACATGGTTCAACAATAAAAACACCATGTACAACATGACAGCCCTATTCCTAAAAATGGGGTCGCAAAAGTATCTAACCAAATGGCCTGTTACATTGGGGCCAAGGAACTGACAAAACCGAAGGTTATATTACATCACAACACAGGGCAGCATTGGTAGTACAGGGGGGCGAGGACCGTCCCAGCAGCAGCAGCACACTTCATGAGATTTGGACTTTGGTCGTGCTGTGGGCAAGTCGTGGTAGAACATGTTTCATCTTGATCAATCAAAACTTCATGTTGCTTAGTGCCAAGAGAAAATGTTAATGCACTCAATATAGTAGTGCTTGGAAACATCACCATCCAGTAGCAACTGTGTCATGAAGATATTGGCTCGTACGGAAAAGAAAGCCATGGATGTTTCAATGCCTCTGAGGCACTAGGTCGTTTCTTTGGGTTTACCTCGAGAAGGTATGCAACAAACTCGATAAAACCTTGGTCAGCCATGGGCAAGCGGTGCCGCAAAGATGTCTTTTTTGGAATCAAGTACTCCAGTCTGTTGCTTTCCTGGGGAACAATGAATTGAAAGGTAAACACAGAAGGGCTAAAGTTTAAGGATAAATCTGCTATAAAATTCAGTTACATCTGTGTGACTGGGAAAACAAAAAAACATCTATAGAAGAATTCAAACCTGATTTCTTTCGTACAGCATGTGGTTTTTGGTGAAATATTTGTATGTTTCACGTCCCTGTGCAAGCATAGCTTGTTCTATCGAACCAATGATGCCCATCACACGTGCAAGTAAAGTTGCAGGAGAATCATTTTGGAAAAGAACCTGAAGAGCATAGATAATGGTGAATCAAGATGAGCTAACATATTCATTCTCTATGTATAACAGTAAATAGATAAATTACAAACATTGCCTGCTAAGATCAAAAAAGAAAATTCTAAATACACTTGTTAATGAGTTGCATTTTTTTTAATCGCCCTTTCGTTGGATCAATGAATACTAAATGATTCTTAATATGATAAGAGATCATTTAAAAAGAACACAGGGATATATCATATATGTACAGAAAGACAGATCTCTTTTTTGTTTTAGTAAAGCCATATGGTACTATGAAATATGCATTAACAAAAGAGCGACGAGTTCAGTCAAAAAGAAAAAAGAAAGCCATGAGATGAAAGGATTTAACAATTAAGTGGTGCAATAACCGGTATGCAGTAACCACTTACATTTCCAGTGCAAAGTTCAGCTAGTATGCATCCAAGTGACCACATATCTATCTTTTTGTCATAAGGCAAACCCAAAATAACCTCAGGTGCACGGTAAGATCGTGATTGTACGTATGCACATAGATGATCTGTCTCGAAACAGCTACTGCCAAGGTCAATGACCTTTACTTCACATCTGCTGTAGCTCTTTACCAATATGTTCTCCGGCTTCAGATCACAATGTATAAGACCAAGTCCATGCAAAAACTGCAGTGCCTCCAAACACTGAATAGCTATTGACTGCAGAAAGGGTACGAAAAGGAAAATCAATTATTGTCATGAAAAATTGGTATATTGTATCCATTTACTGAGAATAAAAACATTAATCACCATTACTGGATCCTATTAGCTAGCTAGTAATACCTGCAGTCTTGGCATTGTGAAATAGACCTCGCCTCCTGATTCTCTGTTGAACTTTTGAAATTCATACAAATTTGCCTTCAGAAGCTCACAGACTATAAGCAAATGTTCCTGCAAACAAATGCTTCAAATAAGAACTACAACAAATGACGTAAAACTTTGTTCTAGGATGTAATGACATAAATTTGAAAGATATCAGACAGTCCTAATGCATCAACTTGAAGAATAGCCTCAGAACATTATTATGTCAGATAGGCTAAACTTGCAGAATTTAAACACACTAACAACAAACAAAAATCCAAATAATGCATTGCAATAATTGATACACCAATCAAACATGGTAGACTTCATTAAAAGATGTAATTGCTACAAACACTAATGTTTGAGCCAATGAAATAAAGCCATTCTAATGGATCAATCTGTAGAAAAATCTCCTGTCCTGGTTTATATAGAAGGGTCAACTAAGACATGTTAGCCTACACAAAAAGGCCTGGAATAACAGTCAAGAACTAGGCCAGAATGTTTATAGGCTTTGTTCAACAGATGAATATGATAATAATAGTTGGCATTAACCAGAGCAAAGCATACATATGAAATGTCAAATTATGCTAGTAGCCTAGGAAGCCCTCAAATTAACAGTTTGGGTAAGTGTAACTATAGAAAATGAAAATATCAAATGTACCACAATGCAATGGTAATGAGTGATGTTTCAGTAAACTCGATCATATTGTATATTTATAAATATGTCAACTCCTAACATAGAAAAGTTGTGATAAACTCAAAGATTTATATGGGAACTAAATGAAAATAAGCAAGAACTGAAAGAGCGCAAAATATCATATTTACCCGATAATAGAAGTAATCGTACAGACGTAAAAGATGGTACTTGTCAGCAGGGTCATGCTTGTTGACATACTTCAGGAGCTTGATTTCATCAAGGCTCTGGTCAAAAAAATCTTTGTTGTTTTTTATGATTTTAACACACACATCCATTCCTGTGTGTAAATCATGTGCTTGTATAGCTTTACTGAATGCTGCTGAACCCAGATATTCTGTGACATGGTAACGTCCAGCAATGACAGAGTTGAGAACAACATGGAAATTTTTGTCTTCTTCAAAACCAGTTCTGTTATATTGTCAACAGGATATAATGGAGTTAAAAAATATCGTTAGAGATAAACAGATTAACAAACACAAACACCAAGCATGATAGAGAACCAAGTATCACTTTAATACAAATGAACTAATAAAGAAATGCCGAGTAATTAAGGACCAGAAAAAGAGCACCTGTTTTTTCTATGCACAATCTTTAGATTAAAAGTTTCAAATTCTTCTTCCTGGGCCTTTATCTGCCTTACTTGCTCTTGCAATGCTGCTGCTTCCTCATCATCCAATGTGGTTCCAGTGTCCTCTTCTTGAGCGTCGTCAAGCTTGTGATGCCGAGCATTCATTGTGTCATCTACTTCATCATAAGTATTATTCAAAGCAGATGATGCACTTGAATTTCTTGACCTAACAACATCAGAAGCCATTTCATCTCGAGAGCTCCTTAGGGAAGACTCACTATTCTTTTTCCTCCATGTGGCAAGCATATCATCTGATACCATGCCGTTTTGCAAGTCATCAGGATCATTGATGGTATACATATCAACCTTCTTTGACCATAACGGTTTAACATCAGATTCAACATTTTTTCCACTATGCAATGGTGGAGGAAAGGAGAATCCACTGTCAGCATATGATGCTCCTGGTGGTAAAACGCCCTTCTGATTATCAATAAAATTCAATTTTTCCTGTTTTGCTCCTTTCGCATTTACTCTTTTCTTTTCTGTTTCTTGCTGAGAATTTCTTTTTCCACTAACACTCAGATTACTTTCATTAAAGTATTCAATATCTCCTTCGCTGCTTCCTCCAATCAGACTTTCACGCACCTCACTGCCAATGTCAGCAGCATCACTGCTAATGCCAACACCAATTGACCTAACTGAACCATGCTGATCATCCTCCACAAATGGGTCATCAGGATGAGGACGTTCAGAATCATTAAGGAATTTTCCATTTCCTAACATGCCTAATTCACTATTCTGTGAAACGAAACCCTGCCAGACTGGTTCTGAATGCATCAAATTTAGTTCTTCTGGGTCCAAAAGCTGGCCATCATACTGAGCAATCAAATCATTATCAGGAATCCCATGGCCCATTGGCCCCTCCGAAGTACCTATTTGTGCAATGTTCTTCCCGTGAAAATATTGTTCGCCAGATATGTAAGAATCCTCCTCAACAAATGATTGGTCATCATCATCATCCTTTGTGGGACGATCATGCCGATCAGGCCCACTTGTGTGACCAGTTGCCTTCTCATTGTCACTAGGATAGTCAATTTCATGTGCTAGAAACCAGGTTTCATCCTCAATTGGTTGCCGGGTGTACCCAACATCGTCGTCATCATCGTATTCATCAGAATCCCAGTATTCATTTGGATATTCAAGTGAATCATCACCAATTGTTGCAAAGCCCGATACCAAGTCAGAAGTATCCTCTGCAATACCTTGACTGACAGAGAACCAGTTATTACTAATTGTGCGTCTTCCACCTGAATTTGTAAACATATAGTTCAAGGTCAAAAACTTATGTAGCATCAAACATCAGAGAGGCTAAGAATCATGGAAAACAATCTGATACAATTTCACTATTTAAAAGTTTGCATGTCTGTATTATAAAAAGATAAAATTATCAAATGAGAGTTAGAAAAAATCCAATAGAACATTAAAAAGCACATCAATTAGAAAAGGCATAAGCCAACGTCAAATATTCCTTTAAGAAAGCAAGGTCAAAAACACAAACAGAACACTGTGACATAATGCTAAATGTTTCCCAGTACACAAGGAAGAACACATCCTGGAATCTACTGAGTGTCCATCAAACTTCAGTAATGAAAAATCCCATATTTTTCTCACATGAAAATGGCCTCGCAATGCCTACTTCAGTGCCCGATAGAAATCATCTAATTATGTGTCACTCAAATGAAAAGTAACCAATAACCATAGTAATACATGTGCTTCTGCAAGTACAGCTACTTGAGTAGAAATAACAAACTCATGATACTAATGCACCCATGATTTTAAAAGGTGAGAAAATATGCTCTCTCTTTTTCTTGATGCAAAACCGGCAACAGAAGGAATCCATAATGTGGACTGCTCAACCGTTGTCACTACCACCTAATACATATAAGATGCAGATTACATGTAGATTTAGCCCATTTCAAGTTTTGCCCTATAGAACATATGTCAAAATTCTGGTCTAGAAAACAACCAGGTGACCAGGTCTAGGAGAGTTACTAACATGAAATACAGCTTATAGAAAATCGAATTACTAAAATACAATGGTGTTAGAACAATTATTTACCTAGGCAACAGAACATACAACATTTACAAGTATATTGAAATTCCAAAGAGATACTCAAGTAATGATATATTTCCAATTCGTACATTTTTTTGGAATTTGCACAGAGAAAAAGAACAATTAAACTAGGTCTAAAGCCATTGTATTGTTCCATTTTACACAACAGAAGGAGAAAAAAAAATCATATTCAACACACTATAGCTGTATAGCAGGAGTCAGTACCACTACTGTTTTTTCTTGCTTCATTCATGCATCCATAGTTCAATTCACTAATAATATGTCAGTTTCATGGGGTGGGCGTACAAGTATGCGGTAGGTTTTATAGATAATTTGATGTAAGATGAGCATGTAAACTCAAAGCAGACTACTGTGGAGCAATGTACCATGTTGCTTAAGGGGAAGGTAGAATATATTTCATCCACCTTGTGTTCTAAGTAAAATATTGTGTTTCCATGTGACCATTAAAAATGTTATCATACCTGATGGTGTTATTTCTTGTCCGATGGGAACATCAAGATAAGACCCAATCATAAAAGCATGGTCAGCACTGGGGTGCTTGGCTCCTGACCCGTTATGGTTGACCTTTTCCTCCCAATTCATATTAACTAGCTTGTCCTCAGACTTGAGCCTCACAGGAGGTAACTTTGGAAGCTCCTCACGTTGATTGTCTCCAATAAGCTGCAGATCGAAGCAACGGTCAGCAACCTGATCTGCGTTCTCCTGGGACTTCCCCGAGTAATACTGCCTGTTCCCCTCATCAAGCTGCCCCTTAGTTGCTTTTCCAACACAGTCCGCATCAATGCTTTTCTTAGCGTCTTTCCTCTCATTTCCATCATGGTGTGCTGTATGGTAACTGGATGATGGATTTTCTGCAGGGAATGGAAGCACTGTCTTAACTGTACATCCATTCAAGAGCTCCTCTTTTTCTGGAACAAGATTTTTATCCCTGGAATGGCCTGGTTCATTTATTTCATTTCTCCCTGTCCCTGCAACATCCACTTTCCCCTTTCCTCTTCCAAAAGAAACCTTTTGCTCAATCACAGGACCAGGTTGCTCGGTCCCAACACCACGATCTCTCTTCTCAGCTACAACGGTGCCGCGCCGATGTCTTGGCACCTCCTCCGACACCAATAGCTCTGCCAGTTGCTCCATAGTGCTGTTTGCAATGCTAAAATTCCAAGGATACAGATCCCCTGTATTGTTCTCCTGAGCCAGGCCAATCCCCAACCCTTTCCTCCCATCAGACCCATTCGGCAGGCCTCCAACATCAATCTCCTTCACGATAAACTCCCTCGACGAGTCCGCGCTCCTCACCGATGCAGCACCTCTAGGCCCTGCATTGGAACCCGCCTCGGAGCCATCTTGCTCGTCGTCCTCCTTGGGCTCCGCTACACGCCTCTGCACCGTCGGCCCGTTGCTCGCATCCCCTCTGCCATTTAGCTCCCCACGGAGCGCGGCCTCGGCCTTGGCGAACCGGTTCTTCCGCAGGAACTCCAGCACCAGATCGATGTTCTCCGCCATGGTTCCCTCCAATACCAGCTAACCCAGAGGCCGACCCCCACCGAAATGCTTACCCAAAACCGCCAGACGAGCTAAAAGGCGGCCCCTCGCTGGACCCGGAGCTCAAACCCCAGCCACGGGGTCAACCGAATCGAAGCCTCAGCAACCTCCCCCCAACTCAGGAGGCCCTCCCAATGCCGCGGCGCAGCCAGCCACAGATCGGCGGCGCGCGCGCGCGCGTATCCCCGTGAATCGAGCCCCGCAGCTCCTCCGAAGCACCACAGGAAGAACCAAAGGCCCGGGGAGCCCGAGCAGGCACGGGCCCGAGAACCCCCTCCTCACCTCCCGAACCCGAATCGCGGAAACCCTAGCCGCGCGCGCCCCCCACAACCCCACGCCGGGGAACCCAGGGGGTGGGAAGGGAGGCCGCGGAGGGGATGAGGATTCACGGGGCGCGCGTGGGGCGAGGTCAGCGGGAGGTGGGGCGGGGCAGATCGAGATGGGGGGCGCGCCGAGCGGATCCGCGGCGGCGGCGAGGGGGCGGGCGCGGAGGCGGAGGCGGAGGCGGGAAGCATTTGGAGGCGAGGGGGTGCGGGGGATCAGGGCGCGGCCGGCGTGGCTGGGGGCAGCATATTCGCGCAGCTGTGGTGGGGGCGTCGCGTCGCGGCGGTGGTGGTGGTGTGGTAAAACAAACGGAAAGGGTTGAGCCCCAAAAGAAAAAAAAAAGAAAAGTAAATGGTTTTTTTATTACAATCTGGGATTTCCTTTTCTTTCTTTTTTTTTTCTCACGCTCTCTCTATCGTTTGGGCTCGTTTGGTGTTTAGCGCTCGGGCGTCGTGGGGAGTGGGGGGATGGATCGAGAGTCAGATAAGCTAGGGTACGTTGCAATTGGTTGGGGCGTTCAAAATTTTTTGGACCCGGGCGGTGGCCGTGGCTGAATTGGGTGCGGGGGAGCGACAACGGTCCATGAACCCCCATGCGGCGCGGCTGGCCAGGGGAGTGTGCTGGTGTTGGATGGATCGTTGTTTATCCGCTAATAAAAACATTGTTATAATCATATATGGTTCTAGTTTTTGGTTCATGGATATGTTTTTTTGGTTTTACGTTGTTTCTTTTCTTTCACAGCCTCTATTGGACTGGCGGGTAGGGCATAGTTATCATAACATGTCTATTTCTACAGCATTGTCTTATGTATATAATTCTTCTTTCGAATGTATTTTAGCTGTTAGTATACTCTAGTATATACTGAGAGAGTAAGTCAGAGGCTCATATCAATAAGATAGTGCAAATATTACTTTCGGCTTCTATAACAACTAAGATGTGAAAGCCAAGCCTCTACAGCAACTAAGATATAAAAAGCCATGTTATAGGTTTGTATCAAACTTTATTGAAGTGGTAGTTTCATTGATACACGCCATCATGTCTTAAAAACCATTAGTTCTTTTTTTTTCGAAAAAAAAAGGAAATATGAGTTGCCCATGCCTTACCCATCCATTTCTATGGTGAATTCACATAAATGATTATGACATGTATAGTAGGATATAGTTCGCTAGAATGCGCATCTCCTGTCACCTAATTTATGTGGTATGGTGGGGGAATCAACATCCCATCGACCTTAGCAAGCTTATCAAAAATTCTTTACTATTTCATGTTAATAGAACAAGAGGTTTGTTTTAGCCGGGGTTTCAAATTTCGAAACTAGGGTTTCTGCCTAGGGGAGACGAACAAACCGAAATTTTGGATTTTTTTTGTACGACATTTTTTGAAATTTTGACTGATTTTGAATGGATTTGAATAAAATTTTACCAAATTCGCAAAAAATTGTAAAAAAAAGAAAGTTTCGGGCGAGATATGAGTATTTCGGGAGGGGGGCGAAATTTCAAGCCCTGGTTTTAGCACGTAGTGCTAACATCAGTGATAGGCATTTTAATTTAGAGAAAATACAACAAATACTACTGATAATGGCTCTATTCCAAAAAATATCATCGCATCAACAAACTTATCTTAGAAATGCCATCATCATTTCTAAGAATGTGATAGGGTTAACGTAGAGAAATGGATGGAAACCCGATAGCAATGGTATTTCTCGGACAAACTAGCTCGTACGATGGCATTACAAAGTGAACGAAGCCTAAGATGCACTCACGGGCACCTTGCTTAGAGTTGTGTTTGAGAGGAGATGAAACATCAGTACATGGTTAATTGAAACATTAGCGCATGGTTTGTCAAGTATTAATTATTTTAAATTTTAAAAATAGATTAATATGATTTTTAAAATAAAATTTCTATATTTTTTTAAAGAACATATCGTTTAGCAGCTCGGAAAACGCGCATATGAAAAACGAGGGATTGTCCCACCTTTTCTCCTTCAAATGCACCCTTATAACAGTTTAAACACTCGATCATCCGTGAGTACTGCATTAGCACTGGGCCGGGCCGCCTGGCACTCCTGCATGAACAGGCGCGGGCTAAGAAAAGCCCTGGCCCTCCTCGGGCACAAAACGAGAGGGGCGTGGCGCGCATGGCGCGAGGAGAGGGGGCTGGTGCGGTGCGGTTTGGCCAAGGAAGGAGCATCGGGCGCGCCGCCTCTGCCTTTTCCTTTTCACATTTCCCCCTCCTTCCCTCCTGCCCTGCCTCCTCGGCCGGCGCGGCACCCCATGTACGTGGCCCGACAGACGGCGATCGCCGGCCCTACCCCTACCGCCCGCGGCGCGCGTCGCCTTCCGGCTCCGGGATTGTTAATTACCGTTTCGAGCGAGACACTTTTGCCCCGCGTCGCGTCGCACTCGCATCCCTTTGGCTGTTCAATTCTGCAGGGATTCATCTGTCCTGATCATCTATCCATTCATCTGTTCCCTAGTACCTAATTTCTCTGCACAGATCCAGCAGTTTGACAGCAAAGAGAAACAGAGGGATCATCCAGGGAAAAAAAATGGGCTGGACTACAAGCACATCCAGATCCAGGCTGGAGTAGGAGGCAGCTGAGTGAGTGTTGTTCCAGTGGTGCCTGCAAATGGAGGTGGCTGGGCTGGCTCATGAGCATTCACCCGTACAACCAGACAACCAGTACGTACAGCAAGTGCAGAAAGCCAGAAAAGAGGGACACCAAATTTCATTTTCAGGTACATCTGCTATTCTGCTTTGACTTCTTAGGCCCTGTTTGGATCCTCCAGGCTATTAAATAGCCCTCCGAAATCTTGCTATTTAGGAGTATTAAACGTAAATTACCGACAAAACCCATTCCATAACCCCTAGGCTATTTTGCGAGACGAATCTAACGAGGTATATTAATGAAAATTACTGAAGATTAGCGCATGATTAATAAAAATTTAATTATTTTAACATTTATATGATATTTTAAAGCAACTTCGAAACATGACGTTTAGCAGTTTTAAAAAACGTACTAGCGAAAACCGATGTAAAATCCGTACCTTAATTAAGAACAGGGGCTAAGTAATCAGATTCTATTTTCGAAATAGTGAGTAGAGTCAAACCATACTTTATTCATGTAGTAGTAACTTGAATGCTCTCAGCATCAAGTTACAGCATATTACAGATTGGTGTTTTCCCTTCCAATCTTAAATAAGTTCAGGCGAGCAACAGCACGCATTTGCAACTTAAACTTAGAAGATTACATACTGACATTAGCATGGTGAAGAAGACAGTACATAACCAAATGTGCCATACGACCATTTATCTGTAAAGTCAACCATTTATCTGCAGCCAGTGAATCTTCAGTCTGCAAGTACGTCCAATCCTAAGCACAAATCACCGTGGTGGCTATACGAACGAACTGCAGAAAACACAACTCTTTACCAAAAGTATCACACTGGTACTTTGAAAAAGTGGAAGTTGTTCGCAAGAGAAATAAATGTTTCCTCTGTTTCATAATGTAAGACTTTCTAGCATTGTCCACATTTATTTAGATGTTAATGAATCTAGATATATATATACGTATAGATTCATTAACATCTATACGTATGTGGACAATGCTAGAAAGTCTTACATTGTGAAACGGAGGGAGTATATGAAATCAATTGTTTGTAGTTTTATCTCTAAAATGGACAGCAATTTAGATAAAACATATTTGCTAGTCATCTGTACCAAGTGACAAAGTGTACAAATTAAGAGGATGTCATAAGCCAATGTATTTCAGAAATGGTAGAAAAATATGCTTATAGCTAAAAAAACATCAGAATGGAAGAATCGAAGCCTACAGGACATGGTGGTTTCATAGGCACTCTCTTTAGCCGCTTAAATACAGCATGAGTCAGGAAAAGACGTGGTTTCAGGCTTTCAGCAGTGGACTCAAGCAAAACAAACTGAGCAGCCTAAACAGTCAATTAAGTAATTTCACATACCATTTCATGATTATTTTGCTGGAGCAGAAGCAAGTTCGACGCTGAGGATGAAGGTTGACATGCCAGCTTCCCTCATATGTCGGACATCACCATTCATGAGCCTCAGCAGGTTTCTAGAAACCGCAAGACTCATGCCTTCATCTGACTGCTCCTTATTGTCATCCTCGTACATTTGTGACAGCAGATCTGCTGGGACTCCTTTGCCCTGGTGCTTGATCCTGAAAAACATTGATCCACAAGAGTTAATACACATCATTTATACTTCAAGATTGTCTTAACAGAAATAAAAGTAAGCGTGCAAATGTCATGACTAACATACCTAAGTTCTAGGTCTATGAGATGAAGGTTTTCCCCAATGCTGTTCTTGGTCAGGCTACAAGAGATCTCAACAGAACCCCCAACAGGAGAGAACTTCACTGAGACGAATAGGAAATCAGAGAGAATCTGCTGTAGTCGAACACCATCCCCGTAGACTGTTTGCTTCATATATCTCTCCGGTAGGTTGCAAGAGACTCTAATCCCTTTCCCCTGGCAAGTTATGAGTACTTGACTTACAGCAGCCACAAACACATCTTGCAACACAAACTCAACCATCTCCAAATCCAAGCAACTAGACCTGTGAATACAGCGGCAGGAAATTAGTTTGAAGATAATAACTAATAATATAAATATAAGGTTTGTACTGAGAGAGCAAAATTGACCGCTTGAAGATAATACAACACATAAGAGCAACATCATCGACCTGTTAGGTCTGAAATTTGATGAAGAACAAAAGTAGCTGAAAGTAAATACAAGAACCTAAGAGAGTAATTTAGAATACTTGGTAAGAAAAGTACTTGTTCATGATGCTATCTTGATCCAAGTCAGAAAGTATCTTATTCAGCTGGCGGTGACAACTATCTGCAACATTGACCTCCTTCATCTGCTCTTCATTCAGACCTGTGTTCTTCAGTGCTTTCCGAGAGTAAAGCATACCCGAGAGAGGGTTGTTGATTGCATGTCTCATGTAGGAGTAAGCTTTCAACTTTGTTAGTGCATTCTGCTGTGAGGCTTGCTGCACATGTAGTGCATGTTGCAGCTCATGACTAGGAACTTGAATGAAACAAAATACTCCAGTGATGACACCATCTGCATTTACTTTTCTGTTAACAGAAAGAAGGCACTCGATATACTTCCCGTTCCGGTCGAAGAAGCTAAATGGAGCCTTTTCTGTTTCATCACCAGCTAATGCACTGTTGATAAGAATGCAGAGACTTACAAATGCATCTTTATTCTTCACAAGACAGGAGGCGTTGGTGCTATCAAACACCTCACCAAGAAGCATCTTATTGATCACCTCATCTCTATGCCACCCAGTCAATTTGGTCATGGCAGCATTCCACTCAGAGCACCATCCAAATTCGTCAGCACCAAATATGGGAGGAATGAGCGGGCTTGGATTGTGAATAATTGCCTTGTAGTCTCCCTCAACCCGAGTAAATTTGTCCATGACCAACTTATGAACAGTCATATCTTGTGCAACAAAGCATACACCAACAACATGGTCGTGAAGGTCCCGGCTGGCACAGGCATTCACAACCAAGATAACAGGGCCATCATCTCTCTTGGAGCCATGAGTTTTCACCTCAAATTTCACTTCCTTCTCTTCTTTGCCTGATCAATCAAAGAAATGTTTAGAAATCAATCAACCCATAAAGCAGCTGAATATCAAGTATCAATGTATGAGCATGACAATCAAATGTAGCATATAACAAGCTAGGCATTGAACATTAGAAACTAACCCCAAAGTTCTTTTTTTGATAAATCGAATTGCCAAATAAGCAGAAACTTGAAGAGTACTGGGGGAATAGACAAAAACCACTATAGCTAATTTACCCACCTTGCAAAGCTAAATACAGCATCCTCTGGACAACTGGTACAGAAGATTCCTCTACAACGGTAAGTATGTGTCTTCCAATAGCCTCATCTACTCTCAACCCTGTCAACTCAGCAGCCTTCTGATTCCATCCATTGACCAATCCATTGCTATCTACAGCCAAGATTGGGACAGTTGCTGTTTCCATGAGACGAACCATTTCACTTGTAACTGCCTGCAATTCAGCAAGCCCATCAAGCTTGAGATCACCAACCTGATTATCTAAACTAGAGGCCCTTGTTGGCTTGATGTCATCATTCAGTGTCCCTCTAAGTATAAGTTGTAATGAGTGAATAGCATCCATCTCATAGTCATTCCAAGGCAAGCTCTTCATCTTGACAACCTCAAGGAATGCCTTGAAGGACAGCCTAGGGTGCATCCTTCTGCTGTCATCCTTGTCTGATGGATCATGTTTTGCACCTCCCCATCTGATTTCAGCAGCTGTATGTGACCTGAACCAGAACAGGATATCTTTGGAATTTATTTTAGCTACTGCCATTCCACAAATCATATCACCAAGAGCAGCAGCTCCTGGATATCCAGCATCATGTAGGCTATCAGTACTCAGGCCAGTGGAATCCCTGTGGACATCTGACAGCCAGAAGGCAATATCACGTATCTGAGACTCAGTTGGAGCATTCTGTAGCCGCCACACTTTTCCCCCATACAAAAGAGCAGCACCATCACATTTCACAAGGTCCATGATGTTGGGAGTCCCTGATACTATACTCAGAGGAGAGGATTCCCTGAGAAGCATGTCAGAGAGCATTGTTTGCATCCTCAGTATGCTTTTCTCGCGTACTTGCCTCTCTAATTCAAACTCCTTGTTAACATGGACAGCAAACACTTGTGCTAAGAACTCACAGGCATACCGCAATGGGAAAGGAACATATCTGGGGCTCTCATGGTGGCAAACAAGGAGTCCCCATAGTTTCTTCCTCTTCTGCTGTTGTGCAGGTTGATCAGCCCCAACTTCATCATCATCCTCATTCTCATTAACCACAACAGCCATGACAAGGGATGCAATCGAGTTCATGTTCTCCATATACTGAAGATGACAACTGTGTGGTGCCCTCAGTGTTGAACCACATAAGCTAATATCCAAGTGGAGCGATTCATCTTCGATAATCTTGATAGATCTTGCACGGCAATCACAAATCATCCGGACTTTGTTCTTCATGAAAAGAAACCTGGCTGCCTGAGGGATATCAGTAGCTGGATAATGCAGGCCAAGATAAGGTTCAAGACCAGGCTTTGTGATCTCAGCAAAGACTTCGCCATGGTCATCTTCATGGAACTTATAAGCCATAACTCTATCATATCCCGTGAGGTCAAAGAGTTCCTTGACCACCGTATTGCATAGCACCTCCATGCTTCCACCTGGCAGTGACTGGATCTTAGAGATTGCCTTGGCAGCAAGTTTGTAAGATTGCAAAGCCCCAGCGGCAGTTGCTGGAAATTCTGTAGGTTTCACAGGCTCAAAGTCTACCACCAAACAACCAGTTGCCCGATGAACAATGGCATAGAAAGGCTTGCCTGAGGTCTTGCATTGAACTAGGATAGGGTTCAGCAAGGAAACATCAGCAAATCCCAGTGCCTTCTGCAGTGCTGTGGCACCTGGGTCAGTGAAAAGAGACCGTACATTGGTGCCAATGCGTAGCTTTGGGGGATCATCAACACTTGGCACTGCATGGCTGACAGTTGTAAGCATCTCTGGTGCATTCTCGCTGAGCGCTATAACATTGAAGGTCTTCTCATCAAGGGCCAACAAGCAACCAAATGGTTGGATTAGCTTTGCTCTCTGAATGTGATGCAAGTAAGCTATGACCTTCTCAGAACGAGCTTGCTGCTCAGGTCCAGTAGTTCTCTGTGCTTCAACCAATTTGGAGTAATCAAAGGAGTCGCCAGATTCTTCATATTCAGCATTGAGTTCAGCATCAAGAGTTGTTTGTGCTAATATCCTTGCCCGGGAGCTTTGGCGGGTCCTGCTGGATGAACTGGAACATTGAGTAGGTCTTGAAGACATTTTCTGCCTCGATTACCTGAATCACTCAAGAGTCTTTATCTGCTGTATACCACTCCTGCTGAACAATATAATATAAGTGGAAAACATCAATCAGTAAAACAGAAAAGTATAGCAATCCACTAATATTAATAGATGCCTCGATCTAGTGGATAAATGTGGACTATCAACTTTGATCAATGCCTAAAACCACATGATTAGACTCCCCTTGTTGCCTGAGCAGTTCAGAAAAGAGAAATGTTTTTGTCTTTCAAGAGCTTGAGAAATATAAAAAGTTAACCCTGCTAGAACTCGATGGAGGAAGTAAGAATGATTGACAGAAGTAAAATAATACAATGTTAAAAGATGTTATTGAAGAATGGTCAACAAATCTTAGAGCATTAGAGGACTAAAGTTTCTCCAAATACAACTGCAGGCACTTGTGATAGCAAATAAGCATGACATCTCCTGTAAAGCCAAAACCTTTCCGAGGAACTTCCTTTACTAATCTGTGATAAGATATTCTCTACTTTGTATTTGTCACTCATCTGATTTTCATTGGCATTACATGGCCAGTCTTTAAGATTTTCAAAGGCATGAAATGCAGGAAATCTAGTTTACATTCTAAAAACAGTATAAAAGGAAAGCTTCCACATTCTATAAATTACTACGTTAATTGGAGGAACGCTAAAACATATCCATTATACTTATTGTGGTGGATCTAGATTATAGTGTGGGAGACTAATAGGATATATATTAGAGCTATTTCATAAGAAACACTGTTGCATATTAGTTTCGATACAAACATGTTATCAGTATCTAACTGCATAATTGCTTGGAAATTCTGCTGGTTTGATGTTTAGATTTACTCTTTTTCAGCCTAATATTCCCTCTGTTAACACATGTATGCCACTCTGACATTGGCATGGTAAATGGTAATCTAATACAACTTTGAGTCCTTCACCACTATACATAAAACTATTTAGATTGGCGCTGTAAAAACAGCAACAATAGATCTGTTAGAGAAAAAAAAAATCTCCAAAGTAATATAATTTTAAAAGGGTTTCATTTAAAATAATAATTGAAATAAGATGTCAAAGGTACCTTGGACTCATGGAGGCTGCACTTTCACTAGTCTCATGGACCAAAACCCCAACTAAATCTCATATGAAGGTACTATACAGGGCCACATACTGGGATCAGTTCTAGGACCAGTTGCAAAAGTGTGAGGACAAGGACAATATCCAGTTTGCATGGCGGACTTTCGAGACAATGATCATGCAAATCTTCGCCATGGATGGAGATTAGTATAATTGAAATATGATTGCTTCCTGATTCTTTTAATTCGTCCTTATGTCGGTGTTTTCGTATGGTTTTCTTGTCATCTTGGTGTTTGTTACTTTCAGCCAGACGTGCTGCAAATTTTGTAATGGTGGGTTGTAATATCTGCTGATGCAAATATCCGGATTTCCCATTATAAAAATCTCATCGAACTATATTTTTTACCAAAAAGAAACTACAAACCATATTCAGTTGTAGTTACTAATAAAAAGGTGAAATATCTTAGCTGAATGGAAGTTCACAGACATCACAGAAGACGGACTTGCTCTAAACAGCTGAACTTAGCATGTCCATGAAATTAGTATGATGGACTAATACGAATGATCAGCATCAAGTGCATTTTTATCATTATGGAAGGTTTTATAGAAAGCATAAAAGAGTCGCTTATCTAAAAAAAACTTGAAGCCGCTTATTATATTACTGAAACAGGTTTTATAAGTCTTTGCTGTGCATACAACAGTGGCTAAAAAAACAACTTGTGGCTTAACTTGTTTGCAAGTCCAAATTTGGAGCAAAAACCCTTAACAGGACGAGCAAGATTGTTTGGAGTTTGGACTCCTCACTCCTCCAATAGTAGGCTCTTATGTAGCAACATTTTCAATTGAACTCATCATTTTGTTTTCTCTTTCTCCCAACATATGGGGATTTTGAGTTATGGCTTTTCTGACAATGAAAAACAACAACTAAACAACATATGGGGATTTAACTCAATAGTTATGGTTAAATCTTCTCAATATTTCTGCACCAGCACACTCCTCCAGGATCAGCAAGTTGTTCCTGCTGCCTTCCACTACCCCTCATCTTTGTTCCTATCCTCTTCCTGTACCAAGGCTTGGGGGAATGGGGGTGAGTCAGTGGGTGACACTGTCGTGGCACATGGATAGAAGCACTGAAGCAGTACCCCCTCTACCAAGAACCACCCAGTGGCACCCAAAGTCCAAGAAATCCACCACTAAACAAATCCTAAAAAAAACCCCATCTCAACAGAAACAAGCACCGAATTTTATCCTCTTTGCTTGCCATCCATCACAAACCCCAGGAAAGGGGATTCTGAATCATCAATCATCAGTTCATCACACTCGCATACAAGTTCAAGTTTTTTTTGTTAAGCTCAAAGATGCTAAGCCCTGATCACAAAAAATACGAACTAAACAAAGAACACCCTCCAGTCCCCAACTCCCAAACATCTCTCACCACATCTCTTGTCCCCCCAAAATCATCAGAGAAAGATAACAATACACTACAGGGCAGCACACCCCGTTCCTCTCCAAGAAACGAACAAGCAGCAGCAGCAGCAGATGATGCTAGCTAAGGCCTAAGGCAGCATCCAACCATACTACAAGCGAAGAGCAGCAAAGATGGGGAAAGGGAGGGATCGACCGGGTACCTGCTCGGCTCAGCTCAGCTCAGCTCCAGTAGTGGCGGAGCTGTGGACTGTGGGGGAAGAAGAGGAGGCAGACGAGACGGGACGAGACAAAGCCAAGGCAGCCGCACTCGGGTGGCAGTGGCGAGCTGAATAAATAAATAGCCTAGCCTGTGATGGTGTGGGGGCTCAGCTAGTCAGCTGTGCTGTGCTTAGGCCGGGGCTCGCGTCGCATCGCACGCACGCACCGGCCCCATCCTTCCCCCATCACCCCGATCACCGGCCGCCGTGGGGAGGTGAGGTGTCGCGGATTTACCTCGACGCCAACCTCCACCACCACCGGAGTTAATTACCGCCAATAATTAACCTAGGGATATATATATACATATACGAAGAGAAATTTAGAAAACATGTAAAATAAACGTATCAACTGATTGAGTTTCTTGTAGTGGGATCTATTCACCTATGACTAAGGCAATGTTTAGCTAATGAGATAGGGAAATGATTTCCCACCCACCAAAAGACATATTTAAAATCTTAACCATTCTTTCTCCTCTTTCATTTAATCCAAACCCTTCGTTCATTTACTAATCCTAATCCCACCCCTTATTTTCCATTATCCAACACATCCTAATTACTTTTTCAAGTAGCAGATGACGTGGTCAATCTCAAAATATACTAATAAGTTTGTATTAGGAAAATAAAATTTAGAAAATACCATTGCAAGATGGATACGTGAGGTGTAAAATACCATCTTACGTGATAATAAATGTATCAATAAGATGATTTTTTTTTACTTCGTGGATTTTTTAACAATAAGACCAAATAAATTGGCCGTTATATTTATGACGTGTTTTTATTAAAGGACACCAAAATTTCTGTATATATTTACACTATGAATTATAATGTAGTGTAATATAAATTTTAAATATTTATAGCCTGATTTTTAAATCTTACGAAACTTCAGTACTTGCTTATGTACTTAAAATCCTTTGAAAAAAATTGCTAGTGTAACTTCCACACATAAATAGAAAAGTTAATGAGAAAGAGATATGAAACATGGAGTACATACAGAGAGAGTTAGGCTGAGTTCGGTAAACGGTATCTTTCTTCTTTTTTAATCACGTTTCCTGAAAAATTAAATAGCGTATTTCATGTGATTTTTTAAAAATAAATATATTTTTTTTCCAAAGTTATAATAATAATAATCGATTAATTATGCACTAATATGTTTTTTTCGCATGACGTCCAAAATCCTAGCTAACTCAACGGGTCTACCGAACTCAGTCCTAGTAATAATCACTTAATAGTTCCTAAAAAAATGTAATCACGTAATAGAAAAAAGTGACTTAGCAAAACTGTTTAACCTGTCCTGCTTAACCCAATAGCCTGCGTAGTAAACTAGTACTTCCCTTCTTTAAGCACAATCCGTAAGCTGATTGGGACAGAAGAACGCATAGAAAAACTCCCAACAAACTTACAAATTTAGTAATAGTACGCAGCCGTACACCAGTGGCCATGATACTCTATTGGACGAACAGCTCGGGGTTAGTAGAGATTACTAGATTATAGATCGAGATTAGCGTTAGTGCCATCATTATCACCATCATCTAATTGGGGTTTAATTTTAAGTAGAGCGAGGGAGCAGTGGCCAAGAGTTGGAGTTGCACTTGCTCTTTGGGCTTTGGTTCTTTTTCGACTGCCTTTTTCGTTAACTGCAAAAGAATTTCTTACTACTACTTTTGGGTGACAGTGCACCCGTGGCCCTCCTAGGGGTTTGGTATTTGGGGCTTTCCACTTGCGGACATGGCCATGTGACCCGCACGTGAACGCCCATGCCCCCGCGTCTGGGGCTCTCGGATGCTTTCGGCTCGCAACGGGGTTTGGCTTTTCTTTTTTTCTTTTCCGCTTTTGAAGACTGGGATCAGGCACAATTCATCGCGTGATCTGATCCTACCTCCTGTGGGAATTCTGAGAGGAAGGTTATATGAATCTAGTAAAAAAAATACAATAGATTGAAACTACTTTTTTTATTATGATATAATTTTTAAATAACTTTTTTTTAAAAAAAATCCCAGATAGCATGAGTATCACAAAACACTAGGTTCTATGGATGTTTCAATAAATCATGCATTTTTAAGCAATTAGTAATCTAGTATCACGATAACATAATTCCATTACTTTTGGGTCACTTGACAGGTGAACTCCGTGTGTTAATCTCACGTGCCTTTTCTTCCTCTTTCTTAGTCCGGTGACTTGGTGAGGAGGAGTGGACTCTTAATGAGTAGAGACACGACGATGAAGTGAGTGCAGAAATGGAGATAAATGCAGTCACGGATCGAGGTTCTATAAGGCAGTGGAGCAAGCAAGGGCTCACTCCTATTGGCAATGAAGGTATTAATACGATACCTCATGTATGTGCACATATCTTAGTGAGAAATACCGTATACCAAATTCTATTAAAAAAAATCTAGGATAGAGTCGTGAGAAGATAAGGAATGAGTGTTTTATTAGGTAAGAAAAGATAGGGCTTGTTTAGAAGAGATTCAGGCAGCTGCAGTTTCTCTCAGAATTGAAAACTCCTCGAACAGTCCAGTTTTCTATTGAAAAACAAATTCTAGGATAGAGTTGTGAGAAGATAAGGAATGAGTGTTCTACTAGGTAAGAAAAGATAGGGCTTGTTTAGAAGAGATTCTGGCAGTTGCAGTTTCTATCAGAATTGAAAACTCCTCAAACAGTCCAGTTTATGAGAAGTTGTAGTTATATAATCGAGCAAATAAACTAGAAGCTAAAAATTGGGGTTCCTAGCTTTTTTTTTTTTCAGATTTTAGAAACTGACTGACTACCAACTAGTTATTTTTCAGAATCTTAAACTTTCCTAAATAAGACCATAATCCAACTTGGAGATAACTAGAACTGCCTAAGGCTGTGTTTAGATCCAAAATTTTGATCCAAACTTCAGTCATTTTCCATCACATCAATCTGTCATACACACACAACTTTTCAGTCACATCATCTCCAATTTCAACCAAAATCCAAACTTTGGATTCAACTAAACACAGCCTAAGATAATATCCAAAATGAGTCATCAAGTTCTTCGTGAACAAAGGATAGTTCTAAAGTATAAATTGACCTTCACAAAAGGGAGAGGGAATCCAGTATCGCCTATTTAATATTGAATACACAAAGACAGAGCAAGCTAATATCCTCGAGTCGTTAAGGAGTTTCTTGAAGGCAATCCGCCGACCGCATCACCAAGGCATTTCACCAAGATGGGAAAATGGTAGTGGATGAGGTAAGATAAAGAGGTCATGGATACCACTACAATCACTCCCTCTGCTATACACTAAGATGCTATGCTAGGATGAGGTAGAGCTTAGTGCGAAAGATCCAATGGTAGGTGAGGGTAAATCCAACAACAAAAAGCTTGATGCAAATGACCCTGTGGTTGCTGGTAGAGTCAGAAGCTCAGAGTTGCATAGGCGGTACTCATTGATACTATGAGTGTTAGTAGCCGTGAAATTTGAAACTCGGCAAAGATGAACAATGTGACATACTGGATCGATGATTTGCTAGCTTATAGCTCAACTCCGAGTAACTTGGCCATTGTTGATAAAAGAAGGGAGATAAGAAGCAATGGCTAACAAACGTGGCCCACAAGTTAGTATGATAGAGTTAACAGAGCGGGGTTTATGTAACAAGTTACCTTAAAATCTTATGTTTATTGAAACAAACCCCAAAATCCAAGGTTTTGTGACAGGCATAACTCAAAACCTAATACTTTGTGAAATTTACTTAAAGTTTATTTGTCACACGCTATTTCAAACAAAAATATATTTAAAAACGGAGCGAGCATTGTTCGTAATTTTCTTTTCTGAAAGAAAATTATTCATGATTTTTACATTTGGCACTAGTCACTCGTATGTATGTTCTCTTACATAACATATATAGTGTAGGCCAAGTAGACCATAGACCACTCTAATTACAAAGTTTCGATGAAAACGAGGGGAGGCAAGGATGCATGACGAAGTACTGAACGGAGATAATAATGCATCGAATAATGAATGATTAAATTTATTATCACTAAATTAGCGACGAATTAAAACACTAAAAACAAAAAGAGAGAAGACATCAACATCTCTGAATCAAGCTAATGATCTCCTGGACGAGCACTGATGAGAGGCTGCAGAGCCTTGACGACGATCGTCATGTTGGGCCTGAAATCAGCCTCGTACTGGACGCACAGCGCCGCCACCGCCGCGAGCTGGATACAGGAGTCAAGAACATTTTGATTCGTTCAGAAAATACTAGTATACCAGATTACACAGCAAGTTTGATAAGCCGATCCTGACACAAACGACTTGCTGATCTGAAGAAAAAAAAACAGTTCAGAATTCAGATAACTACCTTGGCCACTGCCTTTGGTGGGTACTCGTCGTTCAGCTTGGGATCCACGCACTGCTTAACCTTGTCCTCGCTTAACCTTGGAGTGGCCTAGAGATTTTATTTTATTTTTTTGACACGGCTTAGTAAGAGTCAGTTGAGTGAATAACGAGCACTGTATCTGATTTCAAGGCTCGAAATTGGGAACCTTACCCAGGTAACCAAGCTCTGCTGCCCCTTGGGCATGGTGTGATCCACAGGCTTCCTCCCAGTCAAAAGCTCAAGAAGGACAACACCGAAGCTGTAAACATCGCTCTTCTGGGTCAACTGTCCGGTCATTGCATACCTGACATACATACAGTGCAGTATACAGTTTAGTTTGGGTCTATTCGGTTTTGAGGTATTTCGTGGAAAATTTAGAGGAATTGAGCTGTTTCCAATGAAAATCCTATAAATTTCCTGTGTTCCGAAGGACCCCTTAATTCGTTACTATTATGCTATAAGTTATTGAAAAGAGAAATATCTAGATCAAGCTAAAGTATAATCTTGCGAGTAATTACTGTTTGTGTTTGGTCTAGAACATCAAGTGTTTGCCACTGATTTCGATCGTCGAATTCATATCATCATCGTGGATTCGTGTGCTTACTCTGGCGCGTGGTAGCCGAAGGTGCCGAGCACCTTGGTGGAGTGGAGGCGGGCGGCGGAGTCCGGCGACTGGTTGGTGAGGTTGAAGTCGCCGATCTTGGCGTCGTGGCCGTCGAAGACGAGCACGTTGCTGGAGCGGACGTCGCGGTGGACGATCGGCGGCTGCGCGCGCTCGTGCAGGTACTCCAGCCCCCTCGCCGCGCCGTACGCGATCCGGGCTCGCTGGCTCCACGTCAACACCGGCCCAGGCTCCGCTCCCTTCACCCCCTTCTTCCCTACAATAAAAATCATGAAAAGCCACATAATGAGATGCAAAATACCATAAAAATTTAGACAATGCTACATTACGGTATCTCGTTCGGGTAAAATGATACCTCTAAAGTATCACATGATACACCGTTTGGACGGAATGGTACCTCTGAGGTATCGCCTGATACTGGTAAGGTATCAGCCGATATCCAGGTATCAGACGGTATCTCTGAGGTATCATCCCGTTTGAATAGGATATGGTCATATAGTATTTCCCTAAAATTTATGCGTTTCAAACGATAAGAACACAACCTTAGAAGCTAACCAACCACGGTGAATATACGTCCTTGTCCGTTTACAAAGCACAATGTCTTAGGTGAGTTACTACAAACTTCAATGCCCTCATTTGGAAGCCTTAGGCGCTGAAAAAATGCATGCTCTTCACTTAGCCGGTGATACAAAATAGAGCGTGGACATCAGATCAGTTGGTAGTCATCAGTGTTTAACTGAACAACACTCACTACCATCTCTATCAAAATACAAATGAATCATCATCTCACCTGTTCTTCAATACAAATACATTAGGAGAATTTGAGAACTAGTTACAAAATGGTAGCTACACCAAGCCAATGGAGTCCGAGATCAACGTTTGAGTGTTGGAAAATGCTCGCAAGTCACCAAGGCATGCCCAAGAGAGAAATGTGTACGCTCATATTGTTGGTCGCGTGGGAGATATAGAAAGTAAGGAACAAAAACCTTCGAGGCTTCGAGCACAAAAAGACCTCAACACCTGGCCTTTTGCAAATATAAAGGAGGTGAGGATGTGGACGCTTGCAGCGGTAAAACATAGCTATATCTGTACAGGTTAAACTTGTGGGCTTTTTCTTTTAACCTTTAGCCTTTAGGCCATGTTTGGCAAATGGGATAAGGAAATGATTTCCCACCCACCAAAAGACATCTTTAAATCTTAACCATTCGTTCTCCCTCTTTCATTTAATCCTAACCCTTCGTTCATTTACTAATCCCAATCCCACCCTCTATTTTCCATTATCCAAACACATCCTAATTACTTTTTCAAGTAGTAGATGACGTGGTCAATCTCAAAATATACTAATAAGTTTGTATTAGGAAAAATAAAATTTAGAAAATACCATTGCAAGATGGATACGTGAGGTGTAAAATACCATCTTAGGTGATAATAAATGTATCAATAAGATGATTTTTTTTTTACTTCGTGGATTTTTTAACAATAAGACCAAATAAATTGGCCGTTATATTTATGACCGTGTTTTTATTAAAGGACACCAAAATTTCTGTATATATTTACACTATGAATTATATGTAGTGTAATATAAATTTTAAATATTTATAGCCTGATTTTTAAATCTTACGAAACTTCAGTACTTGCTTATGTACTTAAAATCCTTGAAAAAATTGCTAGTGTAACTTCCACACATAAATAGAAAAGTTAATGAGAAAGAGATATGAAACATGGAGTACATACAAGAGAGAGTTAGGCTGAGTTCGGTAAACGGTATCTTTCTTCTTTTTTAATCACGTTTCCTGAACAATTAAATAGCGTATTTCATGTGATTTTTTAAAAAAATAGATATATTTTTTCCAAGTTTATAATAATAATCGATTAATTATGCACTAATATGTTTTTTTCGCATGACGTCCAAAATCCTAGTTAACTCAACGGGTCTACCGAACTCAGTCCTAGTAATAATCACTTAATAGTTCCTAAAAAAATGTAATCACGTAATAGAAAAAAGTGACTTAGCAAAACTGTTTAACCTGTCCTGCTTAACCCAATAGCCTGCGTAGTAAACTAGTACTCCTCCCTTCTTTAAGCACAATCCGTAAGCTGATTGGGACAGAAGAACGCATAGAAAAACTCCCAACAAACTTACAAATTTAGTAATAGTACGCAGCCGTACACCAGTGGCCATGATACTCTATTGGACGAACAGCTCGGGGTTAGTAGAGATCACTAGATTATAGATCGAGATTAGCGTTAGTGCCATCATTATCACCATCATCTAATTGGGGTTTATAATTAGTAGAGCGAGGGAGCAGTGGCCAAGAGTTGGAGTTGCACTTGCTCTTTGGGCTTTGGTTCTTTTTCGACTTCCTTTTTCGTTAACTGCAAAAGAATTTCTTAGTTCTTACTACTTTTGGGTGACAGTGCACCCGTGGCCCTCCTAGGGGTTTGGTATTTGGGGCTTTCCACTTGCGGACATGGCCATGTGACCCGCACGTGAACGCCCATGCCCCCGCGTCTGGGGCTCTCGGATGCTTTCGGCTCGCAACGGGGTTTGGCTTTTCTTTTCTTTTTTTTTTTCTTTTCCGCTTTTGAAGACTGGGATCAGGCACAATTCATCGCGTGATCTGATCCTTGCTCCTGTGGGAATTCTGAGAGGAAGGTCATATGAATCTAGTAAAAAAAAATACAATGGAAACTACTCTTTTATTATGATATAATTTTTAAATAACTTTTGTAAAAAAAAAATCCCCAGATAGCATGAGTATCACAGAACACTAGGATTTATGGATGTTTCAATAAATAATGCATTTTTTAAGCAATTAGTAATCTAGTATCACAAAAACATAATTCCATTAATTTTCGTTCACTTGACAGGTGAACTCCGTGTGTTAATCTCACGTGCCTTTTCTTCCCCTTTATTAGTCTGGTGACTTGGTGAGGAGGAGTGGACTCTTAATGAGTAGGACACGACGACGAAGTGAGCGCAGAAATGGAGATACATGCAGTCACGAATCGAGGTTCTAGAAGACAGTGGAGCAAGCAGGGGCTCACTCCTATTGGCAATGAAGGTATTAATACGATACCTCACGTATGTGCACATATCTTAGTGAGAAATACCGTATACCAAATTCTATTAAAAAACAAATTCTGGAATAGAGTCGTGAGAAGATAAGGAACGAGTGTTCTACTAGGTAAGAAAAGATAAGTCTTGTTTAGAAGAGATTTAGGCAGCTGCAGTTTCTCTTGGAATTAAAGGCTCATCAAACAGTCCAGTTTTCTATTAAAAAACAAATTCTGGGATAGAGTTGTGAGAAGATAAGGAATGAGTGTTCTACTATGTAAGAAAAGACAGGGCTTGTTTAGAAGAGATTCTGGCAGTTGCAATTTCTATATTTCTTTAAAGCTCTTCAAACAGTCCAGTTTATGAGAAGTTGTAGTTATATAATCGAGAAAATAAACTAGAAACTAAAAATTGGGGTTCCTAGCTTTTTTTTTCCAAATTTTTAGAAGCTGACTGACTACCAACTAGTTATTTTTCAGAATCTTAAACTTTCCCAAATAGGACCATAATCCAACTTGGAGATAACTAGAACTGCCTAAGATAATATCCAAAATGAGTCCTCAAGTTCTTCGTGAATAACGGATAGTTTTAAAGTATAAATTGACCTTCACAAAAGGGAGAGGGAATCCAGTATCGCCTATTGAATATCGAATACACAAAGGCAGAGCAAGCCAATATCCTCGAGTCGTACAAGGAGTTTCTTGAAGGCAATCCGCCGACCGCATCACCAAGGCATTTCACCAAGATGGGAAAATGGTAGTGGATGAGGTAAGATAAAGAGGTCATGGATACCACTACAATCACTCCCTCTGCTATACACTAAGATGCTATGCTAGGATGAGGTAGAGCTTAGTGCGAAAGATCCAATGGTAGGTGAGGGTAAATCCAACAATAAAGCTTGATGCAAATGACCCTGTGGTTGCTGGTAGAGTCAGAAGCTCAGAGTTGCATAGGCGGTACTCATTGATACTATGAGTGTTAGTAGCCGTGAAATTTGAAACTCGGCAAAGATGAACAATGTGACATACTGGATCGATGATTTGCTAGCTTATAGCTCAACTCCGAGTAACTTGGCCATTGTTGATAAAAGAAGGGAGATAAGAAGCAATGGCTAACAAACGTGGCCCACAAGTTAGTATGATAGAGTTAACAGAGCGGGGTTTATGTAACAAGTTACCTTAAAATCTTATGTTTATTGAAACAAACCCCAAAATCCAAGGTTTTGTGACAGGCATAACTCAAAACCTAATACTTTGTGAAATTTACTTAAAGTTTATTTGTCACACGCTATTTCAAACAAAAATATATTTAAAAACGGAGCGAGCATTGTTCGTAATTTTCTTTTCTGAAAGAAAATTATTCATGATTTTTACATTTGGCACTAGTCACTCGTATGTATGTTCTCTTACATAACATATATAGTGTAGGCCAAGTAGACCATAGACCACTCTAATTACAAAGTTTCGATGAAAACGAGGGGAGGCAAGGATGCATGACGAAGTACTGAACGGAGATAATAATGCATCGAATAATGAATGATTAAATTTATTATCACTAAATTAGCGACGAATTAAAACACTAAAAACAAAAAGAGAGAAGACATCAACATCTCTGAATCAAGCTAATGATCTCCTGGACGAGCACTGATGAGAGGCTGCAGAGCCTTGACGACGATCGTCATGTTGGGCCTGAAATCAGCCTCGTACTGGACGCACAGCGCCGCCACCGCCGCGAGCTGGATACAGGAGTCAAGAACATTTTGATTCGTTCAGAAAATACTAGTATACCAGATTACACAGCAAGTTTGATAAGCCGATCCTGACACAAACGACTTGCTGATCTGAAGAAAAAAAAACAGTTCAGAATTCAGATAACTACCTTGGCCACTGCCTTTGGTGGGTACTCGTCGTTCAGCTTGGGATCCACGCACTGCTTAACCTTGTCCTCGCTTAACCTTGGAGTGGCCTAGAGATTTTATTTTATTTTTTTGACACGGCTTAGTAAGAGTCAGTTGAGTGAATAACGAGCACTGTATCTGATTTCAAGGCTCGAAATTGGGAACCTTACCCAGGTAACCAAGCTCTGCTGCCCCTTGGGCATGGTGTGATCCACAGGCTTCCTCCCAGTCAAAAGCTCAAGAAGGACAACACCGAAGCTGTAAACATCGCTCTTCTGGGTCAACTGTCCGGTCATTGCATACCTGACATACATACAGTGCAGTATACAGTTTAGTTTGGGTCTATTCGGTTTTGAGGTATTTCGTGGAAAATTTAGAGGAATTGAGCTGTTTCCAATGAAAATCCTATAAATTTCCTGTGTTCCGAAGGACCCCTTAATTCGTTACTATTATGCTATAAGTTATTGAAAAGAGAAATATCTAGATCAAGCTAAAGTATAATCTTGCGAGTAATTACTGTTTGTGTTTGGTCTAGAACATCAAGTGTTTGCCACTGATTTCGATCGTCGAATTCATATCATCATCGTGGATTCGTGTGCTTACTCTGGCGCGTGGTAGCCGAAGGTGCCGAGCACCTTGGTGGAGTGGAGGCGGGCGGCGGAGTCCGGCGACTGGTTGGTGAGGTTGAAGTCGCCGATCTTGGCGTCGTGGCCGTCGAAGACGAGCACGTTGCTGGAGCGGACGTCGCGGTGGACGATCGGCGGCTGCGCGCGCTCGTGCAGGTACTCCAGCCCCCTCGCCGCGCCGTACGCGATCCGGGCTCGCTGGCTCCACGTCAACACCGGCCCAGGCTCCGCTCCCTTCACCCCCTTCTTCCCTACAATAAAAATCATGAAAAGCCACATAATGAGATGCAAAATACCATAAAAATTTAGACAATGCTACATTACGGTATCTCGTTCGGGTAAAATGATACCTCTAAAGTATCACATGATACACCGTTTGGACGGAATGGTACCTCTGAGGTATCGCCTGATACTGGTAAGGTATCAGCCGATATCCAGGTATCAGACGGTATCTCTGAGGTATCATCCCGTTTGAATAGGATATGGTCATATAGTATTTCCCTAAAATTTATGCGTTTCAAACGAGGTCGTTCTTTTTTAACAATTGGTGCAACGAACGACACGTGAGTGGTCGTCGTCGTTTATGCACATCATATGTTGTGATGATGAGTACTACTTTCTCTGTTTCACAATGTAAGTCATTCTAGCATTTTCTATATTAATATTGATGTATATGTTTAGATTGAATGTGGGAAATGCTAGAATGACTTATATTATGAAACGGAGGAAGTAGTAGTGAGTTTAATTTGGTTTTTTTTTTTT
>CM020181.1:20323327-20390603 GCA_009805545.1 Oryza longistaminata
AGTAGCAATATATGCACATTTTTCTTGCTGAATTTGAACGAATGTGTTGTTTTTCGTTTACCTGCGCGCAAGTCGGCCTCTGACTGGCCGGAGCCGCCGTTGTTGTCGAACATCTTGACGGCGGCGGCCTCGCCGGTGCTCAGCGTGGCGCGGTACACGCGGCCGTAGGATCTCCTCCCCGACCAGCGACCTGTCGCCGAAGTTGCCGGTGAGCGCGGTTGAGCTCCGCCAGCGCCACGGCGCGGACGTCGATCGGCAGCACCTTCGCCGGCGCGCCGCCGGCTCTCGGCGCGTTCGGCCCTCTCGGCGGCCCTGCATTCCAAAGTGTCATCACGCCGGCCGGCGGCGAGAACATCACGGACAAATTAGCTAGCTAGGACTGCCAATTAATTCGAACCTGGTGCTCGCGGCGGCGGCCCGCCCGGGTTGGCGGCCGGCGCGCCGTGGAGCTCCTCCTCGGCGCCGCTGCAACACCACATCGTGCGACGCAGATAGACGACAGACAGCTTAGCTTAGCTAGCTGTGCAAGAGCGATTAATTCAGCTAATAACTTAGCTTAATTAGCCGCTCCTCTCGCACGTTGAAGGATTCGGAGCTAGCTGGTTCAACGATACTACTACTATAGCATATATACATCGCGACGCGCCGAGTTTGCCGCGACAAACTCGCGCGAAATGCACGCACCGGGAAGACAACGACACGGCCGGTCTCGCGACGTGCGACCCTCGCATAGAATTTTTGATGCACCATTATATTTTGCCCCCTTTTTTTAAGCCCAAATACGTACGAGAGTGACGGATATAGAAAATTGATTTGTTAATGTCATAACCTGTCTATCGTTGTTATAATATACTAATTATATTTAAATCATGGTATTATAATATATAGATAAACAGTTTTGCTATAGATTTTGCTAAAAGTCGTCGGTATCGTGTGAGGTACGACCAAATAGCATACATGGTACTAGAGCAGATGCGGTTGGTGTCAAGCTCGTACGTGTATGTACATACCACGCATGTCGTGGACTACAACGAACCAATCATCGTGTGCTAAGCCCATGTGTGTACATAATTTAACTTCATGGAGCTAAAGATCGGTTAGTTTAAATTGTTATGCTGCTGTTAGTAATCGGTTGAGCAATGATTTATTTAGCTGGGTAGAGATTACTTAGTTTAGTTCTCTAGATTTAATGCGAATACGATTAATTCAGTCTGCAGGCTGATCAACCACGTTTGCGCCGCGGTCGGCTCCGGTGATCGATTCGACGTCGTGCTCCCATGCTGCCTTCACGTCGTCAGCAACAACGCCTGCTTATAACAGATCGAGCAGGTACTCTGTACTAGGACAACATGTTTTCGAGTGAGCTAGTTGGTGATTTTCAGAATATCAACATGGACCCGGCGTGTGAAAGTTACAACAAGTTATATTGAAGTTACAATGTTAATAAATTTTTGGAAGAAAATTTATCGATAAATATATAGTAAAATAGAAAACAATAATTATCAGCATGGGATCGGATGATCAAATCACGGTGCTTTGCTGAGATCACCTCTTCTACCGTCTGCTGCACCGTGAAACAAACGCCAGCCCAGAAGAAGCTCAACCTGCTTACGTGCAGCACTTTGCTCCACAGAGATCTCCGTGTCGACCACCAGTCGTCGTGCTCGCCATGCGCAGCGAATTCAGGAGAGATGGGCGGTGCCATGGGATTCGTTTATGATTGATTGACTTTCTAGGCTTTTAAAGCCTTGCTGTTGAGTGTTGCGCAACTTTGTTCAGGTTGAAGACGATACAGTTTTAAATTTTCATTGACCGGGTTTAAGATTAGTTGCAGATGCAGGCAAAATTGGTTCCCCGGGAAATGTAAGGAGTGTTCCCATCCAGCTAGATGGACGCAAGGAATTGCTTGTTTCAGTTTCAAGCAATGCAAATAGTACTTTTGGTTTGGAGGGTACTGCACGTGTTAACAACAAAAAAGAAGTTAATCAGATATACCAGATTAAGTAGACGCATTGGAAGCAAAGCTACATTCCACAAGTAGCTTCAATAAATTAATATCTACAGAACAAAAAGTATAAAATGTATAGTTTACATTAGCATCAAATACAGAGTAAAGGATGGTTAAAGTTCTCTTGTTACGGTCGCTGCTTCAACATGTACTTTGTGCACATACATACAGAATTTTGAAGTGAGATTTCCATGACGACAGAGTCTTTAACTCCTGATTAGCTCAAGCTGCTTTCTTGCTTTTGTATTTGTTTGCGCAGATGACATATATCACAAAGTTCAGAAAACTGAGCCCAGCAAGAAGCCAGAAGAAATAATCTAGGTGGCCTTGATTCAAGTTATCAGGAATCCATCCAGGATTTCCTCCTCTTGTTGTGAAGTACGCAACCAATGTCAAAATGAATGCACTGAGATAATTCCCAAGTGCTGTTGTGACAAGCTGCAGTGCGCTGCAGAGGCTCCTCATGGCATCCGGTGATTGATCATAGAAGAACTCAAGTGACCCGACAAATGTGAAGACCTCTGAGGCACCAACCAAGAAATATTGAGGAATTTGCCAGCAGATATTCAGTGGTACTGGAACATTTTGATCCACCAAATGTTCAGCCCTTGCAATGTCCAACCTTTTAATCTCAAGAACTGCAGCTGCCGCCATCGAAAAGATTGAGATTACCAAACCAATCCCCATCCTCTGTAACTCTGTAAAGCCCCTCGGGTTGCCAGTGAACCTCCTAGCTATTGGAACCAAGATACTGTCATAGAGGGGGACCCATATAATGACGCTTACCACATCAAAGGTAGATAGAGATGCTGGAGGAATCTTGAATGGACCTACTGATGTATCAAGCATCATCCCTTGCTCAACAAACATGGTGGACATCTGAGCATAGACAGCAGAAAACACAATAGTCGTTGCCCAGACAGGGAACATCCTTACCAATATCTTCAGTTCTTCCACCTGAGTCACAGTGCATATTCGCCATGGGTTTGTAAGGCTATCTGCTTTCTTATCAAGATCAGTAATTGTAGCAGCTTTGTCCAGACATCTGAAATGAATATCATTGAGAGTATATATGTTAGGTCGTTAGTTTCTCAGCAAATATGGAAATAGAGAGCGAGCAGATATCAAAAGTCAAACATAAATATTTAGCTATTTTTTCTAAAGCGCTAGGCCAAAAGGCCAGTATCTATAATATTTAAGTCGCAATTTATCAAAACTAAAATGTTAACCATCACAAAAAGAAGAAGAAGAGAAACACTACACCTAATAACTTTCAGAAAATATATTTTCCTAGTTCTTCAAGGGCCAAGAGCTGCTAGGAATTGTGCACTGAGCTATGGTCTGCTGCTGATGCAATTTTAGCTCAGAGAGAAACACACCTGAGTTCATCGGTGTGCTCCAATTGCCGACTCCCTTCAATTGCTGAAGCCCCATCAGGCAACTCATACAAGAGAGAGCTATCCTCTGGAACATGTACGTTCCACTTGCGAAAGGAGGCAACAACCACCTGGCATACTCGTGTAATAGGACTGCCGCCTGGCTTTTGGAATCTATAAAGTGATGTTCCAGAGAAGAAACTTATGATGGCCAGCCCCATGAAAATTGTTGGAATGCCAAAGCCTATTCCCCATCCTATATTGTCTTGCACCCAAACCAGAAAACTGCTTGATATGAGAGCACCAATGTTTATTGAGAAATAGAACCAGTTAAAGAAAGATCCCTTCTGGATTCGCTCAACTGGGTCTGTATCATCAAATTGATCTGCTCCAAAGGATGAGACACAGGGCTTAATACCACCAGTACCAAGCGCAATTAGGTAAAGTCCAAGAAAAAAGACAGTATACTGCAATGGATTTGCTGGTGGGCAAAAGGGCCCTTCGCAAGGTGGAGGCATGAATGTAGGAACTGATGCTGAAAGAGTCAGTACAGCCATCCCCTACAATCAAAATATGATGTAAATATAACAATGTAACCAGGTCAAATTATAGAATCAGTTCGGTTCAGCAGTTCAAATACGGACAGCTATGAGCCTATGAAGAGAGCTTGTACACAAGAATTACAGGCCTATTCAGTAGACAGTAAAGAAACAGATCTACTCAGCTCTACCCTTCCTAGCAGTTCATTTAAGAATTGGGAAAGAGTACAGCAGGCCATCTTAAGTTTGAGAAGATGCATCACATGCTCACTAATCTGAGAGCGTATATATATATACCACATTCACAAACCATTTCTACATTCATAGCTAATAAATGTTTCTTCTTTCATTTTGAGGAGTCCATAAAAGAACTGATACATGGTACACCATAAAATATCAGGAGAAAGATGACTTACAATGAAGTATATCGTGGAGAATGTTGCAATAGTCCAATATCTTCCCCAGTATGCATCAGCCAGTATAGCTCCAATAAGGGGAGTTAAGTAGCAAGTTCCCTGCCATGCAGTCACATTGCTAGCAGCAGAAGCATTACCATCATGCAGTTTCTTTGTCAAGTACGTAACAAGGTTTGTGGAGATTCCATAATAGGCCAACCGCTCGCAGCACTCATTACCTATGGTCAGTTATGGTAGTTAATTATATATCATTGCAGATGCAGACATAATAATAGACTTTGACACCTTGTAGATTAGTGTTAGAAAATTACCTAAGATAAATGGGCATGCCCTCCATCTACCAGTTCTCTCCTTCACAACACGGTTCCCATAAAAGTCGACAGATCCATCTCCAGTGTATGTAAGTTGGTTGGATTCCTGGAATAAAGATGTTTACAGTGCCATCTCATCAAACATTTTTTTTGTTGGGCAATAACTGAACAGTTTATAATGACTATAGAGAACTTTTAACTCAGTAAGAAATCAATGTGCATTGACAGTCGTCACTCGTCACAGAGTCACTTAAGTTTAAACGAGCAACATATTGCTGGCTGAATAATGTATCGATTCAGTGAGACCACAAATCTAAACTGTATACTTTGACTTCAATATTCAGAGTTCAGATGTAAAGGAAGCAGCTGCCCTGCTGCAGCACTATGCTGGTTCCTAGGTAGTTCCGTTGGCATGCGGCAGCCAAAATTATCATAAGTCCTTCCAGGACAAGGATTCCATTTTTCCCATATTTTTTTTTTGCTTACTTATGTAGATAAAAATTAAGCAAAAAAAAAAAGAACAAACAGATATTAGTTAGGGACGATTGTTCAGCAAAGTTAACTACGGAGTACCACGCATCGATATCGAACGCTAGAATTGACTAGGTTGTTGCTTACATAAAAGAGAAATATTTCCCTTCCAATTTTCCGCTGATCCGCTCAGCTGAAGACTTAGGTGGTGTACCTAAACAAACAACCCTAACATATTCCTCACTCTTCACTGAAATCGAAAACAGCAATTCGCCTCGAAAAAGGAAAATACGTCGAACACGATTCACAAGCACGATCGCCGATTCACCTCCGGCGCGCCAAAGAAACAGAGGGCGGATTCAAACTCACCTCCGGGATGGCGAGGAGACCCTGCTCCAGGGTGGACTCCTCCTCGCGCTCCGCACGGACCACCGTCACCTCGGCCATGGCGGCGGGCGGGCGCCTCCCTCCTTCGGTGGATCAGTAACCTGCGGCAAGCAAGTCTCTCTGGGCTCTGGCCTTCGATGGTGGAATCGTATATAGGAAGCTAAAGGATCAGGAGGAAGGAGGAGGAGGAAGCTTGCAGATCTGGATATGTGGGGTCTCCGGGTCCAACAAGAGAAACGGTGAAGCGCACGACAAGAACACCCACTGTCTTAAGGCGATTCGGGGTCGTCTTTTTCCCCTCCCCTCGCTACGATTGTTCTGTGATAGAAACGGGTTCTGACTGGTGGTTGGTGAGGGTATCAGAGTTTTTTTTTTGGGAAAAATATGCAGTGTAAATCCTAAAGTGAGTATAACAAATTTGTGAGAAAAAAAATGTAGTGTAAATCTTAAAGCGAGTATGACAAGATGATGTAAATGACACATGAAGGAGAGAAGAAATGAATAGATTCATAAGCTGTAACACGGACTCTAATAAACTACTATTATGTGAGAGGTGAGTAAGTTAGATATTAATGATGTAATATAGATCTACAATTGACTGTTGTGTGGGTGGGCTATTAGGTTGGTTATTATAGATGATATTTTAATTTTTAAGCTAGTAGTAGAATTTAGAATAAATTTAGAATACCGTAAAATTAAAAATGAACCAATATAGATTTATCCATGTTATTATGAGTAATTTTGTTTCTCTCGATCAAAATTTTAGCTATGGTTGCATCTGGGAATAAATGTATGACAAGTCATATCATAATAGTCTTTTGGAAAACACGTACTCACTCGGTTAAAAAAAAAACTTGATCCTGGATTTGAACTTTTTTATTTTGTTTTTTTTACGAAGGGAGTAGGTTAGGACAGATATAGATTCGTTTACTGCAGTAGTAACCGAGCAGATCCCTGCTTCCTGCAGGAGGCTTAATACGGAGATGGCGAGGAGACCCTGCTCCAGGGTGGACTCCTCCTCGCGCTCCGCACGGACCACCGTCACCTCGGCCATGGCGGCGGGCGGGCGCCTCCCTCCTTCGGTGGATCAGTAACCTGCGGCAAGCAAGTCTCTCTGGGCTCTGGCCTTCGATGGTGGAATCGTATATAGGAAGCTAAAGGATCAGGAGGAAGGAGGAGGAGGAAGCTTGCAGATCTGGATATGTGGGGTCTCCGGGTCCAACAAGAGAAACGGTGAAGCGCACGACAAGAACACCCACTGTCTTAAGGCGATTGGGGGTCGTCTTTTTCCCGGGGGCTTTTAACTATTTGCCACTCGTAGGAATAGTGCTTAACGATGTGCCATTAGGTCCACATGTAATAGACATATGAGTGCCCACGTGTCATAGACACGGTGTGGCAAACCGTTAATTGCCATGTCACAAGAGTGGCAAATAGTTAAATTTCCCCTTTTCCCCTTCCCTCGCTACGATTGTTCTGTGAAAGAAACGGGTTCTGACTGGTGGTTGGTGAGGGTATCAGAGTTTTTTTTTTGGGAAAAATATGCAGTGTAAATCCTAAAGTGAGTATAACAAATTTGTGAGAAAAAAAATGTAGTGTAAATCTTAAAGCGAGTATGACAAGATGATGTAAATGACACATGGAGAAGAGAAGAGATGAACAGATTCATAGTCAGCGGTAACACTGACTCTAATAAACTACTATTATGTGAGAGGTGAGTAGATTAGATATTAATGATATAATATATATCTACAATTGACTATTGTGTGGGTGGGCTATTATTGTAAGGTTAGTTATTATAGATAATATTTTAATTTCTAAGCTAGTAGTAGAATTTAGAATACCATAAAATTAAAAATGAACAAATATAGATTTATCCATGTTATTATGAGTAAATTTTTTCTCTCAATCAAAATTTTAGCTATGGTTGCATCTGGGAATAAATGTATGACAAGTCATATCATAATAGTCTTTTGGAAAACACGTACTCACTCGGTTAAAAAAAAAACTTGATCCTGGATTTGAACTTTTTTATTTTGTTTTTTTTACGAAGGGAGTAGGTTAGGACAGAAATAGATTCGTTTACTGCAGTAGTAACCGAGCAGATCCCTGCTTCCTGCAGGAGGCTTAATACGGAGGGCCCGTTTAGTTCCCTAAAATTTTTTCTCCAAAACATCACATCGAATCTTTCGACACATGCATAAAGCATTAAATATAGATAAAAAGAAAAACTAATTGCACAGTTATAAGGGAAATCGCGAGACGAATCTTTTAAGCCTAATTAGTCCGTGATTAGCTATAAGTGCTACAGTACCCACATGTGCTAATGACGACTTAATTAGTCTCAAAAGATTTGTCTCACGGTTTCCAGGCGAGTTCTAAAATTAGTTTTTCCATTCGTGTTCGAAAACCCTTTCCGACATACGGTCAAACGTTTGATGTGACAACAAAAAAAATTCTTTTCCCCAGCTAAACACACCCGGAGTACCATAAACTGTTTGTCACTTTACGTATCTGTGTCATTTCATAACCATTTTTATATAGTACTAGTGGTGCAATATTTAAGAGGTATAGGAGTAGTATATGCAGTAGTAGAACGTTTGGTGATTGATTAGAACGCCAGCCAACGCCAAAGTCTACGGTTCACAAAAAAGAATAGTAGGAGTAGTATTATCCAAGGAGGAATCGTACCAGGAGTGGCAAACGGGCCGGGAAAGCAACGAACTCATCGGTCAGTCAAGTGCCCTGCCCCTGCACGTCACGTCAGATTCCTTCAGAAGAACACGAGCCGTTGTTGGTAGCGAAACCGTTTGTACTTTGTAGCACTCGAGGAATCGTGCACATAGAAGTGCCACGGATGCTTCGCACTCGAAGAATTGTCTGTCTCAGATGGGGAGATACATGCTTCGTCGTGTACAGAAGCTCCCTAATGTTAACAGTCCTGCACTCAAATTCTGAAGCCGTCTACTACCATCAACAATCGCGATTCGCGAAGGCAGATGCAAATGGAATTAATAGAGTGGTTTTAGGGCGGAATAAGTTCATCGGCGATTTTGCTAGATATCTGTCATCAAATTTCTCCCCCTAATATTTGTCGTTTTTCTGACCGTTGGATTTGCGCTACGATGCGTGCAAGGATTGGTTTGGATCAGGTCGCGTGAGAGTCAAAGCCTGGTCTCGCGGCGCTGTCAAATTTCGATTTCCGCGCCGTGTCCGTAGCCGTTTTCCTTTTCTTCTCGCTTTCTCCCCGTTGTCTCCGTGCTCTCGCTTTCTCGTTGTCTCTTTTTTTCTTTTCTCTTTCGTTGTTTTCTCCGTCGATAGAGAGAGAGCTATCTCGCCGCGGCGAGAGAGAGGGGGCTCGCCGGCGGGAGAAAGGGGGCTCGCCGACGGGAGAGATCTGGCTTGCCGGCGCGCGCGCGAGAGAGAGGTAGTTCTCTCGCTCCTTTCTTTTCCTTTTTTTCTCTCTCTTCATTGTTTTCTCTGGAGAGAGAGAGAGAGAGAGCCATCTCGCCGGCGAGAGAGAGCGGGCTCGTCGGCGAGAGAGAGCTGGCTTGCCGACGCGCGCGCGATAGAGGTAGGTTGCCGTGGAGATTCAACTCACCGGAGAGTTTTTTTCCTGATTTCTCCTACCTCGTATCCTATTCGATTTCGTTTGTTCCATAAGTTTTAGGCAAATTTCTTCGGTGATGTATACTTTGCATAGATCCGTGATTTCTATGTATTGTTGATGAGATTTATAAGTTCTAGGTGTTTAGTCCCCTGACCTATTGATTTATATGCTTAGCTACACATTATTAAAAATTTCTAGTGTAGTTTTTATTTGGTTATTTTGTTCCATAAGATTTAGTCTAATTTCTTCGGTGATTTTCCATAAGATTCGTTGATTTCTCTGTCTTGCCGATGAGATTTATATGTTCAAACTACTTATTAGGGAACTGCATAGCTGTTTCTTTTTTATTTTGTTAAGTTTCCAGGTGAGTAGTGCTCTGATCTGTTTATTTATAGGTAAAGCTACACATTATTGAAAGGTTTGATCTGTTTTTTTGCAGGTGAACTTTCACAATACCTTTTGCTTTCTGTGTTCATGAGATGAGAGATTGAGAGGGATTGCCCAGATAGAGTACATGGATGAGATTAACAGCATATCAATTTTCTGATTTGTGTGATTTGGGATTTGACTAAATCGTAACCACCGAGCAGTTCAGGATTTAGTTAAAGCACTCGTTGTCCACGAGCTCTTGTCTGAAAATATTTCCGCTGGTTGGTGTAATTGTGTTCCTTTTATCTTGAAAGAATTTTTGGTTGAGTTGAAGCCTCCTTAATCTGGAACCTAATAAGAATGGCATTCCTGATCAAATATTCAAATATTGGATTCATCAATTTCTGTGGATTTTATTTTAGTTCATCATCCTGCAAATTAATAAGAATAGCATTTTTATTTTGTTTTGCTGTGTCTGCTTGGCTTTCATGCAGTTAGTCTTCTTGTTAAATGCTTGCTCTGTCTCTATTCTCTAACTCTGTCTACTCATGATGCTTGGGATTCCAAACCAAGAGATTTGGTTTCAGATTTGCAACAGTTCTCAGTGCTCAGGGATGTTTTCCTGCTCACAAATTTTTATCAGGTGCAAGTTTGTGTTTGCATTAATGCATTTTGCTTGGATTCAGGTGTGAATTGAGTTTAGGAGGAAGAAACACATTGTTGCAATTTTATCTGAATGCTGCATTTCGTTTCAGAGATGCATGTACTGGTCTGTTCGAACTGTAAAATTTTGCCCCAAATTGTTTGCTGTCTCTGCTCGGTTTTCATGCAGTTAGACTACTTGGTTGCTGTCAGAAGAATGCAAGATAAAAGTGGATGCTTAGGGTACATAGGAATTAGTGCCATTATTTGAAGTTTCTTTAGCAAGATTGGCTTTGTGTGATGATAAATAGGTTATCCTATTTCAGTTCTTGGCGGATTTCAGTTTCTCTTTCCCCCCTGAAAAGCAGGAGTTCTCCTAAATTTGATGTACTATGCAAACACTGGATTTTTTTCGCTGTTTAGTACTTGAAGTCTTGGAGCAATAAAAATCTTCTGAATGATTGAGTTGGATCTTCCATAGGCAAGATAGTACAAGGAAGTAGTTACTAGAGATATAGCACATAGTAGAAGTGATTACCCATTACTTTAAGTCTTTAACTTAACATCAACCTTGTGGTTGAAAGTAGTCCTGAAGAAAGTTAAGCATCTAGATAGCAGTTCATGTAGTGATATTAAGTAGTACTATTTATGTTCATGGTTTAGTGAGAAGATCACATTATGTCTGATTTGTAAAATGTGCAGATTCAGTGTGTGAATGTGCAGAAAGTTTAGCCTCAGTTTGGTTCAGTTCATATGTGCCTTTGGTGAATCTCTGAATTTTTTATATACTGATGACTGATCTGAAGTAGTATTTCTCTGTGCATGATTCAGTGAGCAGATCATATTATGTCTTTTTTGTAAAAAAAGTGCAAATTCAGTGTGTGAATTATCTAGCCTTAGTTTTTGGTTCAGTTCATATGTTCATTTTTGGTGAATCTCTGGATTTTTTATGTACTGGTCTGAAGAAGTATTAGATCCGATGTCCCCTGATGCTGTTCATGTTGTTCTATTAGCAGTCTATATTTAGTACATGCATATGTTCTAACCATTTTGGTCATGTAGCACACCACTTTATATGCTTTTCCTTCTACAAAATTGCCTGTAGGAGTTAAAAACAAGATAAATTCATTTATGAAAAGATTTTGCGGCCTACTAGGTGTTTGTAGCAGATTTGTATATCTCTCTAGTCATTTCTGCAATTTTGAAAGTGGTTAGTAATCTATTCATTTTTCTGTTTGCAGGGACAATTTTTTTTACTGAATATGCTTACTTCATTTACTGAATATAGCTCATTTGTCCTCCCTGAACCTGTTTTATTTAATTACATTTAGTCGTCAAAGAAATAAATATATTCTTCATTTTTGTAAAGCATGATTGTACTTACTAGTCTTTCATTTTCATTAAGAAATGTGTATTGATCATAAAGTAATTGTGCTTTATTTTCACTAATCTCTGATCCAATTGTCCCTGACTTTTTGCCTTTTTCAAAATCCAGCAGGTAATGAGATCCTGGAATTGAAAAAGAAAGCATCATTAGTCAAAATCAGTGTAAGTACTACAAAAATTTCCATTATGACTGATTTATTTCTATCATGCTTGCTATAATCAAAATTTTGTGTTTGCCATATGATGATTAATAACATTTCAATTAAGCAAATCTAAGTTCTGCACGTCATGAGGAAAGAAAATTAATTATCCTAAGTGAAAAGAATAATTAAATTTCTTGTCTGATGATTGTGCAGAGCTTTGAGGTGTTTTTTGTTTAAATCTGATGGCATTTTTTTTTTTATGTTTTGACACCATTTTTTGAGGCGTACTGATGCATTATCCATAGCCTCTAATTCTTCATATGATGCTTTTTGCTTAATGTATTCGACTTATAGTCTAGTTACAGTCCATATGCACCGTAATTACAGTTGTAACTTCTGTTATTTCTCACTGTAACTGAATGCAAGTAGTTAGATTATTTTTTTATTTATCATGCTTTTGCTCTAATTTTTAATGTGTATAAATTTGTGCTAGATGAAAATTTCTACAAAGATCAGATATGGTGCATAATGACAGGTAAGCATGATTTTCTGACCTTGAATTGTCTTCTTGCTTCTTAATTCTTTAGAGTCGATTATGTCACTTACACGTCCTTGATTGTGTATTCCCTGTAACTTGAGCATGTAATCTATGGCAACCTGCATGTTTGGGTCATTTTGTAACACATGTTACAATATGGAATAATGCTGATGCTATTGAAAGTGTGCTGGATTTTAGGAGAAAGTTAAGCATGATTTCCAGTTACAGTCCATATGCATTGTAGTTACAATTGTAACTTTTGTTATTTCTACTGTAACTGAATTAAGGTAGTTAGATTATTTTTTTTTATCATGCTTCACCTCTAATTTTTGCCTTATATAATTTGTACTAGATGAAATTTTCGACAAAGATCAGATATGGTGCATAATAATATGTAAGCATAATTTTTCTAACCTTCGACTGTATTCTTTCTTCTTAATTCTTCAGAGTCAATTCTGTCACTTACACATCTCTCCTGATTGTAATTCCTTGTTATTTCAGCCTTTGTTCTATCAACCCTGCATGTGTTAGGTTATAAGTAGTATTATTTTAGAACATGTTACAATACGAGTAATGCTGATATTATTCATGAGTATTGAATTTCTGAGAGAAGCTACAATAGGGACTAATGCTGATGCTGTTGCATTAGTACTGAAATGGAAAATCAAACAAGTATGTTTTGTGCATGTTTTGTGTCTATATAAGTACTTAATTTTGATTTCGTTTGAATAGGAAAATCTGCATAGAATTTAGTGACATAATTTTTAATTACGTCATTAGATTCTTTGCAGTTTTTGTTGCTCAGATGTAGTCAAATTTATAGAATTATAACTTAGATCATACTTACAGTGCAACTCACACCATTTACAGTGCAGTTACAGTCAAAATATACCTCACTTACATTGTAATTTATGTATCTCACTTAACTGGCTGTTGTAGTAGATCTTGTAATTGATTGACATTGGTTATTACTGATTTGTGTGAAAACTAGGATACTTGTGGTTTGGGATCCCTAGGACTCTTTTTTTTTTGTCAGTTGTGCATGCAAAAGTTAGAATATGTGTGCTTTTAGTTTCATAAAAACATAGTGAGCTGTAATGCTTCCCCTTGTGCTGTAGGTTTTTTTCCAATCAATGTAGTGTATGGTCATCATCCATTTTGAATTAGTTATATGTTTTACTGAAATTTAGCTAGCCTTCTTGCATCATTGCAAGTGTGAGGCCACTTCATTTATGTTGTCTGTTATGTGATGCAACCAACATTGATTTTTCTTTCTTTGTCTTTGCATAGATTCTGATTGATTTTTGCATAACAAGTGCTGCCTGGACATAACTCTTATTTTCTACTAATCCCTTTCATTCAAATAGAAAATGAGAACTTGTGCCTTTTATGGTTTATTAGTGCTTTTTATTTCTGTTGCAGGTTTAGATGTTTCTCTTAGGAAAATACCCAGAAAAATATCTTCTTGAGGCATTGAATTGCTGATCTAAATCTGTATATGATGCCCACTTCTTACATCTACTGATTTAGTTAAGTTGTTTTCAAATGGCATTTTGAGTTATGAATTTTGTTTATCAGATGAAGTCAATATTTTAGGTTTCATGTATCTTAAAACACACTTACAGTGCAACTCATCTCCACTTACAGTGTAGTTACAGTGAAAATGTACCTCACTTACAGTTGTAATTTCTGTCTCTCTCACTGTAACTGACTGTTGGTAGTTAGATTCCTCCTATTTTAGTTCCAAAGTTGTATCCATTAAAATAACTACAGTTACTTTATGCTCACTATTTATAGTCTTTCCCTGTTGATTTGACCAACTTAGTGGTGAAGAATTCCATTCTTCTTGGCAGGCTAGCACATGCTCCATTTGTGTGCTAACTTAGGCTAAATCACTAGAGAGCGAAACTTTCACTTTGTGCAAATATTCCAGTTTGTTGCTAAGAGCAATCCCAAATTTGATGGTTATGTATACTCAAATTGGCTGCTTAAACTAAAAATATCAATATCTTCAAAACACTGGTAAACCAAAGACCATATTGACACTCTACTTCTTGGATAGATTATACTCTATCTATCCCTTCAGAGGTGAGATTCAAGTCTGTTTGTTGTATCTTAAAACACACTTACAGTCCAACTCATCACCACTTATAGTGCAGTTACAGTGGAAATATACCTCACTTACAGTTGTAATTTCTGTTATTTCTCACCGTACGACTGTTGGTAGTTTTTGATATTGGTTTTATCAGTGAATTGTGTGAAAACTGAGGGACTTGTAGTTTGGGGAACCCTAGTCATCTTCATTTTCTTTGATATGTGCCTGATATATTTGTTTTGCTAGTTATTAAGTAGGCTATTTTGTACTGTTATTTTCTATTATCTGTGTTGCTTTGTGTTTCATGCAGCACCATCCATCACTATATAACTTAATATCATACTTACACTTCAACTCATCACCACTTACAGTCCAGTTCAAGTGGAAATATACCTATATTACAAAATTTATTTATTATTTATTTTTGTAACTGACTTTTTGTAGTTAGATCTTCATTTTACTTCCTGAACTTGTCACGGTGGAATGTCCCTGTCAAGGTACCATGTATATGTCGAATCTGGGGAGGTTGAGCTTGCTAGATGGGCATTTTTATAGTTATTATGAATTTTTAGTTCAGAGTTAATTTGGCATATAGGATTATATGATTTCATTCTTTGGTTCAAAAGAAAATTTTTCGTGCACAAAGAAAATCCCCATTTTTGCAGATTTCTTGTGCATATGCTAGCAGTTTACTGATGCTTGTTTTCTGCAATCCTGACAGGTGCTGTTCAGGAATAAGCTGAGTTTCATGGCATTTCAAGCTCAACATATGATGTGCTCCTCATTTGATCAAATCGGTTGTTAAAGGTATTATAGCAAATATCACTGATTGAATGATTGTAAAATGTTTTTGTCAATTTTTGTGAGATTGCATTTTGTTCTCCTGTGCACACATGGCTCCCTCTGTGCACACATGGCACAAAAATTTTTAATGAAGTTCGGAGTTAGTAATGGCCTAGTTTTGTACGTGCATATGCACTGAAGAAATATTTAGTACTGATTAGTGACTTAGACTGAAGTGTGCAGTCTGTGTTCTTCAAATATGAGTGGTTTTTCTGAAAATGTAATTCTTTTACTTCTGGGTTTACTGCTCGAATGTGAGCTTATGATTCATCTTGCTATTCGAAATCTGAAGCTGTAATTTTTGCATTCTGTGTTCTTGGTAGGAGGTAATTGGATTGGGCGTGGGATTCACTGAAGATTTCAGTATTTTGACTTTGATTTATCTGAAGAAATATATTGTTGCTTCGGTGATTTGAGACTGTAAATCAGTAATATGCATTTTGCTTTCTTGTTTGGAAGATGTAACAGGATTGGGTTTGGAATTCACTCAAGATTTCACATATTCTCTATCACTGATGGTGTACAGTGTGCTATCTAAACATTGTGTATCATTTCCTAGCTAATTGTAACCATGAAGTTGTCTATTAAATAATGTTGTATTTTTACTCAGAAGAATTTTTGAGTTCTCAATAATTTGAGCAGATCTGGACTTTGTGCTTATCTAGAAACTGAAGAGCATGTTGACTATTTTTGTTCTTGCTGAAATAATAGACAGTGAGGTATGTGAGGTACCAAAATAATAGCCCTAGTTGTTCATAATGTAAATAAATCCCCAATTTCATCCATTTCTGACAAAGATTTAGAAATCTGACTTCTGTTTCTTTTTTTTTTTTCAGGATTTGGGATGAAGGCAGATAGTGGATGATTGGTGTTGAAACTTCCAGCAAAAAGGCAAGGATGAATGAGTTGTAGGTTCATATTTACCTGGGAGTTTGGTTTCTTTTGTTGGTTTCATCTTCTTGATCCATCTGCCTGTTCTTCTTTTTCTTCTTCTCCTCTTCGTCCATTACTTGGTCGTCTTTCTGTTCAATCTGGTTTTTCTCTTGCGTGTTTTTTTCTCTTATGCCGTACCTGATCGATCTACCAGCTGCTGTTGCGTGTGATCTGTCTGTTTTTTTTTCTTTTTTTAGTAGTTTTCTTGGATTTCAAGTTGATATGGTTGTGTTTGTATTGGGCTACGATGTGATATTGGGCTAGCATAATCTTATCTTCTTATTTTGGCCTTTTTTTTTTGCTAATCTCATTCTGGGCTGAGTTTTAATTTTTATGTTTGATCTTCTCGTTTGGGCTAGTTTTAAAGCCCAATATTTTTTTCTGTATTTATTTTGGTCCAATAAGAGAAAATTTGTTTTTATTATTTTTTTCCTTGTCCATTAGATGCGTATCTGAGGGCTTGGAAAAAGTGGGTGATTTTGCCCCAAAAATCTGTCGACAAATAGGTAGCTAGTCCCTATATATATATATCTGATTTTACGGTTAAGGGCTGTGAATAAACTCGATCTCTCTTGAGGGGGTCTAGAGTGAACTTTTTTCCATTTTAATAACCTTTGCTTTGCGACCTTTGGGCTATGGCATCTGCTCCACTTCGCATTCAGGCCCACTTTAATTAAACGAGGAAAGGCCGAAGCTTAAAGCTGCACTTGCAGTATCACGAACAGTCATGAGCTATGATCTCGTCCCGTATCATGGCGTCTGCCAACCATGACTGTCTGCCCTTTGGCACTACTGGGGGCTCAGGCTCAGCTTTCCATATGGTGCCATCTGGCGGTGCCAAGTGCCCATCCACTGCCAAAGACCGTGACCCGGTGAAGTGGCGAACACCAAAAGCCACCGGATGATTACCCGCGCAGCTGTACGTCCACGCACGCGCACCGCGCACCATCCGCTAAGAGCAAGGCTAATAGTGAAAGTAGTAGTCGGCGATAGTACATGTCCAGGTCATCTAAAGTTAATACTGTAGATTGTTTATATAAAAGATTGGCTCTAGATGGGCTTTACGGATGCAAGAATAGCTTTAAGAGCAGGTACAATAGCAGGCTATAAGCCAGCTGCAAATATATTTTAAGAAGATAAATCAGGAGAGAGAAGAGCAGCGGGCTACAGATTTGTAGCCAGCTGTAGCACGGACTCCAAGACGCAATGTGTCTATGACAGGTGGGTCTAGGTATTAATAGTGTAGTATGTAACTATTGTATGAATGAGCTATTAGATTGGCTATAGATGAATTGGAGCTAGTAGTTGGCTATACTATTGAACTTGCTCTAATTGTTGCATGTACAGGTGATCAAAACTAAACTCCATCTCTGTAGCCCATCCTGCTTCAGCATGAAACTAAACTAGTACTTGAAACCACACAGTATGCATATGCACATAAGATCAAGTTACTGAACTATAGACCCACAAAGCGAATAAAATATTTTATCTTGCCTAATTTGCCGTGCTATCGTCCGGCGCTTGCAGAAGCGCTCGCTTCGCTCTCTCTCATGCTTTCTCCCTCCTCCACGTATGATAATGCTGATGTGGTGGTTACTATCGCCGGCTGAGTCAGTACTATTATACCTGCTCTAAGGCTACTCTTGATTTCTGTTAGTAACAAGTATAACTAACAATCGAAAGTAATGATGGCATCGTACAAGTTGATTGGTCAGAAATGAATAGTTGAAATATACAGGCAGGAACTCGACATCAGTAGTTCAGTACTACTACCACCAAATTGGCTAATACCTTCTACAGTTCTACTCACGCAATCTAGGACAATGGTTGATGAAATGTTAAGTAAACACGCCTCTAAAAATAATGGAAACTATCAACTACACCCTATCGTGTCATACTTCATACACAGGCTTGTCCCGCTTCACCTGATTTTTTCATGGACCTACTCAACTGAAAAACAGGGTGTCTGCACAGCCTCCCTACTCCTTTCCGAAATTTAAATCTGTCAAATAAACCTTCCACATTGTCATTACTGAATTTGCTTGCAGAATTGCTGGCTTGGCTACTTGAATCACTATCTATGGGAGAAAATTCCCTGCTGCTGTTGTCATGGTCCTTATTGTCGCGTTATATAAACTTTTGATTTATAAACTTTGGGTCTATAAACTTTAGGTGTATAAACTTTAGATGTATAGAAATACTATAAAAAATATTTGAACTTGAATTTAAATTTAAATTGGATATATAAACTTTTGATTTATAAACTTTGGGTCTATAAACTTTAGGTGTATAAACTTTAGATGTATAGAAATACTATAAAAAATATTTGAACTTGAATTTAAATTTAAATTGGATATATAAACTTTTGATTTATAAACTTTGGGTCTATAAACTTTAGGTGTATAAACTTTAGATGTATAGAAATACTATAAAAAATATTTGAACTTGAATTTAAATTTAAATTGGATATATAAACTTTTGATTTATAAACTTTGGGTCTATAAACTTTAGGTGTATAAACTTTAGATGTATAGAAATACTATAAAAAATATTTGAACTTGAATTTAAATTTAAATTGGATATATAAACTTTTGATTTATAAACTTTGGATCTATAAACTTTAGGCGTATAAACTTTAGGTGTATAAATTTACTAAAATAGGAAAGTAATGCGGTGCCAAAAAAGGAAACATGGAGGGAGGGAGGGGGGAGGGGGTGGTGATCGCTACCCCCTCGCGGTAGCGATTGATCGCGCATTAGTGTTTCCGCTGGTTCGTCCACAGCCTGAGGGGGAGAGGCAGCGACGGTCCGATGTGCACTCAATCGCATCTTTTTAAACCAATAAATATAAATGGATTATTCTGGCCGATTTTGCTCTTAGAGCAAATTTAATAGTATAGCCCACTACTAGCTCCAATTCATCTATAGTCAATCTAATATCCAATTCATACAATAGTTGCTTACTATACTATTAGTATATGATCCTACCTGCCATACACACATTGCGTCTTGGAGTCCGTGCTGCAGCTAGCTACAGATCTGTAGCCCGCTGCTCTTCTCTATCTTCCTTTATCTCTTTAAAATATGTTTATAGCTAGCTGGCTTATAGCCTGCTATTGTACCTGCTCTTAGATAACTTCGCAATGTACACGGCTATGCGTTGGATTTTACACCCTCATTTCACATTATAAAATATTTTGATACCTTCATTCCTCATTAGATTTGCTAACATCGGTACAAATTTGATAAATATATGAAGGATATACATGGATACATGCATAAATCTATTGAAATCAAAACATCTTATATTATAAAATAGAGAAAATACTATAGAGAAAATACTATAATGTTTACGGTAAAATATCTGTGCAATCACGATGTACAGCGACGTGATCCACTCATCGTAGAGTTATCAGGACGTGTACCGGTTGTGTGCTCAATTATCGTCTTAAGGCTAATCATGTGCCATACTTCTGGAGTACAGTGCAATCCAGCATGCTCTGGTACCACCTCCACTAGGTCCTTTTGTATATCTTGGAATTTTTTGCATTCACAGCAAGACCTAGGCCGAGTTTAGTTTTAAACTTTTTACTTCAAACTTTCAATTTTTTTATTACATCAAAACTTTCATACACATACAAACTTTCAACTTTTCCGTCACATCGTTCTAATTTTAACAAAACTTCTAATTTTAGCGTGAACTAAACACACCCCTAGTTTGTGGTCCAATATATTGCATCACATTTGCTTGGTCATCGAACGGAAGCTTGCAAGAACGGAAGCTTGCAGTGTACACTGCATTGCCATATGGCCACGCATGCTCACATGGATTAGAGGAAGATCGAACTGGCGGTCAACTTGATTCCCACATGTTATTATTCATCACCGTTCTGAATCGACAACGATTAGTTACCTGTTCACGTCGATCACAGACGGGAAACGAAGATATTTTTTTGGTATTCAAAGCTGCAATGATCACTCTAAATTAATGGAACCATGTGAAGAATTTGGATCAAGGATTTAAGGTGATGCTGAATATTTATGTACTATAGATATGAGACGAAAGACTCGAAATTTTCCAGATTAATAAAAAGACCTGGGTCGCTGTCCATTTTGGAATATCTCTCTGAATAGACTCCTAGCTTAGATCCAGATCGAGAATGGTTTCATCCAAACGTATGTGCCTTATCAAAGCTTTCAAACGTGCTTCAATACAAAGGGTATCCTTCACATCCACTACAGTAGCACGCACCTGTATGATTTATTGATTTGGATTTATTTGACCCACGGCCAACCAGATCAGATAACTTGGAAGCTCTTAGTCCATGGTGAATACACAGTATCCACTACAGATTCGATTTTCCCATGCGACCAAAATCGAATTTTGTAAGCGGGTGGGTGGCTAGCCCGCGCCAAAGTGTCGTCTACGAAAATCAAATTTTTGTATATGGATAGAGAAACCACATGTGAAAAATTCAATTTTCGCATGCGGGCGCTTAAGCCGTCCACGTGCGAAAAGGAAAAATCACAAAAAAAATTCCAAAAATCGAAAACCTACTTTGAAACCCTGACCCTAGAATCCTCTTATCGTTGTCGTCCTTGTCCTCTTGTCGCCGCCGTCGTTGTCCTCGTCCTCATCCTCCCGACCGTCACCGCCACCGTCGTCTCGTGAGGGAGTGTGGATGGGAGAGAGTGGGGAGAGGAGTAAGGGAGTTGGAGAGGGAGGGTGAGGAGTGGAGAGAGAGGGAGTGTGAGGAGTGGACGAGAGAGGATTTAGTGGGAGAGGGAGAGGAGGGGAGGAAACAAGAGTGATGAGAAAAAAGATGAGTATTTTCGCATACGGTTCTTTGAACTGTGCACGGAGATCGATTTTTGCTGACGGGATCAGTTTTATGATCCGCCTGCAACATAAAGGGGTTCTTATCCAAAAAAATCAATTATGTAGTAGTGATCCTCTGCATATAAAACTCAATTCTTAGGATCAACCACTGTAAACTACAAACACATGATCTGGAACCTTGGGCATCGAGAAAATGTAAGTTGTTCATCTAGTTGATAGTGCAAAACAGAGTATGGCCATCAGATCGCCTGGTAACGAGGGACTAGCTGCACAACCTACTATACCCGCTATGCCAACACTCGCAAGAAATTTCACATCACCTCATCATCGATTGCATATACACAAGAAGAATTTGGACTTTAGTAGCAGCAAGCGTGAATCAGAGTTGTTCAACTGCGCCAGCATGGTCGAAACTAAAGAGCCATCATATACTAATCATCATTCTTTACTCGTACACCAGATAATTAACACTGGTGACTTTTTTAAAGAGAATATTTAACAGGGATGACTTTTCCTCAAAGCAACATTTGGAAAATGTTATACTCCAGTATAAATAAGAAGTCGCAAGTAAAACAATCAAAGTAATCATCATCATCATCATCATCTTGGAAACGCTCCAAGAAAACAAATCAAATAGATAAGCTTAAAAAACTACAAATATTCGGACACTCTTTTTTTATGTGCGGTCTGGAAATGGGCGTAGCGCCGTCCTTGAATTGCATAGCCCCAAATGGCCAGATCCACGCATGTTTTGTTCATCGATTAAACACGACCAAGCGGACGGACGCCGACGACCTGGGCTCACACGGCGTGTGGGCGCATGATCTCTAATTCCCCATCTGCCAATCGTGATGCACGCCACTACAGTACCACACCTACGCTGACACAAATCGACATATCTTAATTAGCGATTAGTCTTCTACTACTAGCAGCTAATATAAGAGTCTCATCGGTTGTCCATATTCCCTAATAACGTTTTAGTAGAGAATAAAAATTAATTTATACATAAAACTTATATATATTTGTAACGACTTGAAAGTCAAAAAAAAATGTTGAACATATTTTAAAATTAACTACAAAATCAAATTCGAAAATTTAAAATTTAACTTTTTCTTTAGCTTAGTAAGCTAATCGATGAGGCTTTAAGCCTCTAACGGTATCTTTGGTTGGAGGGAGTTAGTGATGGGGAATGAGAGTTTATCATATCTGGAGTTTAAGTTTGTAGTTTGGTTGGAACGAGGAGGTTTGGGATGGGGAATTAAGAGGTCCAATTCCCACCAATCTCTTACCTGAGAGAGGCCTGTTAATTCGTGAGACTTTGAGGGAATTCGATGTGAAACTAAACAAGGGATGTGGGCTAAAAATGTAACTCCCATGACCAATCCTACCATCAACTCTCTCCTTAAAACCCCCATTCCTCTTCCATTCTCTTACCAAACAGGGTTTTAATTGTAATGCTATCTCAAAAGGGGAAGACGAGTTCCAAAAAAAAAAAGGGGAAGACGAAAGACCCGAGCAATCAATCGCGCCTAGTTGTCCAATTGGCCTGCTTCTCCCGGCATCCTGCAACCAACCCTTAATTTAGCAGCTCGATAGCAAACTAGCAGAGTAACGTTGCCCTCGTGTACCAAACGCGTGTGTGGATTAGAACAGATTCTTTTTTTAAGACCTATTATTAAGAGGATAGGTTAAGCACATCCCTGTCCCTGTGTACCAAACACGTGAGGGGTACGTTCTCTTGTGCTGAATAGCTAAATGATTTACGATAGTTATGGGAGTACATACAAATTAACTAAATATTAAATATTGTAAAGTTAAAAAATAGACTTAGAACAAAATTATATGTGCATTAATGTATAGAAAGTTTTTTTAAAAGAAAATCGTGCCGTTAAGTATTCTAATTCCATTCTATTCGGGAAAAAAGAACACATCATGGGATGATGTTGGTGATTGGTGAAGGCTTGAGCGGCATACACACATGAAGCTGTGATACTTTTTATGTTCACCCTTTCATAATCGTACTAACCTCTATAAAAAAACACTTTATTTCACGCTATTCACTTGGGCAAAAACTATTTATTTATTTATTTTTAAGACAGAGGTAGTATCATTTATTACAGGTGCATATGTAGTACTTAGACTGTGTTTAGTTTTATCCAAAGTTTGGATTTTGGTTGAAATTAGAGATGATGTGACTGAAAAGTTGTGTGTGTATGACAGGTTGATGTGATGGAAAAGGACTGAAGTTTGGATCCAAATTTTAGATCTAAACACAGCCTTAGCCAATTTTACTCTGGTGCATCGTATATCAACAAAAATTGCCTCTTGAACTCTACTATTTTTATATGTAGTTGACGTTGATCCATTGAGATAATGCGGTGATGTATGATCGTTAAGGGAGAATTCGGGAAAAAAGAACATCAAGGCAATGCCTTATATGGGGAGGAAAGCATGGTGAAAATTTGCTAAATATTGTGAAAAGATGAATGAGAGGGTCTACACAACCGTTATTCTCAAATACCATCCTTTTTATATTATGTAGTTGGCATTTAAGTAATATTCATCTTATCATGATCTATCAACTTTGAGCGCTCACATCATTTTTTAATTATTTCTTTACAAAAATGTGATATCTTTCTAATAGGATACCATATTACCAAAGTGCGTTATATTCTAAATATAAGCATGAAACCTTCGTTTATATAAGCCTATGATTAAATGTAACGCATACATTGCTTTTCTAGCTATGTTATTTATATATTTAGTTCGATAAACTTAGAGCAAGGATAGTAGTAGAGCTCACTTCCTACTATTAGCCATTTAGCCCATCATAAAGCCAACATATATAAGGGCACCCACAATAGTTATCTATAGACTCTCTACAATAGATCCATGTCAGCATATTTTCCTACTTGGAAGAGATTAAATGAAGAGAGAGAGCAAAGCTATCTACTAACCTGGAGATAGTCTATAGAGAAAAACGAGACAATGGATTTTTTTTCCTTCCATCCAAAAAATTCCAAATGGAGTAGTAGTTCACATTTTTACACCGTCGTCTTCGCAAATTTAATACTACTATACGAAGGAGGAGGAAGCTCTCGCGCCGCGGTCGCTTTCCTTCCCCTAAATTAAATCCCGTGCGACGCGTAGAGACCTCCTCCTCCGCTTTCTCCTCCAAAGCCCAAGCTAATCCTCCTCCTCTTCCTCGTCGCCGGCGGCGAGAGCTCTCTTCGTCTTCTCCAACTCGACCGGAAGCAAGCGCGCCTCCGATCCGCCATGGTGCTCTCCCACGGCGTGTCGGGCTCCGATGAGTCCGTCCACTCCACGTTCGCCTCCCGCTACGTCCGCACCTCCCTCCCCAGGCACGCACGCGCGCTCGCCTCCGTCTCGAGCGCCATTGGCGCCGATCGATCCGGTGATTGATTGGGAGTTTTGATTTTGGATCCGGGCTTGGGCTTGCAGGTTCCGGATGCCGGAGCAGTCGATCCCCAAGGAGGCGGCGTACCAGATCATCAACGACGAGCTGATGCTGGACGGCAACCCGCGGCTGAACCTCGCGTCGTTCGTCACCACGTGGATGGAGCCCGAGTGCGACAAGCTCATCCAGGCCTCCGTCAACAAGAACTACGTCGACATGGACGAGTACCCCGTCACCACCGAGCTCCAGGTACTCCTCCCCCCCACCTTGCTTTTCCGCCGCCGCGGCCGCCATCCCCCTCCCTCCTCAACCCGTTCGTCGTTTCGCGTTCGTTACGCCGCAAATTCATGGTCGTTACCCTGAGATTTATCCCAAAATTTTGATCCAAACTTATTTTGGTTTGGTTTGATTTGATTTGGGTTTGGGTGGCGGCGTAGGGTAGCTGCTGGGTTTTGATCAGCTCGTTGTTCCAATGGGTGCAACCGGCCGACCCAGTTGGTGGCCGTCCGTTTCGACAAGTAGTCGCGGTGGATTTCTAATTCTAGTCTAGTCCTCCCACTTGGCCGCTGATCTGGTCTAGAGATTAGAAAACTAGCTACTTAGAAAAATGGAGTACAAACAGCTCGATTGTCCGCGTGAAGCCAAGGGCCATCAGACCATCACATACTCACATGCGCCTTCGCCCATTGGCTCTCTCTTCACTACAATAATATGGATCCGTGTTTTTCTTCTCTCGACTGTTTCTGCTTTTTTATTTTTTTTTAACAAAAGTTGCCAAGAACTCGGGGATTCGTAACTCATATGCAGCCATTTTTCGCCAGTATTTAGCATGGATAGGTAAAGGTGCTAAAGAATCCGTTTGTAGTACGTTTTTTTCCAAAAGTTACAAGAAAAATAAAATAACTTTAAAATAGATTTTCAATAATCCTATAGAATTCCTGCATAGTAGTCCGGCACAACCAACATGTTCGTCAATCGTCATTAAGCAAACGGTTTCGTTTGACTCTGTTTTATAAAGGTGAGCGATAAATTAAGCGATACACAGTAGACTTTTTGATTGCTTTGAAGTGTTTGTAACCGTAGTCGTAACGGCAAGAACATGTAGGTCCCTTTCAAGCAACTATGACCCGATTGCCAGGGCCGAAAATGATGTGACAGAAATGAAAAACCCATCCCCAGCGTGTCTGTCACCTTGACGCGTACTCACTACTGACATAAAAACAACGATTAGTGTCTCTTTCAGTAGTTAATTAGGACAAAAATTGATTCACCGATTAAAGAAAAACAGTACTCGTACATGTTCGTGGATCCCCCGTTCCTAGGAGGAGAATCGAATTTGGTCGGTCCTGGACAAATGTCACGTGGTGACTCTTGGTTTGTGAGCGGATTGGAAACATAAAACATAAAACTCTCAGTTTCAATCTAGTATTAGATCTGACACTACCTTATATTTGGATTCACAGTATTATTTGGTGTCTAATCATGTAGTATTTGCTATATTTTGAGATGAAATAAACACATTGCCAGTATTTCCATATGCGTTTTTGGTCCTTTCAATCTGCTGACCTGTCAAGAAAAAAATGTTTTTCTTCTAAATTTTATCCTTCAAAATGGAACATATTCTATGAATTTTCCGCCCTCCAAGTGAGAAGATAATAATTGTCGTAATTAAGCCAATGCCCGGTGATTACGTCTTATGTGTGAACAGATGCAAAATTTTCGCCGCCGACGGACTCTCTGTGTCCACCAATAATTCCTTGACAGCATGTTCCCTGTCCTCTCATTTTCTTTGAGGCTAACGCAACCCGCCCCTCCCCCATGTACTCCTCTCCCTTCTTTCCTATCATCATAAAATAAAAAAAACACCTCAAAATTAGTAAAAAAAAATAAAAAAAATCTAATACTCTTTATTCATGTGCATAAACTTTATACCGTAAACTTTGCACGTATAAACTTTATGTATAGAAATATTTTATATATACAAATATTTGAATCCGAATTTAAATTTGAATCAGGTATATAAACTTTTGACTTGTAAACATTCGCTCTACAACTTTAGGTGGATAAACTTTAGATGTGTAAACTTTAGGTGTATAAACTTACTAAAAGAGGAAAAAATATAAAATAGTTGAATTTGAATTGAGTATATAAACTTTTGACTTATAAACATTCGCTTTACAAACTTTAGGTAAATAAACTTTAGATGTGTAAACTTTAGGTGTATAAACTTACTAAAAGAGGAAAAAATATAAAATAGTTGAATTTGAATTGAGTATATAAACTTTTGACTTATAAACATTCGCTTTACAAACTTTAGGTAAATAAACTTTAGATGTGTAAACTTTAGGTGTATAAACTTACTAAAAGAGGAAAAAATATAAAATAGTTGAATTTGAATTGAGTATATAAACTTTTGACTTATAAACATTCGCTTTACAAACTTTAGGTAAATAAACTTTAGATGTGTAAACTTTAGGTGTATAAACTTACTAAAAGAGGAAAAAATATAAAATAGTTGAATTTGAATTGAGTATATAAACTTTTGACTTATAAACATTCGCTTTACAAACTTTAGGTAAATAAACTTTAGATGTGTAAACTTTAGGTGTATAAACTTACTAAAAAGATAAAAGGAAAAAAAAACGATTGCTGGCAGCGATTGATCGCTCATTAGGAAAACCGTGGGATATTGTCTATTGTCAAGGCCTAGTGGGATTTGCCTTTCTCTGTCCACTAAGCAGCCCCGTAGAAGAAGGGTAACGGAACGAGGCGGTCGTCGGTTTTCTGACGGAATTCATGTGCTAACGACCAACCAAATGTCAAGCCATAACAAGCTGTGGAATGGGGATGGAAACAATGAGTTCAAGTTGTATTCTGGGTCCATAATAATTGTCCTTTTGCGATATTGTGTCACGTAGCTGCTCTTAGCCATGTGAGGGGTTAGGTCGTGATGTATTCTGAAAATGTTTCTTTTCATGGTAAACCAGAAGAAAGTCGAGAACTAATTTCGTTACATGGTGGGGGTACATGATAAAGCTGTTATCTTGCGCTCCAATAATATACACACGCACGTAAGAGCCACGTAAACCATTCATGTCCTTTTCCCCTGTTTATTTTAGTCACAGATTTTCCGAGGATGAAAAAAGAAACTGTACTAGTTTCAGTTTTGTTAATTAAAGATCACTGTTTAACTTTCAAGTAACCGAAATCTCTTCAAATCTCAATGGTGGGGTGTCACGTACTGGACATGGGCTTCACTGTGGGTTGGATTCGGGCCCATTCGGCTGGGAGGGAGAAGACTACAAAAGCAGGAAGCAGCAGAAGAAAGGGACATCGAAGAATTGAACAAACAGAAGGCTATGCCTCTCTTCCTCCTCCCCGAGCTCTCTTTCCCTACCCATGATTCTATTCTCTGATTTCTCAATCTATCTTCTCTCAAATCCAAGTCTAGATTGCTTCTTCTCAATCCCTACCTCTTTTCTGCCACATTGTATCCTGAGTAATTGAGTTACTGCTGAGAATTGCTGGTTATCTCCTGTGTGTTTGTTGCTGATTTGGGGTGGAATGGAGTGGGTTCGTGACAATATGGTATCAGAGCAGTCGGTTCATGGGATTCCAATCAAGGAGATACAGTGGGCGACGCATGGGGGCAGTGACGACCACAGGGACCTGGATTTGAGCCATGGAGGTGACAGTGTCGGAGGCGCCCGCCAGGTGTTCAGTGAAATGCCGAGCCGGCTGGGAGGTGGCATAGGAGCTGTTCTTCATCTCCAAGTGAGCCACAAAAAATCAGCAACAAACACACAAGAGATAACCAGCAATTCTCAGCAGTAACTCAATTACTCAGGATACAATGTGGCAGAAAAGAGGTAGGGATTGAGAAGAAGCAATCTAGACTTGGATTTGAGAGAAGATAGATTGAGAAATCAGAGAATAGAATCATGGGTAGGGAAAGATAGCTCGGGGAGGAGGAAGAGAGGCATAGCCTTCTGTTTGTTCAATTCTTCGATGTCCCTTTCTTCTGCTGCTTCCTGCTTTTGTAGTCTTCTCCCTCCCAGCCGAATGGGCCCGAATCCAACCCACAGTGAAGCCCATGTCCAGTACGTGTAGCGCCCGTTCCGTCGTGGCGCCTAGTGGGAAAACTATGTCTTAAAAACCCTAAATTGCGAAATCTGTTTCTTTGCTTGTTGTAAAAAAAATTACGTTGTGAAAACATCAAATCAACTTTAAATTAAGTTAGGAAATTTAAATGTTGGAGCATTCACGTATATTGTTTGTTCACAGCTTTTCTAATTCTCACCTACTCACTACGGTATAATAATGGAAATTAAGAATCCAAAACGTGCATATTACTATCCATTTTTTTTATTATAAGGTGCCTTCATTTTTTTTCTAGTTAAATTTTGTTAGCGCGTAGTGAAGTCAACTTGCACTATGTTGGAACATATATTTTTTTTAGCTATTTTATTTATAGATTTTTCTCTGGACGTGGTTGGGAGCGCATATACGTCAAATATCATTTCACATTTCTTCAAGAGTGATCATACTTCACAAAGATTGACAACAACAATTTTAAGTCATAAAATAAAACAGAATGAAACCAATATTGAACATGGTTATGACAACAGTAACATTTCCTCTTATATGGCATCATTATGCTAGTTTCATTAACATCTTTTCCATATTTAGTCAAACTGTCAAAATAAATATGGCTCTAAATTTGAATTTGAGTGAGTGAATTACATTGTAGCGAAATACGTTGATTGATGTAAATTCGTAACCATTGCTATAACTGAATTGCTGGTGCTTCTTCTCAACTTTCAACTGAATTTGCTGTTTGCAGAACCGATGTGTGAACATGATTGCACACCTCTTCAATGCTCCTCTAGGGGACTCTGAAACGGCCGTCGGAGTCGGCACTGTCGGCTCGTCTGAGGCCATCATGCTCGCCGGTTTGGCCTTCAAGAGAAGGTGGCAGAACAAGATGAAGGCAGCCGGCAAGCCATGCGACAAGCCTAACATTGTCACCGGCGCCAATGTCCAAGTAAGCAGATGGCCATCTCCATTACCACTTTAGTTAACAAAGCACGCGTAATTAACCCACATTTGTTCGCCGATGTGACTGGATCGATGGGGGAAAAATGCAGGTTTGCTGGGAGAAGTTCGCGCGCTACTTCGAGGTTGAGCTCAAGGAAGTGAAGCTGAGTGACGGCTACTACGTCATGGACCCGGCTAAGGCCGTGGATATGGTCGACGAGAACACCATCTGCGTCGCGGCGATCCTCGGGTCGACGCTGAACGGGGAGTTCGAGGACGTCAAGCTGCTCAACGACCTGCTCACCAAGAAGAACGCTGAAACAGGGTAACGAATCAAACAGTTCATATCTTGCAAATCCTCTGCACAAAGCCACAAAGTACCTATTATGCCAATGCACACTGAAAACTGAAAAAGTGTTTGCTGCATAAAAAGCTACTCCATCTGTTCCAAAATATAAACATTATTAAACCCTGACATAGTCTCCGAGATGATACTTTGACCAACAATATTTGTAAGATGTTTTAAATAAAAAGAGTTGCATATTATGATAGTTTGTTTAATGATAAATCTAGTAGCATTAATTTACATGATTGATTTTTTTATTTTTTTTTACTATTAATGGTTAAAGTTAAAAATGTTTGATTTGTCACTATGCTAAAAGTGCTTATATTTTAGTTCAGAGGGAGTAATGCAGAGTTCGTTTATGGATTGGTTTGAATGTGCAGCTGGGACACGCCGATCCACGTGGACGCGGCGAGCGGCGGGTTCATCGCGCCGTTCCTGTACCCGGAGCTGGAGTGGGACTTCCGGCTGTCGCTGGTGAAGAGCATCAACGTGAGCGGGCACAAGTACGGCCTCGTCTACGCCGGGATCGGGTGGTGCATCTGGAGGAGCAAGGAGGACCTGCCTGAGGAGCTCATCTTCCACATCAACTACCTCGGCGCCGACCAGCCCACCTTCACCCTCAACTTCTCCAAGGGTAAAAATCTCCTCTCTCTGTTTAGACAGTTCTACCGATTCTTGAATCTCGATTGCTATGTTACAGTTCGGTTCATCTGGTTACATGCATGATGCACGCACACAATGACCGAATGGCACAATCTTTTTTCCAGGTTCCAGCCAGGTCATTGCACAGTATTACCAACTAATCCGCCTTGGCTTTGAGGTGAGAAAAATGCTATTTCTTAGTACTACTAGCTTTTATCGCTTACACACAATCATAATTAACTTGTACTCCTATGTGATTAATACATATAATTTGACGTGATATATTTGCAGGGGTACAAGAACATCATGGAGAACTGCCAGGAGAACGCGATGGTGCTGAAGCAGGGGCTGGAGAAGACGGGGCGGTTCAACATCGTGTCCAAGGACAACGGCGTGCCGCTGGTGGCCTTCTCCCTCAAGGACAGCGCCCGGCACAACGAGTTCGAGATCTCCGACTTCCTCCGCCGCTTCGGCTGGATCGTGCCGGCCTACACCATGCCCCCCGACGCGCAGCACGTCACCGTGCTCCGCGTCGTCATCCGCGAGGACTTCAGCCGCACGCTCGCCGAGCGCCTCGTGCTCGACGTCGAGAAGGTGCTGCACGAGCTCGACGCGCTCCCCGCCCGCGTCGTCGCCAACGGCGGCGACGCCGCCGCGTCGGCGAGCGAGAGGGAGATGGAGAAGCAGCGCGAGGTGATCTCCCTCTGGAAGAGGGCCGTGCTGTCCAAGAAGAAGACCAACGGCGTCTGCTAAAGCAATCAGCTGCGCAGCGGGGATCGTATACTATTATTATGGTCCACTTCGTAATTGCGACTTGTTAATTTTTACCGTGTCGGTTTACCGTCTCAAGTCTGCTCTCATCTGATTTTCGGATTGATGCTGCTTAATTATGTACCAAGTTAATTAATTCTTAGAGGACGGAATAGTTCCGACTCAATACGAAGCATTGCCTGTATAAGTCGAACACGGGATCATGCATTTTACGTTGGGTGTGTAGCAGTGAATTGATCAGTGATGCTCCATCTCTACTCTGAACGGGCTACCTCCATTCCAAAAAAGAAAAAAAAAACTTTTATGAACGAATTTGTGTATGAAAATTACCATCTCCGTCTCGTAATATAATAAATTTTGGTTTTAGATTGCGTAAAGTAAATCTCTTATATGATGATGATGATATGAAGGTAGTACACATTTTTCTGAGACTGGACGGTAGACTGTCTGGTACTGGGAGAGAAGACACCAACAACCAAGGGAGAACGAGACGTTCCTGGCACGGCGTGGGTTCGCATTTGGACTGGAATTCTGTCATCGTAAGGCCCATCAGTCATCAGTAGTCCATCTTAGGCCCCCTGTAATTTTTCTGATTCATTTTTAGAAACAAATGCACCGGATTTACTTGAAAAAAAAAAACTGACCAAGTACACTCGACCGTCCAAAACTGATAGGACGGCTCAGATTGCTCACTACACCATACATACAACTCCCTGCAACCAACGTTGCGATGGTGTCAAAACCCTGGTGATGTTTCTTGACCATCTTCTTACGACAATCGCACAACCATGAAAAGAAAGAGTGTTCATTGAGCGGTAAGCATTGAGAATGCCCGCCGATAGCTCTGAGCGCAACCCACCACAGTTGCCGCGACTCCGGGCATGCGACCAAGAGATTATCAATCGTCTCTTCGCATTGATCCCAAAGAACACATCGATCCGGGTGTGACAAACCACGACTCCGAAGGCGGTTCACTGTCTAGCAACGGTTAAGGGCGACCAACCAAAGGAAGTAGCGACAATGAGGGGGCGCCAAAGATTGCAAAATTGGCTTGTGCTGGAGACGAGTTCTTCAAAAAAAAAAAAGAGAACACGATAAGCTGAGCGGGAAGAGTATTCTCCTGAGGTCTCCCACCGCCAAGATAGAGAGTCCGGTTCTTCGGAAAGCTGCACTGACCAAAGGCAATCCCAAAGCTTGAAATACTCCAGGATCGCTTGAATACCCAACACCGAACTGATGTCCCGGATCCATCTTCTGTCAGTCAATGCCTCGGCCACCGTGCGACGATTCCGAAGACGAGCAGGGACGGCTGCATAGACAGCCGGCGCCAGCGACTGAATTATTTTTTTAATCTTAATCTTTGCTAAATAATCTAGGTCAATAATTATATTGGGAAAATGAAGTAACTTATAAGAGTGGCAAATAGTTAAATTCCCCTATCATATGTTCCACTTGACATTTCGATTTTTTTAAAATCTGAGATTTCGAAATTGATTATATCACTATGGAGTATGGAGTATGGGCATTTCATATTTTCATTTCGGAAGGGAGATTTCGAAAAAAGAAAAACACTACAGTGGCTGCGCACCCGCCGCATCCGAGCCTCTGCACGCCGCATCCTCTCCGCCGACGAGGACACCGGCCCGGAGCCCCACCTGGCCACCACCACTCGCCATCTTCGCCGCCTCAACTGCCGGCCGTCCAGTCCTCGGGGATGCGGCAGTGCTTGGCGGGCCGGTGGCTGTGCTACGGCGGCCAAAATCCAAATCAACCGCCGGATTTCCTGCGCTCCACCGCACGGCGGCCTGACGGTGGCTGCTCATCCTTCGCGCCGAGCTATTCCGCCGCCGGTGAGTTCTCCATGAAGCTTTGCTGACCTCTATTCGGAATACGAATCCGTGCGATCCAGTCTGATTCAGAGTGGATTCGCGCGCAGACACGAGTTTCCCGGGAACAAGTCTGATTCAGAGTCGGATTTCTCTTTTCAGGGCAACAAATTCCGGCGGTGTCCGTGTCCGTTTCAGTTTGCGTTGGCTAACTTCAGGTATATGAAGGTATACCTTGTGCCTCTCACTTCATCAAATGTTCCAACTCTGCAAGTTTTCAAGCAGACGACGAATTTCACCTTCCAAGTGGGGATCGATCTGTTCCAATGGCGGCCTGTAGCATAGCCAGGATTATAAACTTAGGGGATCTAGCAAAATGTCCCAAAATTTTGTGCAGCCTACTCTTCAGAGTTGTGTCCAAGATCCTAGCCCTTTCTCCCAGTTTACTGAAGGAAGTGGAAAAAGATGATGGTGATCAGCCATCAATGACAGAGAGTGTCATGGCAAATTTACCAGAGCTGCATCAGGACATCTTAATGGAGATATTTGCCCTCCTGGAGATCCCTGACCTCGTGCGCGCAGGGTCGGTTTGTAACTCCTGGCGCTCCGCCTACAATGGACTGCGCAGCCTAGGTATCTATAAATTGTCCCAGACACCGTGCCTGCTCTACACCTCTGAATCTGCTGGCGATAGCGTCGTGTCTCTCTACAGTCTTGTCGAGAAGAGGGAGTACAAGATTACTCTACCAGAGCCACCCGTGCGTAGTAGGTTTCTGATCGGGTCCTCACTGGGCTGTCTGGTTACTGTTGATGACGTATCCGAGATGCACCTGGTCAATCCGATTACAGGGGAACAAATAGCTCTCCCTTCTGTTATCACAATCGAGCATGTGAATCCCATCTTCAATGAGTCCGGTGCTATCCACATGTATGAGTACTCATGGTACAGTGCATCGAGGGTTTATCATTCTGAGCCATCAATTTTCTCCCTTGACGAGCTGCGAGAATACCTTCTTGATAAGGCTTTTGTGTTTTCTGATACATCCACAGAAAATTACCTCGTGGTACTAATTCACAATCCGCATTCGCAACTATCGTTTGCAAGGGTTGGGGATGATAAGTGGACCTGGCTTCCACCACACACTCACTATGCTGACTGCATCTACAAGGATGGCATATTGTATGCAGTGAATAAAGTGGGAGAAATCCATGCATTCGATCTCAGTGGCCCTGTGGTCACAATGAAGACGATAATTGAAATGGTGCCAGGATATGCTTGTGATAAGATGTACATTGTGCAAGCTCCATGGGGTGATCTTCTGCAAGTTTGGAGGTCATATGAGTACATTGAGGGGGATTACGAGGCTGACTTGCATGATGCTGACCCTGCAATATCTGTGGAGAATACTGGGGAAATTAAAATATTTAGTGTTGACACTGTGGAAAAAAAGCGTGTGGAGATCGAAAACCTGGATGGTCACGTGCTATTTCTTGGGCATAACCAATCACTTTGTCTCAGCACGGAACAATATCCACATCTCAAGGAAAATTATACATATTTTACTGATGACAACGATCTTTCGTTATTTGGACACAAGAATAATCGTCGTGATATTGGATTATTTGATTTGAAACATAACAGCAGGGAGGAACTTGTGTCTCCTCAGCTTTGGTCCAACTTTCCTGCTCCTGTATGGATTACACCTAGTTTCACAAAGTTGAACTTTGCCAAGAAGAAGCACCTTTAAGGCTAGTTTTTTGTTTATGGATATTATAGTGGTGTATGTTTCTTCTTGTTCTGTGCAATTTATATGTAAAATTATGATTATGTTTCTTCTTGTTCTGTGCAATTTATATGTAAAATTATGATTGGAGAACTAAAGTGTGAATGGGAAGGTTAAGTTGCTCCATATTTGTTTTGTACCAACCTTTATTATGTTTATTTAAATTTTTGCTATCTCAAGGTCTAAACAACAGGTCTTGTGCGATAGCCACTTCAGGGGAATTAGTGAAATATACAGGGCTAATGTGACCAATGTTAACTTGGAAAATGGCAAAGCTGTAAGTACTGAGTCTAAATTAACTTAACTCTGAGACTCTTGAATGCAAAATTGGCAGGATGACTGGGTAATTTGGAGAAGCCTTGTGGAAGCATATTTTAAGTATCCTGGAGGACATCTTGTACTTCATATTTTCACAACTACAGGGATAGAAGATTGAGAGGTATGAACCGTGCTCTATCTGCCATCTAATTTTATTTTGAACCATGACTAATTATCCTTACAATGTTTGCAAGTATTATAAAGTGTTTCTGCTCTTTCTTAACATTTTCTTATTTATGTTTCTTCTTCCAATGATTTTGGAGTTCTCTTTTTCTAGTAAATTGAATATATTTGGGGCCATGGATGCCACAAAGTAAAAATATAGAGTTCTCAGATTGCACATGTAACGAATGTTTATTCATTTGTTCTGAGTTCTGACAATCTAAACTCACTACATTTCCCTGCAGGTATGACACAGAAGCCATGTACTTTGATGAGCATGTGAGAACCGCTAAATATTCACACATACATTCCAACAAAGGTCCTGCAAATATTTCGTCAGAAAAATGTAAATGGACTGTTTTATTTGTCATTTGATCAACTGGTCTCATAAATCTTAGGTTTTGCAGGACACATATCCTACTTTCAAGAAAATGTTAGAACACCTGCATCATGTGGTTCTGAACAAATTTAAAAACTATCTAGAACAATCATTAAGGAGCGGTGAGGGATTTGCAGCATCAGCTCATTATTGTGCGCAATCATCAATGGCGAAATTCGATGCTGGATCAAGGTAAACAAACCACGGCCAAGATGTATTGGGACTAAACTATTTTGCCATTTGTCAAACGTGACATGCATGCTGACCTGCATTCTGCTGTTATTTTTTATCCTGCAAATCCAATTCTGCAAAAGCCAAATCTCCAAAGTCTTGTGCTCATTTGATAGTTTTATTGACAATGCATGTCTAAACCATACGTCGACTAGTATTATGAGCCTTTGCTTCTTGATCTTGTCTGCCAACCATACTGTGTATGTTTTTCAAATATTATATGCTTATCGATAGTTTATGCATTCAGATTTTAAGAAACACGGCACTATTCATTATAATTAAATTCCTATCATTTTGAAGTAATGTGATTTGAAACTCATCATTCCTTAAATCTTTGGTCTACAATACATGGAATCAACTCTGCATTGTCATGCAGATTCTTTGGTTAAGCATGCAGTGTGGGACACTACAAAAGTTAGTAGTAAACTGGAGCACCATATAGAAGCTCATGCAACATCTGTTCGGGGTACAAAACTGGCTGAACTGAAGGCTAATTATGAGGTTATTTTTCATACTCAGTGCACTGTATATTATTGCAATACCAGCATGCTCCTAGAATTCCACATTTCATGAGCTCTTACAGTGTTTTTTTTTAAAAACCATCCTAATGCTTGGATCTTTTGTTGCTGCAATGTTCAGAAAAAACTCTTGGATGCGCTTGCTGGACCTATACAGTCAATCTTGGAAATTGGTGAAAATATACTCCTGGGCATGTATTAGAAGACTTTATAGGCATGTGACTAAAAATGCTATTTTGGCATTCTCAGCTTCCCTCTCCGAGTTTGAACTATCCATAAGATGGTCATGGAATTAAGATAACATGCAAGAAGTATAGTAGAAGAGAAAGCTACAGAAGAAGCTGGGAATGTTCTGATGCGCATGAAAGAAAGGTGGAATTTGGAGGAAAAGTTAGTCAAATCTCTCTTACATTTGCAATGATTATCTGATTATACTAGCCATTTTTGCAACATTTATCTTAACCGTGCCCATTTCATTGGACAGGTTTTCCACTCTGTTGAGCCGTGATAAGGACTCCATGCCTAGGACATGGAAAGGGAACGAAGATATACGTGCAATCACTAGAGAAGCATGTTTAGCGGTATATATATTTTCTTTTAATCAATATTGCACCATTTATTGGGTATTTTGATCTATGGTGTAGAAACATGATGATCTGTTTATCATCTTCACACTGCAGGCTTTAAGACTTATGTCAGTAATGGCAGCTACACGTTTGGACAATAAACCAGATAAAATAGACCGGACTCTAACGACTGCTCTTTTAGATGGAGGACCACTTTCACGGAACAGGAGTACTGAATTCACATCCGATCCTCTTGCCTCAAGCACATGGGAAGAGATGCTGGCACTTAGATTTAGAAAATTGTGATTTTCAAGGAAATGTGATGAATAAGTCGTAACATTTTCACACCTATACAAGCGTCAGAAAAAAAATGCACTGATCACACCAGTGCAGTGTAAATCCATCTGGAGGCAATTCAACGCAGAGACTGAGTATGCTGTTGCAGAAGCAATTTCTATGCAGGTATATTCCTTGGCCATTTCTGCTCAAGTGCTTATCGAGTTGATTGCATAACACTGATCTATTTTGGTCAAATGGATAAGTAAAACATAATTGAATTTGTTGTTTTCTTATTATGAACCATGAAACCTGGCCTGCTGATTTCATAGGGTCCTCAATGCCCTTAAAAAAACTGAAGAAGTGATAAGCTTTTCATGAAATATATGTTCTTTTTTTTCCATTATGTGGAACTCCATTTATGATATTTATATCTGATTGTTGGTGCTATGTGCTGAGCAAATTCTTCCAAATTTTCTTCCACCAGGAAGCACACAGACGTAGCGTGGCTGCCTCCTGCGTGGCTTGTTCTAATTCTTGCAATTTTAGGCTACAACGAATTTATGTTTCTTCTAAGGTAATCATCTCAATGAAGTAGCTTACTTATCCTTGTGAAGGATAGGATTCTCTGTTGCATTAATGCATAAACTGAGAAATCCCAAACTTGACCGTTAACATATATAACTGTTAACCAGTTTTATGAACTCCTGGACACGAACCCTTTATATCTTCTGGGGCTCTTCGTCATCTTCGTTGTATCTTATGCTGCATGGTTGCAATATGACATCACAGCCTATTTTCGCCATGGCACGGTAAGATTCGACACATCTCGTTTCGCATAAATTGTATCCCAGTGCTTTGAACCAAAGTCGTTGTTGCTTAAAAGGTGTTAAGGCCGGATCACCTTAGCTTTGTTTCGTCAGTCAGAATTCTTCTCTTAAAAATAATGGATAGAAATTTGGCCTCTATATCCACAAGTGGATTAACGCAGCCAAACTCCTCTTAAATTTCTATCTAGTGCATTTCTGTTCAACTGAATTACTTGACACGTATTATTCGAACTAATCTCTGGGATGTTCTTTCATATGCAGCTGTCAGGTCTTCTGACAATCACATCTGGGTTTCTGCCCACAATAACGGACATCATAACAGCAGTCATCAACATGATTCACAACCAGAAGAGCTCCATTCTCCACTGTGAACCCATTGTTCCATGTTCCTCAGATTAAACAACACATCCTGATTATTCTCCTGTTCTCTGGACGAAAGTCCTTTTAATAGAAAGGAGTTAAGGATGGACCATCTTAGCTTGTTCATTTTATGATGACAAAAGTTATTACTACAGTGATTGATCAACTGGCAACTAATTTTATGATGACAGAAGAACGTCTTCTCACACGTGTCATTTGTTACTACAATGATCATTGAAGAGCTGAAGCTTCAAGGAACAAGTGTATATATCTGAGTTGTAACAATCTAGGTGAATATAGAGATTAAGACTACAACTCGAATGTGCAAACATATGTATGTATAGATGATTAGTGCACAAAGAATTATCTCCTCGAGATCTCGGCTTTATATGCTGCTGAACAAATGATGAAGTGGAATCTCAATTTCTTTAGAAGTGATCACTCTTCCCACCAACCAGCCGGCAATGTGTGACAGAAGTAGTTGTGCAACTGAAGATCACGAGCCGTAGTAACATAGATCCGGCAGTCCTCGGCCTGACAAGGAACCAGAGGAAACCTGTTGTGCTGCGTGTGGCTGTGAAGCAACAACTGAAAGTGCAAATCACAGTATTAATTAATTGTTGTTAACAAACACACAACACAATAGAAGGACAAAGCATGCATTGTTGACTATACAACATAACAAAAGACCAAACCAAAGCATGCATTACTGAGTACTGACCTGACTGCCTAAAACCCTGTTGCTCCCAGTGAAGTTTTGTTCTTGAAAGAAGCAGATGTGACAGATAGTTTTATGAACAATGGTACGAGATTCTCTACAGTAATGAATATACTGGTCTTCCACCTCAAATGGAACCTCCTCCCCATTCACCACTCGATGTTGGCGCTGCGCCTGAGGTTGAGGTGGAGCTTGAGGTCAGGACTGGAGGGACTAGGGAGGAGGCAAAGATGAGACACAAGGAGAGCAGGAGGAAAGGCTAGGGGTGGGGGCAAGATGGATTCTGAGCTCGGGTGACTGGTGTTAATATTACGAATTTTGGTTTTCAATTAGTGCTCGTTAGCGACCGCCGACTGTCACTTAAGAGATCTGCTCGAAAGAAACCCTATGAAAATCAATTTTCGTTAACGATTGGTGACCTAACATGCCTTTTTTTGACAAGTTTCTCCTGTCTCCACACGTTTTTAATAATTTTTAAAATATACGTAATTGAAATAACAATGGTATATTTTCACTCAGATCTACTTTCCTTCCTTTTTTCCATTTTAGAATTCTTGTTTTATATTTTTTTTCACTCAGATATCATTTCCTTACTATTTTTTACTTTTTTAGAATTCGTCTTCAAAATTTTTTAAATGTACATAATTCAAATAACAACTATGCACAAGTTTTTATAATTATTTAAATGTACATAATTCTTTATCAAATAACAACGGTATATTTTTCACTCCGATCTACATTCCTTACTTTCTTTTAACTTTTTGAGAATTCTTGTTTTTACAGGTTGGGGAATTGCAGCTGTGGTCTGTGCTCTTTGCAAAGCCAGAAACGCAGCATGTTTTCGAAATAAAAGAATCATGGACCCAGCTGAGCTAATACATGTTGTGTGCTGTTGAATCGACACTTGGTCCGTCTTGCAGATAACGGAGGAAAGGCGAAGAATGTTGCAACTGGGAGCGGTGCTGCTAGTAGAGTGGCAGGAGAAGTATACAACTCGGCATATGGATGGAGGTTGAACTCAAGGCGTCTGATGTGAAGATGAAGGCTGTGTTTTTAGTTCACACTGAAGTTTGAAAGTTTGGTTGAAATTGGTACGATGTAATAGAAAAATTGTGTGTGTATGAAAGATTTAATGTGATGGAAAGTTAGAAGTTTGGAAGAAAACTTTGGAACTAAACAGCACCGAGGTACATGGGATCGTTTTGACTACAGTTTCGGCACCAGTACACCACTGTCCACCAGTGGTGCGGGGGAGATGTAGGATCCCACGGGGCCAGCTGATAGTGATTTTGTTTATGTGGAAATGTTGTCGGAATTATGTAATAGACTTGGTAATTTTACATTTCTCAAAAAAAAAAAACTGGTATTCACTAGCGTCAAATGTTCCAACTCTACAGGTACCGAAACAGACCACGAATTTCACCTTCCAAGAGGGGATCGATTTGCTCCTATGGTGGCCTGTAGCATAGCCAGGATTATGAACTTTGGGGGATCTAGCAAAATGTCCCAAAAAATTATACAGCCTACTCTTAAGAATTATGTCCATATCCTAGCCCTTTTTCCCAGTTTTCTGAAGAAAGTGGGAAAAAATGATGGTGATCAGCCATCAATGACAGAGAGTGTTGTGACAAATTTACTAGAGCTGCCTCGGGACATCTTAGGCTGTGTTTAGATCTAAAATTTGGATCCAAACTTCAGTCCTTTTCCATCACATCAACCTGTCATACACACACAACTTTTCAGTCACATCATCTCAAATTTCAACCAAAATCTAAACTTTGAATCCAACTAAAGACAGCCTTAATGGAGATATTTGCTCTCTTGGAGATCCGTGACCTCGTGTGTGCAGGATTGATTTGTAACTCCTGGCGCTCCGCCTACACCGAACTGCACAGCCTAGGTATCTATAAACTATCCCAGACGTCGTGCCTGCTCTACACCTCTAAATCCTTTTTTATGGGAACCTCTAAACTCTTGGAGATAGTATCGTGTGTCTCTACAGTATAGTTTTTTCACAAATGCGAAAAATAATTACACATCAATATATTAAAAAAAAAAGAGTATTTGTTTACACAACGCAATCAGCCAGACCGGCTTATGCCAAGGGAGAAAAGATAAAACTAGAAAAAAAACCAAGAGAAAAAAAAAGACTACTACGACGGCTAAACGCAACTCCAATCAGCAGGAAAAGAGCATAGACATGCTACCCTGCCAACTAAAGGGAGGGTAGTGTCAAGAAGGAGTACAAGATTGCCTGCATTAAAATTGGACCCAGTGCCAAGCCCAGTGGGCTTTATCATTTTTCTGCGAATAAGTCTACTTTACGTCCCTTATTTTATATCGGATTTAAATTGTCCTAAATTGTAATATAAGGGTTAAAAAAATTGTGTTACTGTGGTTGAGAGATATTGATTTAAACTACGGGAGTGGACTTGTCTTATACCTTTTGCTGCAGCGTCCGTCGTGTCGGCGGCGACCCATGAACGTGCGCCAGTACTTGAATTAGAAATCCTTCGGAACACATATAAATCCCAGATATTCACAGCAATCAATTGTGCAGTACTTTCTCCAAACTCCATTATTGTCTTGACCTTGTGTTTAATTTGATGATGTTTACCTTGTCTTCCTTCTGGTTTTTTTTTCTTTATCTTCTCCCGATTTTCCACTTCTTCCTGAGGTTTAGAACATTTTTTCGTCATCTTTTTCTTGCTTTCAAGGAGTACCGCAAGAATAAGAAAATGAGTACGGAGAGACAAGGAGCTAGGTGACCCGGTACGGCGTTACCTCGAGCCGAGCAAGCGGCAGCTTAACTCAACGAAGCAATAGGAAAAATACATAATTCTAATAGAAATGAAGTGTAAAACAAAGAGTTGTAAAAAAACACACAAGAATGATTGTTTGATTAGACAACAGAACAAACACAAAAATCGAATAAAAAGATAGTCTCAAAGGAATTTTTTTTTTAAGAGGTTGAACCTCTTGCTCAAAGAGATAGTCTCAAAGGATTTTTTTAAGAGGTTAGACATTTTGCAAAATTTTCTCAAAACTTACATGGGCCATTTCATTGGAGTTTTATAGGATTTGAAAAATTCTAATCTTTTAAATCAAAGGGTTACATAGAAAAATTTTCTATATGATTTTAATCCTATTATCTAAAAAAATATGATTTTAATCCTATAAAATTTCTCTGTAAATTCTTTGATTCAAATGGGCCCACAGTATACAGCGCTTCCAGATTTTTTTCACGAGAGAACCGGTCACACAGGAGCAATAAACTTTGACAGCTTCATGATGCAAAGACTGCGAAACGAGATGCGTCATCATACTTTGGACTAACATTGGACTAGCTCCACGTCTCACCTTTCCTGTACTACATAGAAACGGTCGAAACATATCGTTATTACCTGCATTTACTGTCCATTTGTCCTCGTCAACACTGACACTTGTCACCTGCACACTCCCAATCAAAAGCGCACTACTCCCCGTAGAACATACTACTACATCACTTTGCCCCCGCTGCCTTTGCCGGTTACACCGACAGCGCCGGTAGTCCGGTACACACTACACAAAGCAGTCGTTAGGGCCAAACCATCTGAATTCTCTGATAATCCAATGGGCCGGCCAATCCGAGGTCGCCATGCTTGTTGGCTCTAGATCGATCGATCGATCGATGGATCGACCGCGACGGCAGCGAAAGATGAGACGAGACTTGCCGATCACAACTCCGCCGATGGTCGCTGTCACGCACGCACGCACCGGATTGCCGGAACGTACGAGCCGATCGAGAAGCGGTCGAAGCGGATCGGAGTTACAGTAGCTAGCCCCACCCGTAGCCGGTGTATCATCCCGTTCTCCTTTAATTTTCCGATTTGTTGTTATCCGAGGGCCGAGGCGGCAGAAGCAGGGCCGGGCTGCGATGCGAGCTTGCGCGCGCGCACTCGTCGCCGTCTTAGATCAATTTTGTCCCCAACTGATGGGCGATGGCTACGTATTCGCTCCATGTGGCGGGCGTGCCACGGGAGGGAGAGGGTCTCGCTCTCGCTTCCGTTCTACGTAACGGCCCGCGCGCGGTGGACCGGTGCATCCGTGCATGCGCGCGCGGGGGTGGGGTGCGGCGCAGGGAGTGGTGTGGTGGTGCGCCGGGACGTCATCAGGCGTCCACCATCGATCGCCCACGTCCACTAGGGCGGATTGGCTCCGGGTTTCGGATCCCAAGAAGAAGACCAACGGCGTCTGCTAAAGCAAGTCAGCTGCGCAGCGGGGATCGTATACTATTATTATGGTCCACTTCGTAATTGCGACTTGTTAATTTTTACCGTGTCGGTTTACCGTCTCAAGTCTGCTCTCATCTGATTTTCGGATTGATGCTGCTTAATTATGTACCAAGTTAATTAATTCTTAGAGGACGGAATAGTTCCGACTCAATACGAAGCATTGCCTGTACAAGTCGAACACGGGATCATGCATTTTACGTTGGGTGTGTAGCAGTGAATTGATCAGTGATGCTCCATCACTTCCATGCGAAAAAACTTTTATACATTAATTTGTGTATGAAAATTACCCTCTGTCTCATAATACAAGAAATTTTGGTTATAAATTGCATAGAGTAAATCCTTATATCATTGTACGAAGATAGCACATTTTTCTAAGACGGGACAGTAGACTGTCTTGTACTGGGAGAGAAGACACCAACAACCAAGGGAGAACGAGACGTTCTGGCACGGCGTGGGATTCGCATTTGGACAGGAATTCTGTCATCGTAAGGCCCATCAGGCCATCAGTCATCTAGTACCCCATCTTATATCACTGGAGGCAAATCATATTTTCATTGACACCTAGCCCAACTGCCATCAAATGAAGGCCAATGAAAATAGAGTATTTTCATAAGTGGGATCAAATGTTTGCGAAAATATATTATTTCAGTGACGGGTATCTAAAGGGCATCGTCAGTGAGAATCAATCTTTGTAGGTAGGATGCTTAAGCCACCCACCAATAAAAATACTTTTTGCACGAAAAAATATTAAGTAGATCCGAAATCCCCTATTGCCCATAATCCATTCACAAATCATAAATTCATCAAAAGAGAGGGATCACAAAGAGATATCATGAAAAAAAATATCCATTGTCGAAGAAGCAGGAGCTGATTTGGATCTGGATCGTCGAAGGTGGAAGGAGGGAGGACGGGAGCGGAGTTAGATCTGGAGCCCTCCGCCACCTCCCATCACACCATTGTGGCTGCAGCCCGAGATTCACTGCCAGCATGCAGCCGTGCCCGAGTTCCTCCGTAGGACCTGTGCCCACGAGCCTCTCAGCCGCCCGAGCATCATCGCCCACACGCCGCTGTGGCTAAGCTCCACCGCAAGACCTGCGCCCTTGAGCCTCATTGCTATTGGATCCGCCCGTCCACACGCCTCCCGCCATCAGATCCGCCCGCCACGCGTCTCCTGCCACTAGATCCGGTGCCCACACCCCTCCCACTGCCCGCGCGGTTCCCTCTGCCTACTCGCGCCCCTCCCACGGCCGGATCCGCCGCGCGTGAACTCCCATCGCCGTCGCAATGGCCACCGTGGCTGTCGCCGAGATTTTGCTGAGGTCAGGACTGGAGGGACTAGGGAGGAGGCAAAGATGAGACACAAGGAGAGCAGGAGGAAAGGCTAGGGGTGGGGGCAAGATGGATTCTGAGCTCGGGTGACTGGTGTTAATATTACGAATTTTGGTTTTCAATTAGTGCTCGTTAGCGACCGCCGACTGTCACTTAAGAGATCTGCTCGAAAGAAACCCTATGAAAATCAATTTTCGTTAACGATTGGTGACCTAACATGCCTTTTTTTGACAAGTTTCTCCTGTCTCCACACGTTTTTAATAATTTTTAAAATATACGTAATTGAAATAACAATGGTATATTTTCACTCAGATCTACTTTCCTTCCTTTTTTCCATTTTAGAATTCTTGTTTTATACTTTTTTTCACTCAGATATACTTTCCTTACTATTTTTTACTTTTTTAGAATTCGTCTTCAAAATTTTTTAAATGTACATAATTCAAATAACAACTATGCACAAGTTTTTATAATTATTTAAATGTACATAATTCTTTATCAAATAACAACGGTATATTTTTCACTCCGATCTACATTCCTTACTTTCTTTTAACTTTTTGAGAATTCTTGTTTTTACAGGTTGGGGAATTGCAGCTGTGGTCTGTGCTCTTTGCAAAGCCAGAAACGCAGCATGTTTTCGAAATAAAAGAATCATGGACCCAGCTGAGCTAATACATGTTGTGTGCTGTTGAATCGACACTTGGTCCGTCTTGCAGATAACGGAGGAAAGGCGAAGAATGTTGCAACTGGGAGCGGTGCTGCTAGTAGAGTGGCAGGAGAAGTATACAACTCGGCATATGGATGGAGGTTGAACTCAAGGCGTCTGATGTGAAGATGAAGGCTGTGTTTTTAGTTCACACTGAAGTTTGAAAGTTTGGTTGAAATTGGTACGATGTAATAGAAAAATTGTGTGTGTATGAAAGATTTAATGTGATGGAAAGTTGAAAGTTTGGAAGAAAACTTTGGAACTAAACAGCACCGAGGTACATGGGATCGTTTTGACTACAGTTTCGGCACCAGTACACCACTGTCCACCAGTGGTGCGGGGGAGATGTAGGATCCCACGGGGCCAGCTGATAGTGATTTTGTTTATGTGGAAATGTTGTCGGAATTATGTAATAGACTTGGTAATTTTACATTTCTCAAAAAAAAAAAACTGGTATTCACTAGCGTCAAATGTTCCAACTCTACAGGTACCGAAACAGACCACGAATTTCACCTTCCAAGAGGGGATCGATTTGCTCCTATGGTGGCCTGTAGCATAGCCAGGATTATGAACTTTGGGGGATCTAGCAAAATGTCCCAAAAAATTATACAGCCTACTCTTAAGAATTATGTCCATATCCTAGCCCTTTTTCCCAGTTTTCTGAAGAAAGTGGGAAAAAATGATGGTGATCAGCCATCAATGACAGAGAGTGTTGTGACAAATTTACTAGAGCTGCCTCGGGACATCTTAGGCTGTGTTTAGATCTAAAATTTAGATCCAAACTTCAGTCCTTTTCCATCACATCAATCTGTCATACACACAACTTTTCAGTCACATCATCTCAAATTTCAACCAAAATCTAAACTTTGAATCCAACTAAAGACAGCCTTAATGGAGATATTTGCTCTCTTGGAGATCCGTGACCTCGTGTGTGCAGGATTGATTTGTAACTCCTGGCGCTCCGCCTACACCGAACTGCACAGCCTAGGTATCCTATAAACTATCCCAGACGTCGTGCCTGCTCTACACCTCTAAATCCTTTTTATGGGAACCTCTAAACTCTTGGAGATAGTATCGTGTGTCTCTACAGTATAGTTTTTTCACAAATGCGAAAAATAATTACATCATCAATATATTAAAAAAAAAAGAGTATTTGTTTACACAACGCAATCAGCCAGACCGGCTTATGCCAAGGAGAAAAATAAAACTTGAAAAAAAAAACCAAGGAGAAAAAGAAAAAGACTACTACGACGGCTAACGCAACTCCAATCAGCGGGAAAAGAGCATAGCCATACTACCCCTGCACTAAAGGGAGGGCAAGTGTCAAGAAGGCAGTACAAGGTTGCCTGCATTAAAATTGGATCCCAGTGCAAGCCAGGGGCTTTATCATTTTTCTGCGAATAAGTCTACTTTACGTCCCTTATTTTATATCGGATTTAATTTCCTAATTTGTAATATAAGGGTTAAAATTGTGTTCTGTGGTTGAGAGATATTGATTTAAACTACGGGAGTGGACTTGTCTTATACCTTTTTGCTGCAGCGTCCGTCGTGTCGGCGGCGACCCATGACCGTGCGCCGAGTACTTGAATAGAAATCCTTCGGAACACATATAAATCCCAGATATTCACAGCAATCAATTGTGCAGTACTTCTCCAACTCCACATTATTTGTCTTGACCTTGTCGTTTTAATTGATGATTGTTTACCTTGTCTTCTTCTGGTTTTTTTTTCTTTATCTTTCTCCCGATTTCCACTTCTTCCTGAGGTTTAGAACATTTTTTCGGTCATCTTTTCTTGCTTTTCAAGGAGTGACCCCCGAGAATAACGCAAACGAGTAGGACGAGACAAGGAGCTATGTGACCCCCGGTACGGCGTTACCTCCGAGCCGAGCAAGCGCAGCTTAACTACTCAACGTAAGCATAGAAAAATACATAATTCTAATAGAAATCGAAGTGTAAATAAAGAGTTTGTAAAAAAACACACAAGAATGATCATTTGATTAGACAACAGAACAAACACAAAAATCGGATAACAAGATAGTCTCAAAGGAATTTTTTTCACCGAGGTTGAACCCTCTTGCTCAAGAGATAGTCTCAAAGGATTTTTTTAAGAGGTTAGACATTTTGCAAAATTTTCTCAAAACTTACATGGGCATTCCATTGGAATTTTATAGGATTTGAAAAAATTCTAATCTTTTAAATCAAAGGGTTACATAGGAAATATTTATATATGATTTTAATCCTAATTATCTAAAAAAAATATGATTTTAATCTTATAAAATTCTCTGTAATTCTTTGATTCAAATGGGCCACAGTATACAGCGCTTCCAGATTTTTTCACGACGAGAACCGGTCACACAGGAGCAATAAACTTGACAGCTTCATGATGCAAAGACTGCGAAACGAATGCGTCATCATACTTTGGACTAAGGGCCTGTTCACGTTTGATGCGCAAAAAAAAACCTTTACTAAATTTGGCATTGCCAAATTTTTGTATAGTTGCCAAATTTTTAGCATGAAATGATTTTCTTATATACGCAAATTTGGTAGCAAACTAAATGTAGCCACTTTTTTGGTAACTTTACCAAAATTTGGTAAGGTTGAAAATGGCAGCAAAGTGAACAGGCCCTAACATTGGACTAGCTCCACGTCTCACCTTTCCTGTACTACATAGAAAACCGGTCCGAAACATATCGTTATTACCTGCATTTACTGTCCATTTGTCTCGTCAACACTGACACTTGTCACCTGCACAACTCCCAATCAAAAGCGCACTTACTCCCCGTAGACATACTACTACCGGGCCTGTTTACTTTGATGCCAAAAAAAAACCCTTACCAAATTTGGTAAAGTTACCAAAACAAATGGTACATTTAGTTGCTGCCAAATTTAGAAACTATATAAGAAATCCTGCCAAAATTTTGGCAAGTTGCCAAAATTTTGGCAACTATACCAAATTTTGGTATGCCAAATTTTGGTAAGGTTTTTTTTGGTATCAAAGTTGAACAGGCCCTACATCACTTTGCCCCGCTGCCTTTGCCGGTTACAGCCGACAGCGCCGGTAGTCCGGTACACACTACACAAAGCAGTCGTTAGGGCCAAACCATCTGAATTCTCTTGATAATCCAATGGGCCGGCCAATCCGAGGTCGCCATGCTGTTTGGCTCTAGATCGATCGATCGATCGATGGATCGACCGCGACGGCAGCGAAAGATGAGACGAGACTTGCCGATCACAACGCGCCGATGGTCGCTGTCACGCACGCAAGCACCGGATTGCCGGAACATACGAGCCGATCGAGAAGCGGTCGAAGCGGATCGAGTTACAGTAGCTAGCCCACCGTAGCCGGTGTATCATCCCGTTCTCCTTTAATTTTCCGATTTTGTTTGTATCCAGGGATGCGATGCGAGCCTGCATTGCGCGCGCGGCACGCCGTCGCCGTCTTAGATTTTCTCCCCAACTGATGGGCGATGGCTACGGTATTCGCCCCATGTGGCGGGCGGCCACAGGAGGGTCTCGCTCTCGCTCTCGCTTCCGTCTACGTAACGGCCCGCGGCGCGGTGGACCGTGCATGCGCGCGCGGGGGTGGTGGGTCGGCGCAGGGAGTGGTGTGGTGGTGCGCCGGACGTCATCAGGCGTCCACCATCATCGCCCACGTCCACTAGGGCGGATTGGCTCCGTGTTTCGGATCCCAATCGCGCGCGGTGGTAGCTGGCTCTCCGACTCCACTCTATACATGCACTCGCCCCCTGCCGTGAATTTATTTTTTTTGAAAGAAGGGCAAAAGTTTTTAATAGAGACTAAAAAAATACCCGTACGTGTTAACGGGTGAAAAAATTCTAATGATAATATACGTTTTTCATAAATAATCATGTCATGACAATGTTTGTATTTTAATGAGCGGCTTGTTTTTTTTAAATAATTGTGTTTTTTTCTTGCGAGATTTTCTCAAACCATTCAGAAATGGCGCATTTCTTTCTGAAAGTTTCTTTGCATTTTTTTGCTTTTTTATTTACAACGAAAACTATATTTTTCTCCTTTTTGCTTTTCTTTTCTCGTGTGTTTTTTGTCTTTTTTTACAATTATTTTCTCGCGTCTTTTTGCTTTGTTTTTTTTTTCAAATGTTCTTTTTTTTTTTTGCTTTTTCCAATACAGGACTCGGGAAACGAACTTTTGTTGTTGTTTTTTTAGCCACCTTTCTGCTTTTGCTCTCTCTTTATTATTATTATTTTAACAAAAACGACCTCAAGTATCTTATTGTAAGATTATAGGGACTCAAATGTAAATATAAAAATTACAGGGACTCAAATGCAAAAGTACAAACCCAAAAATTAAAATAATATAAAAATGGAATGCTCTCGACCTGTAGGTTCCGTTTTGTAAACAGATCTTCAATCCGGCAATATCATTTTGTTTCACCAAGATGTGAGAGTATCACATTATAGATTGAAACCGAGATGAGTGGTCCTTTCTGAGAGGGAATCGGATTATTTTTTTGGCCTTTTTTTTTATCAGACCGTTCGGTTTTTTTCTCGCTCGTCTGGTTTTTTTCGCTGGTTTTTTGTCGCCCTTCTTTTTCAGGGAATCGGATTATTTTTCGCCCTTTTTTAATCGGACAATTGCGGTTTTTTCGCCCGGTTTTTTTCTCGCTCGTCCGTTTTTTTGGCCGGTTTTTTTGACGGACGATGGAAGCACTCTTTTTTTTTTAAAAGTATAGTAGAGAAGAGGGATAGAGTAAAAAAAAATATGTACAGCGTCAGCCGGACTGAAAGAACAGCTAACCCGCAAAAGAAAAACCACTAGGTGATATCTCCCAAAATTCCAAACTCCTATGGCTTTGGAATTCCCTGCCGGTGAATTTGTTCTTTTGATTATTTGTTAGCCGAATTGTTTCTTCTAGACCTAGAGATTTAACTGTCGCCCCCACTCTTTAGCAGAGATATGTTTAATTACTTCGCATATAACTTATAACTAGGATAGTGGCAGATTAGCGGCTAGCATCATTATATTTTCTCTCATATAATAGAATATATGTTTTCTCAAAATATATTAAAATGAACAACATAATTTTAAATTTTGTACTAACTTTACGAAACTACTAATGTGTAATATTTATATTATATTTTATATATGTATTAGTTATTAACTATTTTTAATATCAAATTTTAGTTATTTCTAAATTATATTCCTATATGGACTCTAGACTCATCTTTCAGTATTTCTTATTTTTTAATTCCGAATTTTCATTATCTGTAAATTGTATTTCTATATAGACTCTAGGCTCTTCTTCCAATATTATTTATTTTTAATTCTAAATTTTTATTATTTCTATTTGTATTTCTATGTGGACTCTAAACTTATCTTTCAATATTCTTTAATTTTTAATTTCGAATTTTAGTTACTTCCTATATTGACTTTAGACTCTTCTTCCCATTTTCTTAATTTTGAATTTTAGTTATTTGTAAATTGTATTTTTTTATACGGACTCTAAACTATACTTTTAATTTTATTATGCATATTCCAAATTTTAGTTAGTTTTAAATTCCTATATGAACTCTATACTCTACTTCTAGTATTCCTTATTTTTAATTCCGAATTTCTATTATTTCTTAATTGTATTTCTATATGGACTCTATACTCTTCTTCTAATATTCTTTATTTTTTTAATTCTGAATTTCAGTTATTTTTAAATTGTATTTCTATATGGACTCTGGTCTCCTCTTCTAATTTTTCTTATTTTTTAATTCTGAATTTAAATTATTTCTAAATTGTATTTCTATATGGACTCTGTTTTTCTTTTTCTCCGGTTAATATGAGAATTTCTATGCCATGAAAGCGAACGTGGAGGTTTCTTTTTCTATTATTTTAATAAGTTAATAGATTTTATTTGGATGTGTGATAGGATGAGCTCACATTTTGTGGGTATGAGTGGAGCGTGCATGTGTGCTTTCGACTTGTATTAAAAAATTGAGGAAAATGATGTTTCCTAAGAAATTAATATGGGTTTGTAATTAGAAGTGTACCTTTTGGGTTCGGGTTTTCTATGATAAACTATTGAGAACCTGGAAAACAATATAAAGGCTACCTACATAAAGAATGTATTTTTTTACATATGAGATATGCGCACGTGTATATATTATATATTTATATATAGCGGTCAATTTAGAAAGCACACATATTAGTCAGAGGCAAAATCCGCAAGGGAGGAGGCATGAGGGTTATATGGGCTATGGAATATCCACAAATCCACAAGTATGTTTTTTTTTAGTAGAAGAAAAGAAAAGGTGTTCTTCCACATTTCCATTCTACAAAAGTCGTTACAAGAGGGGATAGTTAATTTCCTCTTGTCTATAGGTGTTGCTTTCTGCAAGATATCAGTTAGTTTTCAGTGATCACCTTTACTTAATTGACTTCTGCTAACAACTCACCGGCACTTAGAAGCTAACTAGCTGGGCCAAATTATACACACTAGCATGATGCCCTTATATTTTGCTATTTAACCATGGCCATGCTTTCTTTAATTCTTCATTATTTGCGAGTGGTGACGACGACCATTAATTAGGAAATTGGATGCTTATCAACTACTTCAGGGAGCGTTTCAGTAACCGAAAAATCAATATACACATTTGGGAGGGGGCATGCGCCTCATGTCAGTTATCAGTTGGATCAGAGGGGACATCAACTTTTTCCACTTGCCAAGTGACAGCGATCGAGTGGCTGGATTAGAGGGAAAGGAAATGTAAACGTCTTCACGGTCCTAATTAAGCACCACATTGCTAGAGGTGTTAGATCCCATCAGGCTAGGTACAGTATGATCATCCTAAGCATGCATGTGTGTGTATATATCTCTTTCTGCCGGGTGCAGATACCAGTCATTTTTCTCACACCTACTGGTAATTTGATTAAAGCAATTGGGATTATATAATACCAAAGGTTAAATAATACACGGCACTTTGGAGTTTCTGAATTTTTTTTTTAAAAAAGATGAATTTCAGCATATAACCATAACGAATCAATCAAAGTTTTTAATTATTTGTAGGTTGAAAAAGTTGTAACTTGCAAAAAAATTCTTTATTATTACTATAAAATGTATTACCTAGCAACTAGCCTTGAATTGAAATAGCGCAAATCACACGTAACCGGTACCAATATTGTGTTCTAGAAATCTCACAAAGCCCTATCGTAAAAAAGGAAACCTCACAAGACTGATAACTAGTGAAAGTGAATTGATATGTATTTATTTAAATGGAGGGCTTTAATTAATTTGATTTCTTCTTTTGACGCCCCACCTTGAGTTGAGGTAGTTAGGAACGAAAAGGAGTGAAAGGTGTACAACATATATGTACTATACACACAAAGCAGCTATAGCTAGCTAGCCTGATATGCCCCAATCGATGTACTCCCAAAAGCTAACAAGATTCCTGCAGACCCTATTCATTTTCACATCTAATTGGGCAATTGGCTCTCATGCTTACCACCAAAGTTAACTTGTGAAGAAGCGAAAGCTAGCCGCAAAAGCGTCACATGTACAGGTGCATATATACTTAACCGCATTTTGCATGCTTGCATACTCCACACATATGTGTGCAGTGGTTAGGTTATCAAGTTAGGTACTTGCACCCCCATAATTTGTGGAAGAATTTAATAGTACACTTCCTCCGCCAAATTTTGTAGACGATAAGGGCAAGAATTTTTCAAAATTCAAGATTCTAAAGTTTGCTAGAGCTCAGCAATTAGCAAACTAAATAAGATGGAAGTGGATTTTTATCTCTCGAGGTGTCCCCTCGTTTTGTGCACTCGTTTTGTGCATATAGCATACATATCTAGTTTATTTTCACTGTACTGTCATAGTGATATATTTCCTCCGTTCAAACGAAACATACTGTTTTCGGTATCGACATGGTTTTTAATATGCAAATTTTGAACACTAAATTTCTGCTGTTAAACATTTTAAAATTAAAACCCAATAAAACTATAATATGGCATATGGACATAGTTTTCGATGTGCTAAACTACGTATGATTTTCATGCATCTAATCTAAATATTTAAAAATGTATTATATCAATGTTCAAATTATTATTGAAACTTTGAAACATGTAGATATTTTTTGAGAAAATAACATGCGCATGCCCAAAATAATACGTTTTTTTGTGACCAGAGAGATCGAGTAAATTGTAAGAAATTAAATCTAAGTTTAATGTAAAAGACAGTGCCAAGTCAAATCACACCTCGTCAAAATGAAGTTGGCTTCGCCTGATCGATCGCTTTTCTGGTATGGTTGAAAACTTGAAAAATATCTTACAGTTCCAGCAAGAAACTGACAGGCGTACGTATAGCCGATCAGATGATACGTCTAATTAACTAGCTTATAATTAAGCCGTTACCAAAATTTATTTCTTTTAAATTTAACTTTGAAGCTGATTTTGTTGTTTTATCATAGTTAATTTCTTTTTTCACATTAATTTTTAAATCACTAAAAACACGTATATAAAATGTTTTACCCACAAATACAATCAATATTATGTCAACCGATGATGGTAGTTTGTCTGATTCAAATTAATCCAAACTTTTGAATGCAGAATACCGATTAATTATTTACTTCCTTCGTCTTAAAATACGTAACTTTAGTACTAAGTTGCTTTATTATTTTGGATGAACATAGTAGTTAATTAATTGATGGGAATGGAACTCAAGGTTCCTAGCTAATTAAACGTCGTTGATGTCAGCTTGATGCACGTACGTGTGTATACTCCTCGTTAAATTCGTCAGGAGCTGAGTTTCTACTATAGTAGTAGTAGTAGTTTCCCATGCTAGACACCCAATTAAATGCTGACAGATTACCGTTAATTCTCGCATAGAGAAAAAAAATATACTTTCGGATAAGCAAGTATAATAGTAGACTATAAGCCGGCTAAATGCTGAAGTGGAGGAGAGAAGAGAGGAGAGAGAGGAGAAGCGGGGCTGTAAACTTACAGCCGGCTTGAAACAAGAACCAAGAAACTCTGTGAGAGAGACAAGTGGGCCCTATATTAATTATAAAGAGCTAACTATTATATGAGTAGGCTGAGAGAAGACTATAAAGAACCTTATAGCCAACAGGTCGGCTGTATTATTAGCATTGCTCTAAGTTGTACTAGAAAACGTTATATTTAGTATTAGATTCTTATATTTTGGGACAGATGTAGTAGTAGTTTCCCGTCCTAGACACACTGTTAAATGCTCTCTCTGACCAGGCCAATCCAAATTAAGGGTGAGAAGTGCAATCAAAGCGAAAGTCCTAACAAGCGATCGATCGGTCCCTCTCCCCCGATATGATTTCTTTTTTTGGCACCGCATTACTTTCATATTTTAGTAAATTTATACACCTAAAGTTTGTGCACCTCAAGTTTACACATCTAAAATTTATACACCTAAAGTTTAGAGACCCAAAGTTTATATATCCGATTCAAATTTGAATTTGAATTTAAATATTTTTATATATAGTATTTTTATACATATAAAGTTTATACACCTAAAGTTTATAGACCCAAAGTTTAGAGACCAAAGTTTATAAGTCAAAAGTTTATATATCCCATTCAAATTTGAATTTGTATTCAAATATTTTTATATAAGTATTTCTATACATCTAAAGTTTATACACCTAAAAGTTTATAGAGACAAGTTTATAAGTCAAAAGTTTATATATCCGATTCAAATTTGAATTTGAATTCAAATATTTTTATATATAGTATTTCTATACATCTAAAGTTTATACACCTAGAATTTATAGACCCAAAGTTTATAAGTCAAAAGTTTATATACCCGATTCAAATTTGAATTTAAATTCAAATATTTTTTTGATATATAGTATTTCTATACATAAATTTCTCTAACTTTGTTTTTTTTTAAAAATCCCAATCAAAGATTAATTGTGTGCTACTATCAAGATTCAGTAAAACTATTGTGTCACACGCACACACGAGGTGTTAGTAATTTCGTAAAGGGAGATATAACGTCGCTGGCGCATGGATCAATTCAGCAAGCTCTCTTAACCTTTCGTGACTTTGTTATCACGGTGAGATCACGTTCAAAGATGGTAGGCTGGAAAACCGGCCGTGCCGGCCGGTCCCTGCTGCAGGAAGAGGGCTGAACTCCAGTTTGATTAGGTCGCCTGGCCACCATTCGAGCGTGACACCTCTTGTAGTGTACCTGAAGATTCGTTAGTTATCGCCAGGTTTTATGGTACACATGTCACTTTTGCACCGTTAGTTCTCTTGTTTCTGCGAATAGGTCTACTTGTCCAAGTCCTCTGTTTTTTTTTTTTCAAATGCCTGGAAAACACTATCGTCCAAAAGATATCCGGTATGCGACAAAAGAGAATTTATATTGACCTTCAAGAAGATATATATTTTTACCATCTTTTCTATTCTAGATCAGTTGTTAATACTACATATACCAGTAGTTTCTAAATTGCGTAGATGCGTGGATGTACAATGGTCAAAAGGATATAGCATTTGTTCGTGTAGGGTGAACTTTTCTAAGAACCCGTGCGTAGAAACTCCACGCACATACACTTTGCCTATTATCATCTGTTGATTGTCTTATCAGCTATAGACAAATTTAATTTTTAAACTCAATTTATTTGCAGTTGATTTTGGAGTTATTTCATCATAATCTATTTTTCCGTATTGGTTTTTAAACCACCAATAACACATAAGTAATGTTTTACATGTTACTTTCTTTTTCTTTTTTAGCTGATCAAAGTTTATTTCATGATGCAGAAAACTACAATATTAGTACACGTAGCTTGATTCAAAACCAGGTACGGTTTATGATAACAAATTAATAAGATCACATAAGTAGGAAAACTATGTGCGCCTATTTGAAGAGATCAAACATTTCTACGTACAGAAATCATCGCATTATGTGTACAGGCTGACAACTCAATTCCAAACATTCACATAACATAAAATGTATAAAAAGAATACATCCATGTGGACACAACATGAAAAAATTGAAATGGAAGCTCAATGTGTAAAATAATTCCATCTAGCTGCAACCACAGAGATGAATAGCATGATATATATAAATACCAACAAGTCAATATATATCTCCAATTTTTAAAGCGTAGGCGATGATCGGTTGCTTGGAATCAAAGGATTTTATCTGCAATACGGAACAGGGTTAGGCCAACAACGGTTGAAGCTGACATGCAGATAGTACACTCTTGTGATGTATGTTACCTCCAATAGAAGCACAGCGGACGCACTCGCTAGCTAGCTAGCTCCTGAGAGAGGAGCTCCTCCCTCTCTCTCTTGTTGACCACAAAAGCAATCTAACGCGCAGGAAAGGAAACGAATTAATTTTTGAAGGATAGTATATTATAGTTAATTAACCTCTGATAGGTAGTTGCTGTTACCCATGATATGCACTCGCTATCACGGGAATGTTGACTCTGTTATAGGTGCTAAGGCCCAATCGACTTAATATATACTCCCTCCGTACTTGTAAAGGAAGTCGTTTTGGACAACGACATGGTCTCCAAAACACAACTTTGACTTCTTGTTTATATAAAAAATATTTATTGAAAAGTGATATATGTATGCTTTTATGAAAGTATATTTTTCAAGACAAATCTATTCATATAATTTTTACATTTTCAAATTTAACAACTTAAGAGTTATTTATAATTTATATTTCTAAGGTTTGACTTAAACATTGTCCTAAACAACTTCTTTTACTAGTATGGAGGGAGTATATCAGTGTGAGAGTTACACATTAAGAAAATTAATTGTGTGGTTATTAATTCAAACTAACGTTCTCGCACTCCGTATATTTATTCTTGATAGGGAGCATATATACAACACAAAATGTACTCTTTAACTGCTCCTCCTATTAAAAAAACATATTGTTTGGACATCGATACGGTTTGTACTAGCTATCCAACATATATTATACGATACTAGTGCCTCTGATCCGTTTGTTTTCAAACGTATGATCGATGTCGTTAATTTTTATATATACTGTTTGGCTGTCTATTAAAAGGTAACTTGTTTTATCATTAACGAGTGCCAATGTACTCCCCTCCTAAAAGATTATCATGACAGTTAGTCAAAGTCACATTAAATATAAGAGGTTAAAATACTACTATGTACTTCATTAATTTTTAATATGGAGAGAAAACAATTAGCATGAGGAAATTAATACTATTGTTTGATGATTAAAACAGGAAGAAGCGTATAAAGTAGTATTAAAGGTTCCGTTGAACAAACCTCTAAAACCACGATCTTTGTAGGATAACATTTTTACGCTAAAAAACAACGGTCTTTTATGGATTCAGGGAGTAGTATTTTTATATATTTACACTAAATTTCCTAACTAGCCGAATGCATGGTCAAATGTCATGTAAAAAAATCAATAATATTGTGGAGTACATTTTAAAAGAGAGAGAGTAACAGCATTATTGTATTATATGAAGGTACTTTCATGATAAATAATTTAGACATGGTTTAATTTTTCACATATCCAATTCAACAATTTGAAAACGCGTACAATATTAAAGTTTCTAAGGTTAGTTTGGGATATAAGAAAACAACATACATATTTTTGTGACGAGAGGGAGTACTACAATTTACAGAAAGGTGCATGCAGCAATATTTGGTCTCCTTAATTTCCATGCCCTTTAGTCTTTATCCAATATTCCATTAAAACAATAAATTGGGTGCAAAACTAGTGCTATATATTCAAGTTAACAGAATATTGGTAGGGCAGGTTTTAGCAGCAATCCTAAAACGGTCCTAAATGCAACCATTAGTTAAGTTAATTTGCTCTAGAGATCAGCACTGTGTAATTTGCACAGTACGTTTGACAGTTCGTGTTTACTGAGCAAGTATTATATTAGGAACTGAAGATAAAAACAGATTCCGCCATAGCTAAAATAATCCAACTATCTTCGATTGATCGGCATCAAGTAGCACATATACACGTGGCCAGAGCTAGCAACTATTTCCACTTACTCCCTCCGTTTCGAAAATGTTGACGCCGTTAATTTTAGCACATGTTTAACCGTTCGTCTTATTCCAAAATTTTAAGTAATTATTAATTCTTTTTCTATCATTTGATTCATTGTTAAATATATTTTATGTAGGCATATAATTTTACATATTTCAAAAAGTTTTTAAAAATAAATGAACGGTCAAACTTGTGCTAAAAATCAACGGTGTCAAACATTTCGAAACGGAGGGAGTATAAACTGCTATACATAGGAAAAAAAAGCACTCAAAACAGCAAGACATATAGGGAAGTAGCGGTATGTAGTTACAACTCAACCTACCTAACTGAAGCTTAATTTAATCAATTAATTAATTAACGGAGACAGACACGATTAAGAGAATAAATACGGGATTGACCAGGTAGGTCGAGGCGCCCAACCAGCACAGGAAAACCCGTAACAACTACTCGCTGTGGCTCTCCTCGTCCCTACAAGCTGAAAATTAGCTAGGGTTGAGCAATGATTATGAAGTAAATTAGGCTATCTGACCGTAGAAGAACTTAACCATTCTAGCATGATCAGTGCTCGTGTGTCTAACTGTTCCAGAATTGAAAACATTAATGTAAGAAGATAGTATCTTGCTTGTGTAGACTCAGTCTCATTAATTATATATATTTGCCAATCGTAATATATAGATAGATATACTTTGTCGCATGGTTTGTTTAACTAATTAATTTGTTCTTGCTAGCTACTAGTGCATATATATATGGATGGGTATATAGCAGCATAGTGCATCGTCAATAGTAGTTCTGACTACTTGGTAAAATTAACTAACACAAAATATTCTGCGCTGAGAATCATTAATTGACATTATAAGGATGCTCACTGTGTACTCAACTTGAGGCATAAAATTGGGTCTCCCAGTGAAGGAAACTTAATTTATTTTAAGGCATGTGCAGCCATAATTAGGTGTCGAGTTACTTTTTGGGGAGGGAAGAGTGATTGGTGGTTAAGTAGACGTTGTGGTTTTGACAACATCAGAGAGATGTTGAGACCTGAACAACAGAATTCCCCCCACCAAGCAAACCCTACTACAGCGCATGCATCATATCCATATGCTGCATCAATATATCCATCTTAATTATATTTTTCCCTGGCCTAATCTATCCCAATTAATCCTGAAAATTATTAGTGCACCTAGTGAAGAATTTTTCCTTGCACACAAAGATCGGACGAGCTAGCAGCTGCAGCTTGTGAAGATCGGATTCGACAATAACAATTGATCTTTCTGAAAGGTAAATACAGATCATATTTAGGTAACGGATGAAGCAGCTTAATGATAAGCTAGCAACAGAAGCACGTAGTAGTACACAGATCATCGGTTGAACTATATATTGGTTTGATACAGTTGCTCAGTTACCAAACATTTTTACCATTAGCTAGCTATAAGGTATACTATAGCAATCGTTGTTTAGAGTTAACCCTTCTTCTTAAATCTCTGATGACATATATATTTTCTACGTACTATACTACATGTATCCTGCAATTGTCATGGGTAGTTGCATGCATGGCACAACATGCATGGCAGATTAATGGACGCATGCATGCTTAATTAGGTTTTTGTAAGTATGGCAGTTTTGTTGAACAATTTGTGTAACCGGAGGGAGATATAGGTATTTGTTAATTAGTTGATCTTGTGTGCCTACACGCGTGCGCAATAACTGACATTTTTCTATTATAGTTGCGCGAGAAGCTTAATTAAAACCACAGTTAGCCCACACGTAGCATCAAACTAAACCGGTGTAACCATCTCCCATCTCACTGTCTTTAGCTTCTCCCTAACGATCAGCACAACGATGGAGAGATGTAGCTAGCTAGCTTTAGCTTAAAAAAAAAAAAAAAAAAAAACTGCCAACACAAGACACCACTTTCCTTTGGCTAGCTAGATGCTGGCCTCCTGTCGTTCTATATATTCCTTGCCCATCGTCTCTCTCTTGCCTTTTCTTCTCACCCTATTGGTAGCTCCTGATTTAGTTTTTTTTGCTTCTCTTCTTCCTCCTCTCATCTGCATCTCCAGTGGCCCAGACTCGCATCCGCGGCGCAATCGTTTATATATATGTCTTGATCGATCCTCTCGTCGTTCTTGATTTCCGTTGTCTGAATTAACCCCCTGGAAACTAGCTAGGAGATTCTTTTGTTGCTTTCAGCTTAATTTCCTCATGCTGCAGATGTTTTAGTGAGTCTATTACATATATATTCTTGCATTGACGAACATTTTAGTTCGATTAAGGCACTAGCTAGGGATCATGACGGGGTGAAGACAGCTGGGAGCATATGGATTAAGATGTTTAATGATGTTTACATAGTTCCGAGTAGAATAGCAAGGATGAGTTAGAAACAGAGTATGTCGCAATTGTCGTATTTCTGAGCAGCGCTGTATCCGGAGACGATGATCGCTACCTTCGAGGTGCCGAGGCTGGAGGCCGTCGGAGGACGAGAAAGCTGAAGGAGGCTCGTCCGGCGCGGGTACGGGCTCGGATAGAAGCCCGGAGAGAACCTCGGACATACAGCAACCAAGAGGAGCGAAAGCTCCAAGGGCGATAGGTGTGCGACGATGATATATACATACATATATGCCGTGTTCAAGAAATGTTAGATCAATCGATCGATTGATATCATATGTTGTGTTATTTAGCTTGAGTTCTTGTCCGTCTTGGGTTGAGTCGTGTATTGTCGGTTTGGCTTCTTCGTGGTGCAATTGATCGGAGCAGAAAGCTATTGACTGAGGGATTTACTCCGGGCGCAATGCCTTTTAGTCCTTCGGAGGTATGGATGTGCGTTTGATTGATGGTTGGTGTAGTTTCGAGCGCGACTAGTCTAGGTTATTTTTCATATTATGTACGTGTTGTAGTTCACTCCTGGTGCAATATTAAGAGGTGCAATCTACACCGTTCATACATACATGAGTCCCTGCTCTGATGGTGTATTATCACATCTTATCTCTTGTAGAGCAATATATTTCGCATTCTCCTGTCGAGCTAGAGCTACTACTAGCTAGTTACTAATTGTTTTACAACAACCTTTCCTTGCTCTCTAATTCATCCGTTGTCCTAGCTTTACTTCTCACATTTCTAGGCAAAGCTTTTATATGCTGTAATGGTGTGTCACGAAGCACAAAAACAGTACATAGCGGTAAAGAGCTACCCTGAAAATGACAAATAACTTTTTTTCAAGGCAAAAGCTGCAGGCTGAGGTGGTTCAACCAGCTTCGACACCAAGAATCAACCGGAGCCCTTCACGGGAGGAGGAGGCGGAGCTCCTCCTCGCGTCGCACCGCGCCCACGCAACCGGTGGCGGTGATCGCGAGGCTTTCCCGGGCCGCACGGAAACGCCGTCAAGAACCACTTGGCATGTGATCATGGCGCGGGCGGTGCAGGGAGCGGATTGCGGCTTGTCGAATCGCCGGGGGCGGCGCCGCCGCCGCCGGTCGCGGCGGAAAGGCGACGAGAGCCCAGCTAGGATTAGCAACGGCGAGAAGACGACGACGAGGCCTCCTGCCACGAATGGCAGCGGCATGGCCATGGCCTCCTTGCTCGACAAGTACCGAAGAGAATGCGGCGCCGCTGGCCTGTTTGCAATTGGCAGACACCATAACAGCAAGGAGGGTTATTGTTCATCTACTAATGAAGGTGTGATTACAGTTACACATACAGCAATCTCGTTTGCCAATAGTACACATTTTACCATTGATCGATTGGTTCAAGTCTATAATTAATAGTGTTATTCTTAATTATCAATTTTATATGCTTATGGAGAATTGATTGTTTTGCAGATACGAGTAAATCGGTGGAGTTCTACGACTTCCTCCAGGTGAATGCGAGCTCGAGCGACACCAAGTGCGGCTCGAGCATTGAGGAGCAAGAGGATAACCGGGATGATGATCAAGCTGAAGGGCAGGTGCAGCTCATAGATTTCATGGAGGTTGGGACTACTTCTCGTCAATGAATTTATCCACATACATATATATGTGTATTTAACTAGGGGGTCAAATGATCCAAAGCATGCAGCTTGTAATGCATGCTTTGCAGTTTGCATGCTGTGAAAGGAGAGGGATGCTGATAGAAATCTAACACCAAAAATTAAAGTATATACTTATAGAGGAAGAGAAATGCGATGACGTACGTATATATATATATATGACATGTAATTTATTGATGTAATTAAACACATATATATCTGTTCGATCGTCCATCCACGGATCGTACATGTAAAATTCCTCATGGTAAATGAGGAATTAATTATTCTCTAGCTCATCTATTTGTAAATTTTAATTAATAATATAAAATTTAATTTCTGTTTTGCTATTCAATTGCATTTTTTTTATGCCGGCCGGATCGATACTTGATTGGGATATAACTTATTGCAATTCACCGCTTCCCTACATATGCTCCAAATAGTTCCTATTGGTCTAATAATATTAATTAATATTACTATACCTATATATCCAAAAGAGTGTGTCATTAGTAGTATTTAGCTAAAAGAGTTTCTAAAAATATTACTACCTAATTACCCGTTGCCTAGTACAATATGAAAATGCAGCAGCAATTTTGACATTATCAGTAATTTGATGTATAATTAACTATGTGAATACGTCCCAATTGGACATGTGATGTTGATGCCATATGTGATGGAAGCAGTCCACCATATTTATCGTCTACCATTTTGTTTGTGAATATTATATTCTGTTTATGAACATATAGTTTAACTAATTTCACATCGATCCATCATTGATTGACCCCCTGGCTATCCTAGCTTTTCTTTGTTTTGGACTTCATCTATACAGTATAACGTACGCATGTTAATTTGATTCGGAATGGAATATGGAAGATGCATGCATGGAAACTAATATGCATATTATACTAGTGACGATGGATAGTTGTTAATTTGTCACCTTTCAAGTGCACAAACTTATCCGATCCATTCACGCTTCTTTGTCGAAAAATCGCTTTTAGAGACTTCACCCGGCCTAGAGCAGTGTAACGGTGAAGCCTCCTGTTACTATATGCCATGACATGACATTTAACAAACCTGGAAGAACTTTCCCATCTCTCTCGTTTGAGGTGTGCCAAAAGGAAAGAAAGTTAAAAAAAATTGTATTGGTCGATCATTTGTGATATTTCTATAAATCTATTGCACTATATCGACGTGTCCTTTTTACTGCTTCTGTTCGAAAATGACGATAATATAGAAGTTACGTTTTTTCACTACTTTCTAACTAATTGACAAAAGAGGTCGAAACACATGCGTGTCAATTACTAGTTCTCAAAGTATTTCAAATACTAATATTGTAACAAGCACTCCAAATTTTACCAGGCATATATATACTCCTTCCGTTTTCAAATTAATGATAATGTTGACTATCAATTTTTCACCTTTAACCACTTTACTCTTGAATAGATAGACTATGATAATTAAACAAAAATTATGTGCTTATATTTAGGACGCTATACATTTTTTAAGGAAAACTACAGTAATTTTTTTTAAAAGAATAACGAGTGGTCGAAGTTTAAAAATAAACAGTGACCGGTGTTAATAATTTAAAACGGGAGGAGTATAATCAAATGGTCATATGAGTGAACCACTCTTTTCTAACAATTATAAATACATTCGTAATATATCTTATAGCTAGCTAGTATACAACTATATATATATACTCCTTCCATCCAAGAAAAAAACTTTAGCTAGGGATAAATTTGGACAAGTACTTGTTCAGCTAGATTCATGTCTACAAGTTGTTGTTGTTTTTCTGCATTGGGTATACATCCTTAATTAGCAATATATATTAATTATGTATACTCGGATACTCCATATATACGGATATGTATATATTCATCCTTAGGTTGTGGGACCTATAATCAACCAAAGTGCTGCCCTAAAGGAGAACAAATTAATTAAGTGCAGTACCCAAATTTATTATTATAAGTTCTCCAGCCGATCGACGACCCCAGCTAGCTAGATGCCTAGATATATAGCACACTTCCATCCATCATTCCATAAAGCTATTCATTCCAATAAAGCTATTCTTCATTCCATCAGGCCGGCCGGCAGCAGCTAGGCATGGCCACCATCTCAAGTCTCAACACAGTTAGTTATGGTGTACTTACCAAGCACAGAGACGTCGGCGTCAGCAGGGCGGCGAGCTGCCGAGTCGAACTGGCGTTTCGGTCCCAAGTTAGCTAGCACTCGCAAGTCGCAACTCGCAAGCAGCGCGCCCCCGCACGCAAGCGCGCTGCAGGCCGGGACCAGATCAATCAAAACCAAATCGCCCGATCGGGTCGCCCTGCCTGTGCGCGCACGCAGCACGGCCGCGCAACGCAACACAACGCAGAAGGCGTCGTTTTCGAACGAGGGGGAGAGAGAGAGGAGATTCTCCCATCGGCCATCCCCAGCGCGAGCGCGCGGTGGAAAGGGGAGAGGCCAACTGCTTCCCCCACCACTTCGCGGCGCCGTTGTTGGTGGGCGATGTGACGCGGGCGCTGTACGACGATGGAGCTGAGAATGAGATCGAGAGCGGTTTAGTAACGGGCAAGTCGGCCGTTTCTCGCGCGATCCCGCCCGTACGTTTTTTCGTTATATCTCGACTCGATCATGCGCGTTTTTAGAAGAAGGGAATCGGTTAATGTGGGGCATCGTGGCGTGGGGGGGATCGAGGTCAGGGGTCGCTGGAGCGACGTGGATGGGGGAGGGGCGCAGGTGGGACGTGCGCGTCGAGGGTTAGTGGGGCCGTGACGTACCAGTTTGATCATCATCCGGCCGGGTCGATGGGGTGTGCAAGTGCAACTTAACGTCGATTATTCCCAGGGTTTAGTTTAGTTTAATTAGGCCCTGTTTGGGACTAATCTATTAGTCTATCTATTTTAATCACTTTTAGTTTAAAAAATCCAAACAAGGGTGACTAAAAGAGACTTAAAAGTGTATATTGGGACTAAAATCCATTAGTTCCTCTTGGAGATACTTATGAGAACTAAAGTGGCAGCCTCTCTCTTCTCTCTCCCTCTGTCCACGAGTCTTTAGTCTCTGGATCCAAACAATAGGGGACTAAAGTTTTAGTCCAGAGACTAAATGATCCAAATAGGACCATAATCAGTTCCTATATTGGACAATGATGATTATATTTTAGCGGTATAATGTGGTGTGTGCGTGTAGTAGTGGAAGACGAGACCCTTTCATGGCTTGCAGTGGTCGTGGAATCCATCCTACAAGAGGGCCGCATGTGGTTTTCTACAAGCACAACGGCTTTTGGGAGTCTAGTAGAACCCAACAGCCACCCTTCCTTTTCTTAGGAGCAATTTCAAATTTAGTTTCCCCTAGCATTTTTTGGTTATTTTTTCTCTTGTGTCCTCAGGCAATGGTCGTCTGGCCGGTTGTGTCGTTTAGTTAAACTCTGTTTTCTTTAAATTTATTGACGTGCAATTCTTTTGCGTTCGCGAAAAGAGATGCTTGCATATTTGGTTCTTTCTTTATAGTTTATAGAAAAGTAGTTGTGTAAGTTGAGACACATATCGGGTGCAAATTTTGCAGGAACTACTCCCTCAGATTATTTGATCCCTTTTCCTATTAGAATTTATGTTGTCAAGCATTAATTTGCTATTCTGCAATCTTTTGTGTAGTTTTTCATATATTTTTTCCTTGATTGCCAGTTTCTATCAAAATTTTATCTTCTCTCTTTGCGTTTTTCTTTTTTTTCTCTGGTCCCGCAGAATTTTATTAATTCCTTTTATTCACATTTTATATGCCTATCTTCAAATTATATATCAGATATTGTATGGGCCCCATAACAACAGCGCATTAGGACGTTAAACCAAACTTTGGACCACAGCTAGCTAGCTCCCCAAGTACACGCTGCTGTGTCTCTAACAAAAGAAGTACACACACTTGTGCACGGCCACGTTTTGCACACTATGCACTTGCATAGTTGCATTGCACCCCACGCGCTCGCATCCGGAAGTCCGGATCACCGGAACGCTTTGCGCGCCGCCTCGACCAGACGACCACGTAAGCGCGATCGAGCGGCGGGCTCGTACGTTTCGGCCTGGAAATCCTCCGATCTGGACCTGTCTGTGTACGACGTGGGTTTACTGGGCCGTGGTGGTCGTGGCTCCGCTAAATGGGGCTTTGGTGGTGGAATGGGCTGTAATGTAGCCTGTGGCCGTCGAAAGGAAAAAGTACACTGAAGGTCCCTCAACTTGTCATTGAGTTACAAAATCGTCCCCCAACTACAAAACCAGATACCGGATATCCCTCAACTAACAAAATCGTTCACGTGAGGTCCTTCAGTGGTTTTGTCTTCCGGTTTTGTCCGATGTGGTGGTTGAGTCAGCGTGGGACCCACGTGGGCCCCACCTACCAGGATGCCACGTATCACACTCTCTTTCCCCTCCTCTCTCCCTCTCTAACTTTTCTCAGCGCGTGGTGTTAGGCGCCTCATCGCCGAGGCGTGGGCGAGGCCGAGCTGGTCGATGAGCGCATCGACGCGGGCGCGCTTCTTTGTCCGGCGAGAGTGCGCGCGGGAGGTGGAACTCGAAGGCGAACAACAGCGTCTTCTACACGGTGAGCATCATGTACAGCAGATTGTCCTGCATGACGTAGGCGGAGATGGCACGGAGTCGCCGTCCATGGAGCAGCTCGCCGTTGAGCTCGACGGTGCCACGGAGGCTCTCCCGCGCGATGATGCCGGCGAGCGCGTCGACCAGCGTGGACTTGCCGAACCCAATGGCCCATTGGCCCCTATGACAGCAAACAGCTCGCCGTCCCGTGCCTCGCCGGAGATGCCGTAGAGCAGCGCCTTGGTGGGCGCGTCGGGCGGTGCCGGCGCGTCCGCGGACGCCAGGCGGTTGCTGTGGCGGCGGCGAC
>CM020181.1:20390628-20412029 GCA_009805545.1 Oryza longistaminata
AAAACGTATGATCGATTGTCGTTAATTTTTATAGAGTGAAGTGCACCAGCGGTCCCTACTTTGTGCGGATGTGTCATCTAGGTCCCTGAACTCTCAAAAGCATTTTTGGTCCCCGAACTGTCTTGCGTGTCATATAGGTCCCCGAAAAACGCCAGGCAGGGCTGCCAGGATGCACGCTCCTGCACCTGCCACGTGAATAGGGCCATTGCACTGCATGCATCTATCCACACGTGCCTACGAGCGGGAGGCCAGGTGAGGTAAGCTGCGGCGTCTGGCCGCCGTGTGTCGCGTGGAGGGTTTTGCCGTGTCGCGCCTTGGGTGGGGAGGCGACTAGCCGCGCGCGGCCAGCGGAGTCGCACGTGGCGGCCAGGCGCGGCGAGCCGCGCGAGGTCGGCAACGTCGACAGCATAGAGTGCGCGGCCGCGGAGCGACGGAGCCGTGGGCTCAACGCTGAAGGCGGGAAACCACGACGGCCGGAGCCCCTCGGCGTTTGGCAGGAGTTCGCGCGTGCCGCGGAGGCGACAGAGTAACCGCGCGCGACGCGGAGGCTTTGCCGACGCGGAGGTGACATCCGTGGCCCTTGGCGGAGTTTGGTCCCTCGACGGCGCGTTGCGGCGAGCCGGAAGCTCAAGCTGAGGCGGGGAAGCGGAACGGCCTTGGGCCGTGCGCGAGAGGCGAGAGTGGAGGTCGTGGAGCGGCATGCGGGTACTCGGCTAAAGCCTGCGGAGCTAGGCGGGAGCTAGCCGCACATCCGCGCTAAGCGTGCGCCATGCATGGCTACATTATCCGCACAGCATGGAGAATCCAATGCATGTCGCCCGTGCATGCAACCTAACTATGCGGGCTAATTGAACAGAAAGCCGCGCGTCGCTCGCGCGCGAGAGGTGCCGATGGAAGCAGCCTCCGGGCCAAGGCGAGGTGCGGTCGTCGCTTGCGCACGGAGGCGGAGGCCGGAAGCTCACGCGGAGGAGCTTGCTGAGGCTGCTGGCCTGGCCGACGGGATGCGCTCGCCCGGCGAGGGAGGCCAATGTGGCAGAGCCGACGAGCCTACCACGTAGAGCCCGCGCGCATTGCCGTGAGCGGAGGCGGTGAGTCAGACGGACGTAGAAAGAAGAAAGAGTATGGTTTTAGTTTTTTGTTTATACATATGACGACATGTTGGTCCTCACCGACAGGAGGCTCACCTATGGCATGCCACGTTATCGGATATGACTATAGACCACACAAGACAAAGTTCGGGATCCAAAATATCATTTTGAGAGTTCAGGACCTAGGATGACAACACCGCACAAAGTTTAGAGACCGGCTGTGCACTTCACTCATTTTTATATATACTGTTTGGCTGTCTATTAAAAGGTAACTTGTTTTCATTTAACGAGTGCCAATGTACTCCCCTCCTAAAAGATTATCATGACAGTTTAGTCAAAGTCATATTAAATATAAGAGGTTAAAATTTACTACTATGTACTTCATTAATTTTTAATATGGAGAGAAAACAATTAGCATGGGAAATTAATTCTATTGTTTGATGATTAAAACAGGAAGAAGCGTATAAAGTAGTATTAAAGGTTCCGTTGAACAAACCTCATCTAAACCACGATCTTTGTAGGATAACATTTTTACGCTAAAACAACGGTCTTTTATGGATTCAGGGAGTAGTATTTTTATATATTTACACTAAATTTCCTTAACTAGCCGAATGCATGGTCAAATGTCATGTAAAAAAATCAATAAATATTGTGGAGTACATTTTTAAAAGAGAGAAGAGTAACAGCATTATTGTATTATATGAAGGTACTTTCATGATAAATAATTTAGACATGGTTTAATTTTTCACATATCCAATTCAACAATTTGAAAACGCGTACAATATTAAAGTTTCTAAGGTTAGTTTGGGATATAAGAAAACAACATACATATTTTTGTGACGAGAGGGAGTACTACAATTTACAGAAAGGTGCATGCAGCAATATTTGGTCTCCTTAATTTCCATGCCCTTTAGTCTTTATCCAATATTCCATTAAAACAAGAAATTGGGTGCAAAAACTAGTGCTATATATTCAAGTTAACAGAATATGGTAGGGCAGGTTTTAGCAGCAATCCTAAAACGGTCCTAAATGCAACCATTAGTTAAGTTAATTTGCTCTAGAGATCACACTGTGTAATTTGCACAGTACGTTTGACAGTTCGTGTTTACTGAGCAAGTATTATTTAGGAACTGAAGTAAAAACAGATTCCGCCATAGCTAAAATAATCCAACTATCTTCGATTGATCGGCATCAAGTAGCACATATACACGTGGCCAGAGCTAGCAACTATTTCCACTTACTCCCTCCGTTTCGAAATGTTTGACGCGTTTAACTTTTTAGCACATGTTTAACCGTTCGTCTTATTCAAAAAATTTAAGTAATTATTAATTCTTTTTCTATCATTTGATTCATTGTTAAATATATTTTATGTAGGCATATAATTTTACATATTTCACAAAAGTTTTTGAATAGAACGAACGGTCAAACTTGTGCTAAAAAGTCAACGGTGTCAAACATTTCGAAACGGAGGAGTATAAACTGCTATACATAGGAAAAAAAAGCACTCAAAACAGCAAGACATATAGGGAAGTAGCGGTATGTAGTTACAACTCAACCTACCTAACTGAGCTTAATTTAATCAATTAATTATTAAACCGGAGACAGACACGATTAGAGAATAAATTACGGGATTGACCAGGTAGGTCGAGCGCCCAACCAGCACAGGAAAACCCGTAACAACTAACTCGCTGTGGCTCTCCTCGTCCCCTACCAAGCTGAAAATTAGCTAGGGTTGAGCAAGATTATGAGTAAATTAGGCTATCTGAACCGTAGAGAGAACTTAACCATTCTAGGCATGATCAGTGCTCGTGTGTCTAACTGTTCCAGAATTGAAAAACATTAATGTAAGAAGATAGTATCTTGCTTGTGTAGATTCAGTCTCATTAATTATATATATTTGCCAATATGTATATATAGATAGATATACTTTGTCGCATGGTTTGTTTAACTAATATTTGTTCTTGCTAGCTACTAGTGCATATATATATGGATGGGTATAGTACAGGCATAGGGCATCGTCAATAGTAGTTCTGAAAACTACTGGTAAAATTAACTAACAAGACTAATATTCTGCGCTGAGATCATTAATTGACATATATAAGGATGCTCACGTGTACTCAACTTGAGGCATAAAATTGGGTCTCCCAGTGAAGGAAACTTAATTTATTTTAAGGCATGTGCAGCCATAATTAGGTGTCGAGTTACATTTTGGGCGAGGGAAGAGTGATTGGGTTGGTTAAGTAGACGTTGTAGGTTTGACAACATCAGAGAGATGTTGGAACCTGAACAACAGAATTCCCCCCACCAAGCAAACCCTACTACAGCGCATGCATCATATCCATACATGCTGCATCAATATATCCATCTTAATATATTTTCCCTGGCCTAATCTATCCCAAATTAATCCTGAAAATTATTAGGTGCACCTAGTGAAGAATTTTTCCTTGCACACAAAGATCGACAGAGCTAGCAGCTGCAGCTTGTGAAGATCGATCGACAATAACAAATGATCTTTCTGAAAGGTACATAAAGATCATATTTAGGTAACGGATGAAGCAGTCTAAATGATAAGCTAGCAACAGAAGCAGTAGTAGTACACAGATCATCGGTTGAACTATATATTTGGTTGATACAGTTGCTCAGTTACCAAACATTTTTACCAATTAGCTAGCTATACGTATACTATAGTAATCTGTTGTTAGAGTTAACCCTTCCCTTAAATACTCTGATGACATATATATTTTCTACGTACTATACTACTATGTAGTTCCTGCAATTGTCATGGGTAGTTGCATGCATGGCACCAACATGCATGCAGAAATTATGGACGCATGCATGCTTAATTAGGTTCTGTAAGTATGCAGTTTGTTGAACAATTTGTGTAACCGGAGAGGAGATATAGGTAGTTAGTTAATTAGTTGATCTTGTGTGGACCTACACGGCGTGCGCAATAACTGACATTTTTCTATTATAGTTGCGCGAGAAGCTTAACTTACAAAACCACCAGTTAGCCCACACGTAGCATCAAAATAACCTGGTGTAACCATCTCCCATCTCACTGTCTTTAGCTTCTCCCTAACGATCAGCACAACGATGGAGAGATGTAGCTAGCTAGCTTATAGCTTAAAAAAAATTAATAAATAAATAAAAAAAAAAAAACTGCCCAACACAAGACACCACTTTCCCTTTGGCTAGCTAGATGCTGGCCTCCTGTCGTTCTATATATTCCCTTGGCCATCGTCTCTCTCTTGCCTTCTTCTTCTCACCCTATTGGTAGCTCCTGATTTAGTTTTTTGCTTCTCTTCTTCCTCCTCTCATCTGCATCTCCAGTGGCCCAGACTCGCATCCGCGGCGCAATCGTTTATATATATGTCTTGATCGATCCTCTCGTTCTTGATCCGTTGTCTGAATTAACCCCCTGAAACTAGCTAGGAGATTCTTTTGTTGCTGCAGCTTATTTCCATGCTGCAAGTTTAGGAAGCTATTACACATATATATACTTGATTGAGAGATACAGCTAGTTGCAAGATTATAGCAAAGCTAGAGAAAGAGGGGGTTGAGAGGGAGATTGGATTTGCTTAATTTGTTACATATTCCGGTGATCGAGATCGATCGATCGATCGGGAGGATGTGCACCAGGGGCCACTGGAGGCCGTCGGAGGACGAGAAGCTGAAGGAGCTCGTCGCGCGGTACGGGCCGCATAACTGGAACGCCATAGCCGAGAAGCTCCAAGGGCGATCAGGTGTGCGACGATGATATATACATACATATATGCATGTTCAAGAAATGATCAATCGATCGATTGATATATATGTGTGTTATTTACTTGAGTTCTTGATCGATCTTTGGGTTGAGTTGTACAGTTGCTTCTTCGTGGTGCAATTGATCCGAGCAAGTTTATTTGACTTGAGGATTTGGCATGTGTTTTAGTTCGTTTTATGCTCAGATAGATAGAATTTTAATTTGTTAGGGTGTCATGTCAAAGAGGTGCAATCTACACACAGTTCATCAATACATGATGCTCACTGCTCTGATGTGTATATCACATCTATATCTCTTGTAGAGCAATATATTCCATCTCTCCTGTCGAGCTAGAGCTACTACTAGCTAGTTACTAATTGATTTACAACCTTTCTTGCTCTCTAATTCATCCGTGTGCTAGCTTTACCTTCTCAATTTCTAGCACAAGCTTTATATGCTGTAATGGTGTGTCACGAAGCACAAAAACTACATAGCGTAAAGAGCTAACCTGAAAATGACAAATAACTTTTTTTTCAGGCAAAAGCTGCAGGCTGAGGTGGTTCAACCAGCTCGACCCAAGAATCAACCGGAGCCCCTTCACCGAGGAGGAGGAGGAGCTCCTCCTCGCGTCGCACCGCGCCCACGGCAACCGGTGGGCGGTGATCGCGCGGCTCTTCCCGGGCCGCACGGACAACGCCGTCAAGAACCACTGGCATGTGATCATGGCGCGGCGGTGCAGGGAGCGGATGCGGCTGTCGAATCGCCGGGGCGGCGCCGCCGCCGTCGCCGGTGCTGCGAAAGGCGACGAGAGCCCAGCTAGGATTAGCAACGGCGAGAAGACGACGACGAGGCCTCCTGCCACGAATGGCAGCGGCATGGCCATGGCCTCCTTGCTCGACAAGTACCGAAGAGAATGCGGCGCCGCTGGCCTGTTTGCAATTGGCAGACACCATAACAGCAAGGAGGGTTATTGTTCATCTACTAATGAAGGTGTGATTACAGTTACACATACAGCAATCTCGTTTGCCAATAGTACACATTTTACCATTGATCGATTGGTTCAAGTCTATAATTAATAGTGTTATTCTTAATTATCAATTTTATATGCTTATGGAGAATTGATTGTTTTGCAGATACGAGTAAATCGGTGGAGTTCTACGACTTCCTCCAGGTGAATGCGAGCTCGAGCGACACCAAGTGCGGCTCGAGCATTGAGGAGCAAGAGGATAACCGGGATGATGATCAAGCTGAAGGGCAGGTGCAGCTCATAGATTTCATGGAGGTTGGGACTACTTCTCGTCAATGAATTTATCCACATACATATGTGTATTTAACTAGGGGATCAAATGATCCAAAGCATGCAGCTTGTAATGCATGCTTTGCAGTTTGCATGCTGTGAAAGGAGAGGGATGCTGATAGAAATCTAACACCAAAAATTAAAGTATATACTTATAGAGGAAGAGAAATGCGATGACGTACGTATATATATATATATGACATGTAATTTATTGATGTAATTAAACACATATATATCTGTTCGATCGTCCATCCTCGGATCGTACATGTGAAATTCCTCATGGTAAATGAGGAATTAATTATTCTCTCATCTATTTGTAAATTTCAATTAATAATATAAAATTTAATTTCTGTTTTGTTACTCAATTGAATTTTTTTTTATGCCGGACGGATCGATACTTGATTGGGATATAACTTATTGCAATACACCACTTCCCTACATATACTCCAAATAGTTCCTATTGGTCTAATAGTATTAATTAATATTACTACCTATATATCCAAAAGAGTGTATCTTTTAGTAGTATTTAGCTAAAAGAGTGTCTAAAAATATTACTACCTAATTATCCGTTGCCTAGTACAATATGAAAATGCAGCAGCAATTTTGACATTATCAGTAATTTGATGTATAATTAACTATGTGAATACGTCCCAATTGGACATGTGATGTTGATGCCATATGTGATGGAAGCAGTCCACCATATTTATCGTCTACCATTTTGTTTGTGAATATTATATTCTGTTTATGAACATATAGTTTAACTAATTTCACATCGATCCATCATTGATTGACCCCCTGGCTATCCTAGCTTTTCTTTGTTTTGGACTTCATCTATACAGTATAACGTACGCATGTTAATTTGATTCGGAATGGAATATGGAAGATGCATGCATGGAAACTAATATGCATATTATACTAGTGACGATGGATAGTTGTTAATTTGTCACCTTTCAAGTGCACAAACTTATCCGATCCATTCACGCTTCTTTGTCGAAAAATCGCTTTTAGAGACTTCACCCGGCCTAGAGCAGTGTAACGGTGAAGCCTCCTGTTACTATATGCCATGACATGACATTTAACAAACCTGGAAGAACTTTCCCATCTCTCTCGTTTGCGGTGTGCCAAAAGGAAAGAAAGTTTAAAAAAATGTATTGGTCGATCATTTGTGATATTTCTATAAATCTATTGCACTATATCGACGTGTCCTTTTTACTGCTTCTGTTCGAAAATGACGATAATATAGAAGTTACGTTTTTTCACTACTTTCTAACTAATTGACAAAAGAGGTCGAAACACATGCGTGTCAATTACTAGTTCTCAAAGTATTTCAAATACTAATATTGTAACAAGCACTCCAAATTTTACCAGGCATATATATACTCCTTCCGTTTTCAAATTAATGATAATGTTGACTATCAATTTTTCACCTTTAACCACTTTACTCTTGAATAGATAGACTATGATAATTAAACAAAAATTATGTGCTTATATTTAGGACGCTATACATTTTTTAAGGAAAACTACAGTAATTTTTTTTAAAAGAATAACGAGTGGTCGAAGTTTAAAAATAAACAGTGACCGGTGTTAATAATTTAAAACGGGAGGAGTATAATCAAATGGTCATATGAGTGAACCACTCTTTTCTAACAATTATAAATACATTCGTAATATATCTTATAGCTAGCTAGTATACAACTATATATATATACTCCTTCCATCCAAGAAAAAAACTTTAGCTAGGGATAAATTTGGACAAGTACTTGTTCAGCTAGATTCATGTCTACAAGTTGTTGTTGTTTTTCTGCATTGGGTATACATCCTTAATTAGCAATATATATTAATTATGTATACTCGGATACTCCATATATACGGATATGTATATATTCATCCTTAGGTTGTGGGACCTATAATCAACCAAAGTGCTGCCCTAAAGGAGAACAAATTAATTAAGTGCACTACCCAAATTTATTGTTATCAGTTCTCCAGCGCGATCGACGACCCCAGCTAGCTAGATGCCTAGATATATAGCACACTTCCATCCATCATTCCATAAAGCTATTCATTCCAATAAAGCTATTCTTCATTCCATCAGGCCGGCCGGCAGCAGCTAGGCATGGCCACCATCTCAAGTCTCAACACAGTTAGTTATGGTGTACTTACCAAGCACAGAGACGTCGGCGTCAGCAGGGCGGCGAGCTGCCGAGTCGAACTGGAGTTTCGGTCCCAAGTTAGCTAGCACTCGCAAGTCGCAACTCGCAAGCAGCGCGCCCCCGCACGCAAGCGCGCTGCAGGGACCAGATCAATCAAAACCAAATCGCCCGATCGGGTCGCCCTGCCTGTGCGCGCACGCAGCACGGCCGCGCAACGCAACACAACGCAGAAGGCGTCGTTTTCGAACGAGGGGGAGAGAGAGAGAGAGAGAGGAGAATCTCCCATCCCCAGCGCGGGAGCGCGCGCGGTGGAAAGGGGAGAGGCCAACTGCTTCCCCCACCACTTCGCGGCGCCGTTGTTGGTGGGCGATGTGACGCGGGCGCTGTACGACGATGGAGCTGAGAATGAGATCGAGAGCGGTTTAGTAACGGGCAAGTCGGCCGTTTCTCGCGCGATCCCGCCCGTACGTTTTTTCGTTATATCTCGACTCGATCATGCGCGTTTTTAGAAGAAGGGAATCGGTTAATGTGGGGCATCGTGGCGTGGGGGGGATCGAGGTCAGGGGTCGCTGGAGCGACGTGGATGGGGGAGGGGCGCAGGTGGGACGTGCGCGTCGAGGGTTAGTGGGGCCGTGACGTACCAGTTTGATCATCATCCGGCCGGGTCGATGGGGTGTGCAAGTGCAACTTAACGTCGATTATTCCCAGGGTTTAGTTTAGTTTAATTAGGCCCTGTTTGGGACTAATCTATTAGTCTATCTATTTTAATCACTTTTAGTTTAAAAAATCCAAACAAGGGTGACTAAAAGAGACTAAGGGCTCCTTTGAATTGGAGGATTGTCATAGTAATTTTGGAGGATTTAATTTCCTAAGGATTTTTTCCTATGAAACCCTTTGATTCATAGGAAAGTATAGGAAATTTTCCTTACGATTGCATTCCTATAGCTCAATTTCATAGGAAAATAAGCAAGAGGTTCAACCTCTTGGAAACTATCATTTACTTTGTTTGTTTCCTATGGTGCTATCAAAGAGACCCTCTTCATATTTTCTGTGTTTTTCATTCCTGTAGGATTAGGAAAACATGCCACTCCAATTCCTACGTTTTTTCTATTCCTGTGTTTTTCCTATCCTGCGTTTCAAAGGGGCCCTAAAAGTGCATATTGGGACTAAAATCCATTAGTCCCTCTTGGAGGTACTAAAGTGGCAGCCTCTCTCTAGAGTCTTTTTAGTCTCTAGATCCAAATAGGACCATATTCAGTTCTTGTGGTGTGTGCGTGTATTAGTGGAAGACGAAACCCTCTCATAGCTTGCAGTGGTCTTGAAATCCATCCTACAAGAGGGCCGCTTATGGTTTTCTACAAGCACAACGGCTTTTGGGAGTCTAGTAGAACCCAACAGCCACCCTTCCCTTTTCTTAGGAGCAATTTCAAATTTAGTTCCCCCTAGCATTTTTTGGTTATTTTTTCTCTTGTGTCCTCAGGCAATGGCCGTCTGGCCGGTTGCGTCGTTTAGTTAAACTCTGTTTTCTTCTAATATATTGACGTATAATTCTTTTGTGCGTTCGCGAAAAGAGATGATTGCATATTTGGTTCTTTCTTTATAGAAAAGTAGTTGTGTACGTTGAGACACATATCGGGTGCAAATTTTGCAGGAACTACTCCCTCAGATTATTTGATCCCTTTTCCTATTAGAATTTATGTTGTCAAGCATTAATTTGCTATTCTGCAATCTTTTGTGTAGTTTTTCATATATTTTTTCCTTGATTGCCAGTTTCTATCAAAATTTTATCTTCTCTCTTTGCGTTTTTCTTTTTTTTCTCTGGTCCCGCAGAATTTTATTAATTCCTTTTATTCACATTTTATATGCCTATCTTCAAATTATATATCAGATATTGTATGGGCCCCATAACAACAGCGCATTAGGACGTTAAACCAAACTTTGGACCACAGCTAGCTAGCTCCCCAAGTACACGCTGGTGTGTCTCTAACAAAAGAAGTACACACACTTGTGCACGGCCACGTTTTGCACACTATGCACTTGCATAGTTGCATTGCACCCCACGCGCTCGCATCCGGAAGTCCGGATCACCGGAACGCTTTGCGCGCCGCCTCGACCAGACGACCACGTAAGCGCGATCGAGCGGCGGGCTCGTACGTTTCGGCCTGGAAATCCTCCGATCTGGACCTGTCTGTGTACGACGTGGGTTTACTGGGCCGTGGTGGTCGTGGCTCCGCTAAATGGGGCTTTGGTGGTGGAATGGGCTGTAATGTAGCCTGTGGCCGTCGAAAGGAAAAAGTACACTGAAGGTCCCTCAACTTGTCATTGAGTTACAAAATCGTCCCCCAACTACAAAACCAGATACCGGATATCCCTCAACTAACAAAATCGTTCACGTGAGGTCCTTCAGTGGTTTTGTCTCCGGTTTTGTCTGATGTGGTGGTTGAGTCAGCGTGGGACCCACGTGGGCCCCACCTACCAGGATGCCACGTATCACACTCTCTTTCCCCTCCTCTCTCCCTCTCTAACTTTTCTCAGCGCGTGGTGTTAGGCGCCTCATCGCCGAGGCGTGGGCGAGGCCGAGCTGGTCGATGAGCGCATCGACGCGGGCGCGCTTCTTTGTCCGGCGAGAGTGCGCGCGGGAGGTGGAACTCGAAGGCGAACAACAGCGTCTTCTACACGGTGAGCATCATGTACAGCAGATTGTCCTGCATGACGTAGGCGGAGATGGCACGGAGTCGCCGTCCATGGAGCAGCTCGCCGTTGAGCTCGACGGTGCCACGGAGGCTCTCCCGCGCGATGATGCCGGCGAGCGCGTCGACCAGCGTGGACTTGCCGAACCCAATGGCCCATTGGCCCCTATGACAGCAAACAGCTCGCCGTCCCGTGCCTCGCCGGAGATGCCGTAGAGCAGCGCCTTGGTGGGCGCGTCGGGCGGTGCCGGCGCGTCCGCGGACGCCAGGCGGTTGCTGTGGCGGCGGCGACGCGACGGCAGGCCGAGTCAACCGCACGACAGGAGCCGCCGCCCTTTCCTGACGCTGTACGCGAGGTCGGTGAAGGACAACAAGTACGGCACCGCCGGGCCGGCAGCTGTGGTCGCCACGCCGCCGTCGGAGTCGACGTCAAGCGGCGGGAGAGGAGCGGCGCGCGGCCAGCAGAGGAGCAGCGCGCGGGCGGGGGAGGAGCTGCGCTATCGGCGACTCCCACTCTCAGATCCCCTTCGCGCTCTCTCTCTCACCAGGGGCGCTGTCGGCGGCGCGGTGGCGCCGGGATTGGGATTGGGATAGGGTGGCGGCCGTCCTCGCCTTCACCCTCCTGGCTGCGGTCCACAGCCCCGACGCCCCGCTGCTTCAACTCTTCCGATGCCGCCGTCGCGGAGGATACCGTCGTCGCCGAGGCAGTCCCGTTCATCAAGCTCGAGGACATGGCGACCAAAGAGGAGTCGAGGTCGGGGGCGGCAATGGAGCAGCCGACCGTTGACACCGAGGCCAACTTCGACGTGGTGCGGTGGCGGAGGCGGCGGCGACGACGGAGGAGAACCCCATCGTCGAGGCAATCTCCTGCGACACGGCGGCGCCTGCTTCGTTGCCCGTCTCCTGATTCTTGAACACGACGGCCGTGGCGGCGGCGGCGTCGAGGTCGACGGCCGCCTGTCGCGTGGTGTTCAGTGACGCCGAGCTGCCCCTCCCCCACCGCCCGCCCACAGCCGCCATCATCGGACAAAATGGAGAGAGAGAGATGAGGAAGGGAGAGAAGAGAGAGAAAAGAGAGAGGATGCTGATTTGGCATCCTGACATGTGGGGCCCACACTGACTCAGCCGCCACGTCAGATAAAACCGGAGTCAAAATCACTGAAGGACCTCGCATGAATAGTTTTGTTAGTTGAGGGACGCCCGGTATCTGGTTTTGTGGTTGGGGGAAGATTTTGTAACTCGATGACAAGTTGAGGGACCTTCGATGTACTTTTTCCCCGTCGAAAAGCCATGTCACCGTTGGGCTTTCGCTGAGGGCCTCATAGCGCCGGCCGCCGCTTTCCGTGTCGACCTTTCATGAGGCGTTTTGCTCGCTCGTGTGGCTATCCAGGCCACGCTGGTTCGCTGGTTACCATTGAACTACTCCCTTCGTACCGTAATATAACAAGCTTATATACATAGTACTAGCTTCAATCATAACATATTCTATGTTTTATATTTTGGGACATAGTGAGTAGGATGCAAGGGGACAGATAGGTAAGGGCATGTTTAGATCTCTACCATATTAATCCATTAATAGTGCTAATATCTAGGTAATCTTTGGCACTGTTAATGAATTAGTAAGGTAGTATTATCAGATCATGTTTGGATTGGGATTAATATAAAGCCAAGATTTGCGAAGTGAACTTAGTTCAACTGGTTTGATTCACTGTGGTGGAACCAACCCACCGGGGTTCAAATCATAGATTTGACACGAGTGCTTGCATTTACGGATAATTATTATTTCAGTGGTAGACAACGTACCCGACTACCTATCGAACGCCCATGGTGACTTCGTCAATCTCAAGATATGTCGGTCTAATCTTTCGGAGGTGCTCGTAGGGGTAGGGTGTGCGTGTGTGTTTATATGGTGAGTGCACGCGCATTGTGGGAACTTGTATTTGTTCTATGTTTCCCGAAAAAATCGTAGTGAAGAAACTTCTAGAATTTAGCTAAATAAAACATGGGCGCTACCAATTGGTTGGCCTTAATCCAAACTAGCACATTTACTATTTATATTGCCAAAAAAATGGTTTTACACATTTAGGTATCAATCCAAAATGTCCCCAAGTCTTTTGTTGTTTATCTCACTTGTATATTTCTTCTTCAAATTTTTATACTGCCAATGTAGAAAATAAACTTAGTAATCCAGTTTAATATGGACAGTGGGATTGTCTACTTCTTACATCGAACTCTAGTTATCTCTGCACCAACTTATTCTACCGACTGAAGTTGTTCGGAAATTGATTCTCGACATTCCTTGGGGATGCATGGATATGTAAGAGTAGGATTTTTTTTATGAGTTGGAGGAGAGAGGAAGAGAGAGAGCACGAGCATGCGACTAATCAGTCGCCCGTGATGTCCACACAAAAGTCTTTCCATGTCTGCTTCCTTATCGTCTTCGATGTGGTTGCGAAAACCAAGTTTTATAGCCAGTTACCATAACAAAATGAGAAGTAGATGTAGGTTTTGGGTGAAGGGACTTCCATAGTGGGCCAAAGTGGAGTTTGTATTGATGAGGTGAATGTGTGTGCATTTTCGACCATGTTTAGTAAGGTTTCAACTCCTAAATATAACTTCAAGAACTAAGTCTATAGTGGAGTTATAGAGCGTTCCGAACCCCACCCTATTTCTCTAGTTCATTTTTTTCGGATCACTCTAGTCCGCTCTGCTTTCTTTTCGAATGAAACTAAAGTCGTTTGGTTGGGTTCAACTCTAAGAGAAGTGGAGCTAAAGCTACTGCTTTGTCAAACGGACCTTTCGTTACCCTCAGTTAGGGGAGAGCAATGATGGATTCCTAATAGTACTCCATGTCTAAATGCATTAATTTTGAAATATCACAAGGTTAGATAAAAACTTGGTAAAAATGAGGTATGATGTAAGCTGTGAATCAAACTGAATATTGACTAAATATAATATAATGCTCATCTAGACAATAACATTGAACATGAAACAATTACTCATACAACACAGATACGTATGACATGCATTCGATTGCTTTCTATAGCGGGCAACGCTTTTGGTAACAAGCAACCAAGCATGTTCATACTACTGATAATATATTAATTTGTTTTCACTATAAATGATATGTGACATAGATCAAACACTCGTGAATCAATAATGAGATCCATTACCTCTCTAAAATCTGAACAGGCACGCACATGTGATTGTCATTCCGAATCAAAGTGGCTTCTGTCAAACGGATTCACTAGACCACCCCTTTAGAGCATGTACAATAGCAGACTATAAGACAACTATAAACACATTTCGGGAGGATAAAATAAAAGAGAGAAAAGTAGCGGACTATAGATTTGTAGCCAGCTGCAGCACGGACTCCAATATGCATGTGTGTATGATAGGTGGGTCCATGTATTAATCGTGTAGTATATGTTTATATGTAGCTATGGTATGAATTGGCTATAAATTTAACTATAATTGATTTGGAGCTTGGCTATACTCTTGCTATTATACAACCCTAAGTTTACACTCCAACTACCACGGTAGGAACCAATCTGTAGGAACCAATCACAGTGAGGGGCTTACATACCGGACCCACAAAAGATAGCGCAAAGAAAAATGGGATCAATCTTGAACTGACAAAGAGGGCCCACATAGCAGCCAGACACGACTTGTGGACTCTGCCAAACTTAAACCCCAGCAACTCGGCTTCAGAGAGGATGCTGGTTTGGCATCCTGACATGTGGGGCTCACACTGACTCAGCCGCCACGTCAGATAAAACCGGAGTCAAAATCACTGAAGGACCTCGCATGAATAGTTTTGTTAGTTGAGGGACGCCCGGTATCTGGTTTTGTGGTTGGGGGAAGATTTTGTAACTCGATGACAAGTTGAGGGACCTTCGATGTACTTTTTCCCCGTCGAAAAGCCATGTCACCGTTGGGCTTTCGCTGAGGGCCTCATAGCGCCGGCCGCCGCTTTCCGTGTCGACCTTTCATGAGGCGTTTTGCTCGCTCGTGTGGCTATCCAGGCCACGCTGGTTCGCTGGTTACCATTGAACTACTCCCTTCGTACCGTAATATAACAAGCTTATATACATAGTACTAGCTTCAATCATAACATATTCTATGTTTTATATTTTGGGACATAGTGAGTAGGATGCAAGGGGACAGATAGGTAAGGGCATGTTTAGATCTCTACCATATTAATCCATTAATAGTGCTAATATCTAGGTAATCTTTGGCACTGTTAATGAATTAGTAAGGTAGTATTATCAGATCATGTTTGGATTGGGATTAATATAAAGCCAAGATTTGCGAAGTGAACTTAGTTCAACTGGTTTGATTCACTGTGGTGGAACCAACCCACCGGGGTTCAAATCATAGATTTGACACGAGTGCTTGCATTTACGGATAATTATTATTTCAGTGGTAGACAACGTACCCGACTACCTATCGAACGCCCATGGTGACTTCGTCAATCTCAAGATATGTCGGTCTAATCTTTCGGAGGTGCTCGTAGGGGTAGGGTGTGCGTGTGTGTTTATATGGTGAGTGCACGCGCATTGTGGGAACTTGTATTTGTTCTATGTTTCCCGAAAAAATCGTAGTGAAGAAACTTCTAGAATTTAGCTAAATAAAACATGGGCGCTACCAATTGGTTGGCCTTAATCCAAACTAGCACATTTACTATTTATATTGCCAAAAAAATGGTTTTACACATTTAGGTATCAATCCAAAATGTCCCCAAGTCTTTTGTTGTTTATCTCACTTGTATATTTCTTCTTCAAATTTTTATACTGCCAATGTAGAAAATAAACTTAGTAATCCAGTTTAATATGGACAGTGGGATTGTCTACTTCTTACATCGAACTCTAGTTATCTCTGCACCAACTTATTCTACCGACTGAAGTTGTTCGGAAATTGATTCTCGACATTCCTTGGGGATGCATGGATATGTAAGAGTAGGATTTTTTTTATGAGTTGCGCGTCTGCCGCCACCTCCTCGCCGAGCCGCCCGCATCTGCCCCCGCCTCCTCGCCGAGCTAGCCGCCCGCGCGTGCGAAGTCGTCGGCCGCCAGCACGCTCGTCAGGGGAGGATGGAGAAGATATATGTGTATATGACACGTGGGGTCCACTCGTTAGGGAAGAAGCTTTTCCAAAAGCCACCTGTGTGTAACCAAACGAGCTTTTGCCTTTCTCGCAGCTATTTTTTCAAAGCTACTTTTTAAAAAATCACAGTCTAACCAAACACACCCTAAATAAAACTTCAGGAGCTAAGTCTATAGTGGAGTTATAGAACGTTCCGAACCCCACCCTATCTCTCTAGTTCATTTTTTTTCGGATCACTCTAGTCCGCTCTGCTTTCTTTTCGAATGAAACTAAAGTCGTTTGGTTGGGTTCAACTCTAAGAGAAGTGGAGCTAAAGCATTCAAATAGACCTTTCGTTACCCTCGGTTAGGGGAGAGCAACGATGGATTCCTAATAGTACTCCATGTCTAAATGCATTGATTATGAAAGATCACAAGGTTAGATAAAAACTTGGTAAAAATGAGGTATGATGTAAGTTGTGAATCAAACTGAATATTGACTAAATATAATATAATGCTCATCTAGACAATAACATTGAACATGCAACAATTACTCATACAACACAGATACGTATGACATGCATTCGATTGCTTTCTATAACGGGCAACGCTTTCGGTAACAAGCAACCAAGCATGTTCATGCTACTGATAATATATTAATTTGTTTTCACTATGAATGATATGTGACATATATTAAAACACTCGTGAATCAATAATGAGATCCATTACCTCTCTAAAATCTGAACAGGCATGCACGTGTGATTGTCATTCCGAATCAAAGTGGTTTCTGTCAAACGGATTCACCAGACCAATTGGCAGACCCCTTTAGAGCATGTATAATAGCAGACTATAAGACAACTGTAAACACATTTCGAAAGGATAAAATAAAAGAGAGAAAAGTAGCGGATTACAGATTTGTTGTCAACTGCAGCACGAACTCTAATATGCATGTGTGTATAATAGATGGGTCCATGTATTAATTGTATAGTATATGTTTATATGTAGTTATGATATAAATTGGCTATAAAATTAACTATAATTGATTTGGAGTCGGTACCCTGCTATTATACAACCCTAACTTACACTCCAACTACCACGGTAGGAACCAATCACAATGAGGGGCTTACATACCGGACCCACAACAGATAGCGCAAAGAAAAATGGGATCAATCTTGAACTGACAAAGAGGGCCCACATAGCAGCCAGACACGACTTGTGGACTCTGCCAAACTTAAACCCCAGCAACTCGGCTTCCTCAGCCCTGCGCTGCGTTGCCCCCCTCCTCCTCCGCCGCCGCCTCATCCCACCACTCGCTAGTCCAATCTCGGTCTCTCCCCGCGCCGCTGCCGCCGCCGCGCCAGCCGCCCCTCCCCCCGCGGAATGGGCGCGCAGGAGGCGTCGGCGGAGGAGGCGCTGCGCGCCGCCGCGGCCGAGGTCTCCACCTCCTCGACGACGCGCCGCCTCCGCCTCTTCCGCCACACCCTCCCCCATCTCCTCGCCAAGGCGTCAGGTACCTACGCCGCCATCGCCTCCGCTCCCCCCTATCCCCTGGATCGCGCGTGCTCCCCCCTTCCGTCCGCGGATTAGTCTCCCCGTGCGCGTTCGCTTGCTCCCGTGCTCCTACCCCCTCTTTTTTTTCTGCGATCGAGAAAATTCTCGGACTCTGATGGCGGATTCGCTTTGATTTGTGGGAGCTAGGGCTCATCGTCCCGCGTTGCGCGTTTGCTTGTTCGTGTGGTTGCCCAATTCCGTGTTACTTGTAGCGGATCGTAGCTCGTTAGCTTCACTCGTCTGTGAATGTGGTCGCTATCCTGTGTAGATTGAGAATAATAGTGCTTGGTTTTGCTCCTCTTTTGCATCCTTGTCTCGTGTTATACCATGCGATCTGTAGTGTAATTTTAGTTGCTGAGATTACAGTTAGGTCAGGACTAAGCAGCTACGTAGCTTCTGGAGTTGCTTGCTGTTGTTTCATCCTGACATCTGTTTATTAGTTTTGAACCAAGAGAATGCTTGTATACATTCATGTGATGCTAAGTCTATGCATGCTTTCAAGTGGTTCCGCAAAGTACCATTGTTTTGTATGTATCTCGTGTTGGTCTGATCTGCAATTATAACTGAATTGCATCGCGCGTTAGTCCTGACTGCAAGGGAAGTTGGTTCGTGTGCACTCATCATCTCCCTTTTTCTACTATCTGACCAAAGCTTTTATTATGATAAGCGATTAAGTTCACAGGTGCATAGTGTAATCTGAGCCTCCCTTGAAGTACCTGCATTCCTGATGCAGAGCGCCAGAGCATATGCTTCTTTGTGTTGACTAGATTTGATAATGATATGTCACTCTAAGCTTAATACGTTGGACATGCTTGTTGAATATACCAAAAGTGAATATGATGCTACAACCGCATGGTCTCTGTTACCATGCAGTGTATATGTTTATCACACACACTTATGTTACGGCTGTTCATGATTCCCTAGAAAACTTGTTGCAAACAAACCAAGGCCATTGAACTGATGTAATAGATCCCTGCACCACAACCACTAATAAGTTAATAACACACACAAACACATACTTTCCTTGCTACGCATCTGGCTGATACACCTTCATTTCATTATACTATTCCATGTATAAGATCGATGCAAAGCTGTTTTTCTTAAGATTGCTTTGTCCCCCCTGCAGAGTCACCATCAGATACAACATTGTTAGTTGATCTCATTTTCCAGACATTGCTTATATATGATGATCGGGCATCGAGAAAAGCGGTCGATGATATGGTTATACAGGCTCTTGGTGAATCTACTTTCATGAAACCCTTTGCTGCTTCACTTGTTCAGTGCATGGAAAAGAATATGAAGGTTACAAGTCCTCTTGCATGCTTCAAGCTTCTCAGATGGTCATGCTATCTTCTGAATTTGAGCCAGTTTGCCATGCTTTCAAAAGGTGGTTTCTCTAGACTTGCCAATGCACAAGCAGTGTTATGTCAAGTCCTAATGGATGGCTCATTTCGTCAGCGCCGGACTTGCAAACAATTGTTTACCCGTCTTTTCTCTGAGGTAATATTTGTTTGAAACAAGTAAATAATTGCACTATACATGGTTATCAGAATTGCTTTCTGATTATTATTATTTGGTCTCATTTGCCAGTCTATGGGAACGTATAAGATGTACATAGATGAGATCAGAGATTCAAGGATTCCAGTCAGGGACTCTCCTGCTTTCTTAAATATAATGCTGGATTTTGCCATCACTTCACCATCATTATATGCTGAGTACAAGGTAAAACATTGAACCCAGTGCATCACCAAATTTCAGTTATTATCACCCGTGCATTTTCTCTAACCGCCCCAATAATATGGGACCTGGTTTTTCTGGTTAATTTTGTTCATGTGTTTGACAATCTGTTATGATCTCTTTCAGCCACTGTTCCTTGATTTGTATGTCAAAACCATCTTGGGTTCAAAAGACCGGCCATCACAAGCATCGGCTGAAGCTTTTAAGCCTCTTTTTTTGGATATGGGACATGAGGACTTTAAAAACATTGTTGTCCCATCATGCATAAAGATGCTGAAAAGAAATCCTGAGATCGTGCTACAATCTATTGGATATCTCCTAAATACAGTCCGTTTAGACCTAAGCAAGTATTGCATGGAGTTTTTGCCAGTTGTGCTGCATCAGGCTCGGCATTCAGTTGAAGAGAGGAGGATTATTGCTTTGAGTACTGTAGGAACATTGAGTGGGAAGTCTAGTGATCCAGACACTCTACTTTCCATGTTCAATGCTATTAAAGCAATTTTAGGAGGTTGTAAAATGCAGATACATCTCTGTTTTCTGATACCTATTGGCTTATCATATTATTTGTGGGCTCTATTTGTGGTCTACAAATTGTGGCTTTAACTTATGCTGAATACATTAAAATTTTTGGTATTGAAGTCACTTTGACAAGCTTTTGTTTGTGCAGGCTCAGAGGGCAAATTATCAATTCCATACCAGAGAATTGGAATGATAAATGCTTTGGAGCAGTTGTCAAGATCGCCTCCAAAGCAAATAAGCAGACTAGCTCCCTCGTTGTCCAGTTTCCTTCTAACGTGCTACAAGGATGATGGTAAGCCTCAAGTGTTCCACTCTAAGCTTCATACCTTCATTGAGTGGCATTGATTCATAGCTCTTTTATATTATGTCAGGTATTGAAGAAGTGAAATTGGCAATTCTCTCAGCTTTGGGATCCTGGGCTTCGGTATCAACTGAAACTGTACAACCAGATGTTGTTTCATTTATAGCTGCAGGTTTGAAAGAGAAAGACACTTTAAGAAAGGGGCATCTAAAATTAATACGGGCCATATGCAAAAAGTCTGATTCACTGACTAAGGTAAGAGTTACTTTCAGTTTTTGTCTAAAAAAAGAGTCATCTTCCTATTGATTTCATTATTTTCCCACAAGATTAGTTGCAAGGCAGGTGATATAATTGATGCATTTCAGTTATTGAAGGATATGCTGTTATTGACTTGTTATGCAGGTTACATCTTTGTTGGATCAGTTAATACAGTTGTCAAAAACTGGTTTTACCAAGGCAACACAGCGGCTGGATGGAATCTATGCCCTCTTTTCTGTATCAAGGCTTGCTGCTATTGATACAAAAGCAGGTTTGTGTGCAATCTTTTTTCAACATCCAAGGGCATGTTTTTATGTTATCAAGAACCAGTTTCTTATATATATATATATATATATATAATGTATATATGCCTTTAAATGTATATGCAGATGCTGCTGTTCTAAAGGAGAAGCTCTGGACATTGATTGCTCAAAATGAACCCTCATTGGTCTCTGTCCAGTTGGTAATACCATATTTCCGGTGTCCTTTGAATATCTGATAAGAATATTTGTTATTTGCCAAATGATCCAGACTGCTTATGTATCTCCTATGCATGACTGGTTCATGACATATAACCTTTAAGTGGTTTTGCTAATCCACGGCCATAACAATTGGATATACGTCAGCATTCCACATTGTTCTTCATTCTTTGTACTGTGAAGCTACATTCTGAAATTTGCTTTCATTATGCCAACGTGCTTGAAGAGTATAAGTTATTAATTTTTATCAAGTAGACAAACATTAGTGGTTTGGCTCAATCATTGGAGCTTATGTTCTTAGTTTTCATATCTTTCGATGGTACCTTGAAACTGTTGCTCATTGCAGTAATTCTTTTAAACTACACTTTTCCTATGCAGTTTTCCAAACTCACAGATGAGGATTGCTTGACCATCATGGATCTTCTCCAATCACTGTTTGTGGAGCATCATTCCCGGTCTTGCTCTAGCTCAGTGTTTATTAAATTGGCTTTTATTTGGTTGGACT